>LR738716.1:9672452-9781577 GCA_902687465.1 Secale cereale
AATGTCGAAGTTATCGGGGAGGGTGTATATCGACAACGACATATCCGATAAAAAAAAGAGGAAGAAGAAGAAAAAAGGAACCGCTAGAGGAGAAGATCGAAGAAAAAAAAAAGAAAAAAAAGGAGAAGAAGAAAGGAATAGAGGAGAAGAGAAAATTTCTCTTCTTCTCCTCTATTCCTTTCTTCTTCTATCTTTTTTTTCTTCTTTTTTCTTCTTCTTATTTATTCCTCTTCTTCTTCCTCTCCTCTTCTTCTTTCTTTCCTCTTTCTTATTTTCTTCTTTCCTATCCTTCTTTTTCTAAATTTGTAACTTTTGCATATATAGAACTTTCTATGAAAAAAAAACATTATTTTTCTTCTTTCCTATCCTTCTTTTTCTTCTTTCCTATCCTTCTTTTGCATATATATACATCACATACACATCACATACAGCAACTATACATCACAATTGTAACTATCTATATATAAACAAAAAACATTCTATGAAAAAAAACATTTTTAACACATATATTTAGCAAATTCCTAAGAAAAATTTAAAAAAAATATACACATACAAAATATATATACAGCAACTATATACACATAACACATATACACACACATATACAGAAACAGCAGAAAACAAAAACAACAACTATATATATACAGCAACTATATATAAACTAAAAAATCCCTCACATCGCGCGGCGGGGCGGGGCGGCGCGGCGGCGACGGGGCGGGGCGGCGCGACGACGATGGGGCGGGGCAACGGCGACGGGGCGGGGCGACGGCGCGGGGCGGGGCGGCGCGGGAGCGCGGGGCGGGGCGACGGCGCGACGGCAACGGGGCGGCGTTGGGGGCGACGGCGACGGCGACGGCGACGGGGCGACGGGGGCGGGGACGAAGCAGAGTGAGGAGGCGTCGGGGGCGGGGAAGGAGAAATTTTCGCAAGTGTTGGTTATATAGGAGGCGTATTAGTCCCGGTTGGTGCCACAAACCGGGACTAATACCCCCCTTTAGTCCCGGTTGGTGCCGCCAACCGGGACTAAAGGTCCCTTTTCAGCAGCCCAAAGGGCGGGAAGGAGGGGCCTTTAGTCCCGGTTGGTGCCACCAACCGGGACTAAAGGGGTGTATTAGTCCCGATTGGTGCCAACAACCGGGACTAATACCACCCTTTAGTCCCGGTTGGTTCCACCAACCGGGACCAAAGGCCTTGCTGGCGCGGTGCGGTGGGAAGTTTAGTCCCACCTCGCTAGTTGAGAGAGGCCAGCACCAGTTTATAAGCTGCGCTGCCTCTCTCCTCTCGAACTCATCTGAAGTGCAGGCTTACGGGCCTAATTTGACAGTGCAATGCCTGTGGGCCTACTGGGCCTCCTGCGGGCCTGAATCCTGGCCCATGGTTGGGTTTCTAGTCGTATTCAGGCCGTGCTGGCCTAGTAGGTGGCATTTTTTTTCTTTTTTCTATTTTTTTCATTTCTACTTAGAACTAAATACTTATAGTGTTTTAGTGATTTCTTTTTTCTTTTAGGTCACAAAAATTATAAACTTTCATTATTTTCTTTGTTGCTTTATTTATTTTATTTTGTTTCTACTTACAACAAAATACTTATTGTTGCTATTTTTTTGCAAGTTTTTTTGTTTTGTTTTCTGCATTATTTATTTTCTTTTGTTTTTTGCTTTATTTTTTAATTCTTTCTGGTAAAACCAATTACAAACTTTCTGTTAGTGCAAGTAGTATTCAAATTTGAATAGTTTAAATTTGAAATTATTTGTTTTCTTTGTTGCTTTATTTATTTTATTTTGTTTCTACTTACAATGAAATACTTATTGTTGCTATTTTTTATTTTTTTGCAAGTTTTTTTTGTTTTCTGCATTATTTATTTTCTTTTGTTTTTTGCTTTATTTTTTAATTCTTTCTGGTAAAACCAATTACAAACTTTCTGGTAGTTCAAATTTGAATAGTACAAACGGACAATGGTATCATACTCGTTTGTTACAAAGTTGGCATGGTATCATCATAATAGTTGCCGAAAAAAGTCTTCACTTTTTCTTCGCTTGTGTCATTTGCTTATAGCGCCGTAACCATGGATAATCTTCATCGTTTATCAGGATGCTTGGGTCAGCCTTGACTTTGAAGGGAGGAATTTCATGAAACTTTTCATAATCTTCAGACATGTCTGTCTTGCCCTCCACTCCCAGGATGTCCCTTTTTCCTGAAAGAACTATGTGGCGCTTTGGCTCATCGTATGATGTATTCGCTTCCTTATCTTTTCTTTTTCTCGGTCTGGTAGACATGTCCTTCACATAGATAACCTGTGCCACATCATTAGCTAGGACGAACGGTTCGTCAGTGTATCCAAGATATTTCAGATCCACTGTTGTCATTCCGTACTGTGGGTCTACCTGTACCCCGCCTCCTGACAGATTGACCCATTTGCACTTAAACAAAGGGACCTTAAAATCATGTCGGTAGTCAAGTTCCCATATGTCCACTATGTAACCATAATATGTGTCATTTCCCCTCTCGGTTGTTGCATCAAAGCGGACACCGCTGTTTTGGTTGGTGCTCTTTTGATCTTGGACAATCGTGTAAAATGTATTCCCATTTATCTCGTATCCTTTGTAAATCAATACAGTCGAAGATGGTCCCCTGGACAACAAGTACAACTCATCACAAACAGTGTTGTCACCTCTGAGACGTGTTTCCAACCAACTGCTGAAAGTCCTGATGTGTTCACATGTAATCCAGTCGTCGCACTGCTCCGGGTGTTTGGAGCGCAGACTGTTCTTGTGTTCATCGACATACGGGGTCACTAATGTAGAGTTCTGTAGAACTGTGTAGTGTGCTTGAGACCAAGAATATCCGTCCCTGCATATTATTGAGTCCCTTCCAAGCGTGCCTTTTCCAGTCAGTCTCCCCTCGTACCGCGATTTAGGGAGACCTATCTTATTAAGGCCAGGAATGAAGTCAACACAAAACCCGATGACATCCTCTGTTTGATGGCCCATGGAGATGCTTCCTTCTGGCCTGGCGCGGTTACGGATATATTTCTTTAGGACTCCCATGAACCTCTCAAAGGGGAACATATTGTGTAGAAATACGGGCCCCAGAATGACAATCTCGTCGACTAGATGAACTAGGACGTGTGTCATGATATTGAAGAAGGATGGTGGGAACACAAGCTCGAAACTGACAAGACATTGCGCCACATCACTCCTTAGCCTTGGTACGATTTCTGGATCGATCACCTTCTGAGAGATTGCATTCAGGAATGCACATAGCTTCACAATGGCTAATCGGACGTTTTCCGGTAGAAGCCCCCTCAATGCAACCGGAAGCAGTTGCGTCATAATCACATGGCAGTCATGAGACTTTAGGTTCTGGAACTTTTTCTCTGCCATATTTATTATTCCCTTTATATTCGACGAGAAGCCAGTCGGGACCTTCATACTGAGCAGGCATTCAAAGAAGATTTCTTTCTCTTCTTTCATAAGAGCATAGCTGGCAGGACCTTCATACTGCTTCGGAGGGATGCCGTCTTTTTCGTGCAAACGTTGCAGGTCCTCCCGTGCCTCAGCTGTATCTTTTGTCTTTTCATACACGCCCAAGAAGCCTAGCAGGTTCACGCAAAGGTTCTTCGTCACGTGCATCACGTCGATTGAAGAGCGGACCTCTAGGTATTTCCAGTAGGGTAGGTCCCAAAATATAGATTTCTTCTTCCACATGGGTGCGTGTCCCTCAGCGTCATTCGGAACAGCTAGTGCGCCGGGGCCCTTTCCAAAGATTACGTGTAAATCATTAACCATAGCAAGTACGTGATCACCGGTACGCATGGCGGGCTTCTTCCGGTGATCTGCCTCGCCTTTGAAATGCTTGCCTTTATTTCGACATTGATGGTTGGTCAGAAGAAATCACCGATGGCCCAGGTACACATTCTTCCTGCACTTGTCCAGGTATATACTTTCAGTGTCATCTAAACAGTGCGTGCATGCGTGGTATCCTTTGTTTGTCTGTCCTGAAAGGTTACTGAGAGCGGGCCAATCGTTGATGGTCACGAATAGCAACGCCTTTAGGTCAAATTCCTCTTGTCTGTGCTCATCCCACGCACGTACACCGTTTCCATTCCACAGCTGTAAAAGTTCTTCAACTAATGGCCTTAGGTACACATCAATGTCGTTGTCGGGTTGCTTAGGGCCTTGGATGAGAACTGGCATCATAATGAACTTCCGCTTCATGCACATCCAAGGAGGAAGGTTATACATACATAGAGTCACGGGCCAGGTGCTGTGATTGCTGCTCTGCTCCCCGAAAGGATTAATGCCATCAGCGCTTAAACCAAACCATACGTTCCTTGCGTCCTTTGCAAACTCCTCCCAGTAATTTCTCTCGATTTTTCTCCATTGCGACCCGTCAGCGGGTGCTCTCAACTTTCCGTCTTTCTTACGGTCCTCACTGTGCCATCGCATCAACTTGGCATGCTCTCTGTTTCTAAACAAACGTTTCAACCGTGGTATTATAGAAGCATACCACATCACCTTCGCAGGAACCCTCTTCCTGACGGGCTCGCCATCAACATCACCAGGGTCATCTCGTCTGATCTTATACCGCAATGCACCGCATACCGGGCATGCGTTCAGATCCTTGTATGCACCGCGGTAGAGGATGCAGTCATTAGGGCATGCATGTATCTTCTGCACCTCCAATCCTAGAGGGCATACGACCTTCTTTGCTGCGTATGTACTGTCGGGCAATTCGTTATCCTTCGGAAGCTTCTTCTTTAATATTTTCTGTAGCTTCTCAAATCCTTTGTCAGCCACAGCATTCTCTGCCTTCCACTGCAGCAATTCCAGTACGGTACCGAGCTTTGTGTTGCCATCTTCGCAATTGGGGTACAACCCTTTTTTGTGATCCTCTAACATGCGATCGAACTTCAGCTTCTCCTTTTGACTTTCGCATTGTGTCCTTGCATCGACAATGACCCGGCGGAGACCATCATTTGGTTCCTCTTGATCTTCAGCAGCTTCACCCGTTGCAGCATCATTGGGCACATCGTCTGGTTCCTCTTGATCTTCACCAGCTCCCCCCATTGCAGCATCACCGTATTCAGCGGGCACATAGTTGTCATCGTACTCTTCTTCTTCGCCGTCTTCCATCATAACCCCTATTTCTCCGTGCCTCGTCCAAACATTATAGTGTGGCATGAAACCCTTGTAAAGCAGGTGGGAGTGAAGGATTTTCCGGTTAGAGTAAGACATCGTATTCACACATTTAGTGCATGGACAACACATAAAACCATTCTGCTTGTTTGCCACAGCCGCATTTAGAAACTCATGCACGCCCTTAATGTACTCGGAGGTGTGTCTATCACCGTACATCCATTGCCGGTTCATCTGCGTGCATTATATATATATAAGTGTGTCAAAAACCATTACAGAACATCATAAATAGATAATTAAGTGACCAAATGGATAAAAGTTCATCATCATATTAAAACCAAAGTACATACATATATAGTTCTCATCTAACAACATATAGCTCTCCATACACATCGAAACTATGTAAAACTTTTCAATGCGAAAACAAATGCGATCATAATCGCAACCAAGGTAACAATTGATCGAACGGCATAATGATACCAAGCCTCGGTATGAATGGCGTAATTTCTAATCTTTTTAATCTTCAACCGCATTGCATCCATCTTGATCTTGTGATCATCGACGACATCCGCAACATGCAACTCCAATATCATCTTCTCGTCCACAATTTTTTGTATTTTTTCCTTCAAGAATTTGTTTTCTTCTTCAACTAAATTTAACCTCTCGACAATAGGGTCCATCTTGATCTTGTGATCATCGATGACTTCCGCAACATGCAACTCCAATTCCATCTTCTCCTCCTCCATTTTTTCCATTTTTTTTCTTTAAGGAAATGTTTTCCTCTTCAACTAAATTTAACCTCTCCACAAGAGGGTCGGTTGGAATTTCCGGTTCAACTACCTCCTAGACATAATAAAACATCTATGCATGTCAGGTTGGTCGGCATAACTATCATAAACACTAAAACAAATAGTTATAAATTAAAGATAATATACCACATCCGAATCGTAGACAGGACGAGGGCCCACGTGGGCGTATATCAAAACCATCGCACTATATAATAACAAGCAATAATAAATGTAAGAAAATTAGAAAAATAACTATCTAAAGCAATAATAACAAGCAATAATAAAAGTAAGAAAAGCATGGACATAACAAGAGGCTCACCACGGTGGTGCCGGTGACGAGATCGGCGGGGGCGATCGATGGCGGCGAAGACGGGGACGGGACGTGACGGACCGTTAAACCTAGACAAATCTCGGAGAAAATAGAGCTTCGAGAGGAGAAAAGCTTAACTAGTGTGGCTCGGGCATTCCACCGAACATGTTGTGTGCATAGGAGGTGAGCTAGAGCACCACTAACCCCTCTCCCCCTCGGCCAGAAAAAAAAACAGAGCAGTGAGCTCTGCTCTTGAGTGAGGGGTTATATATAGGCACCTCATTGGTCCCGGTTGGTGCTACGAACCGGGGCTAAAGGGGAGCCTTTGGTCCCGGTTCATATCACCAACCGGGACCAATGGTGGTGGGCCAGGACCAAGAGCCATTGGTCCCGGTTTGTCGCTCCAACCGGGACCAAAAGGTCCAGACGAACCGGGACCAATGGCCCACGTGGCCCGGCCGGCCCCCTGGGCTCACGAACCGGGTCCAGTGCCCCCATTGGACCCGGTTCTAGATTGAATTGGGGCTAATGGGCTGGACAGGCCTGGACCAATGCCCTGTTTTCTACTAGTGTGGAGTCCTGCTCTTTGAAGCTTTTTATCTTGGATTGAATACTTTAGATTTGAGATTACATGATGCATGTCTAGCAATTAACTTACGGATATCCGTGGTGACATCGAGGCAATCTAGCCATAAAGGTTAAACGATAGTATCAAATGTTCTTGTCGTAGTACGATCTCTAGGACTGCCCGTGACACATTGGGGCTGGTTCAATAGATTGATTGGAAAGACGATACACGATTTCATCCTAATTTCTCCGATAGAAATAGGAACTTTTGAGTGATTAATTATTTGCTGCATTTTGAGGGAGTATCATGTCGTTTAATTGTGTTAATGATGTTGAGAGATTCCAGTAGTAAAAGTATGAAACCTATGCCTTCTTTCCAAGCTTGAGACACAATTTTCATCTACTTTTGTCACTTGATACTTTGCTGTTTTTATTTGTTCAGATTACAAGAAGTTATTTCTACCATTCATATTACACTTGCATGACCAACTCTTCGTCGAATGGTGTATCTAAAAGAACTCTGAAATAAAAAAGATGAAAACGAAAAAAAAAAATCCATCCACCACCCTCACTTATCTACCCGGGCCAAACCTTCACTTGGGCTGCCTTCTGGCAACTTGACCGGGCTTTTAAAAGTCGTGTCCCACTCGACCGGGCATATCTATATTACTATTTTCGTAGTAGTGCAAAGTATCATAGAGGTTGTACTATGACTACATAGTACTAGATGGTTGCAGCTATTAGCTTATAGATTCAATTTTTCTTAGGAAGCCATATGTGATGGTAACACAATACGTTACGACCATCATTTATTTCCTTGTATAATACTATGTCATGTCATCAATATGCCTAGTTGGCATTGCATGAGGATGCATGTTAATCCTACTACCTATGTTACTCCCACTATGGAACGCCTAGTATTCAGTTTCATAAATACTTTTGCTATCCTCTTGTCCCAGCATGAACCTTTGTCCTCTTTGTTTGCTTTAGTAAAAGGACAAATGCTGGAAAAATATCTATGTTCAACTCTTCATGTGCGGGCACGACTCCCACTTCATTGTACTCTTACCTAAATTAATGTCAGACGCAAATGTATAGGCGTACCTGCCAAAAGATCCACAGTGACTAAAGTAAAGGTTAATGAAAACGTATCTAGGAAAAGCAATCATGTATTTGAAAAATGTTTAACAAGTATAATAAATATTCCTACTATATAAAATGTACAATATATATGGAAAAAATTAGACTTCAAATCATTGTTAACAAAATCATGTATTTACCCTTAAGAACATAATCATGTATTTATAAAATGAGAAACATGTATGAAAATGTCCCTGCTGTATACGGAAAATGTACAATGTACATTAAATAAAAGTAGACTTGTGTATCATGTGTTTTAATTTTTCTAAACGTGTATTGAAAACTGTACTTGATGCATAAAAAAATGTAGACTTGTGTTGAAAACCCCCCAAAGAAAACCAAAAAATAAAAAGAAAACAAGAAAACCAGTGCAAAAAAGAAAACAAGAGAACCCAAGAAAATCGAGAAAGAAAAAAAATGAAGTTCGATGGAGAAAAGGGAAAAAAAGAAAGAAAAATGATAGATAAAAAGGAATAAAAACTGACCAGTCCTACCAAATAGACAGAAAGAAGAAGAAGCAAGAAGACAATGAAACTATACAGCAAGCGAGCGAGGCGGCGAGCGAAAGGGAAAAAACAATAATACAAGGAGAAACTAGCTTCCGGATCGGGCGAGCACCATGTCCCGAATTAAGCGAGACGGTAGCAGCTCTCGCTGAAGCTTTTCTCTCCCCTCGCATTGTATTGGGCCGGCCCATTCACGCACGCATACTACGTAAAAGTATCTATATCTATACCATCTATCTATATATACTACCCCTCAAAAAAAAATCTATATATACTAATATAAAAGAAAAAGACCCAAAGGGGCAGATCCAATAAATCTTGGCCATCAAACCGATGATTCAAGTTGCTCCAATGGTGAGCGCTCAACACGTTTAGCATACAGTTATTATCATACCAAATATCAATTCTAGGCTAATTAACACATAAATAATATCCTACCTAATATCTATGTGCAATTAATACACTGTCTAATATCAACGTGCATTGCATGTACAAATTTACTAGTCGATGGAAATGCGGGAAGCAGGGATCAATCCTGGTCTCCAGGGAGATCGAGCACTGCGCTAGCCACTCCGCCCAAGTTCCATTCGTGGTAAGAACTAGGGGCGCGTCCTACTTGAGGGTATTTCAGCCGTTTTCTTCGGGTTTTCTGTTTTTGTTTTATTTTGTTTCTTTCCTTTGTTCCTCTTCGTTTTTCTTTCATTCTTTTTTTGCATTTTGTTTCTTATTTTTGTATTTTCTTTTATCTTTTTTTATTTTATTTCTTATTTTTATTTTCTTTGTTCATTTCGTTATTATTCTACATTTTTTGTATATATCAACCACATTTTTCGAATACATGTCTAACACATTTCCAATATATTTTTTACATGTTTGTAATACATGGTCAGCATTTTTTATACACAGTTTTAACATTTTTCGAAACACAAGATTAACATTTTTTTGAATACCTGGTCAACTTTTTTATATACATTTTGTACAATTATTTAGTAATTATCTTCAAATAAAAATTGAATACACTATCAACATTGTTTCGATGGAAATTCACATTTTCCAAATTTTTGATTAAATTTTCAAACACTTGTTCAAAATTTGTTTTAAATTCCTGATTAACATTTTTATAGACAAGATTATTTTTTTAATACATGTTCGAAAAACATTTTTACATAATTCACATTTTAAAATGCTTGATTAACATTTTTTAAATACTTGTTCAAAAAATTTCGAAAGCTTGATAACATTTTTATATACAATGATAAAAAAATTCATCATTTTTGTAATGCATGAGCAATATGTTTTTTCTATACACATTTAACATTTCCCAAATGCTTGGTTAACGCTTTTCAAATACTACTTGACATTTGTTTTAAAAATGCTTGATTAATATTTATATATACAGGATGAAAAAAAGTCTTCATTTTTAATACATGGTCAAAAAAATCTCTACACATTTATCATTTTCCAAATGCTTGATTAACATTTTTCCAACACCTGTTCAACGATTTTTAAAATGCTTGATTAACATTTTTTAAATGCATTTTCAAATTGTTTCACACAAATTTCATTTTGTTGTATATATTTTTCGTATATGTGATAAACATTTTCTCTATATACATTTAGCATTTTTCAAATTCTTGGTCAAAAAATTTCAAATATTTATGTTGATTGGTTTTGTGATATATTTAATTTGAATATTTGGAAGCGTAAACAAAATTAAATGAAGAAAGCAAAAAATGTGAAAAGAAACAAATCAAACAACGAGACTTGTCGGCGTGTCTGGGCCGGCCGAACTCGTGCGAACCTTCAGCGAGAGGTCCGGTCGTCTCGCGTGAAGCGAGACATATCAGTGCTCGTCCGCTCGTCTCTATCCGGGCCAAACCTTCAGTCGGCTGCCTTCTCGCCACTTGACTCAGACTGGACTTTTGAAAGTCGTGTTCAATTGGTCCACCCCATGGTAGTATGGCACCACGATGTGACCCCGAAATCATTAATTAAGGAGTACACGTTGCAAACATCATTCATAAATTCTCAGCTCACTTGTCGCAACCTGTGCGCTTTCTCTTTTTCGTAGATTCGTTTATTTAAAACGTTTTATCTCTCAAACCATGCGTCCAAATCTCGAACCATTTTCATGGTTGAATTCCTCGCGTCGAGATCTTCAAAACTAGATCTCATATTGATAGGTTTTGACGAACTATTTTTTCACGAAAAAAACCGGAAAAAAAACCGTCCCGGGCGCACTGGTTTTTTCCCTTTCCGAAAGATGGATGCCCGTGCCTCTCGTGAAATCACAACCGTGCCTCTGGCAGAAGCAAAACAGTGACTCCCGCGGAAGAGGAAAAAAAAAGAGAAAGCGTGTTCTTTTTTCCTTTCCGCGGAGGCACGGCCGTGACTCTCGTGAAAGCACAACCGTGCCTCTCGCGCAAGCAAAACCGTAATTCTTGCGAAAGAAAAAAAAGTAGAAAACATGTTTTTTTTTGTTTCCAAGAGGCACGGCCGTGACTCTCGCGAAAGCACAACCGTGACTCTCGCGAAAGAAAAAAAACAGAAAACTTGTTTTTTTTTCGTTTCCGAGAGGCACGGCCGTGACTCTCGCGAAAACACAACCGTGCCTCTCGCGGAAGCAAAATCGTGACTCTCGCGAAAGGAAAAAAACAGAAAACACGTTTTTTCACGTTTCCGAGAGGCACGGCCGTGACTCTCGCGAAAAAACACGTTTTTCGCACAAAAAAATTTGAACTTTTTTTGTGATCGAAAAGCTAAGACCGGTGGAAAACCAAATCGTCGAAAAAATCCGGAAAACCCCGTTTAAAAGCCGAAAACACGTGTGAAAAAATAAAAATAAAATCCGGAGGGAGCGTCCAGAGCGCGGCACGTGGTGAATGGCTGAGAGCGCGCCAAGTGTCGTTGATCGTTGTGAGGCTCCCGAAGGAGCGCTCGTTGACTAGTTGATCCCGTGTGACCCTGGTGACATATTCCAATTTCCCCTTGGCTTGGATACTTCGCTTGCTTTCCCCTAGTAAAAAAATACTTTGCTTGCTTGGCTTTTGTTAATTCTAAAAAAGAAAGTCTAATACTTTTGCTATGATTTATCCTTGTAAGCTCATTGTCCTCTTTCTTTGCTTGCTTTACAAGGACACGGTAAAACCCCTATTTGTTTGCTTTAGTACGCTGCTCTGGTGCGCCGATCTTTTGGGACCTTAGCAGGGCGACTTCCCGACTGTCTATTACAACAAGACAAGGTTTGCCCGGCTCCGGTGATGGAGGGGCGATGATGGTGGCACGTCTTCGGCTCGCTCCAGTGTGTGTAGTCGTCGCTATGTGGAAGTTAGAAAAGAAATATGGCTATGTATTCTTTTGCGAACAATATGGCTATGTTCAATGCTTAACGTGCACAATTCCCTACTCATTGTACTTTTACTGAAAAATTGAGGTTCCACGCAGTTTGAGCTGGAGCACCACCCCCCACCGCCTCAGTGGTCATCGTGTATTTTTATGTCAACTCAAATCTTAATCAAACTGCTAGTACTAATGGAAGAGGCGGATGTTGTTGACGATCCCATGCCGAAGTATCTGAAACGAGCATGTGAGGTCGTCGTCAACGCAAATTATGGCACGACGAGAAGACGGTGACCATCCGCCAGGAGAGGAAAGATGAGAAACGTCTTGGATCACTACGTAGGCTATATGAAATATGTTCATCTGCATACCTGAAATGCGTGGGCTATATGGCTTGCATACTTTTCGTCATTTTTTTCTTTGATGGCCGTTGTGGTGGTGCCAGAAGCAGGTGACGAACATTGGTGTCAAGTTCGAATGATTCTTCAGTCTTGATTGTATATTTCTTTCTTGGCTGGTGTTTCTTTGTGTAAAGACTATCGTCATGCTGTCTTTTCAGCTTTGTCAGGTCAGTGTATACATGACTTGTATCCCTGATGATATAAATGAGACGTGGACTATCATGCAATAATAATAATATTTTTGCTTTACGCTAGAAAAAGGCTCATACTTTTACTGATTCTTACAAAAAGGCTAATACTTTTGCTATGCTTTATCCATGTAAGCTCGTTGTCCTCTTTCTTTCCATGCTTTAGCAATGACATAGGAGTAGTAAAATTCCCTCTTTGTTTGCTTTATTAAGAAACGGGCAGAAGTTAGAAAAAAAATATCGCTATGTTCAATGCTTAATGACTATCAAATTATGGGAACCTTTGTCCTCTCTGTTTGCTTTAGTAAAAGAAGGGCAAAAGGTGAAGAAAAAAAACAACCTGTGTATTCCCTCTTCATTGTACTCTTATCTAAATTGACGTCAAAGGCAAATGTATAGGCGTAGGGGCAAGAAACCCACGGTGGGCGAAGTATGTGTCTTTTGTCACATAAAATTAACGTGTACAACATTTTTTTAACACAGTACAGACGTAAGCGATCATATATATGCGCCTACACTCATTTCTATGAACGCACACACGCACACCCTACCCTACCCTTATGAGCATCTCCGAGACGCTGAGCCGGCATATCTTCTTGAGATTTTACGAAGTCATTATTTAACCCTAAAAAAAGACTGTCCGGATGCCTCCAAAGAGATTACAAGGCTTGCTTTTCCTGTTGTTTATATGAGTTACACCATGCATGAATGCAAGAAACTCATACGTATACAAAATTGCCAACGAAATCAAAGATGGGTTTATTGCATGTGTCTTGACCAAAGTGTGTTAATTACCACCACGGGGATCGGACCCCCCTACTAGTAGTTGCCGACGATCCCATGCCGAAGGCGAAACGCCGCTGCCTGTTGTCGGCGGGCTTGAGTATCTGGAACGAGCAGGTGAGGTCGTCGTCGACGCACATGAGGGCGCCGGCGTTGTCGAACTCGCCGCAGTAGTTGGGCGCGGAGAAGACGGTGACCATCCGCCGCCCGGCGAAGAACTCGTAGCCGTCCTCCACCACCTGGTGCGCCCGGCACACGAGGTCCAGGTCGTGCCTCTCCATGAACGCCGCCACCACGTCGGCCCCGAAGGTGTACGACACGCCCCTCTCGTTGGGCCCCCACCCCGCGGCGCCGCCGGGGTCGGACCAGAGGAGGTCGCAGAGGAGGCCGGTGTCGGGGACGTCGACGGGCCTGGGGAGGCCGGCGATGTCGCGGATGTGGCGGAGGTCGGGGGAGAGGCCGCCGTGCATGCAGAGGATGCGCGACTCGACGAGGGCGGCGACGGGCATGCAGTTGAAGCAGTCGGAGAAGTGGCGCCAGAGGCGGACGGAGTAGCGGCGCTTGCACTCGTCGTAGAAGCCGTAGACGCGGTTGACGGAGGCGCACTCGTGGTTGCCGCGGAGGAGGAAGAAGTGCTCCGGGTACCGGAGCTTGTAGGCGAGCAGGAGGCAGATGGTCTCGATGCTCTGCTTGCCCCGGTCCACGTAGTCGCCCAGGAACAGGTACTTGTGCTGCGGCGGGAAGCCGCCTAGCTCGAAGAGCCGAATAAGGTCGGTGTACTGCCCGTGGATGTCACCTGAATGACAGCATGAGTGGGATAATTTGCAACCAAAGTAAAATAAAATACAGTCTTGCACTTTTGCTAGAACTCATCTGGATGAGATATAATTTGGTCTCATTCATGTTTTATAGTCATTGGATGTGATGCTATAAGATGGGTGTGTGCTGACCTGGGTTGTATCCGTTCTTGTTTTACAGGTGAATGAGACCAAATTATGTCTCATCTAGATGAGTTCTAAGTACTCCTAACAGAACACCGGTTTTGCTAAATCTTAATCGACTTTGATGTATTTGCATTGAGATTCACGCAGAGGTGGGAGAATCGAGGATCAGACGGCTAGCAGCATCGACTTTTATAAATAAATAAAAATCTAAGTGCAACTAGACATGAATGGGCGAAAATAATTTGATCATCCATGGGCAATATGCGAGATGATCTCATTGGGCAGGTAAAGGTGACGACGGCGCACAGTTTCAGACTTGGTAAACTGTGAGTTATTAAAAAGTAAAAACAAGCATATCTCGGCTGGTAGTGACAGTACGCGTACCAACTAACGCACTATAACCAAATCAAAGTCCACAATGATGTACTGTAGTGATTAGTGAAAGTTATAATAGTGTAATTGGATTTGGTTAGAGATTATGGAGGAGGCAGGGGGTACGCTACGTACCGGCGATCTTGATGGGGGCATCGAGCTGGAGCAGGTTGGGCTGGCGCATGAAGACGTCCTTGGCGGCGCCGCAGAGCTGCCGGATCTCCCCCTCGCCCAGCTGCACCTGCTGCACTTGCTGCTTCCCCGGCCGCCGCCGCCGCACCTCCAGCAGCCGCCGGATCACGTCGTCCAGCGCCGCGCCGTTCATCGCCAACCAATATGCAAGTGAGTTGGAGCTTGAAGGTCTGACGATCCAGCAATGGATGCTTATAAGTAGACGACGACGAGGAGGCTGGACGATTAATCTGCAAGCCTAGCTAGGCAACTTTGCATCAACCAACCAAAGGTCGGCCGGCCGAGGAGAGATCGAACAATATATCTAGTGCCTTTTCTGCTGGCTGGTATGGGCTATGGAGCACCCTATGCTATGCTCTTCTCTGAGTATGTTGCAAGCTAGCTAGCTAGTTCGAGGAATATTAACAGAGTGGCGGCGACCACCCAAAGCAGGCCAGCCAAAGATTCTCCTCACCACCACCACAAACGCAAGGTTCCGTTTCACAACATAAAGCAGATCTCAAGCTAAACAAAACAAGCTACGGAACTGATCAAGCTGCCTAGCTCTGGTATTAATAACATCTCAAGAATATGTATCAATCCAACCTAGTGGTGCATGCACTGAATAAAGATCATGCGTCGTCGTTCGATCGATCGGTTTCAGGGAAAGTTTTTCTAAAATTGGTTGAAATGAACTTGACCTGCAGCTAGCACTAACCTTGAAGAATTGCAGAAAACATGTGTGAGCAGCAACAGCAAAAGTAGGATGGATGAAGATGAGAGGACAGGAAGCACCAAGAATGCAAAGATAGATAGAAAGCAAGCAAGCGCTTTTAGAAGGTCGGCCGGCACAAATTTAAAGCGGAGAGAAAGCGAGCAGCTCTTGTTGCTGTTGCGAATATATCCTTGTGGTGCCGGCCTGCGCGCATATCGTGGTTCTTTTACGGTGACCGTCTATACTAAAACCGCGGTCAAACACGATAGCGATATATACACCTCGAGATCAACATGTTCTTACATATATTCTCTAATATGTAGCTGACACATGAGTTGTTGATGTGGAACATTTAGAGTACAAGTTAACTCAGTCGACGTAAGTTGCTGATTCCTAATTAAAGAACCTGATTCGAGGGAAATGGAAGCAAAATCGGACCCATATAAGCTTAGGGAAGGCTATCGGTGAAGCAATGACTATCAGACTGTTCCTCTGATCAAATAGTGATCCTGAAAAAGGTAGAATTACTCCTGCAAAGTGTGTTGTTTATACAAGAAAGTCATCATGAAGTTCACTCTACTCACTCCTGGTTTCAATGCTTTCGTATAGGCTTTCGAGCCAAATGGAGATTCTTAATTATCTACGGGTCCTTTTGTATTATGGTTTATGCACCCTTCTAATAGTCGATGTCTTTACCAAAAAGATAGAAAAGGATGCTTTGCATAATAGTCCCTCCGTCCGGAATTACTTGTCGCATAAATGGATAAAAATGAATGCATCTAGAACTAAAATGCGTCTAGATATATCCATTTTTTCGACAAGTATTTCCGGACGGAGGGAGTAGTAATAAGAGTGAATTTCGCTTTTTACCCCCTATTTTGACATTTTTGACACTAATTACCCAATTTAGCGAAATTTCATCCGTTTTACCCCATTTAACAAAATTATTGACACAATTTACCCAGTTTAAAGTTTTGTGCGCATTCTAACCGGTCGGTGACAATTGTTAGGTCCAACTGGCATGCCACGTCAATGGCTTTTCATGACTATTTTTCTCATTGCTGAACAGGGCCGTGCAGCTTCTCCCGACCGGCTCGGCCCGATGGCGGTCGCTCCCGTCACATCCAATGCACAACGTCCAAGTCTGCCGCGCGCCACGCTCGCCTCCCTTGGCTTCTCATTTTCGTTGCTCGCCCTCAATCAAACATGCAAACTGATTTCCGTATAAGCATCAAATTCCTATAGCATGTTCATCATGCATGCATCATTTGTTAACTCAACCATGGAGTTCCCGTTGGCCACCTTCTTCTGATAATAAACGTTGTCCCAAGGGTTGGAAGCCAACTCCTTGATCTTTTCCTTTATATCAAAATAACTAATGAAGTCCCTCTTAATCATCTCTGGCTTTGGATTCTTTTATCCACGGACATATAAAATATGCCTAACATTCCACATCTTGGTTGACAACCGCTTTGTGCAAGAAAAATAAAAACGAATTAGTGGCTGCAATCATCATAAATCATAATCTACTCTAATAAGGTAAATACACATGTTTCAGCATGCATTATACAAATATCCAAAATTCCTTTACAGCTAGCAAGTAGCAACAGATGCTATCACTTGTGCATGTATTAACACTCTACCGGTCAACATATTTGCTACCTAGATATTCAGATATGTACGTGTATCAGAGTTAGTAAAGTAGTATATTTACACCACTTTAATATAATCCATAGAACCATGCATACTTAGGGCCGTATATGATAACTGAAGAAAAACATGCATGATTTCAAATTATATCAGTAATAATTTCTCCGATAATTTATTCAATGGTAATATGCCATGCTGATCAAGTATAGTCGTCCCATCAGAATACTTCAAACCGGAAACGAGTTGAGTAGGGAGAAAAATACGCAGGAAAAAACTGTGGATGTGGCATTGCCAGCCGGTCAGAACGCAAAATAAATAAATTAAAACAGGGTAAATTGTGGCAACGCTTTTGCTAAATGGGGTAAAATGGATGAAATCCCGCTAAATGGGGTAATTAGTGTAAAAAATGTCAAAATATGGGGTAAAAACCGGAATTCATTCTAGTAATAAAGGCCTTCTTCCTAATATCTTTACAAAAAAGTTTGAAAATGATATAAAATGTGTATATCTCCCTGCTTGTAATATGCTGATGAAACCACTATCTTCACCAAAAACTGATTAGAAAAGATAGTCGATGTCTTTACCGAAAAGATAGAAAAGGATGCTTTGCATAATATTAATAGAGGCCTAGCTTCTTCCTAATATCTTTACCAAAAAAGTTAGAACGGGGTATAAAAATGCTATAAAATGTGTATATCCCCCTACTTGTATGCCGATGAAACCATTATCTTCATTGAGGAGGATAAGAATGCTAGGACCCTAAAGTGAATTATGTCAGGTCTTGAGAATCTTTATGCTATGAAAATAGATTACCACAAAAGTGATTAGATGACAATCCATCTAGATGATGTTTGTGCTAGAGCTTTTGTTCAAGTTTGTTGTTGTTGACTCCTTCCCTTTTTAATATTTTTTCATAGAAAATTGTTTTTTATATTTAGATGCACCTTTACATCACTCTAGATAAAATTACAAAAAGCATTGCAGGTTGGAGGAAGATGCAAATTTCTTATGGAGGAAATAATTATTCCTCTTCAGGTTAGGTTTCAACTCCTTCTTACTCATCTTTTATGATGAATTCCATGCTTAGGAAATTCATTCCATATTATAATATATATAAAGTACATAAATGTCTCATTTCTTTGGGGGGGGATGTAGATGATAGTCATAAATACCACTTGGCTAACTTGGGCATTGTTTGAAGGAAAAATGTTTGTGGTGGTGTAGGCATTCCAAATCTTACATATTTTAATCTTAGCTTGATAGGCTCCTGGATCAAAAGATACTTTGTTGGAGGTGGCAACTTTGGGTGAAATTGGTTGGTCATCAAAATGATCCTAGACCTAATATTTTCTTTTTTTAGCCGAAGACTGTAGAACAATTGTTCTATGGTAATTTTCATTAAGAATATAAACAAATATTTACAAGGAATAAAACAAAAAAAAATGATTCAATTCTTGTTCTAGTTATCATGAATGGAGATAATTAAACTGAATCTATCACACTCAAAGGTGTGAATCCTTCCAATCCTTTAGGGCTTGAAGATTTTTGTCTTTGATCCTATATTCCAACTACTCCATATCTTGTCTCAGTTTGAATTTCTAGTTGTTTCGAATTGGCTTTTCCCATCTAAATATTTTTCCCATTCCTTTGTTATCAAATATTCCAACAACTTAAATTGATGACGTTCATGGCTATATGGTTTGGCAAATCTTGACATCCTATGATGATTTCATTATAGGGAGAGATTCCTCTCAGTATGGTGCCTAGAATAAGTTCGGAACAAGATTCAGCAAAAGAGCAATCCCGAAAGAGGTGCACTGGTGTTTCTTCAGTGTCATCACTACATAACACACCTTTCCAGATGCATTATCTTCCTTTTAAGTAAGTATATCGTGTTTAATCTTTTATGGAGGAGGAACCAGAAGAAGATCTTATGCTTGATCCAGCAAGCACTTTCCCAGAGCCATTTAAAAATAATATGAACTTTCGGGTCCCTTCTTTAGATTGTTGTACACTTTGATTGGAGAGAAGCCTTTACTGCTATTGAGACATCCAAGTATCAACAGAACAGATGTAAGATTGGAATGTTGCAGTAATATTGTCTAAAGTTCCCCAAATTGAATTAAAGGCTTCAACAAAAAGAGAAGTTTGGAAGAACTCCAAGATGTCCTGAGATTGGAGCATTTGACTTAAAGTGACTCTGTCATTTGTTTTGTACGAGTGAAGCTTAGGAAACAATTGAGTCAAAGGCATATCCCTCCATTGATCATGGCAAAATCTAATAGTATTTCCAATCCCCGCTTTGCAATGTACTATTTGCATGAATCTGGAAGGAGTTTGAGGTGGCTCTTTGATATGTCTCCGTCGTATCTATAATTTTTTATTGTTCCATGCCAATATTCTACAACTTTCATATACTTTTGGCAACTTTTTATACTATTTTTTGAGACTAGCATATTGATCGAGTGCCCAGTGCCAGTTCCTGTTTGTTGCATGTTTTTTTGTTTCGCAGAATATCCATATCAAATGGAGTCCAAACGGAATAAAAACGGACAGAGATTTTTTTTGGAATATATGTGAATTTTGGGAAGCGGAACCAACATGAGACGATGCCCGAGTGGGCCACGAGGCAGGGGGCGCCCACCAGGGGCAGGCGCACCCTGGGCCCTCGTGGCCACTCAGTAAGGCGGTTGATGCCCTTCTTTCGCCGCAAGAAAGCTAATATCCGGATAAAAATCGTGTCAAAAAATCAGCCCAATCGGAGTTACGGATCTCCGGGAATATAAGAAACGATGAAGGGACAGAATCTGGGAACGCAGAAACACAGAGAGACAGAGAGACAGATCCAATCTCGGAGGGGCTCTCGCCCCTCCCCGCCATGGAGTACATGGACCAGAGGGGAAACCCTTCTCCCACCTAGGGAGAAGGTCAAGGAAGAAGAAGAAGGAGGTGGGCTCTCTCACCCTTGCTTCCGGTGGCATCGGAGTGCCACTGGGGCCATCATCGTGTGACGGCGATCTACACCAACACCTCCGTCATCTTCGCCAACATCTCCATCACCTTCCCCCATCTATCTACAGCGGTCCACTCTCCCGCAACCCACTGTACCCTCTACTTGAACATGGTGCTTTATGCTTCATATTATTATCCAATGATGTGTTGCCATCCTAAGATGTTTGAGTAGATTATCGTTGTCCTATCAGTGATTGGTGAATTGCTATGATTGGTTTAATTTGCTTGTGGTTATGGTGCTGTCCTTTGGTGCCCATCATATGAGCGCGCGCGTGGATCACACCATTGGGTTAGTTGTATGTTGATAGGACTACGTATTGGAGGGTAAGAGTGACAGAAGCTTCAACCTAGCGTAGAAATTGATGCATACGGGATTGAAGGGGGACCAATATATCTTAATGCTATGGTTGGGTTTTACCTTAATGAACGTTAGTAGTTGCGGATGCTTGCTAATAGTTCCAATCATAAGTGCTTGGAATTCCAAGTAAGGGATGACATGCTAGCAGTGGCCTCTCCCACATAAAACTTGCTATCGGTCTAGTAACATAGTCAATTGCTTAGCGGCAATTTCGCAACTCCTACCACCACTTTTCCACACTCGCTATCACTACCTTTATTGCTTCTTTATATTAGCAGCCCCTAGTTTTATTTATGTGTTCTTTATATTCTTGCAAACCTATCCAACAAAAACTACAAAGTACTTCTAGTTTCATACTTGTTCTAGGTAAAGTAAACGTCAAGCGTGCGTAGAGTTGTATCGGTGGTCGATAGAACTTGAGGGAATATTTGTTCTGCCTTTAGCTCCTCATTGGGTTCGACACTCTTACTTATCGAAAGAGGCTACAACTGATCCCCTACACTTGTGGGTTATCAAGACTTTTTTCTGGCGCCGTTGCTGGGGAGCAATAGCGTGGGGTGAATATTCTCGTGTGTGCTTGTTTGCTTTATCACTAAGTAGATTTTATTTGCTGTTCTAAGTTGTTCTCTATCTTTAGTTATGGATATGGAACACGAAATATCAAAAAACTTAGGTGTACTTGCTACTCATGGAGATGGGGAACCTCCTGAAACCCTCGATGCTCATTATGTGAAAGATATTATGTACTACTTTGATAATCCTGAGAAAACCCCATTCAACTATGTAATGGGAGTAACGTTGGATCAACGTGAATACTTTAGGGATTATCGCTTGACACAAAAAGGGAAATTGTTATGGGATCAAATTCATTTGTTGCATTGGTATGCTCGGCAACTATGCTTGAGATATGATTATACTTGTTGCTCTAGGATGAAGGCTCCACACCTTCCCTTTTCTTGCAAATTTAATGATAATGAAACCTTAGCTTCTTATGCTATTGGTATATATGATTATTATGATGTGGAACAAATAGAAGAATTCGTTGCTTTTAAGGGTGCTTATGAAATTGAATCTCTGTTTAAAAAAGAATGATGCTTTTGATGATGATGTTTCTAGGCTTGAAAATCTTGCTATATTGAAATATTGCTATTTGAATTATGAATATAACTCCAATACTGATGCGTTTATTGAGAAAGTCTCCGCTGTCCAAGAAGAGACTAATATTTTGCAGGAAACTATGGAAGAAGAAACTGATGACATTGTGAGATCATTAGATGAAAAAGATGAGGATGAGAGCGAAGAACATAAGGAGGAAGAGCAGATTAGCTACCCGTGCCCACCTTCTAATGAGAGTAACTCTTTATCTCACACATTGTTTAATTTCCCTTCGTGCTTATCGAAGGATGATTGCTATGATCCCGTTGATTCATTTGAAATATCCCTTTTTGATGAAATTGGTGCTTACTATGCTTGTGGCCAAGATGCCAATATGAATTATGCCTATGGAGATGAACTTGCTATAGTTCCTTATGTTGAACATGAGATAGTTGCTATTGCACCCACACATGATAGTCCTATTATCTTTTTGAATTCTCCAAACTACACTATATTGGAGAAGTTTGCACTTATTAAGGATTATATTGATAGGTTGCCTTTTTCCATTACACATGATGATTTTGATGAGTATAATATGCATGTGCTTGCTGCTCCTACTTGCAATTATTATGAGAGAGGAACTTCATCTCCGCCTCTCTATGTTTCCAACACGATAAAATTGCAAGAAACTGCTTATACTATGCATTGGCCTTTACTTGATGTGCATGAATTGTTTTTTTATGACATGCCGATGCATAGGAAGAGAGTTAGACTTCGTTGTTGCATGATATATATCACTTTGTGCTCACTACTAAATGCCAAATCATTGCTAATTAAAATTGGCTTTGATATACCTTGGGATCCGGGTGGATCCATCACTTGAGGACTATATGCCTAGCTTAATGGCTTTAAAGAAAGCGCTGCCAGGGAGACAAACCGTAAGTTTTAGAGAGTCATTTATTTCTGTAGTTTGCTTTTATAAAGTTAAAAAACAAAAAAAATAAAGAGGGGAACCCAAAACTTTTCAAAAAGAAAAGTGAAAGTGATATAGACGAGCATTGTGAAAGTGGGGGACGTCCTTGAACTTTGTTCATGCCCATGGAAACTTTGTGAATCTTAATTACAGAAAAATGTCAAAAAAATTAATTATCCCCTTGTACAATTCCATTGTATTATAAAAATAATGTGCCAAGGTTTGCCTTTAGGATGTTTACAATGCTTGTTGGTTTTTGCGGTGTAGGACAGAAACTTTGGTCGTAGTGCGCGATTTTACATTTTTTGCTGGAACGTCAAATGGTTCTGAAACTTTTTGCACTGTCTTTCTATACAAATTTTTTATTTTTCCTAATTTTTGCAGAATTTTTCAAGTATCAGAAGTATGGTGAATGTTCAGATTATTACAAACTGTTCTGTTTTAGACAGATTCTGTTTTTGATGCATAGTTTGCTTGTTTTGATGAAACTATCAATTTCTATCAGTGGATTAAGCCATGGAAAATTTATATTACAGTAGCTACAATGCAAAAAAATATGAATTGGTTTGCAACAGTACTTAGAGTAGTGATTTGCCTTATTATACTAACGGATCTTACCGAGTTTTCTGTTGAAGTTTTGTGTGGATGAAGTGTTCGAAGATCGAGGAGGTCTCGATGTGAGGAGAAGAAGGAGAGGCAAGAGCTCAAGCTTCGGGATGCCCAAGGCACCCCAAGTAAATATTCAAGGAGACTCAAGCGTCTAAGTTTGGGGATGCCCCGGAAGGCATCCCCTCTTTCTTCAACAAGTATCGGTAAGTTTTCGAATTCGTTTCATTCATGTGATATGTGCAGATCTTGGAGCGTCTTTTGCATTTAGTTTTCACCTTTTCTTTTATGCACCATGCTGGTATGAGATAGTCCTTGTTGATTTATAGAATGCTCTTTGCACTTCACTTATATCTTTTGAGTATGGCTTTATAGAATACTCCATGTGCTTCACTTACATCATTTGAAGTTTGGATTGCCTGTTTCTCTTCACATAGAAAACCGCCATTTGTAGAATGCTATTTTGCTTCACTTATAACTGTTAGAGCGTGGGCATAACTTTTGTAGAAAGAATTAAAACTCTCTTGCTTCACTTATATCTATTTTGAGAGTTCACAGGAATTGGTCATTCACATGGTTAGTCATAAAATCCTACATAAACTTGTAGATCGCTGAATATGATATGTTTGATTCCTTGCAATAGTTTTGCAATATAAATATGGTGATATTAGAGTCATGCTAGTGGGTAGTTGTGGATTGTATAAATACTTGTGTTGAGGTTTGTGATTCCCGTAGCATGCACGTATGGTGAACCGTTATGTGACGAAGTTGGAGCATGATTTATTTATTGAGTGTCATCCTTTTTGTGGAGGTCGGGGGCGCGCGATGGTTAACTCCTACCAACCTCCCCCCTAGGAGCATGCGTGTAGTACTTGGTTTCGAAATAAATTTTTGCAATAAGTATGTGAGTTCTTTATGACTAATGTTGAGTCCATTGATTATACACACTCTCACCCTTCCACCATTGCTAGCCTCTCTTGTACCGCGCAACTTTCGCCGGTACCATACACCCACCATATACCTTCCTCAAAACAGCCACCATACCTACCTATTATGGCATTTCCATAGCCATTCCGAGATATATTGCCATGTAACTCCACCGTTCTGTTTATTATGACACGCACCATCATTGTCATATTGTCTTGCATGATCGTAAGATAGCTAGCATGATGTTTCCATGGCTTGTCCGTTTTTTATGTCATTGCTACGCTAGATCATTGCACATCCCGGTACACCACCGGAGGCATTCACATAGAGTCATATTTTGTTCTAGCTTCGAGTTGTAATCTTTGAGTTATAAATAAATAAAAGTGTGATGATCTTCATTATTAGAGCATTGTCCCATGTGAGGAAAGGCCAAAAAAAAGATGACCTAAAAAAATAGAGAGGGGCTAAAAAAAGAGAAAGCCCCTCCAAAAAAAACCAAAAAAAGAGAGAAGGGACAATGCTACTATCCTTTTCCACACTTGTGATTCAAAGTAGCACCAGGATCTTCATAATAGAGAGTCTCTTGTTTTGTCACTTCCATATACTAGTGGGAATTTTCATTATAGAACTTGGCTTGTATATTCCAACGACGGGCTTCCTCAAATACTCTAGGTCTTCATGAGCAAGCAAGTTGATGCACACCCACTAGTTTTCTTCTGAGCTTTCATACACTTATACCTCTAGTGCATCCATTACATGGAAATCCCTACTCACTCACATTGATATCGATTGATGGACATCTCCATAGTCCATTGATTTGCCTAGTTGATGTGAGACTTTCTCCCACCTTTTGTCTATCACCACCTTCTATTCCACCCATAGTTCTATGTCCATGGCTCACGCTCATGTATTGCGTGAAAGTTGAAAAAGTTTGAGAATACTAAAGTATGAAACAATTGCTTGGCTAAAACCGGGGTTGTGCATGATTGATGTCTACACACGCTTCTATTCTTGTAGACTATGTTGGGCCTCTGATACGTCCAATACGTATCTATAATTTCTGCTTGCTCCATGCCTCTTTTGTGTGATATTGCTATGATATTTATGCACTTCCATACACTTTTGATCATATTTGGACTAACCTATTAACTCAGTGCACCCCAGTGCCAGTTTCTGTTTTCTGCTGTTTTTTGTATTTCAGGTTTTCCCATTACGTAAACTGCCAGAAAAATTCCGGGAAAAATATATAAAAAATCAGCGTTCCGGAAGCTTCCATGCGGCCAAAGTAGGGCCGGAGGGGGGCCACGAGGGCTCCAGGCGCCCTGGGGGCGCGGCCCCCCTCCTGGCCGCGCCGGGGGGGCGCCTGGGCCCCCCAGGCCTGCGCTGATGCCCCCCTTTGGCATATATTTACACCGCGTCCTGAAACCCTCGAGGACGGAACCCTTTTTCGCGATCTCATCTCTGTTCCACCGCCGCCGCGCTTCCAAGATCGGGAGCACCAGGAGAACTCTTCCCGGCACCCTGCCAGAGGGGAGGATCACCACCGGGAGCCTCTCCACCGCCATGGACGCCTCCCGGATGAGTTGTGAGTAGTCTCCCTTGGACCATGGGTCCATGACCAGTAGCTATGTGATGTTCTCCTCCCCTCTTTGTTCTTCACTAATTAGACCTCGTGAGCTGCCCTACATGATCGAGGCACATATGTAATCCTTATGCTGTTGCTATGATGAGTTTGCTGGGATCCGATGGATTATGAGATTATGTTCAGATTGTGTGTGAGTAATATATTTGATTTACCTCTTTTATATTTATGTTCTTGAGTAATTCTTGCATGTTCTCCGTTGCTGTTTATTGCTTTGGCCAAGTAGTAGGTAGTAACTCCAAGAGGGAACGTTATGCTTGATTGTGGCTTCATGCCCCTCGATGACTAGGTTGAGTGACAGAAACATGAGTCTAGGGGATGTGTTGTTGCCACAAGGGGGAAAACAACGGTGCTTGTACTCGCGGGTGCAAGGATTGTTTACTTTACGCAAAGTTCTTTTAATGCAGTTGTCTGTTGCTTTGAGTTTACACTATGGGTGGGACTCGCAACTTAATACCAGCGAGATGTTCTGGATAGATATCTCAAGGTGGATGATTAGTAGTAGATGCAGATGGATTTCGGTCTACTTACCTTGGCGTACCGCCCATGCTTTTGAGCCTCTACCTTTCTTTGCAGCATAGTTAGCATTGGTTTGCGCACATAATCCTGTCAATTGCCCAGCTGTAATTCGTTTACCTCACATAGCTGTTTTATCGTCTTTTGGGAGAGAGACATCACTAGTGAACATCATGGGACCCCGGTCCATATTACCATCACTGATCACATCCGCTATTTACTTTCAGTTCTTACTTACTAGTTGCAGTTATACCTATCACTATTATCTCTTACGTTTGATCCTTTGTAAACGACAAGGCCGGAGGGATTGACAACCTCTCTGTACTCGTTGGGAGCAAAGTTATTTGTATCTGTGTGCAGGTCCGGTCGATCGCTAGTTGCGCCGCTAGCAGTTGACACCTTCTTGTTGAACCTTGGAGTCTCAGGGGAATTCGATCCTTGGTATCTTTGCCAAGGGAAAACTACCGCTACACTGCATCTCAAACCTTCCACTTGGGGTAACCAACGAGGGGCGAGAAGCCATCAAGCAAAGTTTTCTGGCGCCGTTGCCGGGGACTCCACTCTTCAAGATAGGGGAGTTGCATGCTATCTTTTACCTTTGATTTTTAGTCTTGTTAGTTTACCTTTCAGTTTTTGCTTTAGTGTCTTTTATCAAAAATCACAAATATAGTTATCTCGTTCTTTAGTTGTCGTTATGTCTGGTCCTTTTGTCTTTGGTGAGGCAGAAGTTCTCACCTTTAAACAAAGAGGTGGGGAAAGTTTAAAAGATGCTTGGTATAGAATTAATGATTCTCAAAAAAGAGCCACCAAGAAACAATCTACTACTATCCTGCTTAGAAATTTTATGTAGGAATTACTTCTTGGAATAGGTTTATTCTAGATTCTGCTATCAATGGGAATTTCCTAGAGGCCCCAGTTTGGGAATCCCTTAGTATTATTGAAAATCTTGTTGGAAATCCCCCTGTTGTTAGCATTCAAGAGGACATCACCCTAGCTCACATTATGAAAAAACTTGAAAAGATAGAGCTAGAGATGCCAAACATTAATAAGATAAATGAGTTGGATCGTAAGATCCAAGGGAATTTGGATAGGCTTGATAGCTCCATGCATAAAATTCTCAAAACTTTGGAGACCATCAAATCCCACGACTTGGATTCCTCTAGGATAGACAATATTGAGGAAATCTTTGATACTCTAGGAACTACTTTCTCCTCAATCAAAACCAAAAAGGTAGAAACTCCGGCAAAGAAGGAGCCTAAGTTTGTTTACGTTCCAAAGGCTCCCCGCTCTAAAAGTAAGCCATCTATTGCCAAAGGGGTTGAAACTGTCAAGACTTTGGAAGAAACACCTCTCTTTGACAAATTAATAAATGAATCTTCCTTTGACTTTTTTCCTTTTGGTCTTCTCCCTAGAAGTATCTCTATTAGGCCTTTATTTGAAAGTCCTCTTAAGACTAGTTGTACTATTGAAGAGCTTTTTGATCTTGATGATGGTTCAATTGATACAACTTGATCTCTTTGCATTATGCCTAGCTTAAAGGCATAAAAGAAAGCGCTTTTGGGAGGCAGCCCACAATGAATAAAATTTTATTTTGCTTTTGTTGTGTCTTGATGTTGTTACTACAGTAGCATCATCATTGTATCTTTACTTTTCAGCTTTGTGCCAAGTGTAGCCTCTGATTGCAAGAAAGTTCAAAAGTTGTGACGTGCTGTCCAGGAAACAGATTCTGTCCTTGGACAGAAAAAATTTTGTATAAAATCACCAGATCATCTTTTTGGTCTGAATTTTTTCGACAGCGTGCTCTATACAATTGGCTTTCGGGCGTCTGTTCTGAGTTTTTTGATTTAAGTTGCAGAAGTGCCCCCAAAAAATCATTTACTACCTGCTGGTCTGTTTTTCACAGATTCTGTCCTGTTTTGCCTTTCCTTCGTTTTGCAAACCTTGAGCTTGCTTTTTCTTTGCAAAAACCTTTTGGCAATCTTTTGAAACAGTATACCTTCAAGAATATCCTTATTTCCAGCAAGGAACAATTATTTTATTATGGGTACTAACCTCGCTAATCAGATTATGATGAGTTATGTATGAAGGGAGTTTTCAAGTGTGCGAGGGAAGATGATAAAAAGATTCAGGAGTGTCAAACGCTCAAGCTTGGGGATGCCCCCATGCATCCCCAAGAAATATTCAAGAAGACTCAAGCGTCTAAGCTTGGGGATGCCCCCGTGCATCCCCTTCTCCATCAACAATTATCAGTTCGTCTTTCGTTCCACTATATTTTTATCACTTCATGTGTTATGTGCTATGCTTGGAGCGTCTTGCTTTTAGTTTCCTTTTTAGTTTTCTTTAGCTTTGCTTGCTGTTCATAACGAGTTGGAACTCAGCTTTCTTTGTGTGGGAGAGAAACACGCTCCACTTCAACCTAGAACACAACATAGAATTTTCATGTCTATCTTTGATGTGTGTGTTCTTTGTCTTTCAATAGCTACTATCATGTTCAGCTCTTAGTTTTCATGCTTTACTTTTTAAAGAGCTTTTGTTTAGTTGGTCGCTGGAACTCTCTTTAGTATCATGCTTATCTTGTTAAGAGAGTTGGCTTCTGTTGCACAGGTTGATATGTCTATGATAAAAATGCTATGTGCATAATGGTGCTTAGTAGTTCATGTTTTCTTATGGTTAGTCTCAAATAGCTGGGGGATTCTCAATGTGTTATTGAAGTACCAACATGATTTGTTTGCCTATGATGTGGTATGGTTTAGTGGTATCTTCCTCCAAGAATTTATTTTGATTGACTTGGCGTATGCTCACGCATATTTAAGACTGTAAAGAAAGTCTATCAAGCCTTGATGATCTTTAATTTCTGAGTAGCGATATAACTTCCATGCCTGATTCAATGTTGCTTTGTCGCTCTGCATGATTATGACCGTCATTGCTCTTTTAGTTGGTCGCTCCCAGTCTATTGCTAACCTTCGCCTGTACTAAGCGGACTGACTGCTTGTGCATCCAAAATCCTTTAAACCAGGTATGCCATATGAGTCCACCATACCTTCCTATACATGGTATTTACCTGCCATTCCTAACGAAGACTTTCATGTACCATCTCGAAATTAATCAAAAAGGTATTTCTCCTTTGTGCCTCTGTTTTAGCTCATGAGGAAGTAGTAGTTAATTCATGATATTTTTAAGTTGGACAAGCTTCACCCCGGGATTGCATGTCTAATGTGCAAACCCATAATACAAGAAGGAACTGACATAGAGTGCGCCCGGCTCATTAAAAAAATTATACAACAAACAAACCCTCCTTCACGCTTTGTTCATGAGAAATCAGAAAACTTTGGCAGTGATAAACAAAGGAGACTAAGAGGATGTGATCGTCCTCATTCGGGAGCCGTTCCTCGAAACCTGTCCAGCTCGAGAAGTAATTGAGTTATCTGCTAGCATTCGTTGACGAAATATGCATATTCTAAAAAAATAATTATTACCTCTGTTTTTAAAACCAAGAGCTCTGGTACATGTTTAGTTTTTGTTTCCGACCACGGGTTTTCAACCTTGCCATCAAAAGCCACGGTTCGAGAGTCTCCACCTTCTTTAAAGCACCAACTATTGAGAGCATGATTGTCATTCTGAGTGTAATGTGCATTGTCCCAAAGTACCATTGTCTTTTGCATGATTATGATATCGTTTATTCTGAAATCATTGTATCTAGTCATCACTTAAACTTTGGAGGTGCCCCTGCAATTATGTTTTGCTTCACTAAAGGGGGCAAGCGAGATATCACTTTGTCATGTTTGCACACCATGCTCATTACAAATCTATTGAGTGTTTCAGTATCATACTGTAAAACTTTCAGTTCTTTGTGATATTCTCATGAGGCAACTTAATTACTACAGACCCATTGTCTCAGTAAGCATTTGTCATGTGACTATGAAAAGTTCTTATATGGTTAATAGCATGTCACCACAGAAATTATGCTTGTTATCATTTACCTACTCGAGGACGAGCAGGAATTAAGCTTGGGGATGTTGATACGTCCAAAACGTATCTATAATTCCTGCTTGCTCCATGCCTCTTTTGTGTGATATTTCTATGATATTTATGCACTTCCATACACTTTTGATCATATTTGGACTAACCTATTAACTCAGTGCACCCCAGTGCCAGTTTCTGTTTTCTGCTGTTTTTTGTATTTCAGGTTTTCCCATTACGTAAACTGCCAGAAAAATTCCGAGAAAAATATATAAAAAATCAGCGTTCCGGAAGCTTCCATGCGGCCAAAGTAGGGCCGGAGGGGGGCCACCAGGGCTCCAGGCACCCTGGGGGCGCGGCCCCCCTCCTGGCCGCGCCGGGGGGCGCCTGGGCCCCCCAGGCCTCCGCTGATGCCCCCCTTTGGCATATATTTACACCGCGTCCCGAAACCCTCGAGGACAGAACCCTTTTTCGCGATCTCATCTCTGTTCCGCCGCCGCCACGCTTCCAAGATCGGGAGCACCAGGAGAACTCTTCCCGGCACCCTGCCGGAGGGGAGGATCACCACCGGGAGCCTCTCCACCGCCATGGACGCCTCCCTGATGAGTTGTGAGTAGTCTCCTTTGGACCATGGGTCCATGACCAGTAGCTATGTGATGTTCTCCTCCCCTCTATGTTCTTCACTAATTAGACCTCATGAGCTGCCCTACATGATCGAGGCACATATGTAATCCTTATGCTGTTGAGTTTGCTGGGATCCGATGGATTATGAGATTATGTTCAGATTGTGTGTGAGTAATATATTTGATTTACCTCTTTTATATTTATGTTCTTGAGTAATTCTTGCATGTTCTCCGTTGCTGTTTATTGCTTTGGCCAAGTAGTAGGTAGTAACTCCAAGAGGGAACGTTTTGCTTGATTGTGGGTTCATGCCCCTCGATCACTAGCTTGAGTGACAGAAACATGAGTCTAGGGGATGTGATGTTGCCACAAGGGGGAAAACAACGGTGCTTGTACTCGCGGGTGCAAGGATTGTTTACTTTACCAAAATTCTTTTAATGCAGTTGTCTGTTGCTTTGAGTTTACACTATGGGTGGGACTCGCAACTTAATACCAGCGAGATGTTCTGGATAGATATCTCAAGGTGGATGATTAGTAGTAGATGCAGATGGATTTCGGTCTACTTACCTTGGCGTACCGCCCATGCTTTTGAGCCTCTACCTTTCTTTGCAGCATAGTTAGCATTGGTTTGCGCACATAATCCTGTCAATTGCCCAGCTGTAATTCGTTTACCTCACATAGCTGTTTTATCGTCTTTTGGGAGAGAGACATCACTAGTGAACATCATGGGACCCCGGTCCATATTACCATCACTGATCACATCCGCTATTTACTTTCAGTTCTTACTTACTAGTTGCAGTTATACCTATCACTATTATCTCTTGCGTTTGATCCTTTGTAAACGACAAGGCTGGAGGGATTGACAACCTCTCTGTACTTGTTGGGAGCAAAGTTATTTGTATCTGTGTGCAGGTCCGGTCGATCGCTAGTTGCGCCGCTAGCAGTTGACACCTTCTTGTTGAACCTTGGAGTCTCAGGGGAATTCGATCCTTGGTATCTTTGCCAAGGGAAAACTACCGCTACACTGCATCCCAAACCTTCCACTTGGGGTAACCAATGAGGGGCGAGAAGCCATCAGCCTCCAAGCGCAGAGGTTTGTAGGACAGCAGCAATTTCCCTCAAGTGGATGTCATAAGGTTTATCGAACTCAGGGAAGTAGAGGTCGAAGATGGTCTCTCTCAAGCAACCCTGCAACTAAGATACAAGAAGTCTCTTGTGTCCCCAACACACCTAATACAACTAGGAGTGGTATAGGTGCACTAGTTCGGCGAAGAGATGGTAAAATATGGATGATAGGAGTGGCAAAGCAAAGTAATATAAATCTGTAATAAAAAGTGCAGCAAGCAAACAAGTGGTAAACGTGAGCACAAATGGTATTGCAATGGTCGAAACAAGGCCTAGGCTTCATACTTTCACTAGTGGCAACTCCCAACAACATTAACATAATCGAATCACATGATATTTCCCATAAAACATGCACTCGGAGGTCATTCCTTTGTGGTCAAGAGAGGACGAGAATTATGTAGGGCTACAAAAGCACACCTCTAAGTTCGTAGTTCTCAATCTATGGATTTCCCAATGTCACCGCAGCCATCCAAAGAGAGTACCACAATCACCACAACATATCTCAAGGATAGTCAAAGACAAGCACCAAGAGACTCTCAATCTTCAATCAACACACAAAAGAGGAAATCACTCATGAAAATATTCTTCTAATCCATCTCCAATAGACCGCTGTCACCTTGGTCTCGGGGATTATACTAGATAAAGACAAGTGAGTACATCAATCCAATACATAGAGGAAGGGGAAATATCATGGGATCACCCTAGATTAACATAGCCTATGATCACAACAAAGATCACATCATGGGAGAGAGAATTGACCACATTGCTACTGGTAGAAACCTCAGCCCCGAGGAGGAACTACTCCCGCATCATGGAGGGAGGAAGCAACGTCGATGGAGATGAATCCGGGGGCACTTCCCCGTCACGGCAGGATGCCGGCACAGGAATTCTGGTCCCCCGAAACTTGGTGGCGATGGCGGCGGAGATCGGAATTGCTTCTGGAGAAAAGGGTTCTGGAATCAGGGTTTCCGCGACGGGAGGTAAATATATGCCAAAGGGGGTCACCAGAGGCGGAGGTGGGGCCCCAGGCGCCCCCCTGGCGCGGCCAGGGTTGGGGCCGCGCCGGGTGGCCACCTGGGCCACCCCAGGCTCCCCTCTAGCCCTGCTTTGGTTTTTCTGGAAGCTCCCGATACGCTGATTTTTCCTGTATTTTTCCCGGAATTTTTAGGGCACTTTTAATATGGGGGAAACCTGAAATAGAAAAACAGCAGAAAACAGAAACTGGCACTGTGGTGCACTGAGTTAATAGGTTAGTCCAAATATGATCAAAAGTGTATGGAAGTGCATAAATATCATAGAAATATCACACAAAAGAGGCATGGAGCAAGCAGAAATTATAGATACGTTTTGGACGTATCAACATCCCCAAGCTTAATTCCTGCTCGTCCTCGAGTAGGTAAATGATAACAAGCATAATTTCTGTGGTGACATGCTATCAACCATATAAGAACTTTTAAGTAAAGTAATCAAGGCATGTAATCCAATTCAAGTCATAACAAGCAAGAGTCTATATTAGCATTGTAACAAGTAACATAAGAACATAAAGGTGCAAGAGCTCTCGCTGTCCGTGACTCAAATGTCTCCAAATGGTGTTTGCGTGCAAGAAAGGGGATAGGGTTATACGAGAGAGTAAAACATAGTTTTTGTATTGTTGAGAACTTAATCTACTAAAGTTTCACACTTGGTCTTCTTTGGAATCTTATCTTGACTCATCCCCAGACCGTCAGCCAGGTACAAGTCAAAATGATCCACTCCCTTTCGATATTTTGAGCACTCATGCAATGGATGAGCGTAAGCAAGAAAGTCGACACTTAGGATGGCAAAGAGAGAGAAATGATAGAGGGGGAAGACAAAAAAAGGTGTGAAGGGCTCACATCAATGAGGACAATCATCGGCGAGAGAAAGCCAAATGATAGATATGATGTGAGGAGTAGGGATTGCCATGCAACGGATGCACATATGAGCTAAGGTAAGCTCTCCAATGGAACTAGTGGGGGTGCATCCAACTTGCTTGCTCAAGAAGACCTAGAGCTCTTTTGAGGAGGCTCATCATTGGAATATACAAGCCAAGTTCTATAGTGTAAAGGTCCCCACATAGCTATATGCATGAATGATAATCTCTATGGAGTACAAGGTATAAGATGGAGTACGAGTGTGGATTTCTCAAAAGAAATAGTAGTGTGCCCCCTTCTCTCTTTTTATTTCTTTTTCTCTTTTTTTCTATTTTTTGTGTGGCCTCAATGGCTCTTTCTATTTATCTCTCATTTGTCCTCTTTGGGATCTTTTGATTTTGTCCTCTTTGGGATCTTTTGATTTGTCCTCTTTGGGATCTTTCCTTCACTTTAGGGGCAACACTCTATGTGTTACAAGAAGTATAGAAGATCTTTCACACTTTACAAAAGTACTCAACATAAAGAAAACGAAACTATCATGATGTATGCAAATGTATGCCTCTGCTGGTGTAGCGGGATATGCAATGATACTAGCGCGTCATGTAGCAATGATTAGGGCAAGGCCCAACTAGCATGCGGCTCATCGATCAAGCAAAAAGCATGTATGACATGAAGATCAAGTCATGAGAAGATGGATGTTGCATGGCAATGTATCTCGGAAAGGCTATGGAAATGCCTTGATAGGTAGGTATGGTGGCTGTTTTGAGGAAGGATATAATGAGGCTTATGATGACAGAGCGTATCGTGCCAAGGATTTGGATGCACCGGCAAAGTATGCGCCAACTCTCGAGGTGAGAAAGGGCAATGCACGGTACCGAAGAGGCTAGAAAAATATGGCTAGGTGGAAGTGTCAACTTTCGAATACTCACATTAGTCCGAAGAACTCATGCACTTATTATCGGTAACTCTCAATCTAATTAGGAGGTTCTCAAAGAGACAAGTACCCCGAGGAGGAGTGTATGGGGATTTGGTTATCCTTGCGCATCCTCGGCTCATGGTACGTGAGTGTACTCTAATATTCGATCCCTCCAAAGATTAGTGATCCATTTAGTAGCTAAAGTTCTCAACTATTTTGTAGGTTTTCGAAAGTAAACACGGATTGCCCAAAATATGACATCTATCACTAATAGGCTAAAGCTCTTGACACCAAAAGTTCAATCATTACTCATGGCAATACCTCAAAACTACTGCAAGTTACTACTAAAATTAAATAGCAACCTCAATTACCTACTTTAAGTTAAGACACACAACTCAGTGCAACAGACAAACTCTCTTAACAAGATAAACATGAAAACTCAAGAGAGTTCAACGACCAACTAAACAAAAGCTCTTTAAAAAGAAAGGCATGAAAATTAATAGCTAAACATGACAGTAGCTATGGAAAGACAAAGAACACACACAGCAAAGATAAGCATGAAAATCCTATGTTGTGTTCTAGGTTGAAGTGGAGCGTGTTTCTCTCCCACACAAAGAAAGCTGGGTTCTAACTCGTTATGAACAGCAAGCAAAGCTAAAGAAAACTAAAAAGGAAACTAAAAGCAAGACGCTCCAAGCATAGCACATAACGCATGAAGTGATAAGAATATAGTGGAACGAAAGACAAACTGATAATTGTTGATGGAGAAGGGGGTGCGCGGGGGCATCCCCAAGCTTAGACGCTTGAGTCTTCTTGAATATTTCTTGGGGGTGCACGGGGGCATCCCCAAGCTTGAGCGTTTGACCTTCTTGAATCTTTTTATCATCTTCCCTCGCACACTTGAAAACTCCCTTCATACATAACTCATCATAATCTGATTAGCGAGGTTAGTACCCATAATAAAATAATTTTTCCTTGCTGGAAATAAAGATAATATTGAAGAGCTACTGTTTCTCAAGATTGCCAAAAGGTTTTTGCAAAGAAAAAGCAAGCTCAAGGTTTGCAAAACGAAGAAAAGGCAAAACAGGACAGAATCTGTGAAAAACAGACCAGCAGGTAGTAACTAATTTTTTCGGTGCACTTCTGCAACTCAAATAAAAAAACTCAGAACAGACGCCCGAAAGCCAATTGTATAGAGCACGCTGTCAAAAAAATTCAGATCAAAAAGATGATCTGGTGATTTTATACGAATTTTTCTGTGCAAGGACAGAATCTGTTTTCTGGACTGCACGTCGCAACTTTTGAACTTTCTTGCAATCGGAGGCTAAACTTGGCACAAAGTTGAAAAGAAAGGATACAATGATGATGCTACTGTAGTAACAAACATCAAGACACAACAAAAGCAAAATATAAATCCTAATTCGTTGTGGGCTGCCTCCCAAAAGCGCTTTCTTTTATGCCTTTAAGCTAGGCATGAGACTTTAATGATGCTCTCGTAGGAATAAGAGTTGAAGAACAAAATGTTGGAGATATGCCCTAGAGGCAATAATAAAAGCATTATTATTATATCTCCTTGTTCATGATAATTGTCTGTTATTCATGCTTGAATTGTATTGTACGGAAACAGCGATACATGTGTGAATACATAGACCACAATGAGTCCCTGGTAGGCCTCTAGTTACTAGTTCGTTGATCAACAGATGGTCACGGTTTCCTGACCATGCACATAGGATGTCAGTGATAACGGGATCACGTCATTAGGATAATGATGTGATGGACAAGACCCAAACTTGAGCATAACACGAGATCGTATAGTTCGTAACGCATAAGCTTTTCGGTGTCAAGTATTTATTCCTTAGACCATGAGGTTGTACAACTCCTGGATGCCGTAGGAATACTTTGGGTGTGCCAAACGTCACAACGTGACTGGGTGGCTATAAAGGTACGCATCGGGTATCTCCGAAAGTGTCTGTTGAGTTGGTACGAACCGAGACTGGGATGTTGTCACTCCGTATGACGGAGAGGTACCTCTGGGCCCACTCGGTAAGACATCATCATAATGAGCTCAATGTGACTAAGTAGTTAGTCACGGGATGATGGATTACGGATCGAGTAAAGAGACTTGCCATGACGAGATTGAACAAGGTATCGGGAATACCGACGATCGAATCTCGGGCAAGTACGGTACCGATGGACAAAGGGAATAACATACGGGATTGAGTGAATCCTTGACACGGTGGTTCATCCGATGAAGATCATCGAGGAACACGTGGGAACCAACATGGGTATCCAGATCCCGCTGTTGGTTATTGACCGGAGAGTGTTCTCGGTCATGTCTACGTGTCTCCCGAACCCGTAGGGTCTACACACTTAAGGTTCTGTAATGCTAGGGTCGTAGAGATACATGCACGTGGAAACCCGAAAGTTGTTCGGAGTCCCGGATGAGATCCCGGACGTCACGAGGAGTTCCGGAATGGTCCGGAGGTAAAGATTGATATATAGGAAGTCAGGTTTCGGCCATCGGGTGATCTCCGGGGGTCACCGGGAGCGTCCCGGGACCACCGGAGGGGCCCCGGGGGTCCACCGGGTGGGGCCACCCATCCCGGTGGGGCCCCTAGGCCGCAAAGGGGAAGTGTCCAGCCCTAATGGGCTGGCGCACCACTAGGGCCCACCTCCCCATGCGCCTAGGGTTAAAACCCTAAGGGGAGGGGGGCCACCACTTGCCTTAGGGGCAAGGACTCCCCCCTGGCCGCCGCCCCCCCTACAGATTGGATCTGCAGGGGCCCTGGCGCACCCCCTGGCCCCCTATATATATGTGGGAGGGGAGAGGGCAGCCACACCCTTGCCCTGGCGCCTCTCCCCCTCCCGTCACACTTCCATACTCCCACGCAGGGCGCCCGGCGAAGCCCTGCTGCGATCTCCATTGCATCCGTCATCACGCCGTCGTGCTGCCGGATCTCTGACGACTTCTCCTCCCCCCTTGCTGGATCAAGAAGGAGGTGACGTTGCTGCACCGTACGTGTGTTGAACGCGGAGGTGCCGTCCGTTCGGCGCTAGATCATCGGTGACGAAGAACGCGAAAAGTACGACTACTTCATCCACGCTTCTTCGAAAGCTTCCGCTCGCAATCTCCATAACGGTATGTAGATGCACTCTTACTCGCTCGTTGCTAGATGTCTCCATAATTGGATCTTGGTGAAAGCGTAGAAAATTTTGAATTATGCTACGTTCCCCAACAGTGGCATCTGAGCTAGTTTTTATGCGTAGCATCTTGCACGAGTAGAACACAAAGCAGCTGTGGGCGTTTGAGTTTGTTCAACTTTCTTACCGTTACTAGTCAATCTTGATTCGGCGGTATTGTGGGATGAAGCGGCCCGGACCGACTTTACACGTACGCTTACGTGAGACTGGTTCCACCGACAGACATGCACTAGATGCATAAGGTGGTTGGCGGGTGTCTGTCTCTCCTACTTTAGTCGGATCGGATTCGATGAAAAGGGTCCTTATGAAGGGTAAATAGAAGTTGACAAATCACGTTGTGGTTTTGGCGTAGGTAAGAAACGTTCTTGCTAGAAATCCTATAGAAGCCACGTAAAAATTTGCAACAACAATTAGAGGACGTCTAACTTGTTTTTGCAGCATGTGCTATGTGACGTGGTATGGCCAAAAAACGAAGATGTGATGAATGATATATGTGATGTATGAGATTGATCATGTTTTTGTAATAGGGAATCACGACTTGCATGTCGATGAACTTGACAACCGGCAGGAGCCATAGGAGTTGTCTTAATTATTGTATGACCTGCGTGTCACTGAATAACGCCATGTAATTACTTTACTTCATTGCTAAACGTTAGCCATAGTAGTAGAAGTAATAGTTGGCGTGATGACTTCTTCAAGACACAATGATGGAGATCATGATGATGAAGATCATGGTGTCGAGCCGGTGACAAGATGATCATGGTGCCCCGAAGATGGAGATCCAAGGAGCAAGATGATATTGGCCATATCATGTCACTTTAATTGATTACATGTGATGTTTATCATGTTTATGCATCTTGTTTACTTAGAACGACGGTAGTAAATAAGATGATCTCTCACTAAAATTTCAAGTATTGTGTTTCCCCTAACTGTGCACCGTTGCTAAAGTTCGTTGCTCCGAAGCACCACGTGATGATCGGGTGTGATAGGTTCTAACGTTCGCATATAACGGGTGTAAGACAGATTTACACACGCGATACACTTAGGGTTCACTTGACGAGCCTAGCATGTACAGACATGGCCTCGGAACACGGAAGACCGAAAGGTCGAACACGAGTCGTATAGAAGATACGATCAACATGAAGATGTTCACCGTTGATGACTAGTCCGTCTCACGTGATGATCGGACACGGGCTAGTCGATTCGGATCGTGTATCACTTAGATGACTAGAGAGATGTCTTTCTGAGTGGGAGTTCATTAAAATTTGATTAAGATGACTTAATTATCATGAACTTAGTCTAAATTCTTTACAATATCTCTTGTAGATCAAATGGCCCACGCTCCAGTTTCCCTCAACTTCAACGCGTTCCTAGAGAAAACCAAGCTGAAAGACGATGGTAGCAACTATACGGATTGGGTCCGTAACTTGAGGATTATCCTCATAGCTGCCAAGAGATCATATGTCCTAGAAGCACCGCTAGGTGATGCACCTACTCCCGATGCGGACCAAGACGTTTTGAACGTCTGGCAGTCGCGTAGTGATGATTACTCCCTGGTTCAGTGCGGCATGCTTTACAGCTTAGAGTCGGGGCCCCAAAAACGTTTTGAGCACCACGGAGCATATGAGATGTTCGAAGAGCTGAAAATGGTTTTCCAAGCTCATGCCCGAGTCGAGAGATATGATGTCTCCGACGCATTCTATAGCTGTAAGATGGAGGAGAACAGTTCTGTCAGTGAGCACATCCTCAAGATTTCAGGATTGCACAACCGCTTGTCTCAGCTGGGAATGAATCTCCCAGATGAAGCGGTCATTGACAGAATCCTCCAGTCGCTCCCACCAAGCTTCAAGAGCTTCGTGTTGAACTTCAATATGCAGGGGATGGAGAAGTCTATTCCCAAGGTGTATTCGATGCTGAAATCAGCGGAGGTGGACATCAAGAAAGAACATCAAGTGTTGATGGTCAATAAAACCACTAAGTTCAAGAAAGGCAAGGGTAAGAAGAACTTCAAGAAGGACGGCAAGGGAGTTGCCGCGCCCGGCAAGCCTGTTGCTGGGAAGAAGCCAAAGTATGGACCCAAGCCTGAGACAAAGTGTTTTTATTGCAAGGGAACGGGTCACTGGAAGCGGAACTGCCCCAAATACTTAGCAGACAAGAAGGCCGGCAACGTCAAAGGTATATATGATATACATGTTATTGATGTGTACCTTACCAGCACTCGTAGTAGCTCCTGGGTATTCGATACCGGTGCAGTTGCTCATATTTGTAACTCAAAACAGGAGCTGCGGAATAAACGGAGACTGGCGAAGGATGAGGTGACGATGCGCGTCGGGAATGGTTCCAAGGTCGATGTGATCGCCGTCGGCACGCTACCTCTACATCTACCCTCGGGATTAGTTTTAAACCACAATAATTGTTATTTAGTACCAGCTTTGAGCATGAACATTGTTTCTGGATCTCGTCTTATGCGAAATAGCTACTCTTTCAAATCAGAGAATAATGGTTGTTCTATTTATTTGAGAGATATGTTTTATGGTCATGCCCCGCTGGTCAATGGTTTATTTTTGATGAATCTCGAACGTAGTGATACACATATTCATAGTGTAGATGCCAAAAGATGTAAAGTTAATAATGATAGTCCCACATACTTGTGGCATTGCCGCCTTGGTCATATTGGTGTCAAACGTATGAAGAAGCTCCATTCAGATGGACTTCTAGAGTCTCTTGATTATGAATCATTTGACACGTGCGAACCATGCCTCTTGGGAAAGATGACCAAGACTCCGTTCTCCGGAACAATGGAGCGAGCAACCAACTTGTTGGAAATCATACATACTGATCGATGTGTGCGGTCCAATGAGTGTTGAGGCTCGCAGAGGCTATCGTTATGTTCTCACCCTCACGGATGACTTGAGTAGATATGGGTATATCTATTTGATGAAACACAAGTCTGAGACCTTTGAAAAGTTCAAGGAATTTCAGAATGAGGTTGAGAATCAACGTGACAGAAAAATAAAGTTCTTACGATCAGATCGTGGGGGTGAATATTTAAGTCATGAATTTGGCACGCACCTAAGGAAATGTGGAATTGTTTCACAATTGACACCGCCCGGAACACCTCAACGTAACGGTGTGTCCGAACGTCGAAATCGTACTCTGTTGGACATGGTGCGGTCTATGATGTCCCTCACCGATTTACCGCTATCTTTTTGGGGTTATGCTTTGGAGACTGTCGCATTCACTTTAAATAGGGCTCCGTCGAAATCCGTTGAGATGACTCCGTATGAACTTTGGTTTGGCAAGAAACCGAAGCTTTCGTTTCTAAAAGTTTGGGGTTGCGATGCTTATGTCAAGAAACTTCAACCTGAAAAGCTCGAACCCAAATCGGAGAAATGCGTCTTCATAGGATACCCAAAGGAAACAATTGGGTACACCTTCTACCACAGATCTGAAGGCAAAGTCTTTGTTGCCAAGAATGGATGCTTTCTAGAGAAAGACTTTCTCTCGAAAGAAGTGAGTGGGAGGAAAGTAGAACTTGATGAGGTGACAGTCACCCCTCCTGTACCGGAAAGTAGCACAGCGCAGGAAACTGTTCCTGAGGTGCCTGCACCGACAAGGGAGGAAGATAATGATAATGATCATGAAGAAACGGATCAAGTTACTACTGAACTTCGAAGGTCCACAAGGGCACGTTCCGCACCAGAGTGGTACGGCAACCCTGTCCTGGAAATCATGTTGTTAGACAACGGTGAACCTTCGAACTATGAAGAAGCGATGGCGGGCCTGGATTCCAATAAATGGCTTGGAGCCATGAAATCCGAGATAGAATCCATGTATGAAAACAAAGTATGGACTTTGGTGGACTTGCCTGATGACAGGCACGCCATAGAAAACAAATGGATATTTAAGAAGAAGACAGACGCGGATGGTAATGTGACCATCTATAAGGCTCGGCTTGTCGCTAAGGGTTATCGACAAGTTCAAGGGATTGACTACGACGAGACTTTCTCTCCCGTAGCGATGCTGAAGTCAGTCAGAATCATGTTAGCTATTGCCGCATTCTATGATTATGAGATATGGCAAATGGACGTCAAAACAGCATTCCTTAACGGCTTCCTCAAGGAAGAATTGTATATGATGCAATCGGAAGGTTTTGTCGATCCAGAGAACGCTAACAAGGTATGCAAGCTCCAGCGCTCGATTTACGGGCTGGTGCAAGCATCTCGGAGTTGGAATATTCGCTTTGATGAAGTGATCAAAGCGTTTGGCTTTATACAGACTTATGGAGAAGCCTGTATTTACAAGAAAGTGAGTGGGAGCTCTGTGGCATTTCTCATATTATATGTGGATGACATATTGCTGATGGGAAATGATATAGAATTCTTGGAAAATGTAAAGGCCTACTTGAATAAAAGTTTTTCAATGAAGGACCTTGGAGAAGCTGCTTACATATTAGGCATCAAAATCTATAGAGATAGATCGAGACGCCTTATTGGTCTTTCACAAAGTACATACCTTGACAAAATATTGAAGAAGTTCAATATGGATCAGTCAAAGAAAGGATTCTTGCCTGTTTTGCAAGGTATGAGATTGAGCAAAGCTCAGTCGCCGACCACGGCAGAAGATAGAGAAAAGATGAGTGTCATTCCCTATGCCTCGGCCATAGGTTCTATCATGTATGCCATGCTGTGTACCAGACCTGATGTGAACCTTGCCATAAGTTTGGTAGGGAGGTACCAAAGTGATCCCGGTACGGAACACTGGACAGCGGTCAAGAACATCCTGAAGTACCTGAAAAGGACTAAGGATATGTTTCTCGTTTATGGAGGTGACGAAGAGCTCGTCGTAAAGGGTTACGTCGATGCTAGCTTCGACACAGATCTGGATGACTCTAAGTCACAAACCGGATACGTGTATATTTTGAACGGAGGGGCAGTCAGCTGGTGCAGTTGCAAGCAAAGCGCCGTGGCAGCATCTACATGTGAAGCGGAGTACATAGCTGCTTCCGAAGCAGCGCAGGAAGGAGTCTGGATGAAGGAGTTCATCACCGACCTAGGAGTCATTCCAAGCGCGTCAAGCCCGATGACTCTATTCTGTGACAACACTGGTGCTATTGCCATTACCAAGGAGCCCAGGTTTCACAAGAAGACCAAGCACATCAAGCGCCGTTTCAACTCCATCCGGAATTATGTTCAGGATGGAGATATAGATATTTGTAAAGTGCATACGGATCTGAATGTCGCAGACCCGTTGACTAAACCTCTTTCACGAGCAAAACATGATCAACACCAGAACTCTATGGGTGTTCGATTCATCACAATGTAACTAGATTATTGACTCTAGTGCAAGTGGGAGACTGTTGGAGATATGCCCTAGAGGCAATAATAAAAGCATTATTATTATATCTCCTTGTTCATGATAATTGTCTGTTATTCATGCTTGAATTGTATTGTACGGAAACAGCGATACATGTGTGAATACATAGACCACAATGAGTCCCTGGTAGGCCTCTAGTTACCAGTTCGTTGATCAACAGATGGTCACGGTTTCCTGACCATGGACATAGGATGTCAGTGATAACGGGATCACATCATTAGGAGAATGATGTGATGGACAAGACCCAAACTTGAGAATAACACGAGATCGTATAGTTCGTAATGCATAAGCTTTTCGGTGTCAAGTATTTATTCCTTAGACCATGAGGTTGTACAACTCCCGGATGCCGTAGGAATACTTTGGGTGTGCCAAACGTCACAACGTAACTGGGTGGCTATAAAGGTACGCATCGGGTATCTCCGAAAGTGTCTGTTGAGTTGGTACGAACCGAGACTGGGATGTTGTCACTCCGTATGACGGAGAGGTACCTCTGGGCCCGCTCGGTAAGACATCATCATAATGAGCTCAATGTGACTAAGTAGTTAGTCACGGGATGATGGATTACGGATCGAGTAAAGAGACTTGCCATGACGAGATTGAACAAGGTATCGGGAATACCGACGATCGAATCTCGGGCAAGTACCGTACCGATGGACAAAGGGAATAACATACGGGATTGCGTGAATCCTTGACACGGTGGTTCATCCGATGAAGATCATCGAGGAACACATGGGAACCAACATGGGTATCTAGATCCCGCTGTTGGTTATTGACCGGAGAGTGTTCTCGGTCATGTCTACGTGTCTCCCGAACCCGTAGGGTCTACACACTTAAGGTTCGGTAACGCTAGGGTCGTAGAGATACATGCATGTGGAAACCCGAAAGTTGTTCGGAGTCCCGGATGAGATCCCGGACGTCACGAGGAGTTCCGGAATGGTCCGGAGGTAAAGATTGATATATAGGAAGTCGGGTTTCGGCCATCGGGTGATCTCCGGGGGTCACCGGGAGCATCCCGGGACCACCGGAGTGGCCCCGGGGGTCCACCGGGTGGGGCCACCCATCCCGGTGGGGCCCCTAGGCCGCAAAGGGGAAGTGTCCAGCCCTAATGGGCTGGCGCACCACTAGGGCCCACCTCCCCATGCGCCTAGGGTTAAAACCCTAAGGGGAGGGGGGCCACCACTTGCCTTGGGGGCAAGGACTCCCCCCTGGCCGCCGCCCCCCCCCCCTGCAGATTGGATCTGCAGGGGCCCTGGCGCACCCCCTGGACCCCTATATATATATGTGGGAGGGGAGAGGGCAGCCGCACCCTTGCCCTGGCGCCTCTCCCCCTCCCGTCACACTTCCATACTCCCACGCAGGGCGCCCGGCGAAGCCCTGCTGCGATCTCCACTTCATCCGTCATCACGCCGTCGTGCTGCCGGATCTCTGACGACTTCTCCTCCCCCCTTGCTGGATCAAGAAGGAGGTGACGTTGCTGCACCGTACGTGTGTTGAACGCGGAGGTGCCGTCCGTTCGGCGCTAGATCATCGGTGACGAAGAACGCGAAGAGTACGACTACTTCATCCACGCTTCTTCGAAAGCTTCCGCTCGCAATCTCCATAACGGTACGTAGATGCACTCTTACTCGCTCATTGCTAGATGTCTCCATAATTGGATCTTGGTGAAAGCGTAGAAAATTTTGAATTATGCTACGTTCCCCAACACGAAAGAGAGCATCAAGAAGCAAATACCAAACACATTTAAGCCTAACATGCTTCCTATGCATAGGAATATTGCAATAGAATAATTCATTGAAGCACAAAGCAATAAGCATAGGAAGACAAAACAAGTGCAGCTTCAAAACCTTCAACATAAAGAGAGGGAACTTGATATTATTGAAATATCTATAAGCATATTTTCCCTTCTCATAATAATTTTCAGTGGGATCATGAATAAACTCATAATATAAGCATCACATAAAGCATTGTTACCATGATCCACATGCAAAAAGGTACTCTTACTCTCCACATAAGCATCTTTGGGGAGCCCATGGTTAGGACATTTTAGCATTAACGTTTTCAGTCTCCCCCAAGCTTGAGCTATGCTCTCTCCGTCATGAGGATAGAAATTATAAACATAATTCCTATTCTCATGGACTTCATGAAGAGGATAAAACTTGGAGTAAAAGAGAGACTGGATCTCTTCCCAATCCAGCAGGTGAGAGTCATCTAGTAGCTTATACCATTCCAATGTTTTTCCTTTCAGTGACAAGGCAAATAATTTCCTCATGACTCCATCTCTTGTCAAACCTGAAATCTTAAACAACTCACAAAGTTCTGTAAGTTTCAACAAATGAATACTAGGATTGACGGTCCCATCATAACGATCATTCATAATTATTTCAATTATCCCAAGTGGTATTTGGAACGGGATACATTCAGTAGGTGGAGGAGACTTCTCTACCACGGGTGTGGTAGAGCGGCCTTCCCCAAGCAGCGAACTAAGAGTGCGGTTTTCCATAAACATAACTAGTGAAACTAAAAACAAGAAACGAAAAGATTTAATTGTAAGATCTAAAGATATACCTTCAAACACTTACTTCCCCGGCAACGGCGCCAGAAATAGCTTGATGTCTACACACGCTTCTATTCTTGTAGACTATGTTGGGCCTCCAAGCGCAGAGGTTTGTAGGACAGCAGCAATTTCCCTCAAGTGAATGACCTAAGGTTTATCGAACTCAGGGAAGTAGAGGTCGAAGATGGTCTCTCTCAAGCAACCCTGCAACTAAGATACAAGAAGTCTCTTGTGTCCCCAACACACCTAATACAACTAGGAGTTGTATAGGTGCACTAGTTCGGCGAAGAGATGGTAAAATATGGATGATAGGAGTGGCAAAGCAAAGTAATATAAATCTGTAATAAAAAGTGCAGCAAGCAAACAAGTGGTAAACATGAGCACAAATGGTATTGCAATGGTCGAAACAAGGCCTAGGCTTCATACTTTCACTAGTGGCAACTCCCAACAACATTAACATAATCGAATCACATGATATTTCCCATAAAACATGCACTCGGAGGTCATTCCTTTGTGGTCAAGAGAGGACGAGAATTATGTAGGGCTACAAAAGCACACCTCTAAGTTCGTAGTTCTCAATCTATGGATTTCCCAATGTCACCGTGATACGTCCAAAACGTATCTATAATTTCAGCTTGCTCCATGCTTCTTTTGTGTGATATTGCTATGATATTTATGCACTTCCATACACTTTTGATCATATTTGGACTAACCTATTAACTCAGTGCACCCCAGTGCCAGTTTCTATTCTCTGCTGTTATTGTATTTCAGGTTTTCCCATTACTTAATTTGCCAGAAAAATTCCGGGAAAAATATATAAAAAATCAGTGCTCCAGAAGCTTCCACGCGCCAGAAGTGGGGCCAGAGGGGAGCCAGGGGCAGCCCAGGCGGCCTGCCCACGTGGCCCCACCCCTGTCCGCGCCGGGGGGGCGCCTGGGCCCCCCTCTCCGCCTCTGGTGACCCCCTTTGTCATATATTTACCTCCCGTCGCGGAAACCCTGATTCCAGAACCCTTTTCTCCAGAAGCTATTCCGATCTCCGCCGCCATCGCCACCAAGTTTCGGGGGACCAGAATTCCTGTGTCGGCACCCTGCCGGGACGAGGAAGTGCCCCCGGATTCATCTCCATCGACGTTGCTTCCTCCCTCCATGATGCGGGAGTAGTTCCTCCTCGGGGCTGAGGTTTCTACCAGTAGCTATGTGGTCAATTCTCTCTCCCATGATGTGATCTTCGTTGTGATCATAGGCTATGTTAATCTAGGGTGATCCCATGATATTTCCCCTTCCTCTATGTATTGGATTGATGTACTCACTTGTCTTTATCTAGTATAATCTCCGAGACCAAGGTGACAGCGGTCTATTGGACATGGATTAGAAGAATATTTTCATGAGTGATTTCCTCTTTTGTGTGTGGATTGAAGATTGAGAGTCTCTTGGTGCTTGTCTTTGACTATCCTTGAGATATGTTGTGGTGATTGTGGTACTCTCTTTGGATGGCCGCGGTGACATTGGGAAATCCATAGATAGAGAACTACGAACTTAGAGGTGTGCTTTTGTAGCCCTACATAATTCTCGTCCTCTCTTGACCACAAAGGAATGACCTCCGGGTGCGTCTCCATTGCATGTTTTATGGGAAATATCATGTGATTCGATTATGTTAATGTTGTTGGGAGTTGCCACTAGTGAAAGTATGAAGCCTAGGCCTTGTTTCCACCATTGCAATACCATTTGTGCTCACGTTTACCACTTGTTTGCTTGCTGCACTTTTTATTACAGATTTATATTACTTTGCTTTGCCACTCCTATCATCCATATTTTACCATCTCTTTGCCGAACTAGTGCACCTATACATCTGACAAGTGTATTAGGTGTGTTGGGGACACAAGAGACTTCTTGTATCTTGATTGCAGGGTTGCTTGAAAGGGGTACGTTCAACCTCCACTTCCCTGAGTTCGATAAACCTTGGGTGACTCACTTAAGGGAAATTTGCTGATGTCCTACAAACCTCTGCTCTTGGAGGCCCAACACTGTCTACAGGAATAGAAGCGTGTAGTAGACATCAAGCTATTTCTGGCGCCGTTGCCGGGGAAGTGAGGTAAGTGAAGGTACCTTCTCTAGATCTTGCAATTATATCTTTTCGTTTCTTGTTTTTAGTTTCACTAGTTATGTTTATGGAAAACCGCACTCTTAGTTCGCTGCTTGGGGAAGGCCGCTTTACCACACCCGTGGTAGAGAAGTCTCCTCCACCTACTGAAAGTATCCCGTTCCGAATACCACTTGGGATAATTGAAATAATTAGGAATGATTGTTATGATGGGACAATCAATCCTAGTATTCATTTGTTGAAACTTACAGAACTTTGTGAGTTGTTTAAGATTTCAGGTTTGACAAGAGATGGAGTCATGAGGAAATTATTTGCCTTGTCACTGAAAGGAAAAGCATTGGAATGGTATAGGCTACTAGATGACTCTCACCTGCTGGATTGGGAAGAGATCCAGTCTCTCTTTTACTCCAAGTTTTATCCTCTTCATGAAGTTCATGAGAATAGGAATTATGTTTATAATTTCTATCCTCATGACGGAGAGAGCATAGCTCAAGCTTGGGGGAGGCTGAAAACGTTAATGCTAAAATGTCCTAACCATGGGCTCCCCAAAGATATGATTATTACTAATTTCTATGCGAGGCTCTCTCGACAGGATAAAGATTTGCTTGATGCTTCCTCTATGGGTTCTTTCACAAACGAAAAGATTGATGCTAAATGGGAACTCCTTGAAAGAATTCAACGCAACACTGAAGACTGGGAGATCGACAAAGGTAAAGAGTCAGGTATAATTTATGAGTATGATTTCATTAAGTCCTTTGTTGAAACTACAAGTTTTAATAAGTTTAGTGCTAAGTTTGGGCTTTATTCTCAACTCCTTATTGATTTCCTCAAATCTTTTGCTTCACATCTTAATATGCCTAAGGAGGATTGGATCAAGCATCATCAACCTTTTAAAGAGATTTGCAAAGAAAATGAAATTATTCATGATGATTGCAACATGCATGATCCAATTCCTAAAAATGAAGTTTTATATAAGCATGTTAATTTTTGTGGAGTGGATAGACCTTGTGAAAGGCCTATGATTGAAAAAGAGAAGTATTGTAAGCAACATAAGCATGAAAGAACAATCACTTGGGTCAAAGATTTAAATGAAATTGCTAGAGAATTGTTTGACCTTTATCCTTTTACTTGTGAACTTTGCTGTATAGAGGGTCACTTTAATTTTCAATGCATGCACTTTCAAAACATAACTGTTAACCAGTTGTGTGATAACATAATCACCCCTGATCTTTATGATGAGCTTATGTTATTTTTGATGTGTGAATAGTTATCAGAAAAGACTTCTTGGCTAGATGTTAATGCCATAGGAATAAAAAACACTTTGCAAAATTGCCATCTCTATTGTGTTGTTAATTGCCATGAAAATGATTACATAAGTAAGATTAGAAAGGAGGGAACTTTACCAAAGTATAAAAATGTCTCTTATATTTCTGCTAATAAAAACAAGAGTTTCTCCCAAGTTTCCCCTATTGTTTCTAATGATAAACCAGGATATGTGGAGAAGCTTCATCTCCAACCACTCCCTCCTAAGGTGAAGAAGAAGAAAAAGAAGAGGAGGAGGAAGAGGAGCAAGAAGGAAGAAGAATGGGTATCAACCTGGCCCGAGCATATTCCTCCCATCAACTTTTATCCTAACGGTTGTAAGTTTAAAGAAGAAGGTGAAGCTTATTGCCTTAATTATCATCTTGATGATACGTCCGTAGGTACTATTGAAGATGATTTTGATTATGATATGCATGTTACTTATTGTGATTGGGAAAATGATGATAATGCTACTTATGATCTTGAAAATCTTTTTGGTACCAACTCTGAAAGTGATGAAATGGAAAGCTCTAAGCTTGGGGATGATAGGACTGCAAATCCTTTACCCACTAGTGATGTGATAATTGATAATTCTTTTGCTAGTAAGAATAAAGACAACATGTTTACAAATATAGTTGCTAGCAATGATAATGCTCTTCTCTACTATGATGATGTTATAACCCCAATCTATAGTGATTATAAAGGTACCTATGACATAAGGAGAAATTATCCTTATGAAACTTGTCATAATCATGGAGGGAATTACTCCCTTGTTGAACACCATCTTCCTAATACACAATTAATCTATAGTGTTCAAGTTGTTTATGATAGTCCTACTCCCACTATTACCAATGAGAAAGATTATGCTTATGTGGAGAGTAAGAGTACCTTTTTGCATGTGGATCATGGTAACAATGCTTTATGTGATGCTTATATTGTTGAGTTTATTCATGATCCCACTGAAAATTATTATGAGAAGGGAACATATGCTTATAGATATTTCAATAATATCAAGTTCCCTCTCTTTATGTTGAAGGTTTTGAAGCTGCACTTGTTTTGTCTTCCTATGCTTATTGCTTTGTGCTTCAATGAATTATTCTATTGCAATATTCCTATGCATAGGAAGCATGTTAGGCTTAAATGTGTTTGGTATTTGCTTCTTGATGCTCTCTTTTGTTCTTCAACTCTTATTCCTACGAGAGCATCATTAAAGTCTTAAGCCTATCTTTATGGCTATAAAGAAAGAGCTCTAGGGAGACAACCCTTGTTATCTTTGCTTTCAGTTGGTTCTTTCAGTTTTTAGTGGTCTCGATGTTTGTTACTACTGTAGCAACATCATTGTATCTTTATTTTTCAGCTTTGTGCCAAGTTTAGCCTCCGATTGCAAGAAAGTTCAAAAGTTGTGACGTGCTGTCCAGAAAACAGATTCTGTCCTTGGACAGAAAAATTCGTATAAAATCACCAGATCATCTTTTTTATCTGAATTTTTTTGACAGCGTACACTATATAATTGCCTTTCGGGCGTCTGTTCTGAGTTTTTTTATTTGAGTTGCAGAAGTGCCCCGAAAAAATTATTTACTACCTGCTGGTCTGTTTTTCACAGATTCTGTCCTGTTTTGCCTTTTCTTCGTTTTGCAAACCTTGAGCTTGCTTTTTCTTTGCAAAAACCTTTTGGCAATCTTGAGAAACAGTAGCTCTTCAAGATTATCTTTATTTCCAGCAAGGAAAAATTATTTTATTATGGGTACTAACCTCGCTAATCAGATTATGATGAGTTATGTATGAAGGGAGTTTTCAAGTGTGCGAGGGAAGATGATAAAAAGATTCAGGAGGATCAAACGCTCAAGCTTGGGGATGCCCCCGTGCACCCCCAAGAAATATTCAAGAAGACTCAAGCGTCTAAGCTTGGGGATGCCCCCGTGCATCCCCTTATCCATCAACAATTATCAGTTCATCTTTCGTTCCACTATATTTTAATCACTTCATGCGTTATGTGCTATGCTTGGAGCGTCTTGCTTTTAGTTTCTTTTTTAGTTTTCTTTAGCTTTGCTTGCTGTTCATAACAAGTTGGATCCTAGCCTTCATTGTTTGGGAGAGAAACACGCTCCACCTAAACCTAGAACACAACATAGGATTTTCATGCTTATCTTTGCTGTGTGTGTTGTTTATCTTTTCATAGCTGTTGTCATGCTTAGCTCTTAGTTTTCATGCTTATCTTTTTAAGAGCTTTTGTTTAGGTTGTTGCTTCTGGAACTCTCTTGAGTTATCATGATTATCTTGTTAAGAAAGTTGGCTTCTGTGGCACTGGTTGATATGTCTATGATAAAAATGCTATGTGCATAATGGTGCTTAGTAGTTCATGTTTTCTTATGGTTAGTCTCAAATAGCTGGGGGTTCTTAATGTGTTATTGAAGTACCAGCATGATTTGTTTGCCTATGATGTGGTATGGTTTAGTGATATCTTCCTCCAAGAATTTATTTTGATTGACTTGGCATATGCTCACGCATATTTAAGACTGTAAAGAAAGTCTATCAAGCCTTGATGATCTTTAATTTCTGAGTAGTGATATAACTTCCATGCCCGATTCAATGATGCTTTGTCGCTCTGCATAATTATGGCCGTCATTGCTCTCTTAGTTGGTCGCTCCCAGTCTTTTGCTAGCCTTCACCTGTACTAAGCGGACTGACTGCTTGTGCATCCAAAATCCTTGAAACCAGTTATGCCATATGAGTCCACCATACCTTCCTATATATGGTATTTACTTGCCATTCCTAATGAAGACTTTCTTGTACCATCTCAAAATTATTCAAAAGCATTTCTCTTTTGTGCCTCTGTTTTAGCTCATGAGGAAATAGTAGGTAATTCATGATCTTCTTAAATTGGACAAGTTTTACCCCGGGATTGCATGTCTAATCTGCAAACCCCTAATACGAGGAGGAACTGGCATGAGTGCGCCCGGCTCATAAAAGATAATACAACAAACAAACCCTCCTTCACGCTTTGTTCATGAGAAATCAGAAAACTTTTGGCAGTGATAAACAAAGGAGATTAAGGGGATGTGATCGTCCCCGTGTGGGAGCCGTTCCTCAAAACTTGTCCAGTTCGAGAAGTGATTGGGTTGTCTACTAACATTCGTTGACGAAATATGCACCTCCCAAAAATCATTTTTACCTCTGTTTTCAAAACCAAGAGCTCTGGTACATGTTTAGTCTTTGCTTCCAACCACGGGTTTTCAACCTTGCCATCAAAATCCACGGTTCGAGAGTCTCCACCTTCTTTCTTCAAAGCACCAACTATTGAGAGCATGATTGTCATTCTGAGTGTAATGTGCATTGTCCCAAAGTACCATTGTCTTCTGCATGATTGTGATAGCACTTATTCTGAAATCATTGTATCTAGTCGTCACTTAAACTTTGGAGGTGCTCCTGCATTTATGTTTTGCTTCACTAAAGGGGGAAAGCGAGGTATCACTTTGTCATGTTTGCACACCATGCTCACTACAAATCTATTGGGTGTTTCAGTATCATATTGTAAACTTTCAGTTCTTTGTGATATTCTCATGAGGCAACTTAATTACTAAAGATTCATTATCTCAATAAGCATTTGTCATGTGATTGTGAAAGACTTTTTGGTAGCATGTCACCACAGAAATTATGCTTGTTATCATTTACCTACTCGAGGACGAGCAGGAATTAAGCTTGGGGATGTTGATATGTCCAAAACGTATCTATAATTTCTGCTTGCTCCATGCTTCTTTTGTGTGATATTGCTATGATATTTATGCACTTCCATACACTTTTGATCCTATTTGGACTAACCTATTAACTCAGTGCACCCCAGTGCCAGTTTCTGTTCTCTGTTGTTTTTGTATTTCAGGTTTTCCCATTACTTAAATTGCCAGAAAAATTCCGGGAAAAATATATAAAAAATCAGCGTTCCGGAAGCTTCCACGCGTCAGAAGTGGGGCCAGAGGGGAGCCAGGGGCAGCCCAGGTGGCCTGCCCACGCGGCCCCACCCCTGGACGCGCCGGGGGGGCGCCTGGGCCCCCCTCTCCTCCTCTGGTGACCCCCTTTGGCATATATTTACCTCCCATCGCGGAAACCCTGATTCCAGAACCCTTTTCTCCAGAAGCTATTCCTATCTCCGCCGCCATCGCCACCAAGTCTCGGGGGACCAGAATTCCTGTGCCGGCACCCTGCCGGGACGGGGAAGTGCCCCCGGATTCATCTCCATCGACGTTGCTTCCTCCCTCCATGATGCGGGAGTAGTTCCTCCTCGGGGCTGAGGTTTCTACCAGTAGCTATGTGGTCAATTCTCTCTCCCATGATGTGATCTTCGTTGTGATCACAGGCTATGTTAATCTAGGGTCATCCCATGATATTTCCCCTTCCTCTATGTATTGGATTGATGTACTCACTTGTCTTTATCTAGTATAATCTCCGAGACCAAGGTGACAGCGGTCTATTGGACATGGATTAGAAGAATATTTTCATGAGTGATTTCATCTTTTGTGTGTGGATTGAAGATTGAGAGTCTCTTGGTGCTTGTCTTTGACTATCCTTGAGATATGTTGTGGTGATTGTGGTACTCTCTTTGGATGGCCGTGGTGACATTGGGAAATCCATAGATAGAGAACTACGAACTTAGAGGTGTGCTTTTGTAGCCCTACATAATTCTCGTCCTCTCTTGACCACAAAGGAATGACCTCCGGGTGCGTCTCCATTGCATGTTTTATGGGAAATATCATGTGATTCGATTATGTTAATGTTGTTGGGAGTTGCCACTAGTGAAAGTATGAAGCCTAGGCCTTGTTTCCACCATTGCAGTACCATTTGTGCTCACGTTTACCACTTGTTTTCTTGCTGCACTTTTTATTACAGATTTATATTACTTTGCTTTGCCACTCCTATCATCCATATTTTACCATCTCTTCGCCGAACTAGTGCACCTATACATCTGACAAGTGTATTAGGTGTGTTGGGGACACAAGAGACTTCTTGTATCTTGATTGCAGGGTTGCTTGAAAGGGGTACGTTCAACCTCCACGTCCCTGAGTTCGATAAACCTTGGGTTACTCACTTAAGGAAAATTTGCTGCTGTCCTACAAACCTCTGCTCTTGGAGGCCCAACACTGTCTACAGGAATAGAAGCGTGTAGTAGACATCACACCGCGGCCATCCAAAGAGAGTACCACAATCACCACAACATATCTCAAGGATAGTCAAAGACAAGCACCAAGAGACTCTCAATCTTCAGTCAACACACAAAAGAGGAAATCACTCATGAAAATATTCTTCTAATCCATGTCCAATAGACCGCTGTCACCTAGGTCTCGGGGATTATACTAGATAAAGACAATTGAGTACATCAATCCAATACATAGAGGAAGGGGAAATATCATGGGATCACCCTAGATTAACATAGCCTATGATCACAACGAAGATCACATCATGGGAGAGAGAATTGACCACATAGCTACTGGTAGAAACCTCGGCCCCGAGGAGGAACTACTCCCGCATGATACGTCCAAAACGTATCTATAATTTCTGCTTGCTCCATGCCTCTTTTGTGTGATATTGCTATGATATTTATACACTTCCATACACTTTTGATCATATTTGGACTAACCTATTAACTCAGTGCACCCCAGTGCCAGTTTCTGTTTTCAGCTGTTTTTGTATTTCAGGTTTTCCCATTACGTAAACTGCCAGAAAAATTCCGTGAAAAATATATAAAAAATCAGCGTTCCGGAAGCTTCCATGCGACCAAAGTAGGGCCGGAGGGGGGCCACCAGGGCTCCAGGCGCCCTGGCCACGCGGCCCCCCTCCAGGCCGCGCCGGGGGGGCGCCTGGGCCCCCCTTAGCTCCCCTGGCGACCCCCTTTGGCATATATTTACACCGCGTCGCAGAAACCCTGATTCCAGACCCCTTTTCTCCAGACGCAATTCCGATCTCCGCCGCCATCACCATCAAGCTTCGGGGGACCAGAATTCCTGTGCCGGCACCCTGCCGGGACGGGGAAGTGCCCCCGGATTCATCTCCATCGACGTTGCTTCATCCCTCCATGACGCGGGAGTAGTTCCTCCTCGGGGCTGAGGTTTCTACCAGTAGCTATGTGGTCAATTCTCTCTCCCATGATGTGATCTTCGTTGTGATCATAGGCTATGTTAATCTAGGGTGATCCCATGATATTTCCCCTTCCTCTATGTATTGGATTGATGTACTCACTTGTCTTTATCTAGTATAATCCCCGAGACCAAGGTGACAGCGGTCTATTGGACATGGATTAGAAAAATATTTTCATGAGTGATTTCCTCTCTTGTGTTGATTGAAGATTGAGAGTCTCTTGGTGCTTGTCTTTGACTATCCTTTAGATATGTTGTAGTGATTGTGGGACTCTCTTTGGATGGCCGCGGTGACATTGGGAAATCCTTAGATTGAGAACTACGAACTTTGAGGTGTGCTTTTGTAGCCCTACATAATTCTCGTCCTCTCTTGACCACGAAGGAATGACCTCCGGGTGCGTCTCCATTGCATGTTTTATGGGAAAAATCATGTGATTCGATTATGTTAATGTTGTTGGGAGTTGCCACTAGTGAAAGTATGAAGCCTAGGCCTTGTTTCCACCATTGCAATACCATTTGTGCTCACGTTTACCACTTGTTTGCTTGCTGCACTTTTTATTACAGATTTATATTACTTTGCTTTGCCACTCCTATCATCCATATTTTACCATCTCTTCGCCGAACTAGTGCACCTATACAACTCCTAGTTGTATTAGGTGTGTTGGGGACACAAGAGACTTCTTGTATCTTAGTTGCAGGGTTGCTTGAGAGAGACCATCTTCAACCTCTAATTCCCTGAGTTCGATAAACCTTAGGTCATCCACTTGAGGGAAATTGCCGCTGTCCTACAAACCTCTGCGCTTGGAGGCCCAACATAGTCTACAAGAGTAGAAGCGTGTGTAGACATCAAGCTATTTCTGGCGCCGTTGCCGGGGAAGTGAGTGCTTGAAGGTATATCTTTAGATCTTGCAATTAAATCTTTTTGTTTCTTGTTTTTATTTCACTAGTTATGTTTATGGAAAACCGCAATCTTAGTTCGCTGCTTGTGGGAAGACGCCCCACACCTGTGGTGGTTGCTCCTCCCCCTACTGAAATTGTGCCCTATAAAATACCAGCTGGTATTATCGATTATGTTTTGGCTAATCGTTATGCAGGAGACAGACATCCCGGTGAACACTTGCTATATCTGTCACAACTATGTTCATTATTTAAGCTTGCAGGTGTATCAAGGGAGTTTGTCATGAGGAAATTGTTCGCCGTATCACTTATAGATAAAGCTTCAGATTGGAACTATATCTATAACTTTAGGTCTCGTGACGGAGAGAGCGTAGCTCAAGCTTGGGGGAGACTGAAAACGTTAATGCTAAAATGTCCTAACCATGGGCTCCCCAAAGATGCTTATGTTGAGAGTAAGAGTACCTTTTTGCATGTGGATCATGGTAACAATGCTTTATGTGATGCTTATATTGTTGAGTTTATTCGTGATCCCACTGAAAATTATTATGAGAAGGGAACATATGCTTATAGATATTTCAATAATATCAAGTTCCCTCTCTTTATGGTGAATATTTTGAAGTTATGCTTGTTCTGCCTTCCTATGCTAGTTGCTTTATGCTTCAATAATTTATTTTCTTACAAGATTCCCATGCATAGGAAGTATGTTAGACTTAAATATGTTTTATATATGCTTCTTGATGCTCTCTTTTGTTCTTCAACTCTTATTCCTACGAGAGCATCATTAAAGTCTTAAGCCTATCTTTATGGCTATAAAGAAAGAGCTCTAGGGAGACAACCCTTGTTATCTTTACTTTCAGTTTTTTCTTTCAGTTTTTAGTGGTCTTGATGTTTGTTACTACTGTAGCAACATCATTGTATCTTTATTTTTCAGCTTTGTGCCAAGTTTAGCCTCTGATTGCAAGAAAGTTCAAAAGTTGTGACGTGTTGTCCAGGAAACAGATTCTGTCCTTGGACAGAAAAATTCGTATAAAATGACCAGATCATCTTTTTGGTCTGAATTTTTTCGACAGCGTGCTCTATACAATTGTCTTTCGGGCGTCTGTTCTGAGTTTTTTTATTTGAGTTGCAAAAGTGCCCCGAAAAAATCATTTACTACCTGCTGGTCTGTTTTTCACAGATTCTGTCCTGTTTTGCCTTTCCTTCATTTTGCAAACCTTGAGCTTGCTTTTTCTTTGCAAATACCTTTTGGCAATCTTGAGAAATAGTAGACCTTCAAGAATATCCTTATTTCCAGCAAGGAACAATTATTTTATTAAGGGTACTAACCTCGCTAATCAGATTATGATGAGTTATGTATGAAGGGAGTTTTCAAGTGTGCGAGGGAAGATGATAAAAAGATTCAGGAGTGTCAAACGCTCAAGCTTGGGGATGCCCCCATGCACCCCCAAGAAATATTCAAGAAGACTCAAGCGTTTAAGCTTGGGGATGCCCCCATGCATCCCCTTCTCCATCAACATTATCAGTTCGTCTTTCATTCCACTATATTTTTATCACTTCATGTGTTATGTGCTATGCTTGGAGCGTCTTGCTTTTAGTTTTCTTTAGCTTTGTTTGCTGTTCATAACGAGTTGGAACCCAGCTTTCTTTGTGTGGGAGAGAAACACGCTCCACTTCAACCTAGAACATAACATAGAATTTTCATGTCTATCCTTGTTGTGTGTGTTCTTTGTCTTTCAATAGCTACTATCATGTTCATCTCTTAGTTTTCATGTTTATCTTTTTAAAGAGCTTTTGTTTAGTTGGTCGCTGGAACTCTCTTTAGTTATCATGCTTATCTTATTAAGACAGTTGGCTTCTGTTGCACTGGTCGATATGTCTATGATAAAAATGCTATGTGCATAATGATGCTTAGTAGTTCATGTTTTCTTATGGTTAGTCTCAAATAGCTGGGGGGGTTCTCAATGTGTTAATGGAGTACCAACATGATTTGTTTGCCTATGATGTGGTATGGTTTAGTGATATCTTCCTTCAGGAATTTATTTTGATTGACTTGGCGTATGCTCACGCATATTTAAGACTGTAAAGAAAGTCTATCAAGCCTTGATGATCTTTAGTTTCTGAGTAGCGATATAACTTCCATGCCTGATTCAATGTTGCTTTGTCGCTCTGCATGATTATGACCGTCATTGCTCTTTTAGTTGGTCGCTCCCAGTCTTTTGCTAACCTTCGCATGTACTAAGCGGACTGACTGCTTGTGCATCCAAAATCCTTTAAACCAGTTATGCCATATGAGTCCACCATACCTTCCTACATGGTATTTACCTGCCATTCCTAACGAAGACTTTCATGTACCATCTCGAAATTAATCAAAAAAAAGCATTTCTCTTTTGTGCCTCTGTTTTAGCTCATGAGGAAGTAGTAGTTAATTCATGATCTTTTTAAGTTGGACAAGCTTCACCCCGGGATTGCATGTCTAATGTGCAAACCCATAATACGAGAAGGAACTGGCATAGAGTGCGCCCGGCTCATTAAAAAATTATACAACAAACAAACCCTGCTTCACGCTTTGTTCATGAGAAATTAGAAAACTTTGGCAGTGATAAACAAAGGAGATTAAGAGGATGTGATCGTCCTCATTCGGGAGCCGTTCCTTGAAACTTGTCCAGCTCGAGAAGTAATTGAGTTATCTGCTAGCATTCGTTGACGAAATATGCATAATCTAAAAAAAAATATTACCTCTGTTTTTAAAACCAAGAGCTCTGGTACATGTTTTGTCTTTGTTTTCGACCACGGGTTTTCAACCTTGCCAACAAAAGCCACGGTTCGAGAGTCTCCACCTTCTTTAAAGCACCAACTATTTAGAGCATGATTGTCATTCTGAGTGTAATGTGCATTGTCCCAAAGTACCATTGTCTTTTGCATGATTATGATATCATTTATTCTGAAATCATTGTATCTAGTCATCACTTAAACCTTGGAGGTGCCCCTGCATTTATGTTTTGCTTCACTAAAGGGGGCAAGCGAGATATCACTTTGTCATATTTGCACACCATGCTCATTACAAATCTTTTGAGTATTTCAGTATCATATTGTAAAACTTTCAGTTCTTTGTGATTTTCTCATGAGGCAACTTAATTACTACAGATCCATTGTCTCAGTAAGCACTTGTCATGTGACTGTAAAAAGTCCTTATATGGTTAATAGCATGTCACCACAGAAATTATGCTTATTATCATTTACCTACTCGAGGACGAGCAGGAATTAAGCTTGGGGATGTTGATACGTCCAAAACGTATCTATAATTTCTGCTTGCTCCATGCCTCTTTTGTGTGATATTGCTATGATATTTATACACTTCCATACACTTTTGATCATATTTGGACTAACCTATTAACTCAGTGCACCCCAGTGCCAGTTTCTGTTTTCTGCTGTTTTTGTATTTCAGGTTTTGCCATTACGTAAACTGCCAGAAAAATTCCGGAACAAATATATAAAAAATTAGCGTTCCGGAAGCTTCCATGCGGCCAAAGTAGGGCCGGAGGGGGGCCACCAGGGCTCCAGGCGCCCTGGCCACGCGGCCCCCCTCCAGGCCGCGCCGGGGGGGCGCCTGGGCCCCCCTTAGCTCCCCTGGCGACCCCCTTTGGCATATATTTACACCGCGTCGCAGAAACCCTGATTCCAGACCCCTTTTCTCCAGACGCAATTCCGATCGCCGCCGCCATCGCCATCAAGCTTCGGGGGACCAGAATTCCTGTGCCGGCACCCTGCCGGGACGGGGAAGTGCCCCCGGATTCATCTCCATCGACGTTGCTTCCTCCCTCCATGATGCGGGAGTAGTTCCTCCTCGGGGCTGAGGTTTCTACCAGTAGCTATGTGGTCAATTCTCTCTCCCATGATGTGATCTTCGTTGTGATCATAGGCTATGTTAATCTAGGGTGATCCCATGATATTTCCCCTTCCTCTATGTATTGGATTGATGAACTCACTTGTCTTTATCTAGTATAATCCCCGAGACCAAGGTGACAGCGGTCTATTGGACATGGATTAGAAAAATATTTTCATGAGTGATTTCCTCTCTTGTGTTGATTGAAGATTGAGAGTCTCTTGGTGCTTGTCTTTGACTATCCTTTAGATATGTTGTGGTGATTGTGGGACTCTCTTTGGATGGCCGCGGTGACATTGGGAAATCCTTAGATTGAGAACTACGAACTTTGAGGTGTGCTTTTGTAGCCCTACATAATTCTCGTCCTCTCTTGACCACGAAGGAATGACCTCCGGGTGCGTCTCCATTGCATGTTTTATGGGAAATATCATGTGATTCGATTATGTTAATGTTGTTGGGAGTTGCCACTAGTGAAAGTATGAAGCCTAGGCCTTGTTTCCACCATTGCAATACCATTTGTGCTCACGTTTACCACTTGTTTGCTTGCTGCACTTTTTATTACAGATTTATATTACTTTGCTTTGCCACTCCTATCATCCATATTTTACCATCTCTTCGCCGAACTAGTGCACCTATACAACTCCTAGTTGTATTAGGTGTGTTGGGGACACAAGAGACTTCTTGTATCTTAGTTGCAGGGTTGCTTGAGAGAGACCATCTTCAACCTCTACTTCCCTGAGTTCGATAAACCTTAGGTCATCCACTTGAGGGAAATTGCTGCTGTCCTACAAACCTCTGCGCTTGGAGGCCCAACATAGTCTACAAGAGTAGAAGCATGTGTAGACATCACCGCATCATGGAGGGAGGAAGCAACGTCGATGGAGATGAATCCGGGGGCACTTCCCCATCCCGGCAGGATGCCGGCACAGGTATTCTGGTCCCCCGAAACTTGGTGGCGATGGGGGCGGAGATAGGAATTGCTTCTGGAGAAAAGGGTTCCGGAATTAGGGTTTCCGCGACGGGAGGTAAATATATGCCAAAGGGGGTCACCAGAGGCGGAGGTGGGGCCCCAGGCGCCCCCCTGGCGCGGCCAGGGGTGGGGCCGCGCCGGGTGGCCGCCTGGGCCACCCCAGGCTCCCCTCTGGCCCTGCTTTGGTTTTTCTGGAAGCTCCCGATACGCTGATTTTTCCTGTATTTTTCCCGGAATTTTTAGGGCACTTTTAATATGGGGGAAACCTGAAATAGAAAAACAGCAGAAAACAGGAACTGGCACTGTGGTGCACTGAGTTAATAGGTTAGTCCAAATATGATCAAAAGTGTATGGAAGTGCATAGATATCATAGCAATATCACACAAAAGAGGCATGGAGCAAGCAGAAATTATAGATATGTTTTGGACGTATCAATGATTTAAATACATTGTGTGGTGTAGATGGAGCATAGCCAGACCATATGATTTTGTAGGGATAACTTTCTTTGGCCATGTTATTTTGAAGAGACATGATTGCTTTATTAGTATGCTTGAAGTATTATTGTCCTAATGTTAAATGATAGACTATTGCTTTGAATCACTTGTGTCTTAATAATCATCTTAATAATCATGCTATGATTAGATTACATGATCAAGATTATGCTAGGTAGCATTCCACATCAAAAATTATCTTGTATCATTTACCTACTCGAGGACGGGCAGGAATTAAGCTTGGGGATGCTGATACGTGTCCGTCGTATCTATAATTTTTGATTGTTCCATGCCAATATTCGACAACTTTCATATACTTCTGGCAACTTTTTATACTATTTTTTTAGACTAACATATTGATCCAGTGCCCAGTGCCAGTTCCTGTTTGTTGCATGTTTTCTGTTTCGCAGAATATCCATATGAAACGGAGTCCAAACAGAATAAAAACGGACGGAGATTTTTTTTGGAATATATGTGAATTTTGGGAAGCGGAACCAACATGAGACAATGCCCGAGTGGTCCATGAGGCAAGGGGCGCGCCCACCAAGGGCAGGAAAGGCGGAGTGACAGGTAATGCCCTATTTCCTAACAGTGAAATCTAAGATCAGGCGCTCTGGGCCCTCGTGGCCACTCCGTAAGGCGGTTGATGCCCTTATTTTGCCGCAAGAAAGCTAATATCCGGATAAAAATCGTGTCAAAAAATCATCCCAATCGGAGTTACGAATCTCCGGGAATATAAGAAACGGTGAAGGGACATAATCTGGGAACGCAGAAACAGAGAGAGAGAGAGACAGAGAGACAGATCCAATCTCGGAGGGGCTCTCGCCCCTCCGCCGCCATGGAGGCCATGGACCAGGGGGGAAACCCTTCTCCCACCTAGGGAGAAGGTCAAGGAAGAAGAAGAAGGAGGGGGGCTCTCTCCCCCTCGCTTCCGGTGGCACTGGAGTGCCACCGGGGCCATCATCGTGTGACGGCGATCTACACCAACACCTCCATCATCTTCACCAACATCTCCATCACCTTCCTCCATCTATCTACAGCGGTCCACTCTCCCACAACCCGCTGTACCATCTACTTGAACATGGTGCTTTATGCTTCATATTATTATCCAATGATGTGTTGCCATCCTATGATGTCTGAGTAGATTATCGTTGTCCTATCGATGATTGGTGAATTGCTATGATTGGTTTAATTTGCCTGTGGTTATGTTGCTGTCCTTTGGTGCCCATCATATGAGCGCGCGTGTGGATCACACCATAGGGTTAGTTGTATGTTGATAGGACTACGTATTGGAGGGCAAGAGTGACAGAAGCTTCAACCTAGAGTAGAAATTGATGCATACGGGATTCAAGGGGGACCAATATATCTTAATGCTATGGTTGGGTTTTACCTTGAGTTGGAAGTTTCAATCCCTAGAAAGCTTTATGATGAATGGGATCCTACTATTAAAATTATGATTAAAGATTATGAGTGCAATGCTTTTTCTGATTTGGGTGCTAGTGTTTCAACTATCCCAAAAACTCTATGTGATGTGCTAGGTTTCCATAAATTTGATGATTGTTCTTTGAATTTGCATCTAGCAGATTCCACTATTAAAAAATCTATGGGAAGGATTAATGATGTTCTTATTGTTGCAAATAGTAATTATGTGCCCGTAAATTTTATTGTGCTTGACATAGATTGCAGTCTGTCATGACCTATTATTGTTGGTAGACCTTTCCTTAGAACGATTGGTGCAATTATTGATATGAAAGAAGGAAACATTAGATTTCAATTTCCATTAAGGAAAGGCATTGAAAACTTCCCAAGAAAGAAAATTAAGTTACCATATGAATCTATTATGAGGGCTACTTATGGATTAAATACCAAAGATGACAATACCTAGATCTTCGCATTATGCCTAGTTAGGGGCATTAAACAATAGCATCTGTTGGGAGGCAACCCAATTTTACTTTTTTTTTTACCTTTTTGCTTCTCTTTTCCAATAAATATATCTTCTAGACTCTAGTTAGATGTGTTTTTATGATTTTAATTAGTGTGTGTGTCAAGTACGACCTTTGGGATGATTTGAAAGATTGTTGATTTGATTCTGAGAGAAAACAGAAATTTTTGCACCCAGTACAGAAAATTCAAAAATTCACTGGAGTGTGATAATTTTCTTAAATTATTACACAATATTGATATACAAATTTCCCACGTTTCCCTAATTTTTCATAATATTTAGAGTTGCAGAAGTATACGAATTTCCAGATTGCTACAGTCTGTTCTGTTTTTGACAGATTCTATTTTCATTGTGTTGTTTGCTTATTTTGATGAATCTATGGGTAGTATCGGGGGGTATGAACCATGGAGAAGTTGGAATATAGTAGATACAACACCAATATAAAATTAGAATGAGTTCACAACAGTACCTAAAGTGGTGATTTGCTTTATTATACTAACGGATCTCACGAGTTTTCTGTTGAGTTTTGTGTTGTGGAGTTTTCATGTTTTGAGTGAAGATTTGATGGACTACGGAATAAGGAGTGGCAAGGGCCTAAGCTTGGGGATGCTGAAGGCACCCCGAGGTAATATTCAAGGACAACCAAGCATCTAAGCTTGGAGATGCCCCGGACGGCATCCCCTCTTTTGTCTTCAATCCATCGGTAAATTTACTTGAGGCTATATTTTTATTCACCACATGATATTTGTTTTGCTTGGAGTGTCTTGTATGATAAGAGTCTTTGCTTTTTAGTTTGCCACAATCATACTTGATGTACACACCTTTTGAGAGGGACACACATTAATCGGGAATTTATTAGAATATTATATATGCTTCACTTATATCTTTTGAGCTAGGTGGTTGCTCTAGTGCTTCACTTATATGTTTTTAGAGCACGATCGAGGTTTTATTTTGTAGAAATTGATGAACTCTCATTCTTCACTTATATTATTTTGAGAGTCTTAACAACAACATGGTAACTTTCTTAGGTTATGAAATTAATCCTAATATGACGGTCATCCAAGAGGGGTATAATAAAAACTTTTATAAAGAGCATTGAATATATGAGAAGTTTGATACCTTGCATTTCTTTTGAGATATAAATATGGTGATATTAGAGTCATGCTAGAGAGTAATTGTGGATTAGTAAAAATACTTGTGTTAAAGTTTGTGATTTCCGAAGCATGAATGTATGGTCTATCGTTATGCGATGAAGTTAGAGCATGATTTATTATTCATTGTCATCCTTTGTGTTGAGGTCGGGAGCGCGTGATACGTCCAAAACGTATCTATAATTTCTGCTTGCTCCATGCCTCTTTTGTGTGATATTGCTATGATATTTATACACTTCCATACACTTTTGATCATATTTGGACTAACCTATTAAGTCAGTGCACCCCAGTGCCAGTTTCTGTTTTCTGTTGTTTTTGTATTTCAGGTTTTCCCATCACGTAAACTGCCAGAAAAATCCCGGAAAAATTATATAAAAAATCAGCGTTCCGGAAGCTTCCATACGGCCAAAGTAGGGCCGGAGGGGGGCCACCAGGGCTACAGGCGCCCTGGTGGCGCGGCCCCCTCCTGGCCGCGCCGGGGGGGCGCCTGGGCCCCCCAGGTCTCCGCTGATGCCCCCCTTTGGCATATATTTACACCGCGTCCCGAAACCCTCGAGGACAGAACCCTTTTTCGCGATCTCATCTCTGTTCCGCCGACGCCGCACTTCCAAGATCGGGAGCACCAGGAGAACTCTTCCCGGCACCCTGCCGGAGGGGAGAACCACCACCGGGAGCCTCTCCACCACCATGGACGCCTCCCGGATGAGTTGTGAGTAGTCTCCCTTGGACCATGGGTCCATGACCAGTAGCTATGTGATGTTCTCCTCCCCTCTTTGTGCTTCACTAATTAGACCTCGTGAGCTGCCCTACATGATCGAGGCACATATGTAATTCTTATGCTGTTGCCATGTTGAGTTTGCTGGGATCCGATGGATTGTGAGATTATGTTCAGATTGTGTGTGAGTAATATATTTGATTTACCTCTTTTATATTTATGTTCTTGAGTAATTCTTGCATGTTCTCCGTTGCTATTTATTGCTTTGGCCGAGTAGTAGGTAGTAACTCCAAGAGGGAACGTTATGCTTGATTGTGGGTTCATGCCCCTCGATGACTAGCTTGAGTGACAGAAACATGAGTCTAGGGGATGTGCTGTTGCCACAAGGGGGAAAACAACGGTGCTTGTACTCGCGGGTGCAAGGATTGTTTACTTTACGCAAAGTTCTTTTAATGCAGTTGTCTGTTGCTTTGAGTTTACACTATGGGTGGGACTCGCAACTTAATACCAGCGAGATGTTCTGGATAGATATCTCAAGGTGGATGATTAGTAGTAGATGCAGATGGATTTCGGTCTACTTACCTTGGCGTACCGCCCATGCTTTTGAGCCTCAACCTTTCTTGCAGCATAGTTAGCATTGGTTTGCGCACATAATCATGTCAATTGCCCAGCTGTAATTCGTTTACCTCACATAGCTGTTTTATCGTCTTTTGGGAGAGAGACATCACTAGTGAACATCATGGGACCCCGGTCCATATTACCATCACTGATCACATCCGCTATTTACTTTCTGTTTTTACTTACTAGTTGCAGCAATACCTATCACTATTATCTCTTGCGTTTGATCCTTTGTAAACGACAAGGCCGGAGGGATTGACAACCTCTCTGTACTCGTTGGGAGCAAAGTTATTTGTATCTGTGTGCAGGTCCAAGTTGATTGCTAAGTATCTGGCGCTGTTAGTAGTTGACACCTTCTTGTTGAACCTTGGAGTCTCAGGGGAATTCGATCCTTGGTATCTTTGCCAAGGGAAAACTTCCGCTACACTGCATCTCAAACCTTCCACTTGGGGTAACCAACGAGGGGCGAGAAGCCATCAAGCAAAGTTTTCTGGCGCCGTTGCCGGGGACTCCACTCTTCAAGATAGGGGAGTTGCACGCTATCTTTTACCTTTGCTTATTAGTCTTGTTAGTTTACCTTTCAGTTTTGCTTTAGTATCCTTTATCGAAAAATCACAAAAATAGTTATCTCATTCTTTAGTTGTCGTTATGTCGGGTCCTTTTGTCTTTGGTGAGGCAGAAGTTCTCACCTTTAAACAAAGAGGTGGGGAAAGTTTAAAAGATGCTTGGTATAGAATTAATGATTCTCAAAAAAGAGCCACCAAGAAACAATCTACTACTATCTTGCTTAGAAATTTTTATGTTGGAATTACTTCTTGGAATAGGTTTATTCTAGATTCTGCTATCAATGGGAATTTCCTAGAGGCCCCAGATTGGGAGTCTCTTAGTATTATTGAAAATCTTGTTGGAAATCCCCCTGTTGTTAGCATTCAAGAGGACATCACCCTAGCTCACATTATGAAAAAACTTGAAAAGATAGAGCTAGAGATGCCAAACATTAATAAGATAAAAGAGTTGGATCGTAAGATCCAAGGGAATTTGAATAGGCTTGATAGCTCCATGCATAAAATTCTCAAAACTTTGGAGACCATCAAATCCCATGACTTGGATTCTTCTAGGATAGAGAAGATTGAGGAAATCTTTGATACTCTAGGAACTACTTTCTCCTCAATCAAAACCAAAAAGGTAGAAACTCCGGCAAAGAAGGAGCCTAAGTTCGTTTACGCTCCAAAGGCTCCCCGCTCTAAAAGTAATCCATCTATTGCCAAAGGGGTTGAAACTGTGAAGACTTTGGAAGAAACACCTCTCTTTGATAAATTTATAAATGAATCTTCCTTTGACTTTTTTTCCTTTTGGTCTTCTCCCTAGAAGTATCTATATTAGGCCTTTATTTGAAAGTCCTCTTAAGACTAGTTGTACTATTGAAGAGCTTTTCGATGATCTTGATGATGGTTCAATTGATACAACTTGATCTCTTTGCATTATGCCTAGCTTGAAGGCATAAAAGAAAGCGCTTTTGGGAGGCAGCCTGTCGGTGTACTAAAGTAGGGGTACCTTAGTATCCCGACTTGTGCACGGGCAGTAGCAGCGTCCCGTGGTCAGGCTCACCACGCGCCCGCCAAAGCCCACTCTAGCTCCCTTGAAGCCATTCAAGAACAAAGTATTCAAGCTAAGAAGCAAGGCCCCGGCAAGAGGAGCTTGTCGGGAAGGCCGCTCCAGGCTCAAGATTATCCCTTCAGCACAAGACCCTGGCAAGAGGAGCTTGCCAGGAAGGCCAAAGAACAGCATTTCAGAAGACATGCCGTGGCGCATCGCGCGCCCCGGCAAGACCCGGAGAGCGGCAAGCTTACGGGCCCGGCAAGGTAGCGACCGCGGCAAGGTGCTTGCCGCGACAAGCTTTCACTGTGTGCCTGCGCTCCAGCTCACCTGGCCACGCGTCGCCCTGGGGCCCTTCCTGGGGCACGTGGCGGATGGCTGTGCAGCCTGGGGGTACACGGTGGAGAGCCACGATGACGAGGCCTCCGTCGTGGCGAACGGAGACGCCCGGACGGACGCTTTTTACACTGTTTTGGGGCGACGGTGACGGGCATTCAATGTCCTTGTCCCCCACCGTCTGGGTTAGGTATAGACCACTATGCGTCCACTGTACATGCACTGTTACAACTACCACCGATTTTACGCTTTTACCCTCACCTACGTTGACACCTGTCGGTGACCCCTTTGAGCTATAAAAGGAGGCCCATGCACAACGTAGAGGAGGTTCCGAAACTTGATCACTCCCACGCTCGGTGTAGCTAGTACTGTAGATCTTCTTGCTCCCGAGCTAAGAAATCAATACAACCAAGGCAGGAGTAGGGTTTTACGCATCCGTGCGGCCCGAACCTGGGTAAACTGCTCGCGTGTGCCCCTCGATCTGCTCTTTGTGCTCCCTCCGCTCCCTTGTCGTACCGAAAAGGGGCTCCGGTCCCATAGGTGTTCGTGGGCGATCAGTTTCCCCGACATCTTTGGTGCGCCAGGTAGGGGGCGTCGAGGTTGCGCGAACCTGATCCGGCGTTCACGCGGGCGCAATCTTCAGCAGCTTCGTCAACTTCATCAACCTCATCGACTACGTCAGTATGCCACCGAAGAAGAAGCCTTCGGAGGTCGGAGGCCCGTCCGCGTCGATCCCACCACCACCAGAACCAACGGTTGGTGGGGTAGATGCCGGCGGAAGGACGGACGCCGGCGAGGAAACTCACGGCGCCGCCAAGTCCAAGGACAAGACGGACGACCGAGCGCATTCCAAGGCCTCGGCGTCCGTGCACGTGCCACGCCCCTCTCAGGAGGTGCCGGACCAGCAGCGACGCGGTACCCAAGGCACCATACGCTTGCTGGGACGAAGCCAAGCTGGCGGGTCGCGGGACGCTCAAGGCCAACGCGCTGGCACGAGCAAGGCGCGGTCGCCGGGGCGAGACCCTGCTCCTTCTAACGCTGTTAGAAGTCCGAGCATATCTCGCTCCTCGCACCGCTCGCCACCGCTTCCCTCCACTCCAGCAGAAGCTCTCGCTAGAGCTCAGCTACTCCTCGACTTACCTCCAGCGGCGGACAAGGCCGAAGACTGGAGGGCTACAATCAAGAGCCTCATCGCCTTCGCCAACAACGACACGCCGCAGCAGTCGGCAACATCACGGCCGCGGCAAGTCAGCCAAGCGAAGGCTGATGGAGACAAGACCGCCGGGGGTGCAACTACCGTGCACTCCCCGCCGCGGAAGCAGAAATCGCCGACTCGCCGGATCAACGTCGACGACGACTCCACGGCGTCGTCGGATCCGCGGGCTCACCGCGATCAGCGCCAAGTCCTCGACGACAGGCGGCAAGAGGACGCTCGAACTCGCATCGAGCGTCGAAGAGAAGCGCGACGACAGTCCGACCAGCGCGCTGGGACCGCTATCGACATGCACGCGCCCGGTGAACCAGGCGACTTGCCGTATGCGGCAGGTTGCCCTGCGTTCACCCGAGAGCTGCGGCAAGTCCAGTGGCCCGGCATGAAGAACTTCAAGCCCGACGTACCCGAGAAGTACGACGGCAAGACCCATCCCTCGGAGTTCCTCAGCATCTACACCATTGCGGTGCAGGCTGCCGGGGGACGCGACGAGAAGATTCTAGCAAACTACTTCCCGCTTGTGCTCAAGCCCAATGTCAGATCTTGGCTCATGCACTTGCCGGAGAACTCCATCTCTTCTTGGGTAGACCTGTGCCACCAGTTTGTCGGCGCCTTCACGGGTGGCCACAAACCCCACGGCCAGGAGAGCGATCTCCACATTCTTGCCCAGAAGGAGGGAGAGTCCCTGCGAAAGTACATCCAGAGGTTCAGCCGCGTTCAACACAACATCCCGGATGTCCACCCTGCCGCGGTTATCAGCGCGTTCCACCAGAACGTGCGTAACCGCCGGATGAGGGAGGAGATGGCGATGACCAAGATCCGGGACGTCAGCGAGCTTTACGCTCTGGCTGACAAGTGTGCGCGCGCTGAAGAAGGGAGGAGACTCCCCGGAGAGGATACTGGAGCAGGAGGAACGGACAGCGAGGATGCCGCCCCGGCAAGGAAAAACCGGCGGCGGAACAATAAGAAGAAGAAGAACAAGGAAGTACTGGCTGTGGAGAAGTCCGGCAAGGAGGCTGGCGACAAGAAAACTCAGGCTGGAGGCTCCGGCAAGGAGCCTGCCACTGTAGCCGCCGCCGACAAGCAGGACGGCTCCGACAAGCAGTACTGCAAGATCCACCGCACCAAGGGCCACGATCTCCAGAACTGCAAGAGGGTCGAATACCTCGTAGAGCAGCAGAAGGCTGAATACGAGCGACGCGACAAGGAGAAGGCACAGGGAGGCGGAGGTGAGTCCGGCAAGAAGCGGCCATTCAATGGCCGGGGAGGCCGCCGCGGCAAGGCCAAGCAGCGGCAAGGAGACAGACCTCCCCGCGGCCGCGACAAGGACGAAGACGAAGACGACGACGAGGACATGGATGACGGAGACACCAGCGAGCAGGAGTTCCAGAAGGCCACAGAAGTTATGTGCGTCGACGGAGGTGCCTCTCTGCATACTTCCCACCGCCAACTCAAACAATGGGTGTGGGAAGTGAATGCAGCGGAGCCACCCGTCGAGGCGCGCAAGCTACTGAAGTGGTCCAGCACGTCCATCATCTTCGACCTTGAGGACCACCCTGACCGCACAACCGCGGTCGGGTGCTTGCCGATGTTGGTTTCGCCAACCATCTGCAACCTCAAGGTCACCAAGATGTTGGTTGACGGCGGGGCCGGCCTAAACTTGATCTCCTCTGCTGTAATCCGGAAGCTGCAGATCCCCGACAGCGAGCTCGAGGAAACCGGAACATTCCAAGGAATCAACCCGGGAAGGAGCAAGCCGAAGGGGAAGATCACATTGCCAGTCACATTTGGCGGAGAGCTAAACTTCAGGACTGAGAGGATCACCTTCGACGTCGCCGATATCCCATTGCCATACAATGGGATACTTGGCCGTCATGCGCTCGCCAAGTTCATGGCAGCCTCTCACTATGCATATAACATGCTCAAGATGCCAGGGCCGATAAGCGTCATCTCTGTCCCCGGCGACAAGAAGGACGCGCTTATCTGCGCCGACAAGATCTACCGGGATGCAGCAGCCGCGGCAGACAGCAGAACACTTGCCGCTGAAGCTCCCGGGGGAAAGAACAAGACCAAGTCCGGCAAGAGCTCTGGGGCCCACTCCGGCAAACGCACCTCTTCGGAGTGCTGCGCTGCCGTTGAGGACGCACCATCGAGCTCCACCGGCAAGTGCAAGAAGGGAATGGCAGCTCCACCGGCAACCAAGAAGGTGTCCGCCAAGGAGGACGGCACTGGTGGTACTTTCACCATCAGTGCTACGCTCGATTCTAAATAGGAAAGCGCGCTCGTTGCTTTCCTGCGGGCGAATGTCGATGTGTTTGCATGGCAACCATCTGACATCCCCGGCGTTCCCAGGAAAGTGATTGAGCACAAGCTTGCTGTTTGTCCTCACGCGCGGCCCGTCAAGCAGAAGGTCAGGAAGCAAGCGGTGGAGCGCCAAGAGTTTATTGCTGAAGAAATCAAGAAGTTGGAAGCAACAGGCCTTGTTAGAGGTGTACTTCATCCCACGTGGCTGGCCAATCTAGTTGTCGTGCGTAAGGCTAACGGGAAGTGGAGACTTTGTATAGACTTCACTGATGTGAATAAAGCTTGTCCCAAGGATCCATTTCCCTTACCGCGCATCGACCAGATTGTTGACTCCACAGCTGAGTGTGAGTTGCTTTCGTTTCTTGATGCGTACTCCGGATACTACCAGATATTCATGGCTGAAGAAGATGAAGAGAAGACCGCGTTCATTACTCCATGTGGCACTTATTGCTTCATACGCATGCCCTTTGGATTGAAGAATGCGGGTTCAATGTTTGCAAGGGTAGTCCACACCGCTTTTGAGCCACAGATACACAGAAATGTAGAAGCTTACATGGATGATATAGTGGTCAAGAGCAAGGACAAGGATACCCTGATCCAAGACCTAGAAGAAACCTTTGCAAATCTGCGCAAGATACAGCTCAAGCTCAACCCCGAGAAGTGCGTCTTCGGAGTCCCCTCCGGCAAGCTTCTCGGGTTCTTTGTGTCCCAGAGGGGGATTGAAGCCAATCCCGACAAGATCAAGGCCATCGAGCAGATCGAAGCTCCGAAGCGCGTCAAGGATGTACGGAGACTTGCTGGTTGTGTGGCTGCCCTCAACAGGTTCATTTCTAAGTCTGCAGAAAGCGCCCTGCCGGTTTTCAAAATCTTGAAAAAGGCAGGTCCAATGAAATGGACTCCGGAAGCGGAGGCAGCGCTGCATGACTTGAAAGGATACCTGTCCTCCACTCCAATACTTGTCGCACCTAGGCCACAAGAGAAGTTGCTGCTGTATTTAGCAGCAACCAATCAAGTGGTTAGTGCTGCGCTGGTAGCGGAGAGGGAGGCAGATGAGGAATCCACAGCCCCGGCAAGCGCATCCAGCGACAAGCAGGGGGCTTCCCCGACAAGCTCTGGCCCCGACAAGGACAAGTTTGCGCAGGAACAAGAAGGAGTGCGAAAGAAGATGGTGCAGCGCCCAGTCTATTTTGTCAGCTCCCTCTTGCAGGGGGCTAGATCAAGATACTCTGGGGTGCAGAAGTTGCTTTTCGGTCTCCTCATGGCCTCTAGAAAGCTGTGCCACTACTTCCAAGCACACGAGATAACGGTGGTCACTCGCTTTCCGTTGAAAAGGATATTGCAAAACCCAGAAGCAACAGGTAGGATTGTCGAGTGGGCACTGGAGCTGTCAAGCTTTGGTCTCAAGTTTGAAAGCACTTCAACTATACAGAGCAGAGCTTTGGCAGAGTTCATAGCGGAATGGACACCAACACCAGACGAAGAAACCCCAGAGACAAGCATCCCCGTCAAGGAAGCGAGCAAAGAATGGGTAATGTACTTTGATGGTGCCTTCTCGCTGCAAGGCACCGGTGCTGGTGTGCTGCTTGTCGCACCCACCGGAGAACACCTCAAGTACGTCGTCCAAATGCACTTTCCCAAGGAGCAAGCGACAAACAATACTGCTGAGTATGAAGGTTTGCTTGCCGGCCTCAGAATTGCAGCCAAACTTGGGATCAAGAAGCTGATTGTGCGGGGAGATTCACAGTTGGTGGTCCGACAAGTAAACAAGAGCTACCAGAGTCCTTTGATGGAAGCTTATGTCGATGAAGTGAGGAAGCTTGAAGAACACTTTGAAGGCATGCAGATGGAGCACGTTCCAAGAGCTCAGAATGATATCGCAGATGGCCTCTCAAAGTGTGCTGCGACGAAGCTACCTGTGGAACCAGGGACCTTCGTGCTCAAGCTAACTCAGCCATCCGTTACACCGTCAGTTGGGCAGAGCAAGAAAAGAAAGTTGGTCTCCGGTGACTACTTGCCGGCGGATCTTCCTGAAGCCGCCGCCAAGATCCCCAAGATCGACGACCAAGTTGCTGAGGAACAGTCTGCTCCTGCGGACCCAAGGGTCTGTACAGTTGAAGCAGGCGTTCCCGACAAGTCTTGCCCCGGCAGGCTTGCCGGGGAACGTCCAGCTCCGGCAGAGCCACAGGTTCTTGCCGTAGAAGCTAACGTTCCCGCAGCAGCACTGATGCCTTTAGTCCTTGTTGTTGAGCCTCAAGCTCCAACCTGGGCACAGCAAATTGTCCATTTCCTTCAAACTGGAGAACTTCCCGAAGAACCAGAAGAGATAGAGAGGATAACCAGACAGTCAAGTATGTACCAGTTCGTCGGCAATGAACTGTACAGAAGAAGACTCAATGGTGTCAGATTGAAATGCATTTCCCGGGAAGATGGACAGAAGCTGTTGGCAGAGATACACGGAGGCATATGTGGACACCACATTGGCGCAAGGGCACTTGCCGGGAAGGCGTTCCGGCAAGGTTTCTTTTGGCCAGAAGCCCTCCAAGATGCAACTACACAAGTAACCAAGTGTGAAGCGTGCCAGTTCCATGCCAAGCAAATACACCAGCCAGCTCAAGCTCTCCAGACGATCCCTTTGTCCTGGCCCTTTTCGGTCTGGAGGCTCGACATCCTCGGCCCCTTTCCCCGCGCTGTCGGGGGCTTTGAGTACTTGTACATTGCTATCGACAAGTTCACAAAGTGGCCGGAAGTGGAACCAGTGAGAAAGGTGACCGCACAGTCAGCGGTCAGGTTCTTCAGATCGATCGTTTGCCGTTTCGGAATCCCTAACAGGATCATCACCGACAACGGCACACAGTTCACAAGTCGCACCTTCATGCAATACGTCCAAGACCTTGGCGCCAAGGTCTGCTTCACTTCTGTTGCTCACCCGACGAGCAATGGTCAAGCGAAGAGGGCAAATGCTGAAGTGCTACGCGGACTCAAGACAAGAACCTTCGACAGGCTGCACAAGTGCGGAAGGAACTGGATTGAGGAGTTGCCGGCGGCTCTTTGGTCAATCAGGACGACACCAAATCGAGCCACCGGACAGACACCCTTTGCTCTTGTCTATGGAGCAGAGGCAGTTCTCCCCACGGAACTCGTATACGGGTCTCCTCGAGTGCTCGCTTACGATGAGCTTGAGCAGGAGCAGCTGCGGCAAGATGATGCATTGCTCCTCGAGGAGGACCGTCTCCAGGCTGCTGTACGAGCTGCTCGATACCAGCAAGCTTTGCGTCGCTATCATAGCCGCAAAGTCAAGGCCAGGAGTCTCGAGGAAGGCGACCTTGTTCTTCGGCGCGTTCAGTCCTCCAAGAACTCCAACAAGTTGACGCCGAAGTGGGAAGGCCCTTATCAGGTGAGACAAGTCACAAGGCCCGGCGTTGTCCGCCTTGAGACCGAAGAAGGCTTACCGGTGAGCAACTCCTGGAACATTGAGCACCTTCGCAAGTTTCACCCATGAGGCGCGGTTGCCGTGATCCGCTCCGGCAACCACCTTTTGTACAAGTCTTGCCGCTGTTGCATGTAAACCTTTGTACAAAGCCGGGCGCAGAACCCGTGCATCAGTAAAACTCTTGTGCTTCGCACGGCTTGTCGTTTCATGCATTCTTGTTTTCATTGCATGTATTATCTGACACTTTGTGCAGCACACGATCCCGGTAAGCAATAACAAGCCGCAAGGCTCCATATCTATGTTTCCTCCCCTCTTCCTTTTTCTCTTAAGCAGAAGAAGTGTTCCTCGCGCACAAATTTGCCGGGGGGAAGGAGACAGTGGTATGGACCAAGTGCTGTTCAAGGAAGGAAAGCCTTGCCGAGAAGCAAACAGAACACAAAAGCTAAGTTGCCAAAGTTTGAGCATTCAAAATTTTAAAATTCTTAGTTATCTTCCTTGAACGACCACACTTTGTATGGAAAACCTGTGTGCGGAGGAACCTACCCATGGCTAGCCGCACCCTTACTTTGTTTCGAGCACGCTCAACGGCTTAAGTGAGCTGCGACAAGTGTCGCGCCCTTATTTTGTTTTCGAGTTCGCTCAACAAACTAAGTGTGCTGCGACTAGCTGCGGCAAGGTTTCTTGCCGGCGAGGGCATTGCCAGCAGGCCGCTGAAGTCCCGCACTCAGCGCTCGCGGCAAGGGTCCCTTTGCCGGCAAGCTCCCTAGAAGCGTAGGGTGAGAAGCATACAAAGTAAAGGGATCGAGCAAGGGAGATAACACTGCATTGACTATCCAAAATAAAGTTATATTACAAGATAACTTGCCGCTGTTCTAACAAACTACTATCCATGACTTAATCGACAGCGGCAAGGGAAGCAGAAAGAAGGAAGCCTAGTCTACGCGGTCTCCATCAACCCTCCTGATCTTGCCCACCTTGGCCACGATGTGGGCAACTTGTGCCTTCAACGCTTCCTGGTCAGCTTCGGGCGGCAAGGTCCGGAGGACGTTCTCAAGATTAATCCCGGGGTTGCGGTAGACGATCTTCGTCAACACTCGCTCCACAGTACCCATGCAAAGACGGCGTGCCTCGTTAGCCAGCTGCGTGGGGAGCTTCTCCCGTAGTTGCGCGAGGGCCGGCGCCACTCCTCTGAAGAACAAACTCAGCTTGGCGTTGTGGGGGAGGCTCTCGTCGGGGGAGTACACGAGGTGCTCCGTCCCCAGCGCCACCATCTCCTTGTCGATGTTGGCGGCGGAGGCGACGAGCTCCTCGGTCCACTTCTCCACCGTCCGCTGGAAGTGGTTCTGCATTTGGGCGGCGCTGTCCAGCAGCGCCCTTTCAGCCCGGAGATCTTCCTTCAACTTGGACTCCCTGTTCCGGGCCCCGTCAAGCGACTCGGTGAGGGTGGACAGTTTTAGCTCCAAGTCTGCGATGGAGTCCTTGGCGGCGGTGAGCTCCTGACCCTTGTCGGAGAGGCGGACTTGTAGCTCCGAATGGGTGTGGGCGTCTTTCTCCCTCGCCAACGTGAGCGCGGCAATCCTCTCCTCGCTCGTCTTCAAGCTCGTCTCCAACTGCGCCACCCTCGCCTCCAAGTCCCTCTTGGCGGTCTCTGCGGCAGCAGTGGCGTCCCTCGCCTCCTGCAGAGCCCCACCAATGGACTGCTCGCGCGTGGTAAGGTCGTCCTCGTGGCTATCGAGGTCGACCTTCCGCTGCCTGAGCTCTCCCTCCCGCCGGGACAGATCCTCGGCGACCAATCGCTGTTGCTCCTCAGCCTCGGCCTTCTCAAGGATGAATGCTTGGTGCGCCTCGGCGAGCTCCTCCCTCTCCTCCGCCAAGGTCCGGAGGGCCGCCTGGTTGGCGGCGCGGAGCTCCTCGGCGCGCTTCTCCAGGTCGACACCAGCCTTGGCAGCCAGAGCCTCTCGAGACTCCAGCTTAGCCTGCCTGGCGCGGTACAGAGCCAGGAGCCGGCGCAGAAGCTGCTCCTCCTCGGGCTCGCTGCTGCTGCCGGGCGCGTCGACAAGCCTCAGCCCGGCGGAGGCGAGAACTTCTCCATCGAAGCTCTCCCCCTCCACGGGCGCCCTTGATGAAGACGCCCACGGGACTTGGATGAAGACCCCGTTGGCAGCCTCCAGATAGACACCCGGCCCAGGCGGAGGGGTCGGCGGCCGGTGCAGCGTCCGGCGCTCCTGCGGCCTCAGGGCCGTCAGTACGGTCACCGGTCCCCTCCCCACCTGCCGCGTCAGAGGCCGCGGTAGTCTCTTCAGCGGCTGGCACGTCGTTGCCGCGCACGTCCTCCTCGGCGATGGCCTCTGTCTCCATCGGCTCCGGGGCGGGCGGATCTGCCAGAAGAAAAAGAAAAGGAAAAGAATCGTCAAGCAAATATCCAAAAAAGAAGAATCCAAGAGAAGGAAAGAACAAGGGTTACCTGCGCGGGCCTCTTCAGCAACAGGGTCCCTCGCCGGGGAACTCTCCCTTGGCGGCGTGGTAGTGGCCCCCGCCGGCGGAGGGCCGCTGGCGCCTTCCCTTGGCGGGGTGCCCACCCTTGTCGGAGTGCTCGCCCTTGGCGGGGTACTCGCCCTTGGCGGAGTACCCGTCCTTGGCGGAGCGCTCTCCCTCGTCGGGGAGCTCCTCCTTGGCGGGGAGGGTGGGACGAGCGGCTCGTCGGGAGCAGTCTCTTGACGCTCCTGAGGCTGCGGTTCCACCTCTGCACAAGTCAACAAGCGAACAAGGCATTAGCAAGAATAAGAAGCTCAAGCGCGCCCGACAAGCGAAGAAGCAAGCAAGAAGACTTACGCTGGGGGCTGCTCTGCGGAGCAGCAGGCTGGTCCGGCAAGCCTGTCGCAGGCGCATCTCCTGCCATGGCAACAGGATCGTCTTCCTCGAGATCAACCACCGGGATCTTGGCCCTCTTCGCCATCCTCTGGGTCAGGGTCCTGGAAGCCAAACAAGATCAGAGTTAGGCAAAGAGAATTCAAGACAAGAGCAACAAGAATCAAAGGAAATAAAAGTTGCAAATGCTTACTCTTCCTCCTCCTCGTCGGAACTAAGGGCAGAGAAGTCGAAGTCCGCCTCGCGCGTCCCGGCGCGAGGAGCTGGAGGAGTAGGCTCCCTCGGGCGCTTGGCAGGCTCCGGAGCCGTGGTCTGAGAAGACCCCGCTCCTGTCGTCGCCGAAGCCCGAGGAGCAGAAGGAACGCCAGAGCCAGAAGATCCTCCTGCGCCTGATGCTGAGGCGTGATACGTCCAAAACGTATCTATAATTTCAGCTTGCTCCATGCCACTTTTGGGTGATATTGCTATGATATTCATACACTTCCATACACTTTTGATCATATTTGGACTAACTTACTAATCCAGTGCACCCCAGTGCCAGTTTCTGTTTTCGGCTGTTTTTGTATTTCAGGTTTTCACGTTTCGAGAACTGCCCAGAAAAATCCAGAAAAAATATATAAAAAATCAGCGATCCGGAAACAACACTGCGTCCGAAGGGCAGCCTGGGGGGGCCACAGGGGCTCCAGGCGCCCAGTGGGCGCCACCCCCCCCCCCCGGGCCGCGCCGGGGGGGCGCCTGGACCCCCCGAGGCTCCCCCGGTGCCCTACTTTGGCATATATTTAAAGGGTTCCCCGTAACCCTCAGAACAGGACTTCTTTTCGCGATCCCATCTTTGTTCCGCCGCCGCCGCTTCCAAGATCGGGAGCACCAGGAGAACTCTTCCCGGCACCCTGCCGGAGGGGAGGATCACCACCGGGAGCTTCTCCATCACCATGGACGCCTCCCGGATGACTCGTGAGTAGTCTCCCTTGGACCATGAGTCCATGACCAGTAGCTATGTGATGTTCTCCTCCCGTTCTTGTGCTTCACTAATTAGTCCTCGTGAGCTGCCCTACATGATCGAGGCACCTATGTAATCCTTATGCTGTTGCTATGTTGAGTTTGCTGGGATCCGATGGATTATGAGATATGTTCAGATTGATCTTGAGTAATATATTTGATTCACCTCTTTTATATTTTAGTTCATAAGTAATTCTTGCATGTTCTTCGTTGTTATTTATTGCTTTGGCCAAGTAGTAGGTAGTGACTCCAAGAGGGAACGTTATGCTCGATTGTGGGTTCATGCCCCTCGATGACTAGCTTGAGTGACAGAAACATGAGTCTAGGGGATGTGCTGTTGCCACAAGGGGGAAAACAACGGTGCTTGTGCCCGCGGGTGCAAGGATTGTTTACTTTACGCAAAGTTCTTTTAATGCAGTTGTCTGTTGCATTGAGTTTACACTATGGGTGGGACTCGCAACTTAATACCAGCGAGATGTTCTGGATATATATCTCAAGGTGGATGATTAGTAGTAGATATTGATGGATTTCGGTCTACTTACTTTGGCGTACCGCCCATGCTTTGAACCTCAACCTTTCTTGCAATGTAATCAGCATTGGTTTGCGTTCGTGGTCCTGTCAATTGCCCAGCTGTAATTTGTTACCTCACATAGCTGTTTTATCGTCTTTTGGGAGAGAGACATCACTAGTGAACATCATGAGACTCCGGTCCATATTACCATCATTGATCACATTTACTATTTACTTTTCGCTATTTTATTTACTATTGCAAAACACTATCTATCACTACTATCATATTGCTTTTAACCCTTTGTGAACTACAAGGCCGGAGAGATTGACAACCTCTCTGTACTCGTTGGGAGCAAAGTTATTTGTATCTGTGTGCAGGTCCACGTTGATTGCTAATTGCGCCGTTAGCAATTGACACCTACTTGTTGAACCTAGGAGTCTCTGGGGATTCGATCCTTGGCATCTTTGCTAGGGGAAAACACTTCTACTTACTGCATCTTACACCTTCCACTTGGGATAACCAACGAGGGGTTCGAGGCCCATCAAGGCGCGGGGCGCCCCCTTGCCGGCCTTGTTCGTCGTGGTAACGCGCGTCGAGCGACGCTGCGGCTGCTGCTGGGGCGCCGGCTGCCTCGCCGTCTCAGTAGTCTTGCGGAGGCGCTTCTTTGGCTGTGGCGGAGGACTTGGCGGTGGCGGAGAATTCTCCGAGGATGAAGAAGCGTCGTCGAGGTTCAGTGACCCGCCCGAGTCTTCGTCGAAATCGCCCGATTCGGCGTCCTCCTCGGCGGGCTCACTGGACTCGGTCCCCTGCCCGGCAGCCTCGCTCCTCCCGGCAGGCTCCCCGGCAAGCTCCCCGGCAGGCTCCCCGGCAAGCTCCCCAGCGGGCTTCAACAGCTTGAGGATCTCTTCCTCCTCGACCCTGCTCACTGCATCCGCTGCTTCTGCCTCCTCCACAGAGTAACCAAACTCGCCCGCAGCCTCAGCTGCGGCGGCCTCCTCCATTCTGTTAGCGATATACGCCACATCTCGGTCGGTGGTCGCGCGGGTGAGACCCTTCCTCTCTTCAAGATTGATCGGCAGCTCAACCAGGTTGTCGAAGAAGGCTTGTGCAGTTTCTTCAGAAGGCACCAGCCAAGTGGGATCCACCCCGTGGGAATCGCACAGCGGCATTGCCGCGCGGATGGCACTAAGAGAAGAATTGTTACATAGTGGAACAACTCCATGCGACGGGGTAAACCACTCCGTATGCTTGGGGTCATGCTTAAACAGCTCACGGAGCATCCCTTTGAGCTCCAGAGCAGTGAAGTTGTAGTTGAGGCCGGGGCGCAGCCTCATGAAGTCTGCCGCGTTGCCGAATTCCCAAGCGGGCCTCTTCCTGTCCTGCAAGGGGGCAATGCGGCGGCGAAGGAAATCCGCCCCAACCTCACCTACAGTAAGGTTGGCGGCCCGGAGACGAAGGATCCTAGTAAGGGCAATCTTCAGCCTCTCGTCCTCCGGGGCCAGATCGCTCCAGTCCTTGCCGAGCGCTATTGCGGCCCGGCGAGGTGATGTAAACTGCTGGGGTTCTTCTTCCACAATCCAGCACCAATCGGCCCTCCACTCATCCCACTTGCCGCGGAGCTCTCCAATCAAGTACGCCTCTTTCTTGTTGAGCCTAAAGATCCAAGAAATACCACCGGAGAGGGGGGACCCAGACTCTACTCGAGGCATTGAAGAAATGGCGGAAGAGAGCTACGTTGGGGTGGACTCCGACAAAGTTTTCGCATAGGTGTGCGAAAACGGCCATGGTCAAGACTGCGTTCGGGGTGAAATCTAGGAGGTGGAATCCGTACGTGTTCATAACATCGCAGAAGAACTCAGAATACGGAGGGCAGAGACCGCAATGGAAGAACAGAGCGAAGTAGTGGTAACCTCCCGGATACATGTCGCAGGCTTCGGCGGGGAGGACCCTGTTGCGCGGGTGAGCCTTTGTCTCCCTCGCCCAGAACAAATAGTACTTGTCCCTCAGCTCCCTCGCGCCGAGCCTCGGTGGGAAGACCACCATCCTCTTCCGCATTGCTGCCAGCTTCGCCGCCTTCTCAGACTTCGCTTTCTTCGCCTTGTCGCTCTTCGGGGCCATGGCGGGGATGGCGAGGGGGTCGGCGGCACTGAGGATGCTGGAGACGACGGAGGAAGGGTGGAGCTCGGCTCTCTGTCGACCTTTGGGGAGGCGGAGAGCGGCGGGGGTTTCTGGAGGTTGAAGACGCAATGAAGCAATGGGGGGAAACTGCCCCTGCTTCCTCTGCTTTTAAGGGGGAAGTGGGGGACGTTCCGCATTTTCCCATTAAAGAAACAGGCCACGATCTCTCCCACGACGCCGCAATCGACGCGTGCCGTTAGGGAGGGACGCGGCGGATACGGAGTGGGATACGGCGCGCCGTGGGCCGCGTGTGCCCGTGCACTGTTTTGGGCCTGGCCCAACAGCGCTCGGCACCGTGTGTGGCCCAGGCCCGGGGGCTCCTGTCGGTGTACTAAAGTAGGGGTACCTTAGTATCCCGACTTGTGCACGGGCAGTAGCAGCGTCCCGTGGTCAGGCTCACCACGCGCCCGCCAAAGCCCACTCTAGTTCCCTTGAAGCCATTCAAGAACAAAGTATTCAAGCTAAGAAGCAAGGCCCCGGCAAGAGGAGCTTGTCGGGAAGGCCGCTCCAGGCTCAAGATTATCCCTTCAGCACAAGACCCTGGCAAGAGGAGCTTGCTAGGAAGGCCAAAGAACAGCATTTTAGAAGACATGCAGTGGCGCATCGCGCGCCCCGGCAAGACCCGGAGAGCGGCAAGCTTCCGGGCCCGGCAAGGTGCTTGCCGCGACAAGCTTTCACTGTGTGCCTGCGCTCCAGCTCACCTGGCCACGCATCGCCCTGGGGCCCTTCCTGGGGCACGTGGCGGATGGCTGTGCAGCCTGGGGGTACACGGTGGCGAGCCACGATGACGAGGCCTCCGTCGTGGCGAAAGGAGACGCCCGGACGGACGCTTTTTACACTGTTTTGGGGCGACGGCGACGGGCATTCAATGTCCTTGTCCCCCACCGTCTGGGTTAGGTATAGACCACTGTGCGTCCACTGTACATGCACTGTTACAACTACCACCGATTTTACGCTTTTACCCTCACCTACGTTGACACCTGTCGGTGACCCCTTTGAGCTATAAAAGGAGGCCCATGCACAACGTAGAGGAGGTTCCGAAACTTGATCACTCCCACGCTCGGTGTAGCTAGTACTGTAGATCTTCTTGCTCCCGAGCCAAGAACTCAATACAACCAAGGCAGGAGTAGGGTTTTACGCATCCGTGCGGCCCGAACCTGGGTAAACTGCTCGCGTGTGCCCCTCGATCTGCTCTTTGTGCTCCCTCCGCTCCCTTGCCGTACCGAAAAGGGGCTCCGGTCCCATAGGTGTTCGTGGGCGATCAGTTTCCCCGACACAGCCCACAATGAATAAAATTTTATTTTGCTTTTGTTGTGTCTTGATGTTGTTACTATAGTAGCATCATCATTGTATCTTTACTTTTCAGCTTTGTGCCAAGTGTAGCCTCTGATTGCAAGAAAGTTCAAAAGTTGTGACGTGCTGTCCAGGAAACAGATTCTGTCCTTGGACAGAAAAATTCGTATAAAATCACCAGATCATCTTTTTGGTCTGAATTTTTTCGACAGCGTGCTCTATACAATTATCTTTCGGTCGTCTGTTCTGAGTTTTTTTATTTGAGTTGCAGAAGTACCCCAAAAAATGATTTACTACCTGCTGGTCTGTTTTTCACAGATTCTGTCCTGTTTTGCCTTTCCTTCATTTTGCAAACCTTGAGCTTGCTTTTTCTTTGCAAAAACCTTTTGGCAATCTTGAGAAACAGTAGACCTTAAATAATATCCTTATTTCCAGCAAGGAACAATTATTTTATTAAGGGTACTAACCTCGCTAATCAGATTATGATGAGTTATGTATGAAGGGAGTTTTCAAGTGTGCGAGGGAAGATGATAAAAAGATTCAGGAGTGTCAAACGCTCAAGCTTGGGGATGCCCCCATGCACCCCCAAGAAATATTCAAGAAGACTCAAGCGTCTAAGCTTGGGGATGCCCCCATGCATCCCCTTCTCCATCAACAATTATCAGTTCGTCTTTCGTTCCACTATATTTTTATCACTTCATGTGTTATGTGCTACGCTTGGAGCGTCTTGCTTTTAGTTTCCTTTTTAGTTTTCTTTAGCTTTGCTTGTTTTTCATAACGAGTTGGAACTCAGCTTTCTTTGTGTGGGAGAGAAACACGCTCCACTTCAACCTAGAACATAACATAGAATTTTCATGTCTATCTTTGTTGTGTGTGTTCTTTGTCTTTCAATAGCTACTATCATGTTTAGCTCTTAGCTTTCACGCTTATCTTTTTAAAGAGCTTTTGTTTAGTTGGTCGCTGGAACTCTCTTTAGTTATCATGCTTATCTTGTTAAGAGAGTTGGCTTCTGTTGCACTGGTTGATATGTCTATGATAAAAATGCTATGTGCATAATGATGCTTAGTAGTTCATGTTTTCTTATGGCTAGTCTCAAATAGCTGGGGGGTTCTCAATATGTTATTGGAGTACCAACATGATTTGTTTGCCTATGATGTGGTATGGTTTAGTGATACCTTCCTTCAAGAATTTATTTTGATTGACTTGGCGTATGCTCACGCATATTTATATTAAGACTGTAAAGAAAGTCTATCAAGCCTTGATGATCTTTAATTTCTGAGTAGCGATATAACTTCCATGCCTGATTCAATGTTGCTTTGTCGCTCTGCATGATTATGACCGTCATTGCTCTTTTAGTTGGTCGCTCCCAGTCTTTTGCTAACCTTCGCCTGTACTAAGCGGACTGACTGCTTGTGCATCCAAAATCTTTTAAACCAGTTATGCCATATGAGTCCACCATACCTTCCTATACATGGTATTTACCTGTCATTCCTAACGAAGACTTTCATGTACCATCTCGAAATTATTCAAAGAAGCATTCTCTTTTGTGCCTCTGTTTTAGCTCATGAGGAAGTAGTAGTTAATTCATGATCTTTTTAAGTTGGACAAGCTTCACCCCGAGATTGCATGTCTAATGTGCAAACCCATAATACGAGAAGGAACTGGCATAGAGTGCGCCCGGCTCATTAAAAAATTATACAACAAACAAACCCTCCTTCACGCTTTGTTCATGAGGAATCAGAAAACTTTGGCAGTGATAAACAAAGGAGATTAAGAGGATGTGATCGTCCTCATTCGGGAGCCGTTCCTCGAAACTTGTCCATCTCAAGAAGTGATTGAGTTATCTGCTAGCATTCGTTGACGAAATATGCATAATCTAAAAAAACAATTATTACCTCTGTTTTTAAAACCAAGAGCTCTGGTACAAGTTTAGTTTTTGTTTCCGACCACGGGTTTTCAACCTTGCCATCAAAAGCCACGGTTCGAGAGTCTCCACCTTCTTTAAAGCACCAACTATTGAGAGCATGATTGTCATTCTGAGTGTAATGTGCATTGTCCCAAAGTAGCATTGTCTTTTGCATGATTATGATATCGTTTATTCTGAAATCATTGTATCTAGTCGTCACTTAAACCTTGGAGGTGCCCCTGCATTTATGTTTTGCTTCACTAAAGGGGGCAAGCGAGATATCACTTTGTCATATTTGCACACCATGCTCATTGCAAATCTTTTGAGTATTTCAGTATCATATTGTAAAACTTTCAGTTCTTTGTGATTTTCTCATGAGGCAACTTAATTACTACAGATTCATTGTCTCAGTAAGCACTTGTCATGTGACTATGAAAAGTTCTCATATGTTTAATAGCATGTCACCACAGAAATTATGCTTGTTATCATTTACCTACTCGAGGACGAGCAGGAATTAAGCTTGGGGATGTTGATACGTCCAAAACGTATCTATAATTTCTGCTTGCTCCATGCCTCTTTTGTGTGATATTGCTATGATATTTATACACTTCCATACACTTTTGATCATATTTGGACTAACCTATTAACTCAGTGCACCCCAGTGCCAGTTTCTGTTTTCTGCTGTTTTTGTATTTCAGGTTTTCCCATCACGTAAACTGCCAGAAAAATCCCGTAAAAATTATATAAAAAATCAGCATTCCAGAAGCTTCCATACGGCCAAAGTAGGGCCGGAGGGGGGCCACCAGGGCTCCAGGCGCCCTGGTGGCGCGGCCCCCCTCCTGGCCGCGCCGGGGGGGCGCCTGGGCCCCCCAGGTCTCCGCTGATGCCCCCCTTTGGCATATATTTACACCGCGTCCCGAAACCCTCGAGGACGGAACCCTTTTTCGCGATCTCATCTCTGTTCCGCCGCCGCCGCGCTTCCAAGATCGGGAGCACCAGGAGAACTCTTCCCGGCACCCTGCCGGATGGGAGAACCACCACCGAGAGCCTCTCCACCACCATGGACGCCTCCCGGATGAGTTGTGAGTAGTCTCCCTTGGACCATGGGTCCATGACCAGTAGCTATGTGATGTTCTCCTCCCCTCTTTGTGCTTCACTAATTAGACCTCGTCAGCTGCCCTACATGATCGAGGCACATATGTAATTCTTATGTTGTTGCTATGTTGAGTTTGCTGGGATCCGATGGATTGTGAGATTATGTTCAGATTGTGTGTGAGTAATATATTTGATTTACCTCTTTTATATTTATGTTCTCGAGTAATTCTTGCATGTTCTCCGTTGCTATTTATTGCTTTGGCCGAGTAGCTGGTAGTAACTCCAAGAGGGAACGTTACGCTTGATTGTGGGTTCATGCCCCTCGATGACTAGCTTGAGTGACAGAAACATGAGTCTAGGGGATGTGCTGTTGCCACAAGGGGGAAAACAACGGTGCTTGTACTCGCGGGTGCAAGGATTGTTTACTTTACGCAAAGTTCTTTTAATGCAGTTGTCTGTTGCTTTGAGTTTACACTATGGGTGGGACTCGCAACTTAATACCAGCGAGATGTTCTGGATAGATATCTCAAGGTGGATGATTAGTAGTAGATGCAGATGGATTTCGGTCTACTTACCTTGGCGTACCGCCCATGCTTTTGAGCCTCAACCTTTCTTGCAGCATAGTTAGCATTGGTTTGCGCACATAATCCTGTCAATTGCCCAGCTGTAATTCGTTTACCTCACATAGCTGTTTTATCGTCTTTTGGGAGAGAGACATCACTAGTGAACATCATGGGACCCCGGTCCATATTACCATCACTGATCACATCCGCTATTTACTTTCTGTTTTTACTTACTAGTTGCAGCAATACCTATCACTATTATCTCTTGCGTTTGATCCTTTGTAAACGACAAGGCCGGAGGGATTGACAACCTCTCTGTACTCGTTGGGAGCAAAGTTATTTGTATCTGTGTGCAGGTCCAAGTTGATTGCTAAGTATCTGGCGCCGTTAGCAGTTGACACCTTCTTGTTGAACCTTGGAGTCTCAGGGGAATTCGATCCTTGGTATCTTTGCCAAGGGAAAACTTCCGCTACACTGCATCTCAAACCTTCCACTTGGGGTAACCAACGAGGGGCGAGAAGCCATCAGCGCGCGATGGTTAACTCCTACTAACCTCTCCTCTAGGAGCATGCGTATTAGTACTTTGTTTTGATGGCTAATAAACTTTTGCAATAAGTATGTGAGTTCTGTATGACTAATGTTGAGTCCATGGATCATACACACTCTCACCCTTCCACCATTGCTAGCCTCTCTAGAACCGGTCAACTTTCGCCAGTGCATTAAACCCACCATTTACCCTTCCTCAAAACAACCACCAGACTTACCTATTATGGCACTTCCATAGCCATTCCGAGATATATTGCCATGCAACTTCCAACGTCCCGTTTTGTTGTGTAATTCTTGAGTTGTAAGTAAATAAAAGTGTGATGGGCATCATTATTAGAGCATTGTCCCATGTGAGGAAAGGATGATGGAGGCTATGATTCTACCACAAGTCGAGATGAGACTCCGGACTTAAATAAGAGGAGGCCAAAGAGCCCAAATAAAAAAAGGCCAAAGTGTCCAAAAGAAAAAAAAAGGAAAAAATAAAATAAAAAAAGATGAGAGAAAAAGAGACAAGGGACAATGTTACTATCCTTTTACCACACTTGTGCTTCAATGATAGAGAGTCTCCTGTTTTATCACTTTCATATACTAGTGGGAATTTTTCATTATAGAACTTGGCTTGCATATTCCAATGATGGGTTCCTCAAATTGCTCTAGGTCTTCGTGAGCAAGAGAGTTGGATGCACACCCACTTAGTTTTCTTTTGAGCTTTCATACACTTATAGCTCTAGTGCATCCGTTGTATGGCAATCCCTACTCACTTGCATTGATATTAATTGATGGGCATCTCCAAAGTCCGTTAATTTGCCTAGTTGATGTGAGGTTATCTTCCTTTTTGTCTTCTCCTCACAACCTCCACCATATTCTATTCCACCTATAGTGTTATATCCATGGCTCATGCTCATGTATTGCGTGAAAGTTGAAAAATTTGAGAACATCAAAAGTATGAAATAATTGCTTGGCTAATACCGGGGTTGTGCATGATAAATACTTTATTTGATGAAGATAGAGCATGACAAGATTATATGATTTAGTAGGGATAACTTTCTTTAGCCATAATATTTTGACAAGACATGATTGCTTTATTAGTATGCTTGAAGTATTATTGTTCTTATGTCAATATTAAACTTTTGTTTTGAATCTTATGGATCTGAACATTCATGCCACAATAAGATTACATTGATAAGTATGTTTGTAGATTAAGCTTGGGGATGCTTGATACGTCTCCAACGTATCTATTTTTTATTGTTCCATGCTATTTTATTATCTACTTTGGATGTTTTATATGCTATTTTATATCATTTAACCTAGTGCCTAGTGCCAGTTTCTGTTTTTTTCCTTGTTTTTGTATTTTACAGACAATCAATACCAAACGGAGCCCAAATGGAACGAAACTTCTTGAGGATTTTTGTTGGACCAGAAGAGAACCACAAAGCTTCAGGAAGAGGCCAGGAGAGCCACGAGGCGGCCACAAGCCGCCAGGGCGCGCCCTAGGGGTGGGCGCCCCTACGGCTTGTGGGCGCCCCGACGGCTTGTGGGCCCCTTGTAGCTCCCCTAACCATAATCTCAGCTCTATAAATACTCAAATACCCCCCCCCCCTACGTTAGAGGGCACAAAGAAATACTTTTCCGCCGCCGCAAGTTTCTGTCTTCGTGAGATCCCATCTTGGGATCTTTTTTGGTACTCCGTCGGAGGGGGATTCGATCACGGAGGGCTTCTACATCAACCTTACTGCCCTACCGATGATGTCTCAGTAGTTTACCATAGACCTAAGGGTCCATAGCTAGTAGCTAGATGTCTTCTTGTCTCTCTTTGATCTTCAATACAATGTTCTCCTCGATGTTCTTGGAGATCTATTCGATATAATCTTCTTTTGTGATGCGTTTGTTGAGATCCGATGAATTATGGATGATCATATTACTATGAATATTATTTGAGCCTTCTCTGAACTCTTTTATGCATGATTAAGATAGCTTTGTATTTCTCTCCGATCTATCGATTTGGTTTGGCCAACTAGATTGATTTTTCTTGCAACGGGAGAGGTGATTTGTCATGTGTTCAATCTTGCGGTGTCCTCACCTAGTGACAGAAAGGGTAGCAAGGCACTTATTGTATTATTGCCATTAAGGATAAAAAATGGGGTTTATATGATATTTCTTGAGTTTATCCCTCTACATCATGTTATCTTCTTAAAGCATCGCTCCGCTTTTATGAACTTAATACACTAGATGCAGGTAGGAGTCGGTCGATGTGTGGAGTAATAATAGTAGATGCAGAATCATTTTGGTCCACTTGTCACGGACATGATGCCTATATTCATGATCATTGCCTTATATATCGTCATAACTTTGTGCTTTTCCATCAATTGCTCAACAATAATTTGTTCACCAACCGTATGCTTTCTTCGAGAGAGAAGCATCTAGGGAAACCTATGCCTCGGGGTCTATCCCTTATCATATATTTTCATATCTACAAAACCAAAAACCCCAAAATACCTTGCTGCAATTTATTTGTGTTTATTTTATTTACCTTTTACTTATATTTTGACTCTATCTCTATTAGATCTCACTCTTGCTAGTGACCGTGAAGGGATTGACAACCCCTTTTCTGCGTTGTGTGCAAGTGTTTGTTAGTTTGTGCAGGCGCATCTATTGGGGACTTGCTTGTGCCTCCTACCGGATTGATATCTAGGTTCTTAACTGAGGGAAATACTTATCTCTACTTTGTTGCATCACCATTTCCTCTTCAAGGAAAAAAAATCAACGCAAACTCGAGAAGTAGCAGGCAGCGGTGAGATGCAATGTTATGGAGGAAGGAAAGATCCCACCGGCGTAGAAGAATGGGAATGACCAACGGAAGCTGACTGTGGTGATTGGAGGCGGCGGCTTGATGGCTTCTCGCCCCTCGTTGGTTACCCCAAGTGGAAGGTTTGAGATGTAGCCTAGCGGCAAATTTTCCCTTGGCAAAGATACCAAGGATCGAATCCCGTGAGACTCCGAGGGTCGACAAGAAGGTGTCAATGGCGCCAGAAACTTTGGCTTGACAGGACCTGCACACAGATACAAATAACTTTGCTCCCAACGAGTACAGAGAGGTTGTCAATCCCTCCGGCCTTGTCGTTTACAAAGGATCAAACGCAAGAGATAATAGTGATAGGTATGACTGCAACTAGGAAATAAGAACAGGAAGTAAATAGAGGGTGTGATCAGTGATGGTAATATGGACCGGGGTCCCATGATGTTCACTAGTGATGTCTCTCTCCCAAAAGGCGATAAAACAGCTAAGCGTGGTAAACAAATTACAGCTGGGCAATTGACAGGATTATGTGCGCAAACCAATGCTAACTATGCTGCAAAGAAAGGTAGAGGCTCAAAAGCATGGGCGGTACGCCAAGGCAAGTAGACCGAAATCCATCTGCATCTACTACTAATCATCCACCTTGAGATATCTATCCAGAACATCTCGCTGGTATTAAGTTGCGAGTCCCACCCATAGTGTAAACTCAAAGCAACAGACAACTGCATTAAAAGAACTTTGCGTAAAGTAAACAATCCTTGCACCCGCGAGTACAAGCACCGTTGTTTTCCCCCTTGTGGCAACAGCACATCCCCTAGACTCATGTTTCTGTCACTCAAACTAGTCATCGAGGGGCATGAACCCACAATCAAGCATAACGTTCCCTCTTGGAGTTACTACCTACTACTCGGCCAAAGCAATACATAGCAACGGAGAACATGCAAGAATTACTCAAGAACATAAATATAAAAGAGGTGAATCAAATATATTACTCACACACAATCTGAACATAATCTCATAATCCATCGGATCCCAGCAAACTCATCATAGCAACATCATAAAGATTACATATGTGCCTCGATCATGTAGGGCAACTCACGAGGTCTAATCCATGAAGAACAAAGAGGGGAGGAGAACATCACATAGCCACTGGTCATGGACCCATGGTCCAAGGGAGACTACTCACAACTCATCCGGGAGGCGTCCATGGTGGTGGAGAAGCTCCCGGTGGTGATCCTCCCCTCCGGCAGGGTGCCGGGAAGAGTTCTCCTGGTGCTCCCGATCTTGGAAGCGCGGCGGCGGCGGAACAGAGATGAGATCGCGAAAAAGGGTTCCGTCCTTGAGGGTTTCGGGACGGGTGCTAAATATATGCCAAAGGGGGGCACCAGAGGAGGAGGTGGGGCCCCAGGCGCCCCCCTGGCGCGGCCAGGGGTGGGGCCGCGCCGGGTGGCCGCCTGGGCCCCCCCAGGCTCCCCTCTGGCCCTGCCTTGGTTTTTCCGGAAGCTCCCGATACGCTGATTTTTCCTGTATTTTTCCCGGAATTTTTAGGGCACTTTTAATATGAGGGAAACCTGAAATAGAAAAACAGCAGAAAACAGGAACTGGCACTGGGGTGCACTGAGTTAATAGGTTAGTCCAAATATGATCAAAAGTGTATGGAAGTGCATAAATATCATAGCAATATCACACAAAAGAGGCATGGAGCAAGAAGAAATTATAGATACGTTTTGGACGTATCAACATCCCCAAGCTTAATTCCTGCTCGTCCTCGAGTAGGTAAATGATAACAAGCATAATTTCTGTGGTGACATGCTACCAAAGAGTCTTTCACAATCACATGACAAATGCTTATTGAGATAATGAATCTTTAGTAATTAAGTTGCCTCATGAGAATATCACAAAGAACTGAAAGTTTACAATATGATACTGAAACACTCAATAGATTTGTAGTGAGCATGGTGTGCAAACATGACAAAGTGATACCTCGCTTGCCCCCTTTAGTGAAGCAAAACATAAATGCAGGAGCACCTCCGAAGTTTAAGTGACGACTAGATACAATGATTTCAGAATAAGTGATATCACAATTATGCAGAAGACAATGGTACTTTGGGACAATGCACATTACACTCAGAATGACAATCATGCTCTGAATAGTTGGTGCTTTGAAGAAAGAAGGTGGAGACTCTCGAACCGTGGATTTTGATGGCAAGGTTGAAAACCCGTGGCTGGAAACAAAGACTAAACATGTACCAGAGCTCTTGGTTTTGAAAACAGAGGTAAAAATGATTTTGAGAGGTGCATATTTCGTCAACGAATGTTAGTAGATAACCCAATTACTTCTCGAGCTGGACAAGTTTCGAGGAACGGCTCTCGCACGGGGACGATCACATCCCCTTAATCTCCTTTGTTTATCACTGCCAAAAGTTTTATGATTTCTCATGAACAAAGCGTGAAGGAGGGTTTGTTTGTTGTATTATCTTTTATGAGCCGGGCGCACTCATGCCAGTTCCTTCTCGTATTAGGGGTTTGCAGATTAGACATGCAATCCCGGGGTGAAACTTGTCCAACTTAAAAAGATCATGAATTACCTACTATTTCCTCATGAGCTAAAATAGAGGCACAAAAGAGAAATGCTTTTGAATAATTTTGAGATGGTACAAGAAATTCTTCGTTAGGAATGGCAAGTAAATACCATATATAGGAAGGTATGGTGGACTCATATGGCATAACTGGTTTCAAGGATTTTGGATGCACAAGCAGTCAGTCCGCTTAGTACAGGTGAAGGCTAGCAAAAAACTGGGAGCGACCAATTAAGAGAGCAATGACGGCCATAATCATGCAGAGCGACAAAGCAACATTGAATCGGGCATGGAAGTTATATCACTACTCAGAAATTAAAGATCATCAAGGCTTGATAGACTTTCTTTACAGTCTTAAATATGCGTGAGCATATGCCAAGTCAATCAAAATAAATTCTTGGAGGAAGATATCAGTAAACCATACCACATCATAGGCAAACAAATCATGCTGGTACTTCAATAACATATTAAGAACCCCCAGCTATTTGAGACTAATCATAAGAAAATATGAAATACTAAGCACCATTATGCATATAGCATTTTTATCATAGACACATCAACCAGTGCCACAGAAGCCAACTCTCTTAACAAGATAAGCATGATAACTCAAGAGAGTTCCAGAAGCAACAACCTAAACAAAAGCTCTTAAAAATATAAGAATGAAAACTAAGAGCTAAGCATGACAGCAGCTATGAAAAGATAAAGAACACACACAACAAAGATAAGCATGAAAATCCTATGTTGTGTTCCAGGTTGAAGTGGAGCGTGTTTCTCTCCCAAACAATGAAGGCTAGGATCCAACTTGTTATGAACATCAAGCAAAGCTAAAGAAAACTAAAAAGGAAACTAAAAGCAAGACGCTCCAAGCATAGCACATAACGCATGAAGTGATTAAAATATAGTGGAACGAAAGACGAACTGATAATTGTTGATGGAGAAGGGGATGCACGGGGGCATCCCCAAGCTTAGACGCTTGAGTCTTCTTGAATATTTCTTGGGGGTGCACGGGGGCATCCCCAAGCTTGAGCGTTTGACCCTCCTGAATCTTTTTATCATCTTCCCTCGCACACTTGAAAACTCCCTTCATACATAACTCATCATAATCTGATTAGCGAGGTTAGTACCCATAATAAAATATTTTTTCCTTGCTGGAAATAAAGATAATCTTGAAGAGCTACTGTTTCTCAAGATTGCCAAAAGGTTTTTGCAAAGAAAAAGCAAGCTCAAGATTTGCAAAACGAAGAAAAGGCAAAACAGGACAGAATCTGTGAAAAACAGACCAGCAGGAGTAAATAATTTTTTCGGGGCACTTCTGCAACTCAAATAAAAAAACTCAGAACAGACGCATGAAAGCCAATTGTATAGAGCACGTTGTCAAAAAAATTCAGATCAAAAAGATGATCTGGTGATTTTATACGATTTTTTCTGTCCAAGGACAGAATCTGTTTTCTGGACTGCGCATCACAACTTTTGAACTTTCTTGCAATCACAGGCTAAACTTGGCACAAAGCTGAAAAGAAAAGATACAATGATGATGCTACTGTAGTAACAACCATCAAGAGACAACAAAATCAAAATGAAACTTTATTCATTGTGGGCTGCCTCCCAAAAGCGCTTTCTTTTATGCCTTTAAGCTAGGCATAATGCAAAAAGAGAGGATCAAGTTTTATCAAGGGTAAAAGAATAGCTAGCCCGTATAACGGACTCAAAATGTAACTTAATCTTCTTTCTAGGGAAGTGTTCCATCCCTTTCTTGAGAGGAAATTGGAATTTTATATTCCCTTCTTTCATGTCAATGATAGCACCAACGGTGCGAAGAAAAGGACGTCCCAAAATAATTGGACAAGAAGGTTCACATTCAATATCCATAATAGTAAAATCAACGGGAGCATAATTGCCATTGACAATGATAAGAACATCGTCGATCCTCCCTAAAGGTTTCTTTATGGAAGAATCAACAAGACGGACACCAAAAGAACAAGGATCAAAAGGTTTCAATTTAAGCATATCATATATTCTTTTGGGCATAACGGAGGTACTAGCTCCAACATCACATAAAGCATAGCAAGAGAAGTTATTCAACTTAATTTAAATCATAGGATACCAACCATCCTCTAGCTTTCTAGGTATGGAGGCTTCTACCCTAAGCTTCTCCTCCCTAGCTTTGATAAGAGCATTAGTGACATGCTCCGTGAAGGCAAGGTTAAGTGTGCTAGTGTGGGGATCTCTAGACATCTTGTGAAGAAAATCAGTAACTTCAGAAAGGGTGCAATTATCAAAATCAAGGTCACTACTATCAAGTAAAGTGGTAGTGGTGTCCTTTAGGCTCACTTGTTTGGTAGCTTCTATGGTCATAGGAGTTTCTACGGTTGAGGTCATAGCATCACCATTAATAGGTCCAATGGGACCAGGAGTGCATTGGGTGCTAAGAGTTTGGATATCCTCAACAACTTGGATAGTAGCAACAGGTGTGGTGGGTAGGAAGGCTCTTAATTCTATCTTCTTCCTCCTTCAGGGGTGCAACCACTTCGGGTTTAGCTACCATTTGGTTTATCAAAGTGGCTTGTGTGTGGGACATATTGGAAAGTTGGGTCTCAGTGATAGTGAGCCTAGTCTGGAGGTTAGAAATCTCAATATTTAGGCTCTCCAGTTGTCTACCAATATCTTGCAAGATAGCAGTATGCTCATCTAATTGCCTCGAGAAGGTCTTGTTTTGTTCATATTGGGCGTGCATGTAGTTCTTAGTGGCCTTCTCTATTTCTAAAAGTTTTTCATAACTAGGCATGGCTCTATCTCTTTGGGTGGAGTTCTTGGTGCTAGGATAAGCATTGTTGTTCCCATAGGAATTAGAGGGGAACGGTCTAGGGTTGCTACCAAAATTACTCCTATAAGCATTGTTATTGAAATTGTTTCTAGAGATAAAGTTCACATCTACTTGATCTTGAGCAATCAAAGAATTTGAAGGAACATCGTGAGGATCAATAGAAGATTGCTTGGAAAGTAGAGACATGATCAAGTCAACTTTTCCATTTAGGGAGGAAATCTCCTCGACAGAGTTTACCTTCCTACCTGTTGGAGCGCGTTCGGTGTGCCATTGGGAATAGTTGGTCATCATCTCGTCGAGAAGCCTCGTGGCAGCACCAAGTGTAGTTGACATAAAGGTTCCTCCCGCGGCCGAATCCAACAAGTTCCGCGAGGTAAAGTTCAAGCCTGCATAAAAAGTTTGGATAACCATCCAAGTAGTCAAACCATGAGTAGGGCAGTTCTTGACAAGAGATTTCATGCGTTCCCAAGCTTGGGCAACGTGTTCATTATCCAATTGTTTAAAATTCATTATGTTACTTCTTAGTTGGATAATTTTAGCAGGGGGATAGTACTTCCCAATAAAGGCATCCTTGCACTTGTCCCAAGAATCTATGCTATTTCTAGGCAAGGATTGAAACCAAATTTTAGCTCCTCCTCTCAAGGAGAAAGGAAAAAGCTTAAGCTTAACAATATCACCATCTATTTCTTGGTACTTTTGCATATCACAGAGTTCAACAAAATTATTTAAGTGCAAAGCAGCATCATCTCCAGCACCGGAGAATTGATCTTTCATAACTAGGTTCAGTAAAGCAGGTTTAATTTCATAAGAAGGTGCTGAAGTGGCAGGTGTAGTAATAGGCGTGCAGATAAAGTCATCGTTGTTATGACTAGTGAAGTCACACAACTTAGTGTTCTCGGTGGAACCCATAGCAGCAAGCAAGATAACTATTTTTGTGATTTTTGATAGAAGACACTAAAGCAAAAACTGTTAGGTAAACTAACAAGACTAAAAAGCAAAGGTAAAAGATAGCGTGCAACTCCCCTATCTTGAAGAGTGGAGTCCCCGGCAACGGCGCCAGAAAACTTGCTTGATGGCTTCTCGCCCCTCGTTGGTTACCCCAAGTGGAAGGTTTGAGATGTAGCGTAGCGGCAAATTTTCCCTTGGCAAAGATACCAAGGATCGAATTCCGTGAGACTCCGAGGGTCGACAAGAAGGTGTCAATGGCGCCAGAAACTTTGGCTTGACAGGACCTGCACACAGATACAAATAACTTTGCTTCCAACGAGTACAGAGAGGTTGTCAATCCCTCCGGCCTTGTCGTTTACAAAGGATCAAACGCAAGAGATAATAGTGATAGGTATGACTGCAACTAGGAAATAAGAACATGAAGTAAATAGCGGGTGTGATCAGTGATGGTAATATGGACCGGGGTCCCATGATGTTCACTAGTGATGTCTCTCTCCCAAAAGGCGATAAAACAGCTAAGCGAGGTAAACAAATTACAGTTGGGCAATTGACAGGATTATGTGCGCAAACCAATGCTAACTATGCTGCAAGAAAGGTTGAGGCTCAAAAGCATGGGCGGTACGCCAAGGTAAGTAGACCGAAATCCATCTGCATCTACTACTAATCATCCACCTTGAGATATCTATCCAGAACATCTCGCTGGTATTAAGTTGCGAGTCCCACCCAAAGTGTAAACTCAAAGCAACAGAGAACTGCATTAAAAGAACTTTGCGTAAAGTAAACAATCCTTGCACCCGCAAGTACAAGCACCGTTGTTTTCCCCCTTGTGGCAACAGCACATCCCCTAGACTCATGTTTCTGTCACTCAAACTAGTCATCGAGGGGCATGAACCCACAATCAAGCATAACGTTCCCTCTTGGAGTTACTACCTACTACTCGGCCAAAGCAATACATAGCAACGGAGAACATGCAAGAATTACTCAAGAACATAAATATAAAAGAGATGAATCAAATATATTACTCACACACAATCTGAACATAATCTCATAATCCATCGGATCCCAGCAAACTCATCATAGCAACAGCATAAAGATTACATATGTGCCTCGATCATGTAGGGCAGCTCACGAGGTCTAATCCATGAAGAACAAAGAGGGGAGGAGAACATCACATAGCCACTGATCATGGACCCATGGTCCAAGGGAGACTACTCACAACTCATCCGGGAGGCGTCCATGGTGGTGGAGAAGCTCCCGATGGTGATCCTCCCCTCCGGCAGGGTGCCGGGAAGAGTTCTCCTGGTGCTCCCGATCTTGGAAGCACGGCGGCGGCGGAACAGAGATGAGATCGCGAAAAAGGGTTCCGTCCTCGAGGGTTTCGGGACGCGTGCTAAATATATGCCAAAGGGGGGCACCAGAGGAGAAGGTGGGGCCCCAGGCGCCCCCCTGGCGCGGCCAGGGGTGGGGCCGCGCCGGGTGGCTGCCTGGGCCCCCCCAGGCTCCCCTCTGGCCCTGCCTTGGTTTTTCCGGAAGCTCCCGATACGCTGATTTTTCCTGTATTTTTCCCGGAATTTTTAGGGCACTTTTAATATGGGGGAAACCTGAAATAGAAAAACAGCAGAAAACAGGAACTGACACTGGGGTGCACTGAGTTAATAGGTTAGTCCAAATATGATCAAAAGTGTATGGAAGTGCATAAATATCATAGCAATATCACACAAAATATGCATGGAGCAAGCAGAAATTATAGATACGTTTTGGACGTATCACGGCTACATTGGTGGGATGACGACGGCATGACCAGGGTCGTCGTCTCGTGGATGGGTGAGGAGAAACGTTGCCTTGATTTTTTTCCCTGAGTGATTCATGAGACTGAGATTGGCTTTCCTGCAGATCATGCCAGGAACACATCGATTTTTTTGGTCGGAGTAGTGTCCCTCTTGGACAGCATGCCCATCGAGCGAAAGATGAGGTGCTAATGGAGATCGGACGACTAGAAACGTTCAGATGACGTGAACGAACGGCTAAAACTGCAAATCGCTGTGAGGGCTCACTTTAGGCTCGGTTCCTAAATAAGATGTTTAAAACAATCACTTCTGTCCACACCCACAATTGCTGGGAGACCCAGGTATCGATCTGGAAGAGCCTCATTATCAATGTTCAAATGAAGAGACAAATATCTGCTCTAATATCCAAATGGGTATTTGGACTAAAATAAATGCTTGATTTTGCCACTTGGTGTGAGCCTCATTATCAGTGTTTCTATACCAAAATATAAGACGTTTTTGCACATGGAGTCTAGTACTAAGAACAAAAGGCGAAAATAAAAAACAAACGTATGCCATAAGCGGCATATAGACAGACAGAGGAGGGAGAAGAGTGGCATCCTCCTTCCTTCCTCTCTTCCTCCCCCGTCGCCGGGCTCACCGCCGCCGCCTCCTCCCCCCACCCGCCGCCTCCTCGCCGTCCGTCCCAGCCCCGTCGCGCCCCTTCGCATCGTCCTCTCTCCGCCCGCACAGATCCGTCCGGCGAGCATCCTCGGCCGCTCCCGACGGGCTCGCCGCCGCCAGGACCTCGCCGCCCGCCCCCCTCACCGAGGTGACCCCGCTCCCCCAAATCCCGATTCCCATTTCGTCATTTGCCTAGTTCGATTTAGAATCGGCGCGGGTTAGAGAATTCCAGCGTATATATATGCTCTATTGATCTGTTGGCGATTGCTGGATGTAGTCAGGTCCGCCGCCCAAGCTCCAATTTTTCGTCCGGGGAACCCAACCCAACCGTCCGCCGCCTTCTCTGCTCATCTGAAGAGACCGTGATTCCTCGCTGCTTGGTAAGCCAAATTCTTTTTTTTTGTGGGGTGGGGTGGGGTGGGGGGGGGGGGGAGCTCACTAATATTCAGTGGCTTGTGCTATAGGCAGCCATATTTTGTTCTGCTGTTGCTGATGCAAACTGTTAACCCATCAGCCATTAGGGTTCTCTGACAGCCTCCTGTGAACCAACGCAAGACGACGTACGAGCCCCCATGTCGGGGCTAGAGGAGTTAAAGAAGAAGCTGCAGCCCTTGCTGTTCGACGACTCCGACAAGGGCGGCGTCAGCACCCGGGTTCCCTTCCCGGAGGACACATGCGATTCCTATGTGGTAAACACACCTTGCCATTCTTTCTTCTCTGCATGCAGACCAAATTAGGTTGTCTGTGTCAAACACCACCGGCATTAGACCGGGGTTGCTGTCTGCTAATGGAATTGGTACAAGTTGTTTCACTTCTGCTTTCCAGTCATGAAAACCATCCAGGCAGCAGCTGAATGTACATGCTCAATGGTTCTGTAGCTTGAGGGTAGCAACTTCGCTTTCCGGGGGCCTAGTCATCTGCACAACTTGACCAATCGATCCTGACACATGAAGTGATAGGATGTAGAATATTATATGTGGTCGTAAGATTGGATACTTAACTGAAGAGGATCAGTTACCCTTTGGAAGTTCTCATTTAGAATTCCCTCGGCTTTGTTTTTAATCTTTGCGACTTTAAACTTGTTTAGATGTGGATGTGTTTGTTCTTTATGTTCTTTCTTTCGTGAAGGTATCTGATGGTGGAACGATAAATTTACTGAGTAGATCGTTTGGTGAGTATAACATCAATGAGCATGGCTTTCATAAGCGAAGTACTGGGCCAGAAGAGCCAGATACCGGGGAGAAGGCATACCGATGTGCATCTGAAGACATGCATATATTTGGTCCCATTGGAAATGGAGCAAGCAGCGTTGTTCAGAGAGCTATTTTCATACCGGTTCATCGAATTCTGGCCTTGAAGAAGATAAACATATTTGAGAAGGTACATTCTTTATGGTCCGAAATGCAGTTTACAACCACATTATGTGCTCTTTGGCCTTTTAGTTTTAAGGCTGTTCTCGTTTTTTGAAGGGAGCAAACCAAACCCTTATTCATCTATACACGGTTTACTTGCATGCTGGAGCATCCTTCCCTTTCTTTAGGAATCATGTGGATGTGCAGCACATGGGTGGGTAGCATCAATCGCATTCCCCTGAAGGATGTTGGTTACTAGCGATAAGCTGTCAATTTCTCTATTGCCAATTCACAATGTTTCCTATTTAGAAGGGAAGAACATCCCAATGGCTGGGTGTTGGGTATGCACATTGTTTTGTTGAGATTACAAATAGTGTTCAGACAGTAACTTCTTATCAGACTCGGTCTAGGTAGTCGCACTTAACTTGCAGAAACGTACTCTTACTCATACTCGCCTAGCCAGTTAGGGCATGCCTGACTAATGGAAAGATGGCACTCAAACCTCATCCTTAGCTACATGCATTGTTTCCTGACGCATCTGCAATAGTGGTTTCAGGATGAGCCTATGACCTGCACAAGGAAGGGTGGAAAAAAATACCCAGGATAGGGGATTTCAGTTGCTAGGGATTTGTCATTTACTGATTTCTCATTCACAGCATTCTCTAATTTTATATTTCCATATACTAGAGATGGCATGGCTCATATCATGATATTTGATTAATCAAAGAAAGAGAAAAAGTTGTTCTTCTCAAGTCTCCTCTGACCCCAAAGCAAGCTCTCTCCACCATGCCATGCTCTTGACACATTTGCTCCACAATTTTGTAGCATGCATTTCATTTTCCTTTTAACCACTCTCAAGGTGACCAAATATCCCACTATGCAATTTTCTTGATATAAGCTGGAGTCAAACAAGTTGGAGTTGAGTATATTAAACCAAAACATGTATTTGCATTGCATTGAAGGCAGCACAAAGGGATTCTTGTTTATTTGCAGTGGCAGTTAAGTAGCAGAGTCAGTCCTGGCTGCAGTATGAAAACAGATGCACCAAAGAATAGAAATGCTCTTTCTTCTATGCTTTAATTCGTATACTATTGCAGTGTAACATGTTTGGTATTGCGTGAAGTAATTTTGGTACTTTATGTTTGTCTATATATCTTGCTCTAATAAATGCATTCTGTTTCAGTTGATAAACTGATTTACAAAATATTGGTACTTTCACAGGAGAAAAGGCAACAAATTCTTAATGAGATGAGAACATTATGCGAAGCAAGTTGCTATCCTGGTTTAGTTGAATTCCAGGGTGCATTCTACATGCCCGATTCTGGACAAATAAGCATTGCCCTTGAATACATGGATGGTGGCTCTTTAGCAGACGTTATAAGAGTCAAGAAATCAATACCAGAGCCAGTTCTTGCACACATGCTACTGAAAGTATTACTTGTATGGATCTTCCACACATGCCCTTCCTTTCATCTCCGCGTTAATCAACATTAAGCTGTGACCTGATGTATTTTTGAAGTTATAATTTATTCTCTGTACAATTCTGAAGGGCCTGAAGTACTTGCATGAAGTAAGACATCTAGTGCATAGAGATCTAAAGCCAGCGAATATACTGGTAAACCTCAAGGGAGAGGCAAAAATTACAGACTTTGGTGTAAGTGCTGGTTTGGACAATACAATGGCTATGGTATGCTACTTCTTGGCAACTCTTGATATTGCTTAATCTGAGCTAATTAGCTTATAATAGTATAGCAATGCCATCAAATCATTTATCGTGAATGCGCAACATATGTTCTGCTAAATAAATATGTTTCAGTGTGCTACCTTTGTAGGCACTGTGACATATATGTCACCTGAGAGAATTCGTAATGAGAACTACTCTTATGCTGCTGATATCTGGAGTCTTGGACTAACGATATTGGAGTGTGCTACTGGTAAATTTCCATATAATGTCAATGAAGGCCCAGCCAATCTCATGCTGCAGGTGATTGGCTACTCAGATTTTTAGGTTCTTGTCTGTTTTCATTCATTATGCATGTTGGGATGCAATATCACCCTAGTCTGATGCAAAATGCATTGACTATTTGAGCTGTTCACATGGTAGGTTGTATTTGGACTCGTTGAGATGGCAAAAAATGTTACATTTCTGCAAGTCTGTCCGCTGGTTATGTTAGTTTCCACATTCTTTATTTTTCCTTGCTGCTTTAACTTTTGTAAGTTGTATTTTTAGTTGAATATATAAATTACCTGACAATGTAGTAAATATGTACTGTTACATATATTGGTCTTATGAATGTTGTGATCATCATTTGTCTGTTGGAATGTTGTTTTCTGTCACTTCATATGTTGCCCTATCTTAATCTTAAAATCTCATACTTCAGATACTGTTTTCTTTCACTCAATTGCTGTTCTCTCTTAATCATAAAATCTCTTATTTCAGATACTCGATGATCCATCACCAGCACCACCAGCAGATGGCTATACACCAGAATTTTGTTCCTTCATAAATGATTGCTTGCGGAAAGATGCTGATACAAGGCCTACATGTGAGCAGGTAAAGAAAACATGTATACGCTAACTTCCATATAATCTGAGTCCAGTAGGTTAGCAATTTGCATCGATGTATTGCGGTCTATTTGAATGTTATTACATATTACTGGTAATAAATTTTCTTGATAAAGCATTGGTGGCAATACCTGTCAGAGTATTGCGTAGTTGTGTGGTTAAGTATGGTTTAAAAAAAACTGATTCGCCTTCTCTTGTAACTATGTCCCACTGGCCTTTGGTTGATGAGGAGTTGAGAATATCCGTGCCCCTATCATTGGTCCATTGGAAGGAATGAAGGAGACCTTGGTTTCTCTTCTCTCTCTCGCACCATCATGTCCATACTTCCATACCCTAGCCCAGAGTTGCCGGCGCCGCCACAGTCAGGCCACCACTGCCACAAATGTTCGCTGTCCATCATAGGCCTCTTATACTCGGCAACATGCCCAGACTGACGCTGCACCCTCTCCCCTGCTCCAGATGTGCCTCTGCTGTAGTGCCTGCCATGACCTGTTCTTGCAGCCGGCGTGCCACCGTCCTTGCTGCTGCTGCTTCTGGTGGCCATCCATGGCCTCAAGCTCAGATCTGGTTGATTTTGGAGTAGGATCCGGATCTGGGTGTGCTGCAAATCTCGTCAATGCTCCGTGTTAGCACTTAAACCTTTGGAGGGGAGGATTAGCTGGGGTCAGGAACTTGGTGCTTGGGCACCGTGGAGGTATGTGCGGCTAGGATGGAAACCTTAGGCGCAGGGAGAAGGAAATGAGGTGATGGAGCAAGTAGAAGATGGGTCACTCCCTGATAATTGATTTAACGTGTGGCTATCTCATTATAATGAGGGTCTGCCTTACATGTGCTGGACTCTAGTTGTAATACAACATGAACTGGATTTGGCAACATGTCCATTATAATAGAAACACTACTTGAATTCTGATCACCAGTTTCTCTGTGCCTACTGTGGTTTCCTTGCCTCCTTAATGATCACATGTCCGCTGTAGTAGGATTGCAGTTCCCCTTTCGAATGCTTAGCCTGAGTTGTGAGTCATGCCATCCTTGATCCAGTGAAGCACATTAGGCAATGCATCGGCTGTTCTAGATCCAGTGAAGCATGATCTCTCCAAGCACATTGGAGTTGATGCTTCCTGCATGAAAATTGCAGATGCAAGAGCAGGTTGTTGCTCTCCAGTATGTGCCATCAGAACTCTAGTTAGCTGATTTCTTCACCAAGGCACGTTCTAGAGCTTTGTTGTTGATCTGCCTTTAATTTTGTGTAGGGTGTTATTGGAGGTCCATTTCACAAACTTGTATAAGCAAAATGTATGTACTGATTAGTTATGGCTTGGTCTAGTAACAGAATGTTAATGATCTTGACGATGCATTTTACATCTTCTATCCTTTTATATTGTTTGGTTTTCTTATAGTTGATTAACATGTTTAATGTTCTGCAGCTTTTGTCACACCCATTCATCAAGAAGTATGAGCCAACTGGTGTGGACTTGGCAGCATATGTCAGGGGTGTTGTTAATCCAACAGAGAGATTAAAGCAAATAGCAGAGGTGTGTTCGTTAGAGCATTCCAGCTTCTTGTTTTTCCTACTTCAGTTAAATATCAGGACACACACCTGATATGAAACATGCCCCCTATGTCAAGAACTGGTGCTAGAACTTTGAAGGGGGGCAGAGATGGAGAGCTGGGGTAGAGGCTAGATGGAGAAGATAGAGACAAACACTGTTGCTTGATGATGTTACTGTGGCTCACCTTCTTTTGCCTCTGCCACCTCACCGCTGGTGGTGGTCACCATTCCTATTTTTTCCACTTCCATCTACCTCTGTTTGGGCATGAGAGGGAGAAGGGGAGGGGGAGGGAGAGGGAGAGGTTTCTTGATTCTATAATATAACTAGTATATAGTGGGTTATCGACTGGGTCTGCATTGTTGTGCACTATGGTTCCACTTCCACCGAAGAACACTACCCCCACCCCATCAATCCTACTTGTTGAGCCACCTTAACCATGTCCGTGACCCTGTTCCTAAACTCGGCTGATCCATTTTGCTTGTAACTATGGTTTGTACATTAGAAAATAGGAGGAATAATGTGGCACAAGTGTGATCCATTTGAACGAATGCAGTACAGTATTCTTATATTTTCATTGGTTGAGTTAAATATTGCTCTACTGCCAGTCCTTCATTTTGTTGAACTGCAGTGCTAGTCCTTTATGTGTAGAACAACTCAACTGCTAATTTGTTTGTTTATTGTCCAGACAAACCCTTCTATTTTTCTTTTAATGAACAAAGTCCATTGAAAAAGAAATTATTATAAGTCGTGAGGGTTCAAGTCCCCCTATCCCCATACCCACTTTAACTATATTATTTATGCTCCTTTTCTTTTCTTTTCAACTCACCTGCTGATTCTTTAACATTAATTGGCTCGGTTACTGAACTCTTAGATTATAAGACTCTTGCTAATAGACGCAACCGTATCCACCAAGGGTACTTACCAGTACTTGATGTGTTCCTTTTTTTTCATGATTCCTCAGTATTCTCTAACATAACTTATCCAATGTTTTCACGGATACACTTGTCTCCTGCTGTTTTGTGGACCCACAAACATAATAACAATATCACTCAGAAATTCAGACTGAGATGATGGTATGCCCCAAATATCTTAAGCTTTCAAAGTGAAAAGTTACCCATTAGCTCCCTTTTACGTTCTCGCAATTCTCATTAAAGACGGGCAGGTTGCCACTATATCTACTAAGCAGATTTCCCCTTTCAATCCCAGATGCTTGCTGTTCATTATTACCTCCTGTTTGATGGCTCTGAAGGACCTTGGAATCATATGAAGACATTCTACAAGGAAGAATCGTCTTTCAGGTACCTGAGGCAGTGCTACATGTTTTAACATGATCATAAAACTTAGTTGTACCACAGCACATAGCATCTTATTGCTTTTTAGGCATTTAACCTTTATGTAAATTGTGGCTCCAGTAACTGGTTACAGTATTCTTAAAAATAGTTTGGTACTAATAATATCAAGAATGTGTTGTGTGATCATCAATATGTAAATTTGCTGAAACTAGCATGGAGTTGCCAACAAGTTGATGTATCTAGCTGAATTGACAGTTGCACTTCATCCTGTATGCAGTGTTGTGCTTCTCTTGTTCTACTTCTACCAGGTAGTAACTGGCTGGTTACTGCCATTTTTCCTAATTTATCCTGTCAGGCATTGTTGCTTCTGTTGTGCCTCTGTACTGTAGTTGTGTGTCGAAGAATCCAAGCTGTTTCTGAACATATGCATGATATGTGGTTCCTGTTTTTGCAGTTTTTCAGGGAATGTGTATGTCGGACAAAGTGCCATATTTGATACTTTGTCGAATATAAGAAAGAAGTTAAAAGGTGATCGGCCTAGAGAAAAAATTGTTCATGTTGTTGAGAAGCTACATTGTCGTGCCAACGGGGAATCAGAAATCGCTATTCGTGTGTCTGGATCATTCATCACGGGCAACCAGTTCCTAATATTTGGTGAAGGATTGCAAGCTGAAGGGATGCCCAGCTTGGACGAAATTGGTGTTGACATTCCAAGCAAGCGGGTAGGTCAGTTCCGGGAACAGTTCACCGTGCTTCCAGGGACTTCCATGGGGTGCTACTACATAGCAAAGCAAGACCTCTACATCGTCCAGTCCTGAAAATAATGAACAAAGTGTAAGGTACTCTTTATAATCTCATGTACTGTTTGACAACAAAATCCTGTGCCTTCCTAGTTCTACCTTAGTGCCTGATACAACAATATGTAGTGCATATTTTGTTTCTGTAAGTCAAACATATCTATATTTGACCAAGTTTAAAGGAAAAAATATATAAACATCCAAAATATAAAATTAGTATAATTAGATTCATCATGAAGGAGTATTTTATTTATTTAGTATTTTTTATGTCAATAGTTTATTATATAAATTTGGTCAAACGTAGATATGCTTGACTTTTGAAAAACAAAATATGCACTACATCATGGAATGGAGGGTATATTCTTTATTTTTCATTTGAAACAGATCTAGTTTTTGCTCGTAACCATGCTTTCAGTTTGATGGATTGCTCTTGATGCCGTCGATCGTTCATTTGCTTATGAGATTGCTTGGTTTGCAGTTATGTTCCGTTTGTGACGTCAATGATTCCAGTTGATGATGAAAGCTATGTCATGGCTTCCACGCCTCGCGGCCCCTTAACTCCGACAGGCTTCAGATCACAAGACAGTCCTGCTACCATTGACATTGATTCCATTTCTTCTCGATGCGAGCAAGCAAACTTGTAGCTCAAACATAACTTAATTGTTGTTTGTAAGGTGGTAAGGTCAATGAAGCGATTCTAATGATTGTTGTGTGTAGATAGATACTCTTGACACATGGCGCGGGTTTAGTTGAGGCTGCTCAATTTCTGTTGTAGATGAGAAGATTGCGCGTGTGTGTGCGCACGCTAATAAGTGGCACGGCTCAATGTAGGTTTGTACTACTAGTACTAGTATGTGAAAAAGACTTATCAATAATTAACTCCGCTGGTACTATATGGTTCTGTTTGACATTTTTCTTTCTCTTGAACTGTTGCTAAGATGTTTGTGAACTTCAAATTTAAAGTGCTTTATTTTGAGGTTATAAATTTGTCTGCAATAGTGAAGTCACAACATTTTTAAATGAAATTTGTCTGCAATAGCGAATAAATTTGTCTGCAATATTGAAGTCACAATTTGGCCGCCGTTTTGTGCTTTCAGTATTGTTCATTTATTTGAAAGTAAATAAATTCCAATAGTGAAGTCACAACTTTTTTGAATGAAATTTTTGGCTGAAAATGGAGTCCATGCCAATGTCCGTAAAGAGATCTCTGAATTATGTGCACAAGAAACAACAATTTGGCCGAGTTTCGTCGGGCTGACCATTATTGAAACTAGACACTTGTGCGTTGTGGCGGGAATTGGATGCAATAATTCTATGAGATTTGATGGTATGAAACTTTACTGTTGTAGTTACCAATATGAGAATTGAAAGTAAGCACATATAATTTAATATATTTGATTATCAATATAGTTGTAGAAATTTTGTATGGTGCATGTTAAGGTAGGTCTTTTCTCATGCATAGTGGCATACTGAGTTGGCATAGTTGAATGTTGAGAGAATTAAATTTTGTGAGGCATGCATCGTGGCATGATGAGTTGGCATAGTTGCATGTGAGATAATTTAGTTAGTGAGGATCAACTATTTAGGTATACTCCCCGCAAAAAAAAAAACTATTTAGTATACATGATATGTAGCCATAACTATGAATGTGTCTATTTTGTCCAACATGCCCATGACGCTACTCATGGGCAAACTTGGTCGTGCCTGGCAGGACGACCCGTTAGCATGTGTGCCCGGCCCGCTTGTGATGGGCTCGCCTCACACATGGTTAATATGGCCGTGCCAGGCACGTGGCCCGTCTAGGGCCGTGCCTGGGCATGCATGTCGGCACGACAAGACCCGTGTAGTTTTTTTATAGGCCAATAGGCAGCCCAATAGGTTAAATAATAGGCGGGGTGACGGCTAAACTTGCCGATATGCTGACTTGTTTAATAGTAGTGTTGTGCCTGGCCCAAGGAGGGCAGCTGCCTGTCGGCCCGGCACGGCCCGTGTAGTTAGCGTGCCTAGCCGGGCCGGCTCATCTGGCCAGATTTGGTCATGGGTCTACATTCGCATCCATTTCCATCACCCGACGGTTAACCATGCCCATCGAGCCATCGATTTTGATGTACAATAGATTGGGGATCAATCTAAGAGTATAATTTGAAAGAAAAATTAATGATGATGATGATGTTGCATATAAGTCACTATAGTCGCTCAACAAGAAGAAACATATAAGCAATTGTAGTTCAACACACAAACATCATTAGAGTTCAATGTAATGTTTCAAAGTTAAAATAGCAAAAAAATGCGTTTAATCGTAATATTAATCGAGCAACACATCGGTAACCGACGGAAATAAACTCGGACCCCCATACCCCTAACCCTATGGGCAAAGACGATGACCCATGCCCTATCCATTTAAATCCACCGTAGGTGATAACGGCATCTAGTGTTCTATCCGTTTGATTCAAATTGCTACTCTAAGAGCTGATGTAATAAAAGATAAATATAGAAACAAAATCAAACTATCTTCGTATTGTCCATTCAATCGAGAAAGGGTCTTCTAGTGCTAGTGCACATACGAGTGTTTATAAGAAAAAAGAACATACTCCCTCCGTAAACTTTTATAAGAGCGTTTAGGAATTGTAGTTCAAATTTGGTAACGCTACGAAAATCTTGCCGTTTCCCATTTTGCCCCTCCCTCGCCTCACTCACTCCGCCACTCGCGATTCCCCCCTCCTCACTCACTCTGAAATCCCTAGCTCGCCCGCGCCGCTCTTCCTCTGGGCCGCGCCGCTCTCCCTCTGGGCCGCGCCGCTCTCCCTCTGGTCTGCGCCGCTTGCCTGCGTCTACGTCGCCGCTTCTCCCTTTCGCCCGCGGTGCCTCTCCCTCTCGCCGGCGTCGCGTGCGCCACCTTCTTCTGCTCAAGCCAAAGCTGGCTTTTTTACTGAAGTCGAGGAGGAGCGGGAGTAGTGCGGGGCAGATAGCCTTGTCCTGCTCGACCGACGATGGCAGCGTTCTCCGGCTCGACGACGGCGGCGACTAACGCTGGCGCTCCTCGTCTTCCTCGACCTGCAAGGAGGAGCACCAGTACTGGAGATGCGGCTGCTGCTGCCGGGTCTGCACGACGTGAAGGTCCTGCAGATGCGGTTGCTGCTCTGCCGGACGAGGGGG
>LR738716.1:9794770-9833599 GCA_902687465.1 Secale cereale
CCCCCGCGCGCGCTAGCTGCGATCAACATGTTTTTTTGGGGTGGATCTGATCTGATCTGATGCCTCGCTCTCGTTCGTTTCTGGCCGGCAGAAGGCGCCGCTCACGGCGCAGCAGAACGCCGCCATCTCCGCGCTCTCGCACGCCCTCGCCGCCCGGCCGTTCCCGGCTAATCTGGATCTGGTAAGACGCCGGCCTCCGGATTTGGCGCCACTGACTGTTATCTCGTCGGTGTTTCGTGATACGGTTTCAGCCTGCCCCGCTCCCATGCTGTGCTTGTGTTGTCAAGTTTCATCTTGTTTCAAGGGGTTTGGGGAATTAACAAGAAACTGGCGGCGACCAGTGTAACATTATTTGATTGATTTCCGGCTGTTACATATCTCAGCAAGATGCAGACAACGACTCTGCTTTCGAGGAGGCCGGTGCAGTGGATGTGGTCTTGCTGAACACACATCAGGTAAGATATTTTTCCCTCGACCGCTGCTATTTATTCAATCCTTGACTGGACAACTTAGGAATCCCGTCTCGCCAACTTACGAATCTTGTTTTCATATATGTTTAGCCTTAAGTTGTTTCTTGATACTATATTAGGCTATTAGCAGATAAAAATAAAAAAAATCTTCAAACGGAGCTAATACTTTGTTAAACATTGGGGAGAAAATATTAGTTTTCATATTAGTAGAAAAGAGAAGGCTTACGAATCTTGTTTTCATATATGTTTAGCCTTAAGTTGTTTGTTGATGCTATATTAGCAGATAAAATAAAAATCTTCAAATGGAGCTAATACTTTTATTACCGCCTGTAGTTCTACAAATGGTTTGCTCAACTGGAATCAGCCATGAAATCTGAGGTACGTTTGCGCACATGCTACTCTTCAGTTAATTACTACTGGACAGGCTTGCAATTGCAGATCCACTTTTAACCCCGGCCTCCCTTTTCATTTTTCAACAGACCGACGAAAAGAATCGCCTCTATGAGAGTACATTGCAGGAACATGTCAACACATGTGATGCTATCCTTCGACAAGTAGGGCTACTGTGAACCTTTCTGTTGGTTTATTTATGCGGAAGAAATTTTACAGCGAACATACGAAGACAACCTTTTTCTTTTCTTTTCAGTTTAACATTGAGTACCTCCATTAAATCAGGTGGATGGCACACTCAACTTGTTTGAAGAAGTACAATCCTTGCACTCGAGAGCTGCCATGAAGATACAAACTTTGCGTGATGCTTGCGACCAACTTGTATGCCCCCCTTTACTCCTTTATTCTTGGTCGAATTAACTATATGTTGTGAGATTTCCACTAGAAATGCCATTTAATTTATTACTTATCGTGCGCTCATGCCTGCTTTACATGACATGCGTGCCTCAGTTTTGCCTATCTGTTCAGTTTTAATCCCAGGATAATGATCTCACCTGATTATTGATATTTTCTGTATCCCCACTTATTGCATCAACCAGATTTTTTTTTTTTTTTGCAAAATTTATAATTTGTGTTGACATTTCGATCGACTGATGTATGTGGTCTCCTGATATACAATTTCTGCATGGATCCTTCTGAAATGTTGGATTATGCAATTAAGATAAACAATCACATGTCATGAAATTAGTTACTCTGTTAAGGATATCAATCCAAGTTAGGCTATTACTATACTGATTAAGGTCTTAAAAGCTTATTTATGTTGTAACCTGGCCATCTTGCCCTTTCTTTGGCTTTCAAATGCTTATGCAGTTGATGGACAAACAAAGACTCATTGGGTTTGCTGAAGCGATCAGAAGTCATCCATTGGAGATCCAACAACCCACGTCTAATTTTTCTATTTTTGCGCCATTAGCCCGGTTTCTACTGTAATTTCCCCCCGCTGAAGCACTCGTAAGTAGGTCAAACTACTTTGAGTGAATTGGAAAAAATGTAAGATTTGGCATGCAGCACTACGTTTTTGCGCGAGTCGGTGTCGTCGTGATGCTGAGAATTGTTCTAGAAACACCAATAATCAGTGATGATAAGTACTACTCCCTCCGTCGCATAATATAAGATTTTATTACATTCAATTTGTGAGTACATACGTCATGCCCATGCATGGTACTCCCTCCGTTCCTAAATATAAGTCTTTGGAGAGATTCCACTATGGACTACATACGAAGCAAAATGAATGAATCTACACTCTAAAATTTATGGAAGATGCCGCTAAGCAGGAGAGATTTATGGAAGGGCTAAATGATGATATGAGTGTACAGTTGATGGTGGCAACCTTCAACAACTATCAGGAGTTGGTAGATAAAGCTCTTATGATTGAAGGGAAGCAGCAGCAGATTAAGAGTCGCAAGAGGAAGTATGGACAAGGAAGGAATAATTCTAGAGCCCAGTAGAAGCCCCGATTCACTCTGAATTTGGGAGGATACACCCATAACCATGGAAGCCACACCCACAGTTGAGGAATTTCCCACAACCACAATGGCTCCAAGAATGGGAATGAGAATGGAGCAAACAATAATCAGAACCGCTCTACCCCATCCACACCCGCCAAGAAGGATTTAAGCCACGTCACCTGTTACAAGTGCGGGAAGAATGGACATTATGCCAATGAGTGCCCTGAAGCTACAAATGGGAACGGCAATAGAAGCGCCGGGAAGAAGCCCAACCCGTTCAACAAAGGACAAGTGAACCACGTGACCGTGGAGGAGGTTGAAGAGCACCCAGATGCGGTGATCGATAAGTTTTCGGTTAAGTCATTTACCGCAGTAGTTCTTTTCGATACTGGTGCATCGAATTCATACATTTCAAGGGGATTCGTAAACAGACATAAGTTGCCCACCCAAGTCCTTAACACCCCCATGTTAGTAAGCTCTCCAGGAGCGGAGTATATGGCACATCAAGGATGTTTTCAGACGCCATTGGTCATAGGACGCCATGTTTTCCCCTCAGACCTAATAGTTTTGGAGTCACAAGGATTGGATGTGATATTAGGTATGAATTGACTATCGATGTATGGAGGGAACATCGATTGTGCCAACAAGTCTATTTTGCTTACCACCCCGAAGAGAAAAATGATTAAGTATGTATCTAGGCATTCGCCTATACGGACACAAGTACATTCTCTCAAGGGAGTTGTTCGGGAGGAAGTGCCGGTAGTAAAGGATTACCCGGATGTGTTTTCAGAGGAGTTACCAGGCATGCCACCGGATAGGGATATTGAGTTTTTGATTGAGCTATTGCCTGGCACCGGACCTATATCGAAGAGACCATATCGGATGCCAGCGAATGATCTGGAGGAGATCAAGAAGCAGATTAAGGAGTTATTGGAGAAAAGTTTTATTCGCCGTAGTTCATCACCTTGGGGAGCCCCAGTGCTTTTGGTCGAGAAGAAGGATGGATCTTTAAGAATGGTCGTTGATTATCGTGCACTGAATGAAGTGACTATTAAGAATAAGTACCCGCTGCCGATGATCAATGATTTGTTCGACCAACTCCAGGGAGCGAAAGTATTCTCCAAGATCGATCTACGATCTGGATATCACCAGTTGAAGATCCGAGAGAAGGATGTACCTAAGACAGCCTTCACCACAAGGTACGGGCTATATGAGTATACAATTATGTCATTTGGATTGACTAACGCCCCTGCCTATTTCATGAGTATGATGAACAAGGTGTTCATGGAGTTCTTGGATAAGTTTGTCGTGGTATTCATTGATGATATTTTGGTGTACTCGAAGAATGAGGAGGAACACACGGAGCATTTGCGTTTGGTACTGGAAAAGCTCAGAGAACATCAGTTGTATGCCAAGTTTAGCAAATGCGAGTTTTGGTTGAAGGAAGTTGGATTCTTAGGGCATCTTATATTAGGAGAAGGTATAGCAGTGGACCCCGCCAAAATGCAGGCAGTCACTGAATGGTTGGCACCCACTTCAGTTGGAGAGATCCACAATTTTCTTGGACTCGCGGGATACTACCGGAGATTCATAGAAAATTTCTCCAAGATTGCTAAGCCAATGGCGACATTGTTAAAGAAGGAGACAAAGTTCAATTGGACTGAAGAGTGCGAAGATAGTTTCCAGGAGTCGAAGAAACGGTTAACGACAGCCCTAGTGCTGATATTGCCAGATATACGCAAGGATTTCCAAGTGTATTGCGACGCTTCACGCTTAGGACTTGGAGGAGTACTTATGCAGGATGGAAGAGTTGTTTCCTATGCATCCCGTCAACTGCGACCGAACGAGTTGAATTATGCGACGCACGATCTAGAGTTAGCTGCTGTAGTGCACACACTCAAAACCTGGAGACATTTCCTTATTGGAAATCGTTGTGATGTGTACACGGATCACAAGAGTTTGAAGTACATTTTCACTCAGAAGGAGCTGAACCTCAGACAGAGGAGATGGTTGGAGCTTATAAAGGATTATGATATGAAGCTGCACTATCACCCAGGAAAGGCCAATGTTGTTGCAGATGCTTTGAGCCGGAAGAGTTATGTAAATGCCCTAGTAAAGATTGCCCCAGGAGTTGGCAGAAGATCTTAGGGAGCTTCATTTGGAGATAGTTCCTAGAGGTTTTGTCGCAACATTGGAGGTGCTGTCAACATTGCTGGGGAAGATACGTGAAGCCCAGAAGGATGACAAAGAGATTGCAGAGATACAGAAGAGGATGAGTGAAGGAAAAGCCAAAGGATTTCGTGAAGATGAACACGACACCTTGTGGTTTGAGAATCGAATCTATGTGCCCAACAACCCGGAGATCAGGAAGTTGATACTGCAGGAAGCACATGATTCCCCATACTCGATACACCCCGGAAACACCAAGATGTATTTGGATTTGAAGGAACGTTTTTGGTAGACGGGAATGAAGAAGGATATTGCCGAGTATGTAGCCGTATGTGATGTATGCCAGAGAGTAAAGGCAGAGCATCAGAAGCCAGCAGGATTGCTATAGCCTATGCCGATACCCGAATGGAAGTGGGAGAAGCTTGGCATGGATTTCAACACCGGATTGCCCAGGACCAAAGCAGGATATGACTCAGTCTGGGTAGTAGTGGATCATTTGACCAAGGTAGCCCACTTTATCCCCATGAAAACCACATACACCAGTGCGAAGTTGGCCAAGATATACATGACCAGGATCGTATGTTTGCACGGAGTTCCGAGGACCATTGTATCAGATAGAGGAACACAGTTCACCTCAAAGTTTTGGCATCAGCTACACCAAACTTTGGGAACGAGGCTGGAATTCAGCATAACTTTTCATCCGCAGACCGACAGACAGACCGAGAGAGTCAATCAGATTCTGGAGGACATGTTGAGAGCTTGTGCGCTAGATTATGGATCTAGTTGGGATGACAATTTGCCCTACGCTGAGTTCTCATACAACAACAGTTACCAGGCCAGTTTGAAGATGGCACCGTTTGAAGCATTGTACGGAAGGAGATGCTGAACACCGTTAATGTGGGATGAAGTTGGAGACCGACCGTTGTTTGGACCGGACTTGATCAAAGAGTCTGAAGAGAAGGTTAAGCTAATTCGAGATAGATTGAAGGTAGCTCAGTCCAGGCAGAAGAGTTATGCAGACTCGAAGCGCAAGGAAGTAGCCTATGAAATCGGAGACAGAGCGTACTTGAGAGTATCGCCTCTGCGAGGAGTTAAACGTTTCGGAGTCAAGGGAAAGCTACCCCCGAGATTTGTGGGACCTTACCGTGTTTTGGAACGCATGGGAGAGGTTGCCTATAAGTTGGAGTTGCTCGAAGGATTGTCAGGAGTACACGATGTGTTTCACGTTTCTTAGCTTATGAAGTGCCATGCGGAGATGGCCGATATCCCGCTTAGAGACACAGTACCTCTAGAGGCAATCTAGTTGGATAGTGATCTAACTTATGAGGAGAAACCTGTTAAGATTCTCGAATTTTCGAGCAGAGTCACCCGCAGTAAGGTTATCAAGTTTTGCAAAGTTCAGTGAAGTCACCACACCAAGAAAGAAGCCACCTGGGAACGAGAAGATGATCTACGCAAGGACCACCCACACCTGTTCTCTAGCCAAGCCGAATCTCGAGGGCGAGATTCATTCTATGGAGGGTAGGTTTGTAACATCCCAAATTTTCAATTTGAAATGTTATACATACATCATACTGCATTGCATATTTTTTTTTGCATTTTTGTGCGTGGCGGTCCTCGAAAATTCTAAGCAACTCAAGGACCTACGGAGAGAGTTGGGAATTCTACCGTTTGTATTTGAGTTTACTCGAATACCGGTACGAGGATAGCGTTGGTTTTAATTATTTTTCTCTCCTAAAAATATTTCTAAATAAAATATATGAGCGGTGATAATATGACTTCTCCAAAATAACAGAAATATTGGAGGAAAAATATTAAAATCACTTTTGTTTTTTGGATTTATTTGCGATTTTATTTGCATAGGAAAAATACGCGTTTTTCAAAATTGCATTTAGGTCCGGGGAAAATGTTCACTTTGTCCTAAAAATTATTAGAGGACGGTGAAAATTTATTTCGGAATTTTTGGAGTCCGTTTAGTATTTCTTTTGTTAGCTTTCGTACGTGAGGACTCGTGTTAAAAAAAAGAAAAAAAAGAGGAACCGACCTACGGGCCGTAACCGACTAGGACTCCGCCTAGCCGGCCTCTTATAAGGCCCGCCCGAGCCCCCAGCCAGCCCACCTCGCCTCGCCCGACCCCGCGCTTGAAAACCCTAGACGCCGCGCCCGCCGCCGCTGCTGCCGCCGCCGCCGCGCTTCTCCGCCAGCCGCTGCTGCCGCCGCCGCCGCCCCGTCAGAGTCGCCGCCGCCGCCGCCGGACCCCGCCGCCTCGCCGCCCTCCGCCGGAACTCATCGCCGCCTTGCCCGAGGTAGCCGCCGCTGTTCCGCCGCCGCCGTTTTTTTAAAAACCGATCGGTTTTTCTTTTAGAAACCCTAGATCTGTTTTTTTCAGATCGGTTCGGTTTTTTTTCGGTTTAGTTATTTTGTGGATGTTCGTCCGTATGTTCGTTTTAACGAATGTTATGTTAGACGCAGACAGTGAACGTTCGTTCGTTAGCCTGTTCGTCAGTTTTCTTTTTCGGGGTATTTATCCGAGATTATTTCGATCGCGATTTCTGCCCTGATCTTGTTTTTCGTTTTTCTTTTCGCTAGAGAGTCGGAATCAGGTGATTCAAAATCCCAGATCTTCGTCTTGACGCCCTCTTTCCGTTTAACCAACTTGAACAAAGTTTTGCTACTATAAAATTTGACCTCGGATCAAACTAGTAAACGGATCTCGTTTCTTTCGCAATTTGAGTTTCGTTGCTTCTTTCGATTTGTTTCTTTTTGCAAAACCGGAGTTCTTAAGTTGAAATTTCTGGTTAGATCTTCTTATTTGGAGTTCTGTTTGTGCATCTTTGCTTGATTGCTTATGTATGCTATTGTTTGCTTGCGATAGAATAACCGGACTGTGAAGCGTGCTACTACGAGTCTCTAGGTTTTGCGAATCATCAGCAAGGCAAGTAACACTTTGATCATACCCTTTTATTACCCAGTTTTTATGCATTAGATCAAACCCTCACACATTGCATGAGTAGGATCTCTTAACTTGTGGGTCTGGAAAGTAGTTTGAGGTAGAACCTATTACCTGCATTATTTTCAAACCCCTGTGAGTTACTTCTACGCTATGCTTAGGTTATCATGCTATGCTCGTAGACGTGTGTTTGGGTTTGAGTGAAATCAATGACAGATGTGAGTTGTTAACTAATGGTTCAACTTATGGTGGCTACTTGAATACACATCTGGGTGGATTGGTTGCAGGGCACGTAGGGAATCCAGTGTTGTCCTAGGAAATCCCGGGGTTTCCGTGTGATTGTCCTATGGAATGTCACCCAGGCTCAAAGGGATCATAAAACTATTCATGCTAGAAACTTCAGTGTGCAGCCACAATGCCATTATGGGCTCTGTCATAGTATGAGTAAGTTGTGTGAGCTCTTTCAGTGGTGGACTAGCAGATGTAGGGGAAAGTAGGTGTACCGGTCCATCCGGGGTAAAGAGTAAATGCTTCTGAAAGACTGTGTCTCGGTCATCCATTTCTCAAACACCATGCAGTGCGAGAAATCCAACGGAGGAGATCGAGTCTTGTGGGAAAAGTGCACAAACCTCTGCAGAGTGTACAAACTGATCATGATTAGCCGTGTCCCCGGTTATGGACAATCTTGAGTATCTGGTACTTGAATTATTGGTTGATCTCATCACTCTAAAATTAATTTGTTGGGTTAATTATTACTTTAATTGGGATTGAGTTGGAGGTACCTTCTCAATGATGTTTCAACTACCATGATAGTTAAAATAAAATTTATTCCTTTGTTGTAGGAAAAAATTGGCTTTACACAAAAACTTTAACCTTAGAGCCTCCACCAGCCAAATATGCATATAGTGTAGCCTTTATTTCTGTTACTTGCATCTTCTGTGTTATCTTGCCAGCATATTCCATGTGCTGACCCGTTTCGGGCTGCAACATGTTACGTTGCAGACTTTTCAGACGAGGAGTAAGACGTTCTAGGTCGTTTGTCATCCACTCAGCTATGCCATTGGAGTTGATGGACTCACTTATCTTCCAAGCCTTCCGCTGTTATTTTGTTAGATGGCCTTAAGCCATAGACTTTTGTAATAAGTTCTCTTTTGAGACACTTGATGTAATAAGTGTGTGATTGCCACTCTGTTATAAATCCTTCAAGTACTGTGTGTGTCAGCATTACCGATCCAGGGATGACACTGAAACACAGAGAATTCGGTCCATTCGGATCGTGGTCGCTACAAGATGGTATCAGAGCACACGCTGACTGTAGGACACGACCACTAAGATAAACCCTAGGTCACTCTTCTCTACTCATTTCTGACTTCTCTCAATTTTCTACTTCTTTAGGATGGTGGACCCAAGGAACAAGTTCACGCAACCGGATGAAGACACACCTTTTGGACGTCACTTGAAGGAAGTCACTAGGTACCTGCACATAGGAATACCAAGCTTTACCGGGACCTACACCGCCACTTCACCAGAAGAGGAGCGATGGAGCATTCAAGTTCAAATCCCTGGGAGAACCTTCGCACCATCCACTAAGCCAATAGAGTTTTCTTTTGATGCACCAACCTGGAGCCTAGGCAAGAGTATGGCAGCCCACATCACTATGGGAAGGATCGGAGAAGTCTACAAGAAGGAGCTGAAGGACACTATCTACCAGATTTGTGGACGCCGAGATGAGCGTTGGGACATGATCAGCACCCGGAAGGACAGGTCCATTGCATCATTCATCCAGGAGTTAAACCAGCACATTCGTCGACAGGAGCACCAGATGTGCGCAGGGATGATAGATTTGAAGAAGGCACTAAACATGAATTTGGAGCTAGAAGAAGAACTCAAGTCTACTCGTGATGGATACGAGGAGGAGATGTTGATACTAGTGGAGAAGAATGATGATTTGACAAGGAAGCTAGGAGTATTCATGGGAGATCCAGCACCAGGAGGAGAAGAAGAGGAAGAAGAACCCAAGGAGATTCGTCCTGAAGATTACATCATCATCGACGACACGGATTCAGACCCCGATGATAGTGATGACGAATACTATGAAGATGAAGCTGGAGCAGACATCATGGAATCTTCCGCCGATCAAAATTTCTAGATGACCACCCTATGACTAGCAGTTTTCCCCACCAAGTAGTCTTAGAGCACTTTTGTAACGCTAGCTAGATCTTTGTAAGCCCTTGTTTGAAATTGATTGGTGTGATATGTTTGTGCATATGGGTAGTGATTTTTCCCTTAGACCTCATTTCTATTCTAATCTCTTCCCTCTACACCATCAGATGCCTGCGAGACGTGAGCCAGAATTTCAGTTTCCCCCTGAGCTCACTCAGTTGATCCAGCAGTAGAACACTTTGATGCAACTTCTTGTCCAGAACACTCAAAACAACCAGAACAACAACAACCCTCCTCCACCACCACCCGTGGACAACCTGACACGTTTCTTAAGGTTGCAACCACCGGTGTTTGCTAGCAACATTGTGAAGGAAATATGCCCTAGAGGCAATAATAAAGTTGTTATTTATATTTCCTTATATCATGATAAATGTTTATTATTCATGCTAGAATTGTATTAACCGGAAACTTAGTACATGTGTGAATACATAGACAAAACAGAGTGTCCCTAGTATGCCTCTACTAGACTAGCTCATTGATCAAAGATGGTTATGTTTCCTAACCATAGACATGAGTTGTCATTTGATCAACGGGATCACATCATTAGGAGAATGATGTGATGGACAAGACCCATCCGTTAGCATAGCACTTTGATCGTTTAGTTTTTACTGCTATTGCTTTCTTCATGACTTATACATGTTCCTATGACTATGAGATTATGCAACTCCCGAATACCGTAGGAACACCTTGTGTGCTATCAAACGTCACAACGTAACTGGGTGATCATAAAGATGCTCTACAGGTGTCTCTGAAAGTATTCGTGGTGTTGGCATATATCAAGATTAGGATTTGTCACTCCGCGTTCTTCACACGTACGGCTCGGGGACGTCTCCTCCTTCTTGATCCAGCAAGGGGTGGAGGAGAGGTTGATGGAGAACCGGCAGCACGACGGCGTGGTGGTGATGGTGGAGGAGAATTCCAGCAGGGCTTCGCCTAAGCACCGCGGGAGAAGAAGATGTTGTGGGAGAGGGAGGGCAGCACCGAGGCACGAACTTGTGTTGGCTGCCCTCCCTCTACCTCTCTATATATAGGGGGAAGGAGGAGAGGGGGGCGCCCCTAGGGTTTCCCCTAGGGGGGCCGGCGGCCAGGGCATGGGGGGGGGGCGGCGGCCAAGGGCCAGGCCCTAGGGTTTCCCCCCCTAGGTGCCTTGCCCCCCACTCCAAAGGGGTGCGGCTGCCCTAGGGGGTCCCACCCCCTTAGCCGCATGAGGAGAGGGCCCAGGGGGGGCGCACAGCCCCTTGAGGGCTGTGGTGTTCCCCCTTGTGGCCCAATAGGCCCAGAACTACTTCCGGAACCCCCGAAACCCCTTTCGGTCGTCCGCCGATTTCCCGATGCTCCCCGGAACACTTCCGGACTCCGAAACCTTTCATCCTATATATCAATCTTCGTCTCCGGACCATTCCGGAGACCCTCGTCACGTCCGGGATCTCATCCGGGACTCCTAACAACCTTCGGTAACCATGCACTCTTCTCACTAACAACCCTAGCGTCACCGAACGTTAAGTGTGTAGACCCTGCGGGTTCGGAAACCATGTAGACATGACCGAGACACTCCCAGGTCAATAACCAATAGCGGGATCTGGATACCCATATTGGTTCCCACATGTTTCTCGATGATCTCATCGGATGAACCACGATGTCAAGGATTCAGGCAATCCCGTATACAGTTCCTTTTGTCTCGTCGGTATGTTACTTGCCCGAGATTCGATCGTCGATATCTCTATACCTAGTTCAATCTCGTTACCGGCAAGTCTCTTTACTCGTTACCGTAATACATAATCCCGTGACCAACTACTTGGTCACTTTGAGCTCATTGAGATGACGTATTACCGAGTGGGCCCGGAGATACCTCTCCGTCACACGGAGTGACAAATCCCAGTCTCGATCCATGTCAACCCAACAGACACCCTCGGAGATACCTGTAGAGTACCTTTATAGTCACCCAGTTACGTTGCGACGTTTGGCACACACAAAGCACTCCTACGGTGTCAGTGAGTTACATGATCTCATGGTCATAGGAACTTATACTTGACATGCAGAAAACTATAGCGATAACTGACACGATCAAAAGCTATGTTAACGTTTGGGTCTCGTCCATCACATCATTCTCCTAATGATGTGATCCCGTTATCAAATGACAACTCATGTCTATGACCTGGAAACCGCGGTCATCTTTGATCAACGAGCTAGTCCTGTAGAGGCTCACTAGGGACACAAAGTCTGTCTATTCATCCACACGTGTATTTGAGTTTCCAATCAATACAGTTATAGCATGGATAATAAACGATTATCATGAACAAGGAAATATAATAATAACTCTTTTATTATTGCCTCTAGGGCATATTTCCAACAGTAGCAGCCACGTAAAACTTGCAACAACAAAGTAGAGGACGTCTAACTTGTTTTTGCAGGGCATGTTGTGATGTGATATGGTCAAGACATGATGAGTTATAGGTTTTGTATGAGATGATCATGTTTTGTAATGTTATCGGCAACTGGCAGGAGCCATATGGTTGTCGCTTTATTGTATGAAATGCAATCGCCATGTAATTGCTTTACTTTATCACTAAACGGTAGCGATAGTCGTAGAAGCAATAGTTGGCGAGACGACAACGATGCTACGATGGAGATCAAGGTGTCGCGCCGGTGACGAAGGTGATCATGACGGTGCTTTGGAGATGGAGATCAAAAAGCACAAGATGATGATGGCCATATCATGTCACATATTTTGATTGCATGTGATGTTTATCTTATTATGCTTCTTATTTTGCTTAGAACGACGGTAGCATTATAAGATGATCCCTTAATAAATTTCAAGGTATAAGTGTTCTCCCTAAGTATGCACCGTTTTGAAAGTTCGTCGTGCCGAGACACCACGTGATGATCGGGTGTGATAAGCTCTACGTTCAAATACAACGGGTGTAAGCCAGTTTTGCACACGCAGAATACTCGGGTTAAACTTGACGAGCCTAGCATATGCAGATATGGCCTCGGAACACTGGAAACCGAAAGGTTGAGCGTGAATCATATAGTAGATATGATCAACATAAGATGTTCACCATTGAAACTACTCTATCTCACGTGATGATCGGACATGGTTTAGTTGATTTGGATCACGTGATCATTTAGATGACCGGAGGAATGTCTATCTAAGTGGGAGTTCTTTAAATTAATATGATTAAATTGAACTTTAATTTATCATGAACTTAGTCCTCGTAGTATTAGCATATCTATGTTGTAGATCAATAGCTCACGATGTTGCTCCCCGTTTATTTTTTATATGTTCCTAGAGAAAACTAAGTTGAAAGATGTTAGTAGCAATGATGCGGAATTGTTCCGTGATCTGAGGATTATCCTCATTGCTGCACAGAGAAATATGTCCTTGATGCACCGCTAGGTGACAGACCTATTGCAGGAGCAGATGTAGATGTTATGAACGTTTTGACAAAAGCTCGATATGATGACTACTTGATAGTTTAGTGCACCATGCTTTACGGCTTATAACCGGGACTTCAAAAACGTTTTGAATGCCACGGAGCATATGAGATGTTCCAAGAGTTGAAATTAGTATTTCATACTCATGCCCGTGTCGAGAGGTATAAGACTTCTGACAGTACTTTGCCTACAAGATGGAGGAGAATAGCTCAACCAGTGAGCATGTGCTCAGATTGTCTGGGTACTACAATTACTTGAATCAAGTGGGAGTTAATCTTCCAGATAAGATAGTAATTGACAAAGTTCTATAGTCACTATCACCTAGTTAGTAGAACTTCGTGATGAACTATAATATGCAAGGGATGACGAAGGTAATTCCCGAGCTCTTCGCAATGCTGAAATCGGCGAAGGTAGAAATCAAGAAAGAACATCAAGTGTTGATGGTTAATAAGACCACTTGTTTCAAGTAAAGGGCAAAGGGATAGAAGGGGAACTTCAAGAAGAATGACAAGCAAGTTGTCACTCCCATGAAGAAACCCAAAGCTAAACTCAAGCCTGAAACTAAATGCTTCTACTGCAAAGGAAATGGTCACCGGAAGTGGAACGGCCCTAGATACTTGGCGGATAAGAAGGATGGCAAAGTGAACAAAGGTATATTTGATATACAGATTATTGATGTGTATTTTACTAGTGTTCATAACAATCCCTCGGTATTTGATACTGGTTCAGTTGCTAAAGAGTAGTAACTCGGAATGGGAGTTGCATAATGAACAGAAACTAGTTAAAGGATGAAGTGACGATGTGTATTGGAAGCAGTTCCAAGATTGATATGATCATCATCGCACACTCCCTATACTTTCGGGATTAGTGTTGAACCTAAATAAGTGTTATTTGGTGTTTGTGTTGAGCATGAATATGATTTGATCATGTTTATTGCAATACGGTTATTCATGTAAGTTAGAGAATAATTGTTGTTCTGTTTACATGAATAAAACCTTCTATGGTCATACACCCAATGAAAATAGTTTGTTGGATCTCGATCGTGTGATACACATATTCATAATATTGAAGCCAAAAGATGCAAGGTTAATAATGATAGTGCAACTTATTTGTGGCACTGCCGTTTAGGTCATATTGGTGTAAAGCGCATGAAGAAACTCCATAGTGATGGACTTTTTGGAATCACTTGATTATGAATCACTTGGTGCTTGCGAACCATGCCTCATGGGCAAGATGACTAAAACTCCATTCTCCGGAACTGTGGAGCGAGCAACAGAGTTGTTGGAAATCATACATACTGATGTATGCAGACCAATGAGTGTTGAAGCTCACGGCGGGAATCGTTATTTTCTGACCTTCACTGATGATTTGAGCAGATATGGGTATATCTACTTAATGAAGCACAAGTCTGAAACATTTGAAAAGTTCAAAGAATTTCAGAGTGAAGTGGAGAATCATCGTAACAAGAAAATAAGAGTTTCTACGATATGATCGTAGAGGTAAAATATTTGAGTTAGCGAGTTTGGCCTTCAGTAAAAACAATGTGAAATAGTTTCACTGCTCACGCCACCTGGAACACCACAGTGTAATGGTGTGTCCGAACGTCATAACCGTACTTTATTAGATATGGTGCGATCGATGATGTCTCTTACCGATCTACCACTATTGCTTTTGGGGTTATGCATTAGAGACAGCTACATTCACGTTAAATAGGGCACCATCTAAATCCGTGGAGATGACACCGTATGAACTGTGGTTTGATGAGAAACCTAAGCTGTCATTTTTGTAAGTTTGGGACTGCGATGCTTATGTGAAAAAGTTTCAACATGATAAGCTCGAACCCAAATCGGAGAAGTAAATCTTCATAGGATACCCAAAAGAAACTGTTGGGTACACCTTCTATCACAGATCCGAAGGCAAGGTCTTTGTTGCTAAGAGTGGATCCTTTCTAGAGAAGGAGTTTCTCTCGAAAGAAGTGAGTGGGAGGAAAGTAGAACTTGATGAGGTAATTGTACCTTCTCCCGAATTGGAAAGTGGAACATCACAAAAACTAGTTCCAGTGATTCCTACACCAATTAGTGAGGAAGCTAATGATGATGATCATGAAACTTCAGATCAAGTTTCTGCTAAACGTCGTAGATCAACCAGAGTACGTTCCGCACCAGAGTGGTACGGCAACCCAGTTCTGGAAGTCATGTTACTAGACCATGATGAACCTGCGAACTATGAGGAAGCCATGATGAGCCCAGATTCCGCAAAATGGCTTGAGGCCATGAAATCTGAGATGGGATCCATGTATGAGAACAAAGTGTGGACTTTGGTTGACTTGCCCGATGATCGGCAAGCCATCGAAAATAAATGGATCTTCAAGAGGAAGACCGACGCTGACGGTAATGTTACTATTTACAAAGCTCGACTTGTTGCGAAAGGTTTTCGACAAGTTCAAGGAGTTGACTACGATGAGACTTTCTCACCCGTAGCGATGCTTAAGTCTGTCCGAATCATGTTAGCAATTGCCGCATTTTATGAAATCTGGCAAATGGATAACAAAACTGCATTCTGTAATGGATTTATTAAAGAAAAATTGTATATGATGCAACCCGAAGGTTTTGTCAATCCTAAAGGTGCTAACAAAATGTGCAAGCTCCAGCGATCCATCTATGGACTGGTGCAAGCATCTCGGAGTTGGAATATACGCTTTGATAAGTTGATCAAAGCATATAGATTTATACAGACTTACGGTGAAGCCTGTATTTACAAGAAGTGAGTGGGAGCACTACAACCTTTCTGATAAGTATATGTGAATGACATATTGTCGATCGGAAATGATGTAGAATTTTCTGGAAAGCATAAAGGAGTGTTTGAAAGGTGTTTTTCAAAGAAATACCTTGGTGAAGCTGCTTACATATTGGGCATCAAGATCTATAGAGAAAGATCAAGACGCTTGATAAGACTTTCGATAAGTACATACCCTGATAAGATTTTGAAGTAGTTCAAAATGGATCAGTCAAAGAAGGAGTTCTTGCCTGACTTGTAAGGTGTGAAGTTGAGTAAGACTCAAAGCCAGACCACGGCAGAAAAATATAGAGAGAATGAAAGTCATTCCCTATGCCTCAGCCATAGGTTCTATAAAGTATGCCATGATGTGTACCAAACATGTTGTGTACCTTGCCATGAGTTTGTCAAGTGGGTACAATAGTGATCCAGGAGTAGATCACTGTACATCGGTCAAAATTATCCTTAGTAACTGGATGACTAAGGAAATGTTTCTCGATTATGGAGTTGATAAAGAGTTCGTCGTAAAGGGTTACGCCGATGCAAGCTTTGACACTAAATCCAGATGACTCTAAGTATCAATCTGGATGCGTATTGAAAGTGGGAGCAATTAGCTAGAGTAGCTCTATGTAGAGCATTGTAGACATGGAAATTTGCGAAATACATACGGATCTGAATGTGACAGACCCGTTGACTAAACTTCTCTCACAAGCAAAACATGATCACACCTTATTACTCTTGGGTATTAATCACATAGCGATGTGAACTAGATTATTGACTCTAGTAAACCCTTTTGGGTGTTGGTCACATGGCGACGTGAACTATGGGTGTTATTCACATAACGATGTGAACTATCGGTATTAAATCACATGGCGATGTGAGCTAGATTATTGACTCTAGTGCAAGTGGGAGACTGAAGGAAATATGCCCTAGAGGCAATAATAAAGTTGTTATTTATATTTCCTTATATCATGATAAATGTTTATTATTCATGCTAGAATTGTATTAACCGGAAACTTAGTACATGTGTGAATACATAGACAAAACAGAGTGTCCCTAGTATGCCTCTACTAGACTAGCTCATTGATCAAAGATGGTTATGTTTCCTAACCATAGACATGAGTTGTCATTTGATCAACGGGATCACATCATTAGGAGAATGATGTGATGGACAAGACCCATCCGTTAGCATAGCACTTTGATCGTTTAGTTTTTACTGCTATTGCTTTCTTCATGACTTATACATGTTCCTATGACTATGAGATTATGCAACTCCCGAATACCGTAGGAACACCCTGTGTGCTATCAAACGTCACAACATAACTGGGTGATCATAAAGATGCTCTACAGGTGTCTCTGAAAGTATTCGTGCTGTTGATATAGATCAAGATTAGGATTTGTCACTCCGAGTGTCGGAGAGGTATCTCTGGGCCCTCTCGGTAACACACATCATAATAAGCCTTGCAAGCAAAAAGGACTAATGAGTTAGTCACGAGATGATGTGTTACGGAACGAGTAAAGAGACTTGCCGGTAACGAGATTGAACTAGGTATAGAGATACCGACGATCGAATCTCGGGCAAGTAACATACCGATGATAAAAGGAACAACGTATGTTGTTATGCGGTTTGACCGATAAAGATCTTCGTAGAATATGTAGGAGCCAATATGAGCATCCAGGTTCCGCTATTGGTTATTGACCGGAGATGAGTCTCGGTCATGTCTACATAGTTCTCGAACCCGTAGGGTCCGCACGCTTAACGTTTGATGACGATCGGTATTATGAGTTTATGAGTTTTGATGTACCGAAGGTAGTTCGGAGTCCCGAATGAGATCACGGACATGACGAGGAGTCTCGGAATGTCTGAGACATAAAGATTGATATATTGGACGACTATATTCGGACACCGGAAGTGTTCCGGAAAAGTTTCGGATTTAACTGGATTGCCGGAGGGGGTTACCGGAACCCCCTACGAGGGGGGATGGTCCATAGTGGGCCTTGAGGAAAGGAGAGAGGCAGCCCATAGAGGCTGGCCGGCGCCCCACCTAGGGATCCTAGTTGGACTAGGATTGGGGGGGCGCCACCTCTCCCTCTTTTCCTTTCCCTCTCTTCCTTCTTGATGGACTCCTACTAGGAATAGGATTGCAATCCTATTCCTAGTAGGATTGCCCTAGCCGCACCATAGGAGGCCGGCCGGCCCTCCCCTCTTGCTCCTTTATATACGGGGGCAGGGGGGCACCCAAAGACACACAAGTTGAATTGTTCCAGCCGTGTGCGGTGCCCCCCTCCACAGAAATACACCTCGGTCATACCGTTGCAGTGCTTAGGCGAAGCCCTGCGCCGGTGAATACATCATATCCGTCACCACGCCGTCGTGCTGACGAAACTCTCCCGTGAAGCTCTACTGGATCAAGAGCTCGTGGGACGTCATCAAGCTGAACGTGTGCTGAACGCGGAGGTGCCGTACGTTCGGTGCTTGATCGGTTGGATCGCGAAGAAGTTCGACAACATCAACCGCGTCACTTGACGCTTCCGCTTCCGGTCTACGAGGGTACGTAGACACACTCTTCCCTCTCGTTGCTATGCATCTGGTAGATAGATCTTGCGTGATCGTAGGAAAATTTTAAAATACTACGTTCCCCAACACATTGAACCAATAGTTGCTGATGACTGGCTGTGCAAGATTGGAAGGGATTTGACCACCGCCAATTGCTCGGATGCTGAGAAGGTGCGATTTGCCGCACATCAGTTATCTGGACCAGCCACAGCATGGTGGGAGAATTACACAACCACTTTCCCTATGGCCAATGTCACTTGGGATCAGTTTCAGCAAGCTTTCCGTACTGCCTATGTCTCAACCGGAGCTATGAGCATGAAGAAGCGGGAGTTTCGCAACTTGCGCCAAGGAAATCGTACTGGGGCTCAGTACGTAGATGAGTTTAGTACCCTATCTCGTTATGCCCCAGATGATGTGGCCATAGATGCCGCTAAGCAGGAGAGATTTATGGAAGGGCTAAATGATGATATGAGTGTACAGTTGATGGTGGCAACCTTCAACAACTACCAGGAGTTGGTAGATAAAGCTCTTATGATTGAAGGGAAGCAGCAGCAGATTGAGAGTCGCAAGAGGAAGTATGGACAAGGAAGGAATAATTCTAGAGCCCAGTAGAAGCCCCGATTCACTCTGAATTTGGGAGGATACACCCATAACCATGGAAGCCACACCCACAGTTGAGGAATTTCCCACAACCACAATGGCTCCAAGAATGGGAATGGGAATGGAGCAAACAATAATCAGAACCGCTCTACCCCATCCACACCCGCCAAGAAGGATTTAAGCCACGTCACTTGTTACAAGTGCGGGAAGAATGGACATTATGCCAATGAGTGCCCTGAAGCTACAAATGGGAACGACAATGGAAGCGCCGGGAAGAAGCCCAACCCGTTCAACAAAGGACAAGTGAACCACGTGACCGTGGAGGAGGTTGAAGAGCACCCAGATGCGGTGATCGGTAAGTTTTTGGTTAAGTCATTTACCGCAATAGTTCTTTTCGATACTGGTGCATCGAATTCATACATTTCAAGGGGATTCGTAAACAGACATAAGTTGCCCACCCAAGTCCTTAACACCCCCATGTTAGTAAGCTCTCCAGGAGCGGAGTATATGGCACATCAAGGATGTTTTCAGACGCCATTGGTCATAGGACGCCATGTTTTCCCCTCAGCCCAAATAGTTTTGGAGTCACAAGGATTGGATGTGATATTAGGTATGAATTGACTATCGATGTATGGAGGGAACATCGATTGTGCCAACAAGTCTATTTTGCTTACCACCCCGAAGAGAAAAATGATTAAGTATGTATCTAGGCATTCGCCTATACGGACACAAGTACATTCTCTCACGGGAGTTGTTCGGGAGGAAGTGCCGGTAGTAAAGGATTACCCGGATGTGTTTTCAGAGGAGTTACCAGGCATGCCACCGGATAGGGATATTGAGTTTTTGATTGAGCTATTGCCTGGCACCGGACCTATATCGAAGAGACCATATCGGATGCCAGCGAATGATCTGGAGGAGATCAAGAAGCAGATTACGGAGTTATTGGAGAAAAGTTTTATTCGCCGTAGTTCATCACCTTGGGGAGCCCCAGTGCTTTTGGTCGAGAAGAAGGATGGATCTTTAAGAATGGTCGTTGATTATCGTGCACTGAATGAAGTGACTATTAAGAATAAGTACCCGCTGCCGATGATCAATGATTTGTTCGACCAACTCCAGGGAGCGAAAGTATTCTCCAAGATCGATCTATGATCTGGATATCACCAGTTGAAGATCCGAGAGAAGGATATACCTAAGACAGCCTTCACCACAAGGTACGGGCTATATGAGTATACAATTATGTCATTTGGATTGACTAACGCCCCTGCCTATTTCATGAGTATGATGAACAAGGTGTTCATGGAGTTCTTGGATAAGTTTGTCGTGGTATTCATTGATGATATTTTGGTGTACTCGAAGAATGAGGAGGAACACACGAAGCATTTGCGTTTGGTACTAGAAAAGCTCAGAGAACATCAGTTGTATGCCAAGTTTAGCAAATGCGAGTTTTGGTTGAAGGAAGTTGGATTCTTAGGGCATCTTATATTAGGAGAAGGTATAGCAGTGGACCCCGCCAAAATGCAGGCAGTCACTGAATGGTTGGCACCCACTTCAGTTGGAGAGATCCGTAGTTTTCTTGGACTCGCGGGATACTACCGGAGATTCATAGAAAATTCCTCCAAGATTGCTAAGCCAATGGCGACATTGTTGAAGAAGGAGACAAAGTTCAATTGGACTGAAGAGTGCGAAGATAGTTTCCAGGAGTCGAAGAAACGGTTGACGACAGCCCTAGTGCTGATATTGCCAGATATACGCAAGGATTTCCAAGTGTATTGCGACGCTTCACGCTTAGGACTTGGAGGAGTACTTATGCAGGATGGAAGAGTTGTTTCCTATGCATCCCGTCAACTGCGACCGAACGAGTTGAATTATGCGACGCACGATCTAGAGTTAGCAGCTGTAGTGCACACACTCAAAACCTGGAGACATTTCCTTATTGGAAATCGTTGTGATGTGTACACGGATCACAAGAGTTTGAAGTACATTTTCACTCAGAAGGAGCTGAACCTCAGACAGAGGAGATGGTTGGAGCTTATAAAGGATTATGATATGAAGCTGCACTATCACCCAGGAAAGGCCAATGTTGTTGCAGATGCTTTGAGCCGGAAGAGTTATGTAAATGCCCTAGTAAAGATTGCCCCAGGAGTTGGCAGAAGATCTTAGGGAGCTTCATTTGGAGATAGTTCCTAGAGGTTTTGTCGCAACATTGGAGGTGCTGTCAACATTGTTAGGGAAGATACGTGAAGCCCAGAAGGATGACAAAGAGATTGCAGAGATACAGAAGAGGATGAGTGAAGGAAAAGCCAAAGGATTTCGTGAAGATGAACACGACACCTTGTGGTTTGAGAATCGAATCTATGTGCCCAACAACCCGGAGATCAGGAAGTTGATACTGCAGGAAGCACATGATTCCCCATACTCGATACACCCCGGAAACACCAAGATGTATTTGGATTTGAAGGAACATTTTTGGTGAACGGGAATGAAGAAGGATATTGCCGAGTATGTAGCCGTATGTGATGTATGCCAGAGAGTAAAGGCAGAGCATCAGAAGCCAGCAGGATTGCTATAGCCTATGCCGATACCCGAATGGAAGTGGGAGAAGTTTGGCATGGATTTCAACACCGGATTGCCCAGGACCAAAGCAGGATATGACTCAATCTGGGTAGTAGTGGATCATTTGACCAAGGTAGCCCACTTTATCCCCATGAAAACCACATACACCAGTGCGAAGTTGGCCAAGATATACATGACCAGGATCGTATGTCTGCACGAAGTTCCGAGGACCATTGTATCAGATAGAGGAACACAGTTCACCTCAAAGTTTTGGCATCAGCTACACCAAACTTTGGGAACGAGGCTGGAATTCAGCATAACTTTTCATCCGCAGACCGACAGACAGACCGAGAGAGTCAATCAGATTCTGGAGGACATGTTGAGAGCTTGTGCGCTAGATTATGGATCTAGTTGGGATGACAATTTGCCCTACGCTGAGTTCTCATACAACAACAGTTACCAGGCCAGTTTGAAGATGGCACCGTTCGAAGCATTGTACGGAAGGAGATGCTGAACACCGTTAATGTGGGATGAAGTTGGAGACCGACCGTTGTTTGGACCGGACTTGATCAAAGAGTCTGAAGAGAAGGTTAAGCTAATTCGAGATAGATTGAAGGTAGCTCAGTCCAGGCAGAAGAGTTATGCAGACTCGAAGCGCAAGGAAGTAGCCTATGAAATCGGAGACAGAGCGTACTTGAGAGTATCGCCTCTGCGAGGAGTTAAACGTTTCGGAGTCAAGGGAAAGCTACCCCCGAGATTTGTGGGACCTTACCGTGTTTTGGAACGCATGGGAGAGGTTGCCTATAAGTTGGAGTTGCCCGAAGGATTGTCAGGAGTACACGATGTGTTTCACGTTTCTCAGCTTAAGAAGTGCCATGCGGAGATGGCCGATATCCCGCTTAGAGACACAGTACCTCTAGAGGCAATCTAGTTGGATAGTGATCTAACTTATGAGGAGAAACCTGTTAAGATTCTCGAATTTTCGAGCAGAGTCACCCGCAGTAAGGTTATCAAGTTTTGCAAAGTTCAGTGAAGTCACCACACCAAGAAAGAAGCCACCTGGGAACGAGAAGATGATCTACGCAAGGACCACCCACACCTGTTCTCTAGCCAAGCCGAATCTCGAGGGCGAGATTCATTCTAAGGAGGGTAGGTTTGTAACATCCCAAATTTTCAATTTGAAATGTTATACATACATCATACTGCATTGCATAATTTTTTTTTTTGCATTTTTGTGCGTGGCGGTCCTCGAAAATTCTAAGCAACTCAAGGACCTACGGAGAGAGTTGGGAATTCTACCGTTTGTATTTGAGTTTACTCGAATACCGGTACGAGGATAGCGTTGGTTTTAATTATTTTTCTCTCCTAAAAATATTTCTAAATAAAATATATGAGCGGAGATAATATGACTTCTCCAAAATAACAGAAATATTGGAGGAAAAATATTAAAATCACTTTTGTTTTTCTTGGATTTATTTGCGATTTTATTTGCATAGGAAAAATACGCGTTTTTCAAAATTACATTTAGGTCCGGGGAAAATATTCACTTTTTCCTAAAAATTATTAGAGGACGGTGAAAATTTATTTTGGAATTTTTGAAGTCCGTTTAGTATTTCTTTTGTTAGCTTTCGTACGTGAGGACTCGTGTTAAAAAAAAGAAAAAAAAGAGGAACCGACCTACGGGCCGTAACCGACTAGGACTCCGCCTAGCCGGCCTCTTATAAGGCCCGTCCGAGCCCCCAGCCAGCCCACCTCGCCTCGCCCGACCCCGCGCTCGAAAACCCTAGCCGCCGCGCCCGCCGCCGCTGCTGCCGCCGCCGCCGCCCCGTCAGAGTCGCCGCCGCCGCCGCCGGACCCCGCCGCCTCGCCGCCCTCCGCCGGAACTCGTCGCCGCCTTGCCCGAGGTAGCCGCCGCTGTTCCGCCGCCGCCGTTTTTTTAAAAACCGATCGGTTTTTATTTTAGAAACCCTAGATCTGTTTTTTTCAGATCGGTTCGGTTTTTTTTCGGTTTAGTTATTTTGTGGATGTTCGTCCGTATGTTCGTTTTAACGAATGTTATGTTAGACGCAGACAGTGAACGTTCGTTCGTTAGCCTGTTCGTCAGTTTTCTTTTTCGGGGTATTTATCCGAGATTATTTCGATCGCGATTTCTGCCCTGATCTTGTTTTTCGTTTTTCTTTTCGCTAGAGAGTCGGAATCAGGTGATTCAAAATCCCAGATCTTCGTCTTGACGCCCTCTTTCCGTTTAACCAACTTGAACAAAGTTTTGCTACTATAAAATTTGACCTCAGATCAAACTAGTAAACGGATCTCGTTTCTTTCGCAGTTTGAGTTTCGTTGCTTCTTTCGATTTGTTTCTTTTTGCAAAACCGGAGTTCTTAAGTTGAACTTTCTGGTTAGATCTTCTTATTTGGAGTTCTGTTTGTGCATCTTTGCTTGATTGCTTATGTATGCTATTGTTTGCTTGCGATAGAATAACCGGACTGTGAAGCGTGCTACTACGAGTCTCTAGGTTTTGCAAATCATCAACAAGGCAAGTAATACTTTGATCATACCCTTTTATTACCCAGTTTTTATGCATTAGATCAAACCCTAACACATTGCATGAGTAGGATCTCTTAACTTGTGGGTCTGGAAAGTAGTTTGAGGTAGAACCGATTACCTGCATTATTTTCAAACCCCTGTGAGTTACTTCTACGCTATGCTTAGGTTATCATTCTATGCTCATAGACGTGGTTTGGGTTTGATTGAAATTCATGACAGATGTGAGTTGTTAACTAATGGTTCAACTTAAGGTGGCTACTTGAATACACATCTGGGTGGATTGGTTGCAGGGCACCTGGGGAATCCAGTGTTGTCCTAGGAAATCTCAGGGTTTCCGTGTGATTGTCCTATGGAATGCCACCCAGGCTCAAAGGGATCATAAAACTATTCATGCTAGAAACTTCCGTGTGCAGCCACAATGCCATTATGGGCTCTGTCATAGTATGAGTAAGTTGTGCGAGCTCTTTCACTGGTGGACTAGCAGATGTAGGGGAAAATAGGTGTACCGGTCCACCCAGGGTAAAGAGTAAATGCTTTTGAAAGACTGTGTCTCGGTCATCCGTTTCTCAAACACCATGCAGTGCGAGAAATCCAACGGAGGAGATCGAGTCTTGTGGGAAAAGTGCACAAACCTCTGCAGAGTGTACAAACTGATCATGATTAGCCGTGTCCCCGGTTATGGACAATCTTGAGTATCTGGTACTTGAATTATTGGTTGATCTCATCTCTCTAAAATTAATTTATTGGGTTAATGATTACTTTAATTGGGATTGAGTTGGAGGTACCTTCTCAATGATGTTTTAACTCCATGATAGTTAAAATAAAATTATTCCTTTGTTGTAGGGAAAAATTGGCATTACGCAAAAAATTTAACCTTAGAGTCTCCATCAGCCAAATATGCATATAGTGTAGCCTTTATTTCTGTTACTTGTATCTTCTGTGTTATCTTGCCAGCATATTCCATGCGCTGACCCATTTTGGGCTGCAACATGTTACGTTGCAGACTTTTCAGACGAGGAGTAAGACGTTATAGGTCGTTTGTAATGCACTCAGCTATGCCGTTGGAGTTGATAGACTCACTTATCTTCCAAGCCTTCCGCTGTTATTTTGTTAGATGGCCTTAAGCCATAGACTTTTGTAATAAGTTTTCTTTGGAGACACTCGATGTAATAAGTGTGTGATTGCCACTCTGTTATAAATCCTTCAAGTACTGTGTGTGTCAGCATTACCGATCCAGGTATGACACTGAAACACAGAGACTTCGGTCCATTCGGATCGTGGTCGCTACACGTTGCAACACACGGGCATATTTCCTAGTGACATTGAATCGCTGATGTCTAGTTCAAGAGCAAGTCTAACAGAGTTGCCATATTGGCCGGATGGTCATAATAACCGCCGAGGCCAACACCTTGCCAACGAAGAGGACGAGGCACCCCCATGCCTTCCCCCGCCAGGACTGCAATGGTCCTCAACAAAAGGACCAATGGGAAAAAACATGGATTGGACGATGGCAACGAACAACGTTTGCAGCAAAGGCAACAGTGTTCGAGGTGGTTTTGATGGCATCGTCCGGGTGAGGCACGTGAAGAGAGGGGAGAGTGTGAAAAAGTGGAGGGATCGGGGGAGGTTTTTGGGTGGGCCGGAACTGTTGGAGTCTGACGTGGCAGACGCTCAGACTGTCCTACACATTCGTGATGCTAATCTGTTGGACTCTATGGAAGCAGAGGAACGCGAGGGTGTTCGGCTCGGGCCAGATCAAGAACGAGTGGGATACGGTGGACATGATCTTCGACGATCTGAGGACCTGGGCCACGTCAAAAGCGTTTGGAGGACAACTAGTATTAGAATAGTCGAGTAGAGTGAGGGAGTGGTGTGGAGGCTTGGTTAGGATCGACTTGTGACACCTAACTAGTGCACTTTGTGATCTCTTGTACATATTTTTCTCCCTTCTATAAAGTTAAGGTACGCCATTGGCGTACCCTCGAAAAAAAAACTTTCCGGACATCCGAACACGTCAGACCCAAAGTAGCGGTCCGTTTGGACGCATAAGAGTGTCCAGACACAAAGTAGGGCTCAACGAAGCCAAAATCCATTTCTGCATCCGAGCTCATCAGCACCCAAGCTGACGAAAAAAATCTAAACAAATACTAGAAAATTCAAACAATTCCATTTTTTTCATCGGTTTTGGTGCTGACCCACTCCCAACTAGCGGTTTTGACCAGTGCTGACTCAAATCCGTTTAACTTTTTAAAATTCATAATTTTTTAAATCCATATACATTTGTTTAATCTCATTTTTTTTTCAAATCCACGTACTTTTTTGAAATTCTCTTATCCTTTTTCAGATTTTTTAAATTGGCGTACTTTTTTCAAGTTTGCCTACTTTTTCCAAGTTCATGAAATTTGCCCCAAGAAAATTATGTACGTGAATTTATTAAAAATAACATAAAGTTGAAAAAAGTGCATGCATTTGGAAATAGTATGCAAATTTGAAAATAAGTGCATGGGTTTGAAAAACATGCGCGAATTTGAAAAATATGCAAACTTGAAAAAGATATGTGGATTTGAAAATAGTACGCCATTTTTAAAAAAAACATGTATTTGAAAAAAGTACGCAAATTGAGTCGGCACGATCAAAACTGGGATGAGTCAGTACCGGGGATGTATCTGATGCACCAAGGCAATTGGTGCTACCGGTGCACCGGTCGCCCGTTACACATTCAAAAATGTTTGAAAAAAATCAAAAAAAAATAGTGCAATGACACAACATCAATGTACGTTCTCACAAAAAATTAAATCAAAATTCGAAACATTGTTTGAGATACAAAAATGATAAATCTGACACTGAATAGTACATAATACAAGCTGGGCTTCAGTTTTGGCCCATTAGCACATTGAAGTCAAATTTGTCATTTTCGTATCTTGAGCATTGTTTTGAATTTTAATTTTAATTTTTGTGACAACATACATTGATGTTGCGTCGACCCACTAATTTTTTGTCGGATTTTTTCGAACATTTTTTAATGTTCAATGTGGTCCGATGCACCGGTAGCACCAATTGACCGGGTGCACCAGATACGTTCCCGTACCAAACCATGTTCGAGGATTAACATTGTCCAGTTTCAGTAGTTGAAGGTGAAGTTGTCTGATCTGAGAGTTGAGAGACCAAATCTAAACTACGGAAGGACCAAAAGTAGAGCTAACTCGCGCGCGTGCGGACGCATAATTTATTGATGTGATCGCTCCAAGCATCGGACGCGAAGAAACTTTTCCGTGAAAAGTATGCTTTTTTCCTTTTCTTATTCTTGTGTTTAGGCTTTCTTCAATGCAAAGGTGCTAAGTAAGGTGCTAAGAGCATTAAATGTGTTAAATAACTATAGTCTCCAGTGCATTGGTGCTTAGCTTGTTGTTGCTAAGGTTGCATCATTTAATTATTTAGCAACTAAAGTCTTGCATGGATAGGCTAGTTCTTTTTATTTTTAATGTTTTGCATAAGTTCCCGTGACTAGCACCGTTTCCTTCTGGGATCATCAAATTCCTCTCACTCCTCTTAATTACGATGCTACATAGAATTTTTTGCCTAATTGACATGCTTAGCACCTATCAAGGTGGAGCATTGGGAGCAGCCTTATAATTGCACGTGGGTTAGTGCTACCAACTTGCATGTAATGGATACATGTTTGGGCTCTTGACCTGGTCAATCAACACATGTATGCATTTCATCCTTTTTGGGCCACGTCAACACCCTAAGAAGGCTCCATTCCACTTCAGCCGTCAACCATAACTTTCGTTGTGGTGCTTTTTTGCGTTACCAAAGCAAGTACTCCCTCCGTTCCTAAATATTTGTCTTTCTAGACATTTCAAATGGTTACAACATACGGATGTATGTAGACATATTTTAGAGTGTAGATTCGCTCATTTTGCTTTGTATGTAGTCACTTGTTGAAATCTCTAGAAAGACAAATATTTCGGAACGGAGGGAGTACAATAGAGCTGAGTTAGGACATATACAATGGCGGCATATGGATACAGATGCTCATGACAAAAAGTAGTTTGAGGCATCTACATTTAGTTTTTCTCCCCAATGCAAGCTACCTTTATTGGGCCTTATTAAAAAATAGAAAATAAATACTCTAATACACGTGCATCTCTACTTTTTACTCCAACCTTTTGAGCTTTTGACATCGGACCACACTTTTTCACTCCAAGCACCCGCCTCCTGCAGAGGATCCCGCTTCCCTATCCGAACCTATTTTATCTGTTATTCGATCCTACGTGGCATATGACTATATGAGGCATCACCCTGGGGCTATGTATTGTACACGCCTTAGCGGGCTATAAGGAATAAACTAGTATATTTCTACTTAGTTGGAGGAAAGGGAAGATGAGAGAGAAGGTAAGCGGACTCTTCGTAAAGAGTCAGCTTTAGCACGTGCTCCTAGGCACTTTGTGAGAATAAAATGTGGACCACATAATAAAAAAGTAGTACACTTTTTTGCTGTACTATTGTACATGTTGGCTATAAAATGGGCTGTAGATGACATGTCACTGTCTTATAACCAGCAGCTGCTCTTAGGTGAACTATCCAAAACCATTCATTTTGACCTGACTTGGTTCAAACCAAAATAATTTGCACTTCCAAGCCAAACCTGCACAGCCGTTGATTTCACAAACGGTTTCCTCAATCCCAACGAAGCTATCTGAATTCTACTACTATCTAGCTAGAACAAGATTGAGCAACAAGAAACAGAAAAACCGCGAGCGATCCGTCCATCATCTTCAAGTCCAGCACCATGAATTCATGGAGGTGGTGTCCTCGCAGGCGCCGAGCAGCTGCTCGAGGTACTCCACACCGAGGTCCTCGAGCTCCATCACCATGCCCTCTCGCTGCGCCCCCCGGGTGGCGGCCTTGGCCTTTCGGCCCGCCGCCGTGGCCTTCCGTCTACACATGGAGTGACGCCGCTTGAGTGCCAGCACGGGCGATACGCCATGGGCACGGCCGCAAACGTCGTCGGCGGCGGCGCTCTCAAGAGAGCGCCTGACCTGGTCGGCGGAGAAGTTGAGTACGGCAGCGCCGCCATGGATGGCGAGCGCAGCTTGGTCGTACGCCATCGCCGCAGCCTCCGGGCTGTCGAACGTGCCCAGCCAGACCCGCACGCCGTTCCGCGTCGAGTCCCGGATCTTTACCGCGAACTTGCCCCACGGCCACGGTCGCTTTCGACCCACGCGGAGCGCGACCCACATTTACCACCACCTTGTCCTCCTCGTCGGCCTCTTGCTTCACCGGCGCGGTCTCGAGTTTGGTTCCCAAGCTCATATGCACCCATATGAAGAGCAAAATTTTAAAAAGTATATCAAAATGCTATTCACAAATATTTGAATTGTATTTGCAACAGGCATGTTCGAGTCTTCTACGTGCCTGTGTTTTTCTATGCCGAAATGGCATTCCTGGTGCTATGGACTGAAAAACAAAGTCGGTGCTCTACACAAAATGCAATTTTTGAACATTAATTTTCTTTTCTTTGTCCCCACAAAAAATATTTTATTTTATCAAAAGCAGTCATTTCTTCATAAATACTTTTTTTGGATTGGATCGTTGTGAATCACCAGTTCACCACTCACTCACCCTGATCAAGTCTTGCATGGACAATTGGATTAGATTAGAAGAATGTGAGAGCATCTACAGCTGGGCGTCTCAAACCCGCCTTATAAGTCCGGACAGGCCGCCCGGTCAATGACCGGTCACAAAATTTTAACCCAGACGGCCCCCTCAAACAACCCTCAAACGACCGGGTTGACCGGCACCCCTCATATCCAGCCCAAATATGAAGCGGATATGGGGCGCCAAGCACGCCCGCCACGTCGGACCTAATAGCCCGACCCCACCCCCAGTTGCACAAAATCCACCCCAGGTCCAGCCGAATCCATTTGCTATCTCCTCTCTTCTTCCTCCTCCGCATCGTCCGTCTCGCATTCCGCAACCGTTCCCAGCCTCTGAGCCGCTAGCTCTGGAAGAGCAGCCCTCTCTTCCATTTTCTCCGCTGGGGACGTCGTCGCCGACCCGAATGCCACCGTGGTACATCTGACAACTCTCTGGCTCCACCTTGCGCTTGATGTGTTCGGCACATTGTCCGAAAGGATTTGCTGTGATTTTGTTAGAGAAAACGATGGATTCTGATGTTTCGTTGAACGAGGAGTATGGACCAACGGAGCTTGACCAAATGATTCAAGATGAGTTCTTCGATTCCTCGGATTCAGACGAAGAAGTGGACATGATTATGCTCATGAGCATGCAAGAGGAAATGGACCGGTAAGTGGAGCATATTCTCAACTTCAAGGGCTCAATCAAAGGGAGAAGATGGTTCAACCAGGACAGGGTGTCCGGAGCAAAGCTACTGCACATGGACTACTTTGCTTCCTAACCTACTTTCCTGAATGATCCATGGTTTCGTCGCTATTTCGCATACGAAAACAATTGTTTTTGCACATTATGGAGGGAGTGGAGGCACACGACGACTACATCAAGCTCACAAGGGATTGCTGTGGCCAACTCTCTTTCTCGGCCAAGCAGAAGTGCAAGGCTGCTCTGAGGATGCTTGCACTTGGTACTGCTATAGATGCCGTTAGTGAGATGATCAGGATGGGGGAGAGCACGTGCTTGAAGACTACTATCAAGTTTGTGCACACCGTGTGGAGGTGTTTGGACCTGAGTATCTCAGAGAACCAAATGCACAGCACACGAAAAAGTTGCTGGCTATTGGAGAGGCAAGGGGGTTTCAAGGAATGTTTGGATCAATTGATTGCATGCATTGGCAATGGAGGAACTGCCTAAAGGTTTGTGGGGGAATGTATCAAGGTCACACCAGAGAGGCCACCATCATACTATAGAAGTGGTGGCATCAGATGACTTATGGATTTGGCATGCTTTCTTTGAAATGCCGGGTTCTCACAACGACATCAACATGCTTCAATGATCTTCGGTGTTCAGGAGGTTTTGCAATGGGGAATTTCCGCTGTGCAACTACACCGTCAACGGCCGAGAGTACAACACGGGATATTATCTTGCCGATGGTATCTATCCTCAGTGAGCGGCGTTTGTGAAGACCATATCCGTACTGCATGGCAATAAACAGATCCACTTTGCAACAATGCAGGAAGCGGCTAGGAAGGATGTGGAGAGGTCATTTGGTGTGCTTCAAACTCGTCGGGGAATTGTGTGGAGTGCTGCAATGATGTGGGAATCAACAACTTTGGGGCAGCTGATGACATATTATGTTATTCTGCACAATATGATTGTCGAGGATGAGGGTGATGATGTAGCCCAAACCCATGATTTCGAAGCACCTGGAGAACAAGTTGAAATCCCGGAAGATCAAGATGCAGCTCAGCTTATGAACTTTCGGCAGATGCATCAGAATCTTTGAGATCATCAGATGCACATGCAACTAGTCAATGATCTTGTGGAGCACATGTGGACCCACAATGGCACCAGGGAGCCAATGCTTGAGTTTGACACTAATAAATTTGATGTAAACGCTATCTATGCTTTGCACCAACATTTGCTATTTACGTGTGACATTGGCTTGTACGATCGACGTGCATGGATTTGCATGGATTTGAGAGTTCAGATTTGAGATATGTGATTGCCAGGAGGGAAATATGAGGGCATGATACGTCTCCAACCTATCTATAATTTTTGATTGTTCCATGCTATTATAATATCCATCTTGGATGTTTTATATGCATTTATATGCTATTTTATATGATTTTTGGGACTAACCTATTAACCTAGAGCCCAGTGCCAGTTTCTGTTTTTTCCTTTTTTTTGAGTTTTATAGAAAAGGAATACCAAACGGAGTCCAATTGACGTGTCAATTTTTGATGATTTTTTATGGACCAAAAAAAGCCCCCGGAGTAAAAAGTTGGGCCAGAAGAGTGGGCCAGAAGAGTCCCGGGCCGTCCATGAGGGTGGAGGGCGTGCCCTACCCCCTGGGCGCGCCCCCTATCTCGTGGACGACTCGGATACCCCCCTGAAGTGAGACCGACGCCAAAAAATCCTATAAATATAGAAACGCCCAGAAAGAAACCTAGATTGGGAGTTCCGTCGCCGCAAGCCTCTGTAGCCACCAAAAACCAATTGGGACCCTGTTCCGGCACCCTACCATAGGGGGGATCCCTCACCGGTGGCCATCTTCATCATCCCGGCGCTCTCCATGACGAGGAGGGAGTAGTTCACCCTCGGGGCTGAGGGTATGTACCAGTAGCTATGTGTTTGATCTATCTCTCTCTCTCTCTCTCTCTCTCTCTCTCTCTCTCTCTCGTGTTCTTGATATACGATCTTAATGTATCGCGAGATTTGCTATTATAGTTGGATCTTATGATGTTTCTCCCCCTCTACCTTCTTGTAATGGATTGAGTTTTCCCTTTGAAGTTATCTTATCGGATTGAGTCTTTAAGGATTTGAGAACACTTGATGTATGTCTTGCATGTGCTTATCTGTGGTGACAATGGGATGTTCACGTGATCTACTTGATGTATGTTTTGGTGATCAACTTGTGGGTTCAGTGACCTTGTGAACTTATGCATAGGGGTTGTCACACGTTTTCATCTTGACTCTCCGGTAGAAACTTTGGGGCACTCTTTGAAGTTCTTTGTGTTGGTTTGAATAGATGAGTCTAAGATTGTGTGATGCATATCGTATAATCATGCCCACAGATACTTGAGGTGACAATGGAGTATCTAGGTGACATTAGGGTTTTGTTTGATGTGTGTCTTAAGGTGATATCCTAGTAGGAACTCTAGGATAGATCGAACGGAAAGAATAGCTTCGTGTTATTTTACCACGGACTCTTGAATAGATCGATCAGAAAGAATAACTTTGAGGTGGTTTCGTACTGTAACGACCCGACCCAAATGGATCAAGTCTCTGTGCTTAAGTGTCATCCCTGGATCGGTATGCTGACACACACAGTACTCGAGGATTTATAACAGAGGTAAATCACATGTATAAAGTAACGTAAATACTATTACCTCAATCAATCATAGCGGAAGCAACAAAGGTTTTGGAGTTCCATCAACACCAACGACAAAGTCGAGTGTAGATAGCGCAACCCTAACGTAACACTTACTCGTCGAATAATTCCTGCAACATGAGACCTTGCGGCCATGAAGGTCAGTACATTGAATGTACTCGCAAATTCACACTGTAATGATAATGATGAACAATGCCTACAACTACATGCAAATTTGGCTGGTGGAGGCTGTAAGGCTGTTTTTGCATAAAGGTGATTTTTCCCTACCACAAAGGAATAAATTTTATTTTAACTATCATGGTAGTTGAAACATCATTGAGAAGGTACCTCCAACTCAATCCCAATTAAAGTCATTAGTAACCCAACAAATTAATTAAATAGAGTGTTGAGATCAACAAATAATCCACTTCTAGATACTCAAAGATGTCCATAACCGGGGACACGGCTACTCATGAATAGTTTGTACACTCTGCAGAGGTTTGTGCACTTTTCCCCACAAGACTCGATCGCCTCCGTTTGATTTCTCGCACTGCATGGTGTTTGAGAAATGGATGACCGAGACACAGTCTTTCAGAAGCATTCACTCTTTACCCCGGGGGACCTGTACACCTATATCCCCCCTACATCTGCTAGCCCACCACTGAAAGAGCTCACACAACTTACTCATACTATGCCAGAGCCCATAATGGCTTGTGGCTGCACATGGAAGTTTCTAGGCATGAAAATATTATATGATCCCTTTGAGCCTGGGTGGCATTCCAATAGGGTGATCACACGGTTCCTCTGGGATTCCCTAGGACAACACTGGTTTCTCCAGGTGCCCGGCAAACCACTGGGTGCTCCAGGGTGCCACAACCAATCCACCCAGATGTGTATTAAAATAGCCACCTTAAGTTGAACCATTAATTAACAATCTCACATCTGTCATGGATACTCTCAAACCCAAACCACGTCTACGAGCATAGCATGGCAACCTAAGCATATCGTAGAAGTAACTCCCAGGGGTTTGAAAATAATGCAGGTAATAGGTTGTACCTCAATCTACTTCCCAGACCCACAAGTTAAGAGATCCTACTCATGTAAGTGTTTGAGGATATACCTAATGCAATGAAAACTGGTATTGGAAAGTATGATCAAAGTGTGAACTTGCCTTGTACTGACAATGTAGATGATTCGCACTCAGAACTCGTGATAGATCTACTCATCACACTCCGATCAATCTATCATAGCGACCACGATCCGAATGGACCGAAGTCTTTGTGTTCTGTGTCATCCCTGGATCGGTAATGCTGAAACACACAATACTTGAAGGATTTATAACAGAGTGGCAATCACACACTTATTACATCGTATGGCTCCAACGAGAACTTATTACAAAATCCATGGCTTAAGGCCATCTAACAAAATAACAGCGGAAGGCTTGGAAGATAAGTGAGTCCATCAACTCCAACGGCATAGCTGAGTGCATGACAAACGACCTAGCACGTCTTATTCCTCGTCTGAAAAGTCTGCAACGTAATATGTTGCAGCCCGAAAATGGGTCAGCACATGGAATATGCTGCCAAGATAACACAAAGGATGCAAGTAACAGAATAAAGGCTAACACTATATGCATATTTGGCTGGTGGAGGCTCTAAAGGTTAAAGTTTTTGCGTAAAGCCAATTTTTACCTACAACAAAGGAATAAATTTTATTTTAACTACCATGTTGGTTGAAAATCATTGAGAAGGTTCCTCCAACTCAATCCCAAATTAAAAGTTCATCATTAACCCAACAAATTAAATTATAGAGTGATGAGATCAACCAATAATTCAAGTACCAGATACTCAAGATGTCCGTAACCGGGGACACGGCTAACCATGATCAGTTTGTACACTCTGCAGAGGTTTGTGCACTTTTCCCACAAGACTCGATCTCCTCCGTTTGGTTTCTCGCACTGCATGGTGTTTGAGAAACGGATGACCGAGACACAGTCTTTTGGAAGCATTTACTCTTTACCCCGGGTGAACCGGTACACCTACTTTCCCCTACATCTGCTAGTCCACCACTGAAAGAGCTCACACTACTTACTCATACTATGCCAGAGCCCATAATGGCATTGTGGCTGCACACGGAAGTTTCTACCATGAATAGTTTTATGATCCCTTTGAGCATGGGGGGCATTCCATAGGAAAAATCACACGGAACCCCGGGATTTCCTAGGACAACACTGGATTCTCCAGGTGCCCTGCAACCAATCCACCCAGATGTGTATTCAAGTAGTCACCTTAGGTTGAAACCTTAATTAACATCTCACATATGTCATGGATTTCACTCAAACCCAAACCACGTCTACGAGCATAGCATAGCAACCTAAGCAAACGTAGAAGTAACTCCCAAGGGTTTGAAAATAATGCAGGTAATAGGTTCTACCTCAATCTACTTCCCAGTCCCACAAGTTAAGAGATCCTACTCATGCAATGTGTGAGGGTTTGATCTAATGCATAAAAACTGGGTAATAAGAGTATGATCAAAGTGTGACTTGCCTTGCTGACGATTCACAAAACCTAGAGACTCGTAGTAGCACGCTTCACAGTCTGGGTATTCTATCGCAAGCAAACAATAACATACATAAGCAAACAAGCAATGATGCGCAAACAAAACTCCAAAAGAACAGATCTAACCAGAAAGTTCAACTTAAGAACTCCGGTTTGCAAAAAGAATCAAATCGAAAGAAGCAACGAAACTCAAACTGCGAAAGAAACTAGCTCCGGTTACTAATTGGTCTAAAGTCAAATTTTACAGTAGCCAAAACTTTGTTCAAATTGGTTAAATGGAAAAAGGGCGTCAAGACAAAGATCTGGGATTTTGAATCACCTGATTCCGACTCTCGAGCGAAAAGAAAAACGAAAAACAAGATGAGGGCAGAAATCGCGGTTAAAAACCCCGAAAAAGAAAACGGATGAACAGGCTAACGAACGAACGTTCACTGTCTGCGGCTAACGGACGAAAAGCGTTCGTTAAAACGAACGTACGGACGAACGTCCGCTAAATAGCTAAACCGAAGAAAAACCGAACCGATCTAAACCTAATAAAAAAACAGATCTACGGTTAATGAAAAACCGACCGTTTTTTAGAAAAACCTTTGGCTACCTCAAATCGACGAACTCCGGCGAGATTCCGGCGGGTCCGGCGGTCCGGCGGCGGGGCGGCGGCACGGCGGCGAGGCGGCGGCGGCGCGGCTGCGGGAGGGCGGCGGGGCGGCGTAGCGCGGCGGCGACGACGGGATGTGGCGGCGGCGGCTTGGGGCGGCGGCGGCGGCTTAGCGCTAGGGTTAGGGCGGGGCTGCGGCTGGCTCGGACTAGCGGGCCGGCGGTCGCTATATAAAGCCCAGAGTCCTGGGCGGATACGACCCTAAGTCGGTTTGCTCTTTTTTTTCTTCTAAAAGAGTCCTGGTCCAGAAAAACTAACGAAAGAAATACTAAACGGACTCCAAAAATCCCGAAATAAATTTTCACCGTCGTCTAATAATATTTAGGACAAAGTGAACATTTTCCTGGACCGAAATGCAATGTTGAAAAACGCGCATTTTTCCTATGCAAATAAAATCGCAAATAAATCCAGAAAAATACCAAAAGTGATTTTAACATTTTTCCTCCTATATTTCTGTTATTTTGGAGATGTCATATTATCTCCGCTCATATATTGTATTTAGAAATATTTTTAGGAGAGAAAAATAATTAGAATCACACTGTCCTCGTACCGGTATTCGAGCGAACTCAAATACGAAAACGGTAAAATTCCCAACTCTCTCCGTAGGTCCTTGAGTTGCTTAGAATGTCGAGGAACGCCACAAACAAAAATGCAAAGAGCATGCAATGCAGTATGATCTATGTATAACATTCCAAATTGAAAATTTGGGATGTTACAAACCTACCCCCCTTAGAATGAATCTCGCCCTCGAGATTCGACTTGGCTAGAGAACAGGTGTGGGTGGTCCTTGCGTAGATCATCTTCTCGTTCGCAGGTGGCTTCTTCCTCGGTGTGGTGACTCCACTGAACTTTGCAAAACTTGATAACCTTACTGCGGGTAACTCTGCTCGAAAATTCGAGGATCTTAACAGGCTTCTCCTCGTAGGTCAGATCACTATCCAACTGAATTGCTTCCACGGGTGCTGTGTCTCTAAGCGGTATATCGGCCATCTCTGCATGGCACTTTTTAAGCTGTGAAACGTGAAACATGTTGTGCACTCCTGACAATCCTTCGGGCAATTCCAACTTATATGCAACCTCTCCCATGCGTTCCAAAACACGGTAAGATCCCACAAATCTCGGGGCTAGCTTTCCTTTAACTCCGAAACGTTTAACTCCTCGCAGAGGCGATACCCTCAAGTACGCTCTGTCTCCGATCTCATAGGCTATCTCCTTGCGCTTCGAGTCTGCATAACTCTTCTGCCTGGACTGAGCTACCTTCAATCTATCTCGAATCAACTTCACCTTCTCCTCAGACTCTTTGATCAAGTCTGGTCCAAACAACTCTCGGTCTCCAACTTCATCCCACATTAACGATGTTCGGCATCTCCTTCCATACAATGCCTCGAACGGTGCCATCTTCAAACTGGCCTGGTAACTGTTGTTGTACGAGAACTCTGTGTAGGGCAAGTTATCCTCCCAACTAGATCCATAATCTAACGCACAGGCTCTCAATATGTCCTCCAGGATCTGGTTGACTCTCTCGGTTTGTCCATCGGTCTGCGGATGAAAAGCTGTACTAAACTCCAGCCTCGTTCCCAAAGTTTGGTGTAGCTGATGCCAAAACTTTGAGGTGAACTGTGTTCCTCTATCTGATACAATGGTCCTTGGAACTCCAAGCAGACATACTATCCTGGTCATGTATATCTTGGCCAACTTCGCACTAGTGTATGTGGTTTTCACAGGGATAAAGTGGGCTACTTTGGTCAAACGGTCCACTACTACCCAGATTGAATCATATCCTGCTTTGGTCCTGGGCAATCCGGTGATAAAATCCATGCCAAGCTTCTCCCACTTCCATTCGGGTATCGGCATAGGCTGCAACAATCCTGCTGGCTTCTGATGTTCTGCCTTTACTCTTTGGCATACATCGCATACGGCTACATACTCGGCAATATCCTTCTTCATTCCCGTCCACCAGAAACGTTCCTTCAAATCCAAATACATAAAGGAGTGCATCTAGTTACTAGCTCTAGGGCATAACCGTAGGAATTTTTTTGAATTATGCTATGTTGGGGAACGTAGCAAAATTCAAAAAATTTCCTACGCTTCACCAAGATCAATCTAAGGAGTCATCTAGCAACGAGCATAAAGGAGTGCATCTACATACCCTTTGTAGATCGTGTGCGGAAGCGTTCGAAGGAACGTGGATGATGGAGTCGTACTCTTCGTGATCCTCGTCACCGATGATCCCATCGCCGAACGGACGGCACCTCCGCGTTCAACACACGTACGATACAGCGACGTATCCTCCTTCTTGATCCAGCAAGGGGGGAGGAGAGGTTGACGGAGATCCAGCAGCACGATGGCGTGGTGGTGGATGCAACGGGAAAAGCTGCAGGGCTTCGCCGGTGCCCTGCGAGAGGAGTTGGAGGTGTGACAGGGGGGGGGGG
>LR738716.1:9833761-9864973 GCA_902687465.1 Secale cereale
GGGTGCGGCTGCCCTCTCTCCCCCACTATATATAGGGGGCCAGGGGGGGCGCCGGCCTTAGGAGATGCAATCTCCTTGGGGGGCGGCGGCCAGAGGGGGTAAACTTGCCCCCCAAGGCATAGGGGGCGCCCCCACCCCCTAGGGTTTTAACCCTAGGCGCATGGAGGGGGGGCCCATGTGCGTGCGCCAGCCCACTAGGGGCTGGCCCCCTTCCCCTTGCGGCCTACGGGGCCCTCCGGGATGGGTGGCCCCAGCCGGTGGACCCCCGCGACCCTTCCGGTGGTCGCGGGACACTCCCGGTGACCCCCGGAATTCCCCTGATGGCCAAAATTGGACTTCCTATATATCATTCTTTACCTCCGGACCATTCCGGAACTCCTCGTGACGTCCGGGATCTCATCCGGTACTCCGAACAACATTCGGGTTTCCGTGTGCGTGTATCTCTACAACCCTAGCGTCACCGAACCTTAAGTGTGTAGACCCTACGGGTTCGGGAGACACGCAGACATGACCGAGACGACTCTCCGATCAATAACCAACAGCGGGATCTGGATACCCATGTTGGTTCCCACGTGTTCCTCCATGATCTCATCGGATGAACCACTATGTCAAGGATTCACTCAATCCCGTATGTTATTCCCTTTGTCTATCGGTACGGTACTTGCCCGAGATTCGATCGTCGGTATGCCCGATGCCTTGTTCAATCTCGTCATGGCAAGTCTCTTTACTCGTTCCGTAATCCATCATCCCGTGACTAACTCCTTAGTCACTTTGAGCTCATTATGATGATGTCTTATCGAGTGGGCCCAGAGATACCTCTCCGTCATACGGAGTGACAATATCCTAGTCTTGGTTCGTACCAACTCAACAGACACTTTCGGAGATACCCGTTGCGTACCTTTATAGCCACCCAGTTACGTTGTGACGTTTGGCACACCCAAAGTATTCCTATGGTATCCGGGAGTTGCACAACCTCATGGTCTAAGGAATAAATACTTGACACTGGAAAAGCTTAAGCATTGCGAACTAAACGATCTCGTGCTAGGCTTAGGATTGGGTCTTGTCCATCACATCATTCTCCTAATGTTGTGATCCCGTTATCAATGACATCCTATGTCCATGGTCAGGAAATCGTGACCATCCGTTGATCAATGAGCTAGTAACTAGAGGCTTACCAGGGACACGTTGTGGTCTATGTATTCACACAAGTATCGCTGTTTCCGTACAATACAATTCAAGCATGAATAACAGACAATTATCGTGAACAAGGAAATATAATAATAATCCTTTTATTATTGCCTCTAGGGCATATTTCCAATAGTCTCCCACTTGCACTAGAGTCAATAATCTAGTTACATTGTGATGAATCGAACACCCATAGAGTTCTTGTGTTGATCATGTTTTGCCCGTGGAAGAGGTTTAGTCAACGGGTCTGCAACATTCAGATCCGTATGCACTTTACAAATATCTATGTCTCCATCTTGAACATAATTCCGGATGGAGTTGAAACGGCGCTTGATGTGCTTGGTCGTCTTGTGAAACCTGGGCTCCTTGGTAATGGCAATAGCTCCAATGTTGTCACAGAAGAGAGTCATCGGGCTTGACGCGCCTGGAATGACTCCTAGGTCGGTGATGAACTCCTTCATCCAGACTCCTTCTTGCGCTGCTTTGCAAGCAGCTATGTACTCCGCTTCACATGTAGAATGCGCCACGACGCTCTGCTTGCAACTGCACCAGCTGACTGCTCCACCATTCATCCAGATCTGTGTCGAAGGTAGCATCGACGTAACCCTTTACGACGAGCTCTTCGTCACCTCCATAAACGAGAAACATATCCTCAGTCCTCTTCAGGTACTTTAGTATGTTCTTGACCGCTGTCCAGTGTTCCATACCGGGATCACTTTGGTACCTCCCTACCAAACTTATGGCAAGGTTCACATCAGGTCTGGTACACAGCATGGCATACATGATAGAACCTATGGCCGAGGCATAGGGAATGACACTCATCTTTTCTCTATCTTCTGCCGTGGTCGGGGACTGAGCCTTGCTCAATCTCATACCTTGCAAAACAGGCAAGAAACCCTTCTTGGACTGATCCATATTGAACTTCTTCAATATCTTGTCAAGGTATGTGCTTTGTGAAAGACAAATGAAGCGTCTTGATCTATCTCTATAGATTTTGATGCCTAATATGTAAGCAGCTTCTCCAAGGTCCTTCATTGAAAAACTCTTATTCAAGTAGGCCTTTGTGCTCTCCAAGAATTCTATATCATTTCCCATCAGCAATATGTCATCCACATATAATATGAGAAATGCTACAGAGCTCCCACTCACTTTCTTGTAGATACAGGCTTCTCCCCAAGTCTATATAAAGCCAAACGCTTTGATCACATCATTAAAGCGAATATTCCAACTCCGAGATGCTTGCACCAGCCCGTAGATCGAGCACTGGAGCTTGCATACCTTGTTAGCATTCTCTGGATCGACAAAACCTTCCGACTGCATCATATACAGCTCTTCCTTGAGGAAACCATTAAGGAATGCCGTTTTGATATCCATTTGCCATATCTCATAATCATAGAATGCGGCAATTGCTAACATGATTTGGACTGACTTCAGCATCGCTACGGGAGAGAAAGTCTCGTCGTAGTCAATCCCTTGAACTTGTCGATAACCCTTAGCGACAGGCTGAGCCTTATGGATGGTCACATTACCATCCGCGTCTGTCTTCTTCTTAAATATCCATTTATTTACTATGGTGTGCCTATCATCGGGCAAGTCCACCAAAGTCCATACTTTGTTTTCATACATGGATTCTATCTCGGATTTCATGGCTCCAAGCCATTTATTGGAATCCGGGCCCGCCATCGCTTCTTCATAGTTCGAAGGTTCACCGTTGTCTAACAACATGATTTCCATGACAGGGTTGCCGTACCACTCTGGTGCGGAACGTGTCCTTGTGGACCTTCGAAGTTCAGTAGTAACTTGATCTGTATCTTCATGATCATCATCATTAACTTCCTCCCTTGTCGGTGCAGGCACCTCAGGAACAATTTCCTGCGCTGCGCTACTTTCCGGTTTGGGAGGGGTGACTGTCACCTCATCAAGTTCTACTTTCCTCCCACTCACTTCTTTCGAGAGAAACTCTTTCTCCAGAAAGGATCCATTCTTGGCAACAAAGACCTTGCCTTCGGATCTGTGGTAGAAGGTGTACCCAATTGTTTCCTTTGGGTATCCTATGAAGACGCATTTTTCCGATTTGGGTTCGAGCTTCTCAGGTTGAAGTTTCTTGACATAAGCATCGCAATCCCAAACTTTTAGAAACGACGGCTTAGGTTTCTTGCCAAACCAAAGTTCATATGGTGTCGTCTCAACGGATTTCGACGAAGCCCTATTTAAAGTGAATGCGGAAGTCTCTAAAGCATAACCGCAAAAAGATAACGGTAAGTCGGTGACAGACATCATAGATCACACCATATCCAATAGAGTACGATTTCGACGTTCGGACACACCATTACGCTGAGGTGTTCCGGGCGGTGTCAATTGTGAAACAATTCCACAGTTCCTAAGGTGCGTGCCAAATTCATGACTTAAATATTCACCCCCACGATCCGATCGCAAGAACTTTATTTTTCTGTCACGTTGATTCTCAACGTCATTCTGAAATTCCTTGAACTTTTCAAAGGTCTCAGACTTGTGCTTCATCAAGTAGATATACCCATATCTACTCAAGTCATCTGTGAGGGTGAGAACATAACGATAGCCTCCGCGAGCCTCAACACTCATTGGACCGCACACATCGGTATGTATGATTTCCAATAAGTTGGTTGCTCTCTCCATTGTTCCGGAGAACGGAGTCTTGGTCATCTTGCCCAAGAGGCATGGTTCGCACGTGTCAAATGATTCATAATCAAGAGACTCCAGAAGTCCATCTGCATGAAGCTTCTTCATACGTTTGACACCAATATGACCAAGGCGGCAATGCCACAAGTATGTGGGACTATCATTGTCAACTTTACATATTTTGGCATTCACACTATGAATATGTGTATCATCACGGTCGAGATTCATCAAAAATAAACCATTGACCAGCGGGGCATGACCATAAAACATATCTCTCAAATAAATAGAACAACCATTATTCTCGGATTTAAATGAGTAGCCATCTCGCATCAAACGAGATCCAGATACAATGTTCATGCTCAAAGCTGGTACTAAATAACAATTATTAAGGTTTAAAAATAATCCCGAGGGTAGATGTAGAGGCAGCGTGCCGACGGCAATCACATCAAGCTTGGAACCATTCTCGACGCGCATCGTCACCTCGTCCTTCGCCAGTCTCCGCTTATTCCGCAGCTCCTGCTTTGAGTTACAAATATGAGCAACTGCACCGGCATCAAATACCCAGGAGCTACTACGAGCGCTGGTAAGGTACACATCAATAACATGTATATCACATATACCTTTGACGTTGTTGGCCTTCTTGTCTGCTAAGTATTTGGGGCAGTTCCGCTTCCAGTGACCCGTTCCCTTGCAATAAAAGCACTCAGTCTCAGGCTTGGGTCCATACTTTGGCTTCTTCCCGGCAACTGGCTTGCCGGGCGCGGCAACTCCCTTGCCGTCCTTCTTGAAGTTCTTCTTACCCTTTCCCTTCTTGAACTTAGTGGTTTTATTGACCATCAACACTTGATGCTCTTTCTTGATCTCCACCTCCGCTGATTTCAGCATTGAATACACCTCGGGAATGGACTTCTCCATCCCTTGCATATTGAAGTTCAACACAAAGCTCTTGTAGCTAGGTGGGAGCGACTGAAGGATTCTGTCAACGACCGCTTCGTCTGGGAGATTCATTCCCAACTGAGACAAGCGGTTGTGCAACCCAAAAATCTTGAGTATGTGCTCACTGACAGAACTATTTTCTTCCATCTTACAGCTGTAGAATGCGTTGGAGACATCATATCTCTCAACTCGGGCATGAGCCTGGAAAACCATTTTTAGCTCTTGGAACATCTCATATGCTCCTTGGTGCTCAAAACGCTTTTGGAGCCCCGATTCTAAGCTGTAGATCATGCCGCACTGAACCAGGGAGTAATCATCATAACGCGACTGCCAAGCGTTCATAACATCTTGGTTTGCCGGGGCGGGAGCGTCACCTAGCGGTGCTTCTAGGACATAAGTTTTCTTGGCAGCTATGAGGATGATCCTCAGGTTATGGACCCAGTCCGTATAGTTGCTACCATCGTCTTTCAGCTTGGATTTCTCTAGGAACGCGTTGAAGTTGAGGGTGACATGAGCGTGGGCCATTTGATCTACAAGACATATTGTAAAGAATTTAGACTAAGTTCATGATAATTAAGTTCATCTAATCAAATTTTAATGAACTCCCACTCAGATTGACATCTCTCCAGTCTTCTAAGTGATACATGATCCGAATCGACTAGCCCGTGTCCGATCATCACGTGAGACGGACTAGTCATCAACGGTGAACATCTTCATGTTGATCGTATCTTCTATACGACTCATGTTCGACCTTTCGGTCTTCCGTGTTCCGAGGCCATGTCTGTACATGCTAGGCTCGTCAAGTGAACCCTAAGTGTATTGCGTGTGTAAATCTGGCTTACACCCGTTGTATGCGAACGTTAGAGCCTATCACACCCGATCATCACGTGGTGCTTCGGAACAACGATCCTTAGCAACGGTGCACAGTTAGGGGGAACACAATTCTTGAACTTTTTAGTGAGATATCATCTTATTTACTACCGTCGTTCTAAGTAAACAAGATGCATAAACATGATAAACATCACATGCAATCAAATAAAGTGACATGATATGGCCAATATCATCTTGCTCCTTCGATCTCCATCTTCGGGGCACCATGATCATCTTTGTCACCGGTATGATACCATGATCTCCATCATCATGATCTCCATCATCGTGTCTTCATGAAGTCGTCACGCCAACTATTACTTCTACTACTATGGCTAAGTTTAGCAATAAAGTAAAGTAATTACATGGCGTTATTCAGTGACACGCAGGTCATACAATAATTAAGACAACTCCTATGGCTCCTGCCGGTTGTCATTTTCATCGACATGCAAGTCGTGATTCCCTATTACAAGAACATGATCAATCTCATACATCACATATATCATTCATCACATCTTCTTGGACATACCACATCACATAGCACATGCTGCAAGAACAAGTTAGACGACCTCTAATTGTTGTTGCAAGTTTTTACGTGGCTTCTACAGTTTTTCTAGCAAGAACGTTTCTTACCTACGCCAAAACCACAACGTGATTTGTCAATTTCTATTTACCCTTCATAAGGACCCTGTTCATCGAATCTGATCCGACTAAAGTGGGAGAGACAGACACCCGCCAGCCACCTTATGCAACTAGTGCATGTCTGTCGGTGGAACCAGTCTCATGTAAGCGTACGTGTAAGGTCGGTCCGGGCCGCTTCATCCCACGATGCCGCCGAATCAAGATTGGACTAGTAACGGCAAGAGAATTGAACAAACTCAACGCCCACAACTTGTTTGTGTTCTACTCGTGCAAGATGCTACGCAAAGACCTAGCTCAGATGCCATTGTTGGGGAACGTAGCAGAATTCAAAATTTTTCCTACGCTTCACCAAGATCAATCTAAGGAGTCATCTAGCAACGAGCATAAAGGAGTGCATCTACATACCCTTTGTAGATCGCGTGTGGAAGTGTTCGAAGGAACGTGGATGATAGAGTCGTACTCTTCGTGATCCTCGTCACCGATGATCCCAGCACCGAACGGATGGCACCTCCGCGTTCAACACACGTACGGTACAACGATGTCTCCTCCTTCTTGATCCAGCAAGGGCGGAGGAGAGGTTGACGGTGATCCAGCAGCATGACGGCGTGGTGGTGGATGCAACGGGAAAAGCTGCAGGGCTTCGCCGGCGCCCGGCGAGAGGAGTTGGAGGTGTGACGGGAGGGGGGAGAGGCGCCAGAGGCTTGGGGTGCGGCTGCCCTCTCTCCCCCCACTATATATAGGGGGCTAGGGGGGGGCACCGGCCCTAGGAGATGCAATCTCCTAGGGGGGCGGCGGCCAGAGGTGGGAAACTTGCCCCCCAAGGCATAGGGGCGCCCCCACCCCCTAGGGTTTTAACCCTAGGCGCATGGAGGGGGGGGGCCCATGTGGGTGCGCCAGCCCACTAGGGGCTGGCCCCCTTCCCCTTGCGGCCTACAGGGCCCTCCGGGATGGGTGGCCCCACCCGGTGGACCCCCGGGACCCTTCCGGTGGTTCCGGGACACTCCCGGTGACCCCCGGAATTCCCCCGATGGCCGAAACTGGACTTCCTATATATCATTCTTTACCTCCGGACCATTCCGGAACTCCTCGTGACGTCCGGGTTCTCATCCGGGACTCCAAACAACATTCGGGTTTCCGTGTGCATGTATCTCTACAACCCTAGCGTCACCGAACCTTAAGTGTGTAGACCCTACGGGTTCGGGAGACACGCAGACATGACCGAGACGACTCTCCGGTCAATAACCAACAGCGGGATCTAGATACCCATGTTGATTCCCATGTGTTCCTCGATGATCTCATCGAATGAACCACTGTGTCAAGGATTCACTCAATCCCGTATGTTATTCCCTTTGTCTATCGGTACGGTACTTGCCCGAGATTCGATCGTCGGTATGCCCGATGCCTTGTTCAATCTCGTCATGGCAAGTCTCTTTACTCGTTCCGTAATCCATCATCCCATGACTAACTCCTTAGTCACTTTGAGCTATTTATGATGATGTCTTACCGAGTGGGCCCGGAGATACCTCTCCGTCATACGGAGTGACAATATCCCAGTCTCGGTTCGTACCAACTCAACAGACACTTTCGGAGATACCCGTTGCGTACCTTTATAGCCACCCAGTTATGTTGTGAAGTTTGGCACACCCAAAGTATTCCTACGTTATCCGGGAGTTGCACAATCTCATGGTCTAAGGAATAAATACTTGACACTGGAAAAGCTTAAGCATTGCGAACTAAACGATCTCGTGCTATGCTTAGGATTGGGTCTTGTCCATCACATCATTCTCCTAATGATGTGATCCCGTTATCAATGACATCCTATGTCCATGGTCAGGAAACCATGACCATCCATTGATCAACGAGCTAGTAACTAGAGGCTTACCAGGGACACGTTGTGGTCTATGTATTCACACATGTATCGTTGTTTCCGTACAATACAATTCAAGCATGAATAATAGACAATTATCATGAACAAGGAAATATAATAATAATCCTTTTATTATTGCCTATAGGGAATATTTCCAACAGTCTCCCACTTGCACTAGAGTCAATAATCTAGTTACATTGTGATGAATCGAACACCCATAGAGTTCTGGTGTTGATCATGTTTTGCCCGTGGAAGAGGTTTAGTCAACGGGTCTGCAACATTCAGATCCGTATGCACTTTACAAATATCTATGTCTCCATCTTGAACATAATTTCGGATGGAGTTGAAACGGCGCTTGATGTGCTTGGTCTTCTTGTGAAACCTGGGCTCCTTGGTAATGGCAATAGCTCCAGTGTTGTCACAGAAGAGAGTCATCGGGCTTGACGCGCTTGGAATGACTCCTAGGTCGGTGATGAACTCCTTCATCCAGACTCCTTCTTGCGCTGCTTCGCAAGCAGCTATGTACTCCGCTTCACATGTAGAATGCGCCACGACGCTCTGCTTGCAACTGCACCAGCTGACTGCTCCACCATTCAAAATATACACGTATCCGGTTTGTGACTTAGAGTCATCCAGATCTGTGTCGAAGCTAGCATCGACGTAACCCTTTACGACGAGCTCTTCGTCACCTCCATAAACGAGAAACATATCCTTAGTCCTCTTCTGGTACTCTAGGATGTTCTTGACCGCAGTCCAGTGTTCCATACCGGGATCACTTTGGTACCTCCCTACCAAACTTATGGCAAGGTTCACATCAGGTCTGGTACACAGCATGGCATACATGATAGAACCTATGGCCGAGGCATAGGGAATGACACTCATATTTTCTCTATCTTCTGCCGTGGTCGGGGACGGAGCCTTGCTCAATCTCGTACCTTGCAAAACAGGCAAGAACCCCTTCTTGGACTGATCCATATTGAACTTCTTCAATATCTTGTCAAGGTATGTGCTTTGTGAAAGACCAATGAGGCGTCTTGATCTATCTCTATAGATTTTGATGCCTAATATGTAAGCAGCTTCTCCAAGGTCCTTCATTGAAAAAATCTTATTAAAGTAGGCCTTTGTGCTCTCCAAGAATTCTATATCATTTCCCATCAGCAATATGTCATCCACATATAATATGAGAAATGCTACAGAGCTCCCACTCACTTTCTTGTAGATACAGGCTTCTCCCCAAGTCTGTATAAAGCCAAACGCTTTGATCACATCATTAAAGCGAATATTCCAACTCCGAGATGCTTGCACCAGCCCGTAGATCGAGCGCTGGAGCTTGCATACCTTGTTAGCGTTCTCTGGATCGACAAAACCTTCCGGCTGCATCATATACAGCTCTTCCTTGAGGAAACCATTAAGGAATGCCATTTTGACGTCCATTTGCCATATCTCATAATCATAGAATGCGGCAATTGCTAACATGATTCGGACTGACTTCAGCATCGCTACGGGAGAGAAAGTCTCATCGTAGTCAATCCCTCGAACTTGTCGAAAACCCTTAGCGACAAGCCGAGCCTTATAGAAGGTCACATTACCATCCGCGTCTGTCTTCTTCTTAAATATCCATTTATTTTCTATGGCGTGCCTATCATCGGGCAAGTCCACCAAAGTCCATACTTTTTTTTCATACATGGATTCTATCTCGGATTTCATGGCTCCAAGCCATTTATTGGAATCCGGGCCCGCCATTGCTTCTTCATAGTTCGAAGGTTCACCGTTGTCTAACAACATGATTTCCATGACAGGGTTGTCCTACCACTCTGGTGTGGAACATGTCCTTGTGGACCTTCGAAGTTCAGTAGTAACTTGATCTGTATCTTCATGATCATCATCATTAACTTCCTCCCTTGTCGGTGCAGGCACCTCAGGAACAATTTCCTGCGCTGCGCTACTTTCCGGTTCGGGAGGGGTGACTGTCATCTCATCAAGTTCTACTTTCCTCCCACTCACTTCTTTCGAGAGAAACTCTTTCTCCAGAAAGGATCCATTCTTGGCAACAAAGACCTTGCCTTCGGATCTGTGGTAGAAGGTGTACCCAATCGTTTCCTTTGGGTATCCTATGAAGACGCATTTTTCCGATTTGGGTTCGAGCTTCTCAGGTTGAAGTTTCTTGACATAAGCATTGCAACCCCAAACTTTTAGAAACGACAGCTTAGGTTTCTTGCCAAACCAAAGTTCATACGGTGTCGTCTCAACGGATTTCGACGGAGCCCTATTTAAAGTGAATGCGACAGTCTCTAAAGCATAACCCCAAAAAGATAATGGTAAGTCGGTGAGAGACATCATAGATCGCACCATGTCCAACAGAGTACGATTTCGACGTTCGGACACACCATTACGCTGAGGTGTTCCAGGCGCTGTCAATTGTGAAACAATTCCACAGTTCCTAAGGTGCGTGCCAAATTCATGACTTAAATATTCACCCCCACGATCCGATCGCAAGAACTTTATTTTTCTGTCACGTTGATTCTCAACCTCATTCTAAAATTCCTTGAACTTTTCAAAGGTCTTAGACTTGTGCTTCATCAAGTAGATATACCCATATCTACTCAAGTCATCTGTGAGGGTGAGAACATAACGATAGCCTCCGCGAGCCTCAACACTCATTGGACCGCACACATCGGTATGTATGATTTCCAATAAGTTGGTTGCTCTCTCCATTGTTCCGGAGAACGGAGTCTTGGTCATCTTGCCCAAGAGGCATGGTTCGCACGTGTCAAATGATTCATAATCAAGAGACTCTAGAAGTCCATCTTCATGAAGCTTCTTCATACGTTTGACACCAATATGACCAAGGCGGCAATGCCACAAGTATGTGGGACTATCATTGTCAACTTTACATCTTTTGGCATTCACACTATGAATATGTGTATCATCACGGTCGAGATTCATCAAAAATAAACCATTGACCAGCGGGGCATGACCATAAAACATATCTCTCAAATAAATAGAACAACCATTATTCTCGGATTTAAATGAGTAGCCATCTCGCACCAAACGAGATCCAGATACAATGTTCATGCTCAAAGCTGGTACTAAATAACAATTATTAAGGTTTAAAACTAATTCCGAGGGTAGATGTAGAGGCAGCGTGCCGACGGCGATCACATCAACCTTGGAACCATTCCCGACGCGCATCGTCACCTCGTCCTTCGCCAGTCTCCGCTTATTCCGCAGCTCCTGCTTTGAGTTACAAATATGAGCAACTGCACCGGTATCAAATACCCAGGATCTACTACGAGCGCTGGTAAGGTACACATCAATAACATGTATATCACATATACCTTTGACGTTGCCGGCCTTCTTGTCTGCTAAGTATTTGGGGCAGTTCCGCTTCCAGTGACCCGTTCCCTTGCAATAAAAGCACTCAGTCTCAGGCTTGGGTCCATACTTTGGCTTCTTCCCTGCAACTGACTTACCGGTCGCGGCAACTCCCTTGCCGTCCTTCTTGAAGTTCTTCTTACCCTTGCCCTTCTTGAACTTAGTGGTTTTTTTGACCATCAACACTTGATGCTCTTTCTTGATCTCCACCTCCGCTGATTTCAGCATTGAATACTGATACGTCTCAAACGTATCTACTTTTCCAAACACTTTTGATATTGTTTTGACCTCATTCTTGCATGATTTGGACTAAACTAACCCGGACTGACGCTGTTTCCAGCAGAGCTGCCTGTATGGTTTATTTGTGTGCAGGAAAACGGATTTTTAAGCATCTCAGAAAAATCCACGAAAAATCACGAAAAATCCACGCACCCGAAGAAACAAAATGCCAGAAGTGGGGCCAGAGGGGGGCCAGGGGGTGCCCAGGCGCCCTGTGGGCGCGCCCCCCTGGGCCGCGCCGGGGGGCGCCTGGGTGGGGCCCACACCCCCTGGTGCCCTACTTTAGCCCGTATTTTTCCTCCCGACGCAGAAACCCCAGATCGGAAGTCCTTTCGCTGTTTTTCGTCGCGGAGCCGCCGCCACCCTCTGTTCTTCTTCGGGAGGGCTAATCTGGAGGCTGATTTGGCCTCCGGAGAGGGGAGATCGTCACCATCGTCATCATCATCACCACTCCATCATCCCTCCATGACTTCCCCCTTCATGTGTGACTAATTCCCTTGCTGTAGGCGAAGGGGATGGTAGGGATTGGATGAGTTAGATCATGTAATAGTTCGTCAGATTGTTGGGGGCATGTTGCCTATCATCTAGTATGGTGTTTGTCATCTTTGCTACAACTTGTTACTCTTAATGCTTGACACTTAGGGCCCGAGTGCCATGATTTCAGATCTAAACCATATGTGTTTGCATGAATATATTTGTGTTTTTGATCCTATCTATGAGTTGTATGCACCTGTTACGGTTCGGAACCGGCGATCCCAAAAGTGACAGCTTGGGACACCAAAGGGGATGGTCCGTAGTTTGAGGATTACATGTATCCATTGAGTTCATTGCTTTGTTCCGGTGCTCTTTGACATGAGCACCTTAATATCCATTAGTTCCTTTTGGCCCCGTTCGTAGCGGGATGGTAGGACAAAAGATGTCGTGCAAGTTCTTATTGCAAGCACGTACAACTACCTACGGGATACATGCCTAATGTTTGATATTTGCCTAGATGATCATTACTTTTCCGTGTGCCGTGCCCCGAGTTAGTAACTATCTCATCCATGCAACACCCAACCATCCATCTCCCTAGCCTACAGTATTTTAAACCTTGCTTGTCACTAGTTGCTACTTTTGCCATTTACTACTGCTATTTACTTTTGCTGTTTACTTTCACTATTACTATCATCACTATCATATCATTGTTACCACTTATCTTTTGTTGCAAGTTAGTATATTTCAGGTGCGGTTGAATTGACAACTCAACTGTTAAAGCTTATAAATACTCTTTGGCTCCCCGTGTGTCGAATCAATAAATTGGGTTATTCTTACCCGCGAAGACTATCTCGATCCCTTACGGTTGAGGGTTATCAAGTACCGTTTTCTGGCGCCGTTGCCGGGGAGCATAGCAATATTTACAAGTCTACTTGAGGTATCCTACCTGCTACACTTTATTCACTATGGGTAAGAAAGGAGACCCAAAGGTTCCGATCTTACGATCCACTACAAGAAGAGGTACTGCTCTGAGCACTAGTGCTACACTTGATTCACCTTCTGTCATGAGTAAGTTCGCCTCACCACCACCACATGATGCTCCTACTGAATCTGTTACTATGTCTGATACACTTGATGATGCTTCTACTACTTTTGATGATGATATTAGTTCACTTGGTTATGCTCTTGAGAAACAAATTACTGCTGCTGCTGAAAAATATGGAATTGAACTTCCTATTACTCGCTACCCTATTGGTGAGACTTATGATTTTCCCGAATTGAGTAAACTCCAGGAGAGGCTCCTTGATGATGATTACTATATACTTGATGAAGATTTATGCAGGGAACTGACAGAGTTTGCCGGCTCTGACCCTGAGACTATTAAGAAAATATTTGAAAAACACTCTTTGAAAAACAAAACCGTTCCTAATCCTGAGTTTGCTACATCTCCTATATGCATTGATGATCCTGATTTTGATTTCTCTGTTGATCTTTCACTTATACCTATGGTTGAAGCTGACCCCTTTTATGGCAGAGAAAATGATGATGCTATTGCACACCTAACTAAACTTGGTGAGCTAGGTAGCCTGTTTACCACAGATGAGAAGATACACTACTTTTATGTGACCAAGCTTCTTCCTTTCTCGTTGAAGGAAGGTGCTAAATCATGGTATGATTCACTCCCATGCGGTTCTATTAAGAGTCCTCAGGACTTAGCTCACTCTTTTGTTGATAAGTACTTTCCTACTCATATGCAACATGCTGCTTTAGAAAGAATTTATAACTTTAAACAGTTGCAGGATGAGTCCCTCCCTAAAGCTTGGGGGAGGTACTGCGGTTTGATTCAGGCTGGACCAGGACATGGAGTTCCTAAGAATGAATTAATTGATATATTCTATGCTGGTCTAACTGATGAATCTAGGTCCTATCTGGACAGCTGTTGTAGGATCGAAAGTATGTCTAGAGGGGGGTGATTAGACTACTTGTAAGTATAAAAATTCTGCCTTTTGACAAAGAACAGTTTTTGGCAGATTCACAGTTTTGATCAAGTCAAGCATCACCCTACACATGCAATTCTAGAGTATAGGCAGCGGAAAGTAAATTGCACATGTAGTAAAGAGAGGTGGAGAAGAGCAAACACAATTTTGGAGACGCGGTGATTTTTCCCGTGGTTCCGATAGGTGGTGCTATCGTACATCCACGTTGATGGAGACTTCAACCCACGGAGGGTAACGGCTGCGAGAGTCCACGGAGGGCTCCACCCACGAAGGGTCCACGAAGAAGCAACCTTGTCTATTCCATCATGGCCTACGCCCACGGAGGGCTAGCCTTACTCGGGGTAGATCTTCACGAAGTAGGCGATCTCCTTGCCCTTACAAACTTCTTGGTTCAACTCCACATCTCGACGACGGATGCTCCCAAGCGACACCTAACCAATCTAGGAGGCACCACCCTCCAAAAGGTAATAGATGTTGTAGATGATGATGAACTCCTTGCTCTTGTGCTTCAAATGATAATCTCCCCAACACTCAACTCTCCTCACTGATTTGGCTGTGGTGGAAGAAAGGATTGAGTGGAAAGCAACTTGGGAAGGCTAGAGATCAAGCTTCATATGGTGGGAGTGGAGCAACTTGATCTCAACACAAGGGTAGGTAGTTCTCTTCTCAGAAATGTAAGGTAGGAGTGGTAGTTCTTTCTGATGGCTCTCTCCACGAATGAAGAGGGGGTGGAGGGGTACAAATAGCCTCCACACAAAATCCAACCGTTACACACATTTGAGCAATCTCGGTGGGACCGAAGTGGACAACTCGGTGAGACCGATAGTTCAAATAATGTGAACGTTGGGGTTTTCGGTGGGACCGAATATACAATCTCGGTTAGTCCGATTCGTGCAATGACAAGAGCATGCCAGTTTCGGTGGGACCGACTTCATCATCTCGGTGACACCGATTTGATGACAGAAGGTTACAGAACCTTGGCAACTCATGTTTCGGTGAGACCGAGTTCAGAATTGGAAAATCTGAGTTTACTAGGGTTTGGCTTATGGCTGAGGTGGTTCATCTCGGTGTGACTGAGTTTGGAATATCGGTGGGACCGAGATTACTTATGAGTGTATATGGCAGTGAAAGTTGTTGATAGTTTAGGAGATGTATCACTAAGCACTTGAGCAACCAGATCATCATCATAACCTCATCCCCTTTTAATAGTATTGGCTTTTCCTATGGACTCAATGTGATCTTGGATCACTAAACCAAAAATGGAGTCTTGAGCTTTTGCCAATGCTTGCCTTAGCATTTTGAGGGGTCCACTTCTTCAGTCCTTGCCATACCCATATCACTGAACTTCTCTGAAATGATTCTCAAGTAACTATTAGTTCAATGATATATATGTTGTTATTAATTACCAAAACCACCCGGGGATTAGTTGCACTTTCAATCTCCCCCTTTTTGGTAATTGATGACAACATATAGATCAAAGCTTCGACAAAGGATATAATCAATGAATAATATCGTCGCTTTGAGAAGTATGTGATAAGCAAGAGCTCCCCCTAAATTTGTGCATTTTTTTAAGATTTGCGTTTGAATGCAAATGCACAATCGATTAGGATCATGGGTCACTCTTCCATGTCACATACATCTTGGTGGAGCGCACAAAATGATAAGAATGAACAGCATGCACCCAATCACCAAGACATGAGTAAATAGTCATACGAGATAGGAATGGCATATGATAAGCATTAAGCACACATTAAAGCATAGTACGACCAAGCGCTCATTAAGGTAGCATCAAACGGAGTATCAAGCACACTGAATGTCTCGAAAACCAAAAGTATCTCAAAGAAACCGCAAAAGAACGAAAGAGCAAAAGCGCAAAGACAACAGCACTCTCTCTCTCGAAGCCCTATGATCTATACAATTTCTCCCCCTTTGGCAACAAGTTACCAAAAAGTTCGAAAAAGCATAGAGCTAAACGTCACTGTGGACTCTGCTGGCAGCTCCCGTCTGGGTTGATGTCGGAGTGGATATGACAGCATCGGCGAAGACTTCAGCTGATGTCTGTGCTGGAGGAGTGGACACTGGAGCTGGAGCTGAAGTAACTGCTGGAACTGTGGGAGGTGCTGAAGCTGTAGTCCTGGTGTCAGTCACTGGAATAGCAGCTGATCGGGATCCTTTGGGAACCGGAGCAGCCTATCGATGAGAATCTTGGACTAAGTCATCCTGCAACTCACGCATAAGCTCTGCCTTGTCCTGCTTTGCTTCCTCAATGTCTGCCTCGAGCTTGTTGACGGTCACTTGTATTTCAGTCAGCTTCACGTCCAGAGCGTGGATCTTCTCGTCAACAATCCTCTCTAAGCTCTCCTGAGACTGTTCAATGCTGGCCAGGCGTTGTTCAATCCTTTGAGTAGCTTCAAGAATTTGCTCTCCGAAACTCTTTGGTTTAGCTGCTGCTGCTGCTGCTGCTTTGTCAGCTTTGGCTTTCTTAGCAGCTGTGATCTTGGCTTGACCTTCAACAGATGTCAGATCCTCCTCATCCATCACAACAACATTGTCTTCATGCTCTGGCTGCAGCGGTAAATGTTTTCTATCCAACAAGAATGTGCCCGTGCCAAACTTGGCATTGATAAGCATCTGAATCTGCGGGGCAAATCCACATGACCTTTTCTGGTCAGCTGCAGTCCTCTTAATGGTCTCTACCATCAAGTCCATCACCTTGAAAGGTGCTTTCTCATCAAGTATATGCAGCATGTTGATAGAGTATCCTCTGATCATGCGATGATCTCCAGATTTGGGCATCAAGGTATGCCTCAAAATGGTATTAGTAGTAGGTAAGCCTGCCTGGAGATGGTAGACTGAGCCGAGCTTCCAGATTTCCAAATCCTCTGCTGGAATCTCTTTGTACATGTTTTTCATGGATTCATGATTCTTCTTTGGAATCCCATATACATCAATATCATCTTCTCGTTGCACTGGAGCATTCAGAATTTCTGCCCATTCTTCAACAGAAGAAGAAAACCTTTGACCTTCAGTCATCCACGTAATCTTTCCATCAAGGTAGAAGTGAGCTGTGGCATAAAATTGCATTATCATCTCATCGTTCCAACTGGTCAATTTCTGACCTACAAAATCTGCAACTCCACATGCAGTGAAACTTTCATGCACATGTGGAAAGAAATCTCTGTGCTCTTCGCTGTCAATGTACTCCCAGTCAACATATCTGGTGTCTGCGACTATGGGCTTCTTGTCCATCAGCACGGTCTCATAGAAGTCCTGCTGCTCTCTGGTGTGAAATCTGGGATCTACAGCAGTTCTTCTCCTCACGGCATATGGGTCAGTTTGTCTCCATAACCTGAGACCTCTATCTTTCCTTGCCTTCATATCCTCGGCTTGAGGATGAGCATCATTATGGAGTGGCAGTTTTGGACGAAGTTTCAGCAAAACTTGTCCTTCATCGTCAGACTCAGCTGGTGGCACATCATCCTTGTTCTTTTCAGACGCTGGAATGTTTCTGATGGTCCTCTTGGGCTTGGCAGCAAGCTTTGCTGGAGCTGCCCTAGCTGGAGCAGATTTCTTGGGCTTTGATGTGGCTCCAGCCTTAATGGCATCACCCATGAGCTTCGGCTTCTGAGGAGGAGGCTGGGGTGCTTCCTCATCCTCATCCTCTACTGCTGCATCTGCATGAGAATCAATATACATATTTGCTCTAGCTTCTGACACATGCACTACCCTCTTTCTCTTGGTGGTTTTCTTCACTTTGCTTGCAGCTGCCTCTCCCAAATTCAGCTTCTTAGCAACAGTTGACTGCTTGACTTTGCTGGTGCCCTTCTTAGATTGTTGACCTTGTTGCTCTTTGGCAGCAACCTTCCTTTTAGGCTTTGAGGTCACCTCTTCCTCAACAACAAAATCTGAATCCTCATCATCTGAATTCTTCTCCTTTCTAGCTCTGGTGGCTGCAGGAGGCAAGCCACTTGGTGTACTCCTCTCACCATCATCAGATGAGCTACTAGGATCAGGACTAGTGTCTGCCTCTGGAATGTCTGCAATGGGTGTCTCTGACCTGTTCTGACTGTCACTGGTATCTGACATGGCTGACAACCTGTGAATAGATAAGGTATAGGCAGAGAAGAAGAGTCATCACAAACTGCAGAAGTTTTTGCAAAAAAAAATGAGTTCAAATTCTACTATTAAGTTTTCACAGAAGACATTTCGGTCAGACCGAGTTTAAGTTTCGGTGAATCCGAAGTGTTAAACAGGAGCTTGGCACACCACTTTCGGTTTGACCGAAGTGGGTTTCGGTCCTGCCGAAAACACTAGGGTTTCACAAAATCTTTATTTCGGTCACACCGATTTTGCACAACTCGGTTGGACCGAAGGGTGCAGTGCAATGGCCATAGGCCAAATCGGTCATACCGAAAATATAAAATCGGTCTCACCGAGATGTGTTCCGTGGAAACCTAACCCTAAAACTTTTACTCGAATCTAGTTCAAACGAACCAATCCGGTGTACAGGAGGATTTCAATCGTGGCAAGATACTAGGCAATCCAAACGTGCATTGAATCGTAGATGGGAGCACGAGTGGGATCAAAACTCACCCTAACTTGGTGGAGTTTTTCTACGGCGGCAACGGCACGGAGGAGATGGCCGTTGACGGCGACGGAGACCTGCGACGAGGGCGCACAGGCGACGACGGCGACGATCCGGAGACCAAGACGATGGCAGCAAGGGATGTGGGGGCGAAACGTTTGAAGGAGGAATCAACGCGCGCGGCCCTTGGAATATATACCCCTTTGCTGTCGGTGGGACCGAGTTGTAAAACTCGGTGGCACCGAGATGGATAACTGCTAGGCAGTTATGCACTTCGGCCACGCCGAAAATCACAACTCGGTTTCACCGAGATGAAAACCTAGATCAGTCTAAATGCTTTCGGTTCGACCGAGTTTGAGTGAGTTGGTCTGACCGAAATCAATTAGAAGGTTTTGGAGATTAGCCCTTGACGGATCGGTGGCTCCGAGTGCTCCTCACCCGGAGGGTCCGAAAATGACTTGTTCAAAGTTTGTGATGTAAGCATGAATAGAATTTGAGACAAGAAAGCATAGATAGCTAGGGGAGGTACTTAGGCATTCTTGTCCATCCATTTGGTCAGAAAAATCAAAACGACCAAAACAACAAATGGATGTCCTCGAATGGATAAAATCATGCATCCAACATGCTCACACAATAAGATAGCAAATGAAATATGTGTCAAACATGCACAACCAAAACTCTAGCAACTAACACACAATTTGTCGATGACTAGGTCATCTTTATATGAGTATTTTGACTTAGGAGCCAAATGAGAACATTTGATCATAGGTCATACTCATCGTTTAAGCACAAGTGGGGTTACCACTTTTACATAAAGCATTGATGTGTTCACATCATTTGAAGATGCTTTAGCTCAATTTTTTAGAGCAAAGCTCCCCCTAGGTGTGAGAACCCCTTTTAAAGGGTCAAACTAACCTTGGGTTGTCGTAGAAGACTTCATGTAGATGTTGAAGATGTGGATGCTCGATGTTGATGGAGATCATCAAGAGTTGGGAGCTATCCTTTGGATTCGGGCACTTTCAATACCTACATGGGTTAGTCCTACAAGGAACAAACACGGATATCCATGGACATAGATTGAAGTTCACAATAGATGATGTCCATGAAAGCAATGATTACCTTGTCCCTTGACTTACCAACAAGAGGGTTTGTGACTCCATGAACTAGTGCACGATATGGAAGTTGATTGCACAAGTTCTTTGCCGAAATGAATGTGAGTGAAGTATGTTGGCGGAGTCACCCTCAAGAACTTTCTAGTTCTTCTTCTTCGGGATCCACATCATCTTGATGGGAATCCTTGGGGTTGTAGTTGAGCTTGACGAAGTAGAACTTGACGTTTCCTTGGGAACCCACTTGACCATGGCTTGAGGTGCTTCAACGAATGCATCAATCTCCTATTGAAGCTTGTCCTTGGCTTTTAGCTTGTGGTCTTGTGGTGGAAGGTCATCTTGAGCTTGTTCCACATTGGAAGAAGTAGGATCATACTTCTCCTTTTGAGAAACAAACTGTGGAGTAGGATATTGACCTTCTTCCCACGCAACACCTTCGTCGTTGAACTTTCGCTCAAAACCAATTCCTTGATTCTTCCGGTGCCTTCCTTGCTTGCGAACAATTTCCTCAAAGTTCTTGCTTCCGGCAAGACTCTTGTAGACACCTTTCTCTATGATCCCTTTCAATAAACTATTCTCTTGCTCAAGTGTAACTTGGCTTGAAACATTGTTAGTGGAATCAAGAGAACTACTAGAAGCAACAACATTGGATTTAGCATGGTTATTGTTACTGCTAGAGGAAGAATTTTTCTTATGCTTGTCATGCTTAGTCTTAATGGGTGGCAAGAAATTAGACAAGAGAAGTCGTTTGGCAAGATATGAAGAACTCTTCTTTCGAAGATCGTCATTGATCGCTTTTAGAAACTCATGTTCTTGCTCTAGAGTGAGCTTCTCGAAGCGTAGCTTCTCATGAGATCTTAGGAGCTCTCTATGATCTTCTTGAGTTGTTTCATGAGCTAACTTAAGAGTGTTTAGTTCTTTAGTTAGACGCTCAATCTCCTTCATAGCATTGTCATTCGACTCTTCTCGACTATAAAGACTACTAGCATGTTCATCGTTACTAGGCTCACTGGATTTATCATGCAAGAGCTCATCTTCACCAAGCAAGTCATCCTCATCACTATTGAAGTCAATGAATTCAGGGTGTGATACCTTGGGGCCTTTAGCCATGAAGCATCTTCCAAATCCCTCATTTGGTGAATCAAATAAGTCGTAGGAGTTGGAGTTGGAGGATACGAGAGCAAGACCGGCAACACCTTCATCTTGACTGTAGTCGGAGTCGGAGTGATAGCTTCCATCGGATTGATTGTCGGAGTCGGAGCCGGAGACCCATTCACCTACATGAGCTTGATGTTTTCTTCTTGTGTAGCTCCTTGATGACTTGTCTTTCCTCTCCGAATCCTTGCTTCTCCGAGAGGGTCTTCGTTCATAACGATCATCTCTACTCCTTCTCTCTTTCCGAGGTGACTCATCTCTCGAACTTCTTCTTCTAGGAGATTCTTCTCTTCTCTTGTGGGGAGCCGTACACTCATTTGAGTAGTGTCCGGGTCTTCCACAATTGTAGCAGTTTCGATCACGACTAGAAGATCTCTTTTCATCATATGATCTAGACTTTGAGCTTCTCTCTTTGCCTCTATTCTTGTAGAATTTGTTGAAGTTCTTAACCATTAGGCTTATCTCTTCATTGGAAACTAACTTGTCACTTGAGGTTGTGGGAGCATCACTTGTAGCTTTGTAAGCACCACTTGACTTGTTGTGAAGCTCTTCCTTATCCTTAAGTGTCATCTCATGAGCAACAATTCTTCCAATGACTTCGGTTGGCTTGAGAGTCTTGTAGTTTGGCATCATTTGGATCAAAGTGCACACGGTGTCATACTTTCCATCCAAAGCTCTGAGAATCTTCTTGATGATGAATCGGTCGGTCATTTCTTCGCTTCCTAAGCCGGCAATCTCATTTGTGATGAGAGCAAGCCTAGAGTACATTTCAGCGACTCCTTCACCATCCTTCATCTTGAACTTGTCAAGTTGACCTTGAAGAATATCTAGCTTTGATTCCTTCACGGACTCGGTACCTTCGTGCATTTCAACCAAAGTATCCCAAATCTCTTTTGCATTCTCAAGACGGCTGATTTTGTTGAACTCCTCAGGACACAAGGCATTGAAGAGAATGTCACAAGCTTGAGCATTGTTTTGCAACATCCGCAATTCTTCCGGTGTAGCTTCGCGATCCGGAACTTTTCCTTCCTCGAAGAATTCACCTTGCATACCAACACAAATAATGCCCCATGCGGCTGGGTTATGACCAAGAATATGCATTTTCATTTTATGCTTCCAACTAGCAAAATTTGTACCATCAAAGTAAGGACCTCTACGAAAATTACCCTCACTAGACGCCATACTCTCCTAGGTTGTGAAACCAAGCTTATGGAGTCCAATGCAATGGAAACCAATACAATGGAGACCAAAGCTCTGATACCACTTGTAGGATCGAAAGTATGTCTAGAGGGGGGGTGATTAGACTACTTGTCAATATAAAAATTCTGCCTTTTGACAAAGAACAGTTTTTGGCAGATTCACAATTATGATCAAGTCAAGCATCACCCTACACATGCAATTCTAGAGTATAGGCAGCGGAAAGTAAATTGCACATGTAGTAAAGAGAGGTGGAGAAGAGCAAACGCAATTTTGGAGACGCGGTGATTTTTCCCGTGGTTCTGATAGGTGGCGCTATCGTACATCCACGTTGATGGAGACTTCAACCCACGGAGGGTAACGGCTGCGCGAGTCCACGGAGGGCTCCACCCACGAAGGGTCCACGAAGAAGCAACCTTGTCTATTCCATCATGGGAGGGCTAGCCTTACTCGGGGTAGATCTTCACGAAGTAGGCGATCTCCTTGCCCTTACAAACTTCTTGGTTCAACTCCACATCTCGACGACGGAGGCTCCCAAGCGACACCTAACCAATCTAGGAGGCACCACCCTCCAAAAGGTAATAGATGTTGTAGATGATGATGAACTCCTTGCTCTTGTGCTTCAAATGATAATCTCCCCAACACTCAACTCTCCTCACTGATTTGGCTGTGGTGGAAGAAAGGATTGAGTGGAAAGCAACTTGGGAAGGCTAGAGATCAAGCTTCATATGGTGGGAGTGGAGCAACTTGATCTCAACACAAGGGTAGGTAGTTCTCTTCTCAGAAATGTAAGGTAGGAGTGGTAGTTCTTTCTGATGGCTCTCTCCACGAATGAAGAGGGGGTGGAGGGGTATAAATAGCCTCCACACAAAATCCAACCGTTACACACATTTGAGCAATCTCGGTGGGACCGAAGTGGACAACTCGGTGAGACCGATAGTTCAAATAATGTGAACGTTGGGGTTTTCGGTGGGACCGAATATATAATCTCGGTTAGTCCGATTCGTGCAATGACAAGAGCATGCCAGTTTCGGTGGGACCGACTTCATCATCTCGGTGACACCGATTTGATGACAGAAGGTTACATAACCTTGGCAACTCATGTTTCGGTGAGACCGAGTTCAGAATCGGAAAATCCGAGTTTACTAGGGTTTGGCTTATGGCTGAGGTGGTTCATCTCGGTGTGACTGAGTTTGGAATATCGGTGGGACCGAGATTACTTATGAGTGTATATGGCAGTGAAAGTTGCTGATAGTTTAGGAGATGTATCACTAAGCACTTGAGCAACCAGATCATCATCATAACCTCATCCCCTTTTAATAGTATTGGCTTTTCCTATGGACTCAATGTGATCTTGGATCACTAAACCAAAAATGGAGTCTTGAGCTTTTGCCAATGCTTGCCTTAGCATTTTGAGGGGTCCACTTCTTCAGTCCTTGCCATACCCATATCACTGAACTTCTCTGAAATGATTCTCAAGTAACTATTAGTTCAATGATATATATGTTGTTATTAATTACCAAAACCACCCGGGGATTAGTTGCACTTTCAGCTGTGCTGGTTGTGTTTTCAGGAAAAGAACACCGGACGACGCGGAAGATTTAATGGGCAGGATTGCCAAGAACCATGAAGATTGGTCCGTTCCTGAACCACCTCCACCAACAAAGAAGAGGGGCATGTTTGTTCTAAGCCCCGAGGATATGCGAGAAGCAAAGAAGTCTATTAAAGAGAAAGGTATTAAAGCTGAAGATGTGAAGAATCTACCCCCTATTGACAAGCTGTGTGAGCCTACCACTCACCCTCCTATGGTAGAGGTACACTCTCTTTTAGATTTCAACGCAAGTGAGATCCCTCATGGTAAACCTCCTGATCAATGTTTAGATGAGTTTGATAATTTTATTATGAAACAGAATCATTTTAATGAGAGGATAGAAAGTCAGTTGCATGATAATTCCCTTGCTATCAAAAAGTTGCTTGGTGTTTTAGATAGAACAGTTAATGATGTTCAATGTCTTGTGAAGCATTTTCATATGGTTCAAACTCAGCTTGATCAAATTTCTAATGTGCAAAGAGATTTGCTTGCTAACAATGCCAAACAAGATAAATTGCAGGCTTTTGGGATTAAGACCCGAGGAGGAACTAGTACTCAAGATCCTCTTTATCCAGAGGGACATCCGAAGAGAATCGAGCAGGATTCTCAAATGCAGGAAGAAGAAATTGTTGTCTCTCCAAATAAGAAAAAGAAACATAAAGAGACTGACAATTCTAATGATCCTATTGCAGATAAAGAGCCAGCTATTGATCCCAACAGTGTATCTATTTCCGATGCTGAGACTGAAGACGGTGCTGAACCTGAAGGTAATGATAATGAGAAGAATGATCCGCCTGAAGTTCGAGAAGAAGAAGCACCTGACAAACGTAAGAAGTACACTAAAGAAGACTTCATAGCAAGAAAACATGGGAAGGAGAAAGAACCATGGGTACAGAAACCCATGCCCTTTCTAGGTAAGTCCATCAAATCTAAAGAAGAAGAGCATTACAATAAGTTTTGTGAATGGATTAAACCTCTTTTTCTTCAAATTCCTTTGACTGATGCTATTAAGTTACTTCCTTATTCAAAATATATGAAAGATATTGTCACTAACAAAAGAAAAGTTCCTAATGATGCAATATCTACTATGCTTGCTAACTATTCTTTCAGCGGAAAGATTCCTGAGAAGCTCGGTGATCCAGGTATACCCACCATTCCTTGCTCCATAAAGAATAATTATGTCAAAACTGCTTTATGTGATCTTGGAGCGGGAGTGAGTGTTATGCCTCTCTCTCTTTACGAGAGGCTTTGTTTAGAGAAACTAATTCCTACAGATATCTCCCTTCAGATGGCTGACAAGTCAACCGCTGTTCCGATAGGTATTTGTGAGGATGTTCCAGTTGAAGTTGCTAATTGTTTAATTCTTACTGATTTTGTTGTGCTTGACATGCCCGAGGATGGGAGCATGTCCATTATTCTTGGTAGACCTTTCCTTAACACCGCAGGTGCTATTATTGATTGCAACAAAGGGAAGGTTACCTTTCATGTGAATGATAAAGAACACACGGTATATTTTTCGAAGAAGACCGACAGGAGGCATGCCCTCAACTCTATAGAGAATATCGAGACCGTGAAAATTGGAGAATGGGACTGTCCACTACATGTGCCTCACAAATACAAAACTATCATGGTAGGGACAATGTCCATCAAGGTAAAAGTTTAGTGATTACTTTGTAGGAGGTGATACTTTTTGCTCTATATATCGCTTGTTTGTTGGTAAGACTTGATCAACCTTACTAGTAAACGTGTTTTATATGGATAAAAAGTTGAGCTTTCTATGTTTTCATTTGTTTTTAGTATTGTCCTACTTGCTGTACCAAGTATTTATGTTTTTGAAGATTCACAATACTACTAACTACTGCAAGTTTTCAGAGAGTTTCGCAGCTTTTTGAACTTCGAAAAATTTTCAACAGTGAAGTTTTCAGAAAAATTCCAGAAAAATTATATTAAAAATTTCCACAACGGGAGAGACCCGGAAAGTCCTGGGGCCAGCCAGGGGGGGCCACCAGTGGCCCTGGCGGCCAGCTGGCGCGGCCCAGCCCCTGGCCGCGCCCACAGGGCGCCTGGGGCCCACGGGACCCCCCCTCCAGGTACTTCTTCTTCCCCTCTCTCTCTCTTTTTCCAGAAACCCGAGTTCTGGTCTTGTTCTTGCTGTTCTTGCTGTTCTTGGGGGCGATTCTTCGATCTCTCTCTACAGCCCATCATTTGAGCTGAAATTTTGAGCAAATACTCCCTGGTATGTGACTCCTCCACTCCTCCAATTAGATTTTCGATTGGTGGCCTCATTTGTGAGTATTTAGTAGGTCTTGGTGCTGTAGAGATGAGCTTGCATGCATGTGTAGAAAGTTATTTTCCAAGTTTTGATGCAAGTCTATGCCTTGGGCAAGTGAGTTGAGTAGTTTGCCTTAGCTCACTTTGTTTTAATCCTCGTTTTTGTGAATTGTAATTTTTTTCTTCAGAAATGAGTTTATTAGGAAGGGCAAAAGGATGGCTTGAGAAGAGGAGGCCTGCACACTCCGATCGAGTCACTAGGGCCGCAGCTTCACCGACGACTGCCAGGGTGAGCTATAATGAAGATCATGTGCCCCTGGAGTTGTTGGAAGATACAAGTCCAGCACGTGCGATGACATATCCATGTGACGAATTCATGGAAGCTGCGAGAATCAAGGATGAGTTTTATAATCTTTGTGCTAATGCAGGTTTGACACGGCTCGTCACCAGCCGTGTTACTCAGTATCAAAAACTCACCTCCATTTTCATTAACAGTTTTAGATATAATCCTGAATCAGGTGCTATTGAGTTTAAAATTTATAATGATCTTATCACCATGACTTTGGGAAATTTTTGTGAAGTAATAGGTGTGCCGAACGTTGGGAGGACGTCAAGGATGGCTACTCAGCCCTCCGAGCTGAAAACCGTCATCAACTCTCTCTGCAGCATGGGTACGAGGGATATTCATCGGTCGAAGATCTCCAGTATCTTGTTTCCTTACCTCAGGTATTTTGCATATTATATTACTAGAGGGGTGTTAGCTCGTGACAACACGAGCAGCATTTCTGCTCCGGATATTGCTATCCTGGCAGCAGCCCTCTCAGGGAGGTCTGATTATAATATTGGTACCTTAATTGCTCGACGCCTTGCTATGAACGGTAACAAGGGGGACTTATATGGTGGCATTTATGCCACACTTATCTTAGAGCATCTTGGAGGCACCCCACATCCTGATGATACTCCTTTTACTTATTTAAGCTTTGATCTTGCTGCTATGAAAAGGCATAATTTTTTTTACCATGGGTTCTGAGCTTGATAACCTTGTTTATACCTTGCGTTTTGGAACTACCGCGGAACGCGAGATCCGTCTACCTGCACCTCTTTTGTTTGATTTTTCTCGCAGGAACGGATGGTCCTTTGATGTTGTCCAGTTCGATGAGTTCATGGTCCAGCATCAGTTCCATAACCCCATGGAGGGGGTTGTGCCCGACGAGGAGAGGCACGGTGATATACCACATTTTCAGGATGAGACCGCCACCGAGTTTGGTGAAGGGTCTTCCTCTGTTTGGTGCTCGGAACCTTCCTCGTGGGAGACTCCGAGGAGTTCGGTGTACGCGCCATCATCCTTCTACGACCCTTGGTCTCACCACCATACCCCTGGAGCAGGAGGCTCCAGGGGGCAGTAGCTGCTACCAACTTAGGCCAAAAGCCTAAGCTTGGGGGAGTACGTGCCCTTCTCACTTTTCCATTGTATTATCCGTTTTATTCACTTTGATCTTTTCGAAGTTTTTACCCGTTCTTCTTTATTCCTCTATTCGCAAAAACAACAAAAAGATTTTCTCTTTCTTTTGCTTTGTTTTCAACTTTTGAAAAACCCAAAAAGATTTCCTTTCTCTCTTTAGTTTTGCTTTGTTTTCAGAGATCAGCTCGAGTCCGTGATGGCATTTGATTATATTTCCTACGTTCGATCGTGCAAGTGACAAGCAGTAATGACGAAGATCGACTGAAAGGAAGCAACAAGGAAGACCGGTATGAACTCTTATTGTTTCTACTTTTGTACATATGCCTGTACTTATGATCTAGAGACCAGCTTGTAGCGACATAGTGCTATGTTTACAATGCTATTCCAGTGGTTCATGCTTTCCTTGTGGCTAGTCTCGAATAACTAGAGTATATAATGTGTTATTGAAATGATCTACATGCATTGCACTGTTCATAGTCTGGTATACTAAGGTGGTATTTCCCTTTAGAGAATTTTTGGAATGACTTGGCACATGCTTACACATGTTTAAGACTAAAAAGTCTACTTTGCCTTGATGATCTTTGAGTTTTAGAATAGTTATATCACTTTCATGCCCGATTCAATGTTGCTTTGTCGCTCTGCATGATTATGACCGTTATTGCTCTCTAGTTGGTCGCTTCCCAGTCTTTTGCTAAACTTCCACCCGTACTAAGCGGAATGACTGCTTGTGCATCCAAAACCTTTAAACCTGTTATGCCATATGAGTCCACTATACCTTCCTATACATGGTATTTACCTGCCATCCCTAACGAAGACTTTCATGTACCATCTCGGAATTAATCAAAAGCATTTCCTTTTTTTTGTGCCTATGTTTTAGCTCATGAGGAAGTAGTAGTTAATTCATGATCTCTTTAAGTTGGACAAGTTTCACCCCTGGATTGCATGTATAATGTGCGAACCACTAATATGAAAAGGATCTGGCATTGAGTGCGCCCGGCTCAAAAAGATAATATAACAAACAAACCCTCCTTCACGCTTTGTTCATGAGAAATCAGAAAACTTTGGCAGTGATAAACAAAGGAGATTAAGAGGATGTGATCGTCCTCAGGCGGGAGCCGTTCCTCGAGACTTGTCTAGCTTAAAAAGTGATTGAGTTATCTGCTAGCATTCGTTGACGAAATATGCACCTCTCAAAACATATTTACTTCTGTTTTTTTTAAAAACCAAGAGCTCTCGTACATGTTTAGCTTTTGTTTCCGATCACGGGTTTTCAACTTTGCCAATAAAAGCCACGGTTCGAGAGTCTCACCTTCTTTCTTCAAAGCAGTAACTAGGAGAGCATAATTGTCATTCTGAGTGTAATGTGCATTGTCCCAAAGTATTACATTGTCTTCTGCATACTTGTGATATGATTTATTCTGAAATCCTTAGCTCTAGTCTCCTTTAAAACTCTGGAGGAGTCTCTGCATTTATGTTTTGCTTCACTCATGGAGGCTAGCGAGATACCACCTTAATATGCTCAAGCTATGTGCAATGCGATCTTATCTTGATTTTCGGTAATATATTGTTTACTCTTAGTTATTTGTGACTGGTCACTCGGAAGGAGGATTGCTCCTTGCATTGTTCTCATAAGTACTGTTTTAATACTTGCTGAACTCTTTTCGTAGTACATGCTTATATACATCTAATGAAGCAAAAGAGTTTGTCAAAGTTTTCTTTGTCGCATCCAGTTCGTTGAACTGAATTGCTTGAGGACAAGCAATATGCTAAGCTTGGGGGAGTTGATACGTCTCAAACGTATCTACTTTTCCCAACACTTTTGATATTGTTTTGACCTCATTCTTGCATGATTTGGACTAAACTAACCCGGACTGACGCTGTTTCCAGCAGAGCTGCCTGTATGGTTTATTTGTGTGCAGGAAAACAGATTTTTAAGCATCTCAGAAAAATCCACAAAAAATCCACGCACCCGAAGAAACAAAATGCCAGAAGTGGGGCCAGAGGGGGGCCAGCGGGTGCCGAGGCGCCCTGTGGGCGCGCCCCCCCTGGGCCGCGCCGGGGGGGCGCCTGGGTGGGGCCCACACCCCCTGGTGCCCTACTTTAGCCCGTATTTTTCCTCCCGACGCAGAAACCCCAGATCGGAAGTCCTTTCGCTGTTTTTCGTCGCGGAGCCGCCGCCACCCTCTGTTCTTCTTCAGGAGGGCTAATCTGGAGGCTGATTTGGCCTCCGGAGAGGGGAGATCGTCGCCATCGTCATCATCATCACCACTCCATCATCCCTCCATGACTTCCCCCTTCATGTGTGAGTAATTCCCTTGCTGTAGGCGAAGGGGATGGTAGGGATTGGATGAGTTAGATCATGTAATAGTTCGTCAGATTGTTGGGGGCATGTTGCCTATCATCTAGTATGGTGTTTATCATCTTTGCTACAACTTGTTATTCTTAATGCTTGACACTTAGGGCCCGAGTGCCATGATTTCAGATCTGAACCATATGTGTTTGCATGAATATATTTGTGTTCTTGATCCTATCTATGAGTTGTATGCACCTGTTACGGTTCGGAACCGGCGATCCCAAAAGTGACAGCTTGGGACACCAAAGGGGATGGTCCGTAGTTTGAGGATTACATGTATCCATTGAGTTCATTGCTTTGTTCCGGTGCTCTTTGACAGGAGCACCTTAATATCCATTAGTTCCTTTTGGCCCCGTTCGTAGCGGGATGGTAGGACAAAAGATGTTGTGCAAGTTCTTATTGCAAGCACGTACAACTACCTACGGGATACATGCCTAATGTTTGATATTTGCCTAGATGATCATTACTTTTCCGTGTGCCGTGCCCCGAGTTAGAAACTATCTCATCCATGCAACACCCAACCATCCATCTCCCTAGCCTACAGTATTTTAAACCTTCCTTGTCACTAGTTGCTACTTTTGCCATTTACTACTGCTATTTACTTTTGCTGTTTACTTTCACTATTACTATCATCACTATCATATCATTGTTACCACTTATCTTTTGTTGCAAGTTAGTATATTTCAGGTGCGGTTGAATTGACAACTCAACTGTTAAAGCTTATAAATACTCTTTGGCTCCCCGTGTGTCGAATCAATAAATTGGGTTATTCTTACCCGCGAAGACTATCTCGATCCCTTACGGTTGAGGGTTATTAAATACACCTCGGGAATGGACTTCTCCATCCCTTGCATATTGAAGTTCAACACAAAGCTCTTGTAGCTAGGTGGGAGCGACTAAAGGATTCTGTCAACGACTGCTTCGTCTGGGAGATTCATTCCCAACTGAGACAAGCGCTGGGCCCAATTTCCCTTTTGTTACTCTGGTCGGGGCGGGACTTGGCGAAAATATTGGCCCAAATCTCTCCCCGCGCCTCCTCTGTCTCTCCCCCGCGCCCCTCTGTCTCTCCCCCACTCCTCCCCTTTCCTCGCGCCGCCGCCCACCCCTCCACCCACCGTCCGCCTCGCCGCCCCCACCCCCCCGGCGCCGGCCTCCCAGATCCCCACCCCCCCGGCGCCGGCGTCCCTCAGCGCACAGATCCCCCCATCC
>LR738716.1:9868985-9891863 GCA_902687465.1 Secale cereale
TTTTGCAAAAAAAGGCATATAGTAGTTTTTTTTTTCTTTTGTTACATGGGGATGGGGCACGTTACGTGTTAGTGTTTGATTATGCACGTCTCTTATGCGCTGCTGCACATGTTATTATTTCTACAGAAGGATTTTGGGCCTTATGAGTAAAAAAATTTGTCAACGATTATATGGCTTAATCTACACCGTAATAATATTAGTCCCACCAGATGAACGGTTAGTATTTTCTAATTAACGTGGTAATTTTCTTAGAGTCTCTAATTAGTATAGATATAGATAGATATAGATATAGATATAGAAGGGACAAATCTTTTGCCCCACGTTTAAAAAAATAATTATCATCGCTACAAACAGCAGCAACAACACCCACACGACCCGACCTGAAAAGTTCTCCGTCAACATTAATCTTCATAGATCCTGCAGGAGGGAACTTCCATGATGTACTATCAACCAGCGTCAGCCCTGTACTAACTGTTGGTTTGGGGGTCTGAAGATACAGTACATATATGGTCTATTGGGAACTTAATACAGACTTTTGAAGAACGATCTTCTTCCAAATAAACAAATATATTACATCCCTTTGGTGAGAATATTACTAGTTGTTTGTCACCCAAATAAACTGGTATTTTAGGAATGGAAGTACTTTGGTCCAGTAATATAGCTACTCCCCTTAGAGGCAGAATACATCAGCAGCCTGATCTCCTGCTCTCCTGTCAAAGTAGGAACACACGACGGTGACGACGAGCATAATTCCAGTTCCGGAACCAGGCACACCGATGAAACCTGCCATGAGAGTGAGCGCACCGACGCAAAGCCCGACGAGAAATGCTATCATGGCAACATGACGCTTCCATCGGTTCGTGGGAATGGAGCCGGGCTGCGCAGGCGTCACAGGTATTTGCCTCTGCATGCACGTACCCAAACAAGCAGTTAGCTAGGTTCTTGACAATGAGAAGTTGAGAGCGTATACATATATAAGCAGGAAGGAAGTGTAAATTCAAGAAAAAACATACCCCGAGCAACCTGGCCGCATATTTTCTTGAATATACACGAGCACAAAACCATGCTGCCGAGATAAGAGCGCATCCCATCAGCAGCAAGACGGCATAGAGTGTCACATGCACCGGATCTCTTGCTAAATCAGCCCAGCTGCAGTTGGCATGAATCAACAAATTATTTTACAGGGTAAAACGAAATAAAAATCAGATATGCAGATATATGCTACTCCCTTTGGTCATAAATATAACATGTTTTCGGTATTTCAATATGAACTATGTACAGACTGAAATGAGTGAACATACGCACTAAAACCTGTCTATATACATGCAAATTAAGATACGATTCAGAAAAAAAGTTAGAACATTTAACATTTGTGAATGGAAGGAGTACTATATTCGTGGTCTTACCCTAATTAGGAATAGAAGGAGTATGTACTATCATATACTCCCTCCGTCCGAAAATACTTATCATCAAAATGGATAAAAAAAGATGTATCTAGCTGATAAAAAGAGATGTATCTAGAACTAAAAAAAGAGATGTATCTAGAACTACGTATTTTAGTTCTAGAAACATCTCTTTTTATCCATTTTGATGATAAGTATTTTCGGACGGATGGGCTACATAGGAGTTTTTTTTTCTTTTTACGGAAATTACTCTAAATTGACTAGAGCGATGCTACTTTGTACGTACGAGTTCTACAAAAAAATAAAATCTTACGTACTAGTTCATTCATGTGAAGGTTAGCTAACATCAAGCTATACACGTTTCAAAAAACAGATTTGCTATTTCACATCTAGATGTGAGATATTATCTCACATCTAACTCACTCATCTTTGATATTATCTCACATCTAGATGTGACATAGACAAACCCTTTAAAAAAAACACATCAACCTATAGTTAGCAAGCTACATAAACATAGTAGATAAAGATTTCATAGAAAATGCAGCTAAACAATTGTTATTCGTATTTATTTATTATATGTCCGTGCGTGTACTCACATTGGTGGCGTGGTTGCGTAGTGTGCGACCCCGCTGATGGGAATAGGTTGTCGTGAGATGAAATACATGCTTGAAACAATGGCACCTTGAAACATGATGGGCATGTAGGAGAGGTAGGACAGGTTCACGCTGCAGTTGGCTTGCAACGGAGGCTCAACACCACCACGTGTCCTCACTGCCAACGGAAGACGCAAGCCTTGAAGTCTCACGGCGAGCGCCAAGAAGGCACATGTGCCAGCAGCAACGACCATCCTCGGCACCTTGTCTCCCCCATGAACGCCGCCATATGCCAGCTCCCAGAGCAAACACGCGCTAGAGACATAATGGACGCACAATTTAGCTAGCCGGCGGCTCAATATATACTTGTATCCGTAGTATATATGATAACCAGATGTACACATGTGGATTTTTGTGCTTAATTACCAGATGTTGGTGGCAGTGAAGAGAGCAATGCCACTTGATACCAGCCCGTGTCCCTTTTTAAGGGCCTCATCAAGGTAGATGACAATGGCACCTCCACCAAAAACCTGGAGCGCGATCAGAGTCGCATTCCCCGGACCGAGTTGCCCCGCGTTCAACACATTGTCAATTGCGGACGCCATGGCCATCAGTATGGCTAGTAACTTCTGCGACCTATGCCTGTAATTTCACACATACGAGAATCAACCGGAAGAGTAAAGCTCTTGTAAACGAGCAGCAGTAGCATGCAATACATGCATACTACTCCCTCTGTGCCGAAATACATGTCGCTGGAGTAGCTAAACTGGTACTTCATCCGTCCCATAATGTAAGACGTTTTTTCACATTATACTAGTGTCAAAAAGTATCTTACATTATGGGACGGAGGGAGTATATCGGTACAGAGGGAGTACTCTACTTGTTTGAGAAAGCTGTTGTAGCTCCCGGGTGCCACTACATCAGGCACCCTCTATGAACAGTAAATTCAATAAAATTCAAAAGAATATAAGCTAGGGACGTAAGGACTCACATGAACTGGGTGCGTTCTTGCATGGGAATCTTGAGCCTGACAGTCTTCAGTCCGAAGAAGGGGTGGATGACCAGCTCGGATGCCAGCAACGGGTATACCCCTTGAGCCATGATAGTGCCCCAGTTGGAGGCGCCGGCAGCGTGGATCCAGTATAGGGGGTTCCGAGCCGCGCCGGTCGAGAGCCCGTACAGCGGCAGCCGGCTGCCGGCCAAGAAGACGAGGACCGACGTGACCGTGTTCACCGCCTTGCGCCGGAAAGGAACAGGGATAGCACGGCGGTCGGCGACCTCCGGCAGGAGTCCCATCAGTTGCCGCAAGGTATTAAGACCTGCCATTGATTTGGTTGACTGATTTCAACACAAAGTTAATTAGAGTAGCTAGATCGATTCTTTGGCAGGGGAGGGGCGTATATATTGAGCGAGCAAGCGGCGGAGTGGAAACCGAGTCCGCCTGGAAATACATACGGGGCGTCGATGTGGTTCCGTGCAAACCACTACTGGGAACAACCAAAAAAATCCTAATCCATCCGGGACGTATCGTTCTTTCTTCCTATCGAAGGAAGAGGCGATCTCGCCGGTGCCCGTCGCCACAGAGTTCCTCCGCCCACTACAACCTTGATCGTCGATGGTGAGGAGTGTAGCCGGATTCACGCGTGTGAATAGTTTTAGGTCAAAATAGCTTAGTTGTTTGGGTTGTTCATCGTCTTGACTTCGGCGGCGGCGATGACGGCACTGATTAAAAGTTCTTCAGGTCCTACTCTGATGAGGCGATTTCTCCTATAGGCTGGGATGGATTTGGAATCCAATCTGTCCAAGTAAGGATGGTGTGACAGCGGCACCATCCTCGTGATGGATTTGTGTCCTTGGGCTCCGCTGTTGCGACGACGTTGCTTCAGCGCTGACGCTGAGCTTGAGAGGTAGTCCAGGAGTGGATGCAGATTATGGTCTACATCGACGGCATCTGGACGATGATGGATCGTGTAATGCGTTCGTGGTACGTGGATGTCAGGTGTGGTTTCCTCCTCCGATGTCTTAGTCATTTGGGGTGCATGATCTGAAGTTTGATGGCGCATCCGGAGTATTGCCCCGGTTTGATTCGTTCAACGGTAATGGTTCGCCTTTGGCGAGCCACCTTCAGCGGTAATGGTTCGCCTTTGGCGAGCCACCTTGGAGGTCCTCAAAGCTACGTATCAGCATGGAGCCGTGTCAAGCTCGGGTGTGAAGGTGATCCTTCATTTTTTTTCCTTTGGTGGCCGTTTTGGTGTTGCGAGATGAGGTGACGGATGGGTGTCAAACTCACAAGTTTTTTCGATCTTGCTTGTTATTTACTTTTCGGTTATTGTTTCTTTGTGCAAAGGCTAGCATTCATCTATTTTTTCAGTTTTGCCAGGTCCTTATATATGTGGCTTGTACCATGATCCTTATATGGTATAAATGAAACAACTGTTACCATGCAAAAGAAAAAAGCTTGTGAACACGTCAACAATGTATTTTTCTTTTTGAAAGACATTCAAAGGGCACTTTAGATCTGACTAGGAAAACTGCACATGCGTTGTAACGAACGATAAAAATCGGAACACATATATGTAATTTCAAAATTTCAAACACTTATTTGTGTTTTCAAAGAAGAAAAATGTTCGCATACCAATGTTCATGCAATTTGTTCGAAACAATCATTATTTAGTTATATTAAGTGTGCATTTCCCTTTCTCCCCCCTCCCCTTATCACACAGAAAGGATTGCTTGTAGTTCTTAGTTCTTAGACTTTACCTATATGGCACACCACTATAAGAATATAGTTGTTGAAGCAACAAATATGCGTATCACAACTACTATCACAACATCATTTGATATTATCGAGACAAGTCAAAAACACTGGAGGATGGGGATGGCTCCAACAGCTCCTGTATGGGTAGGCTATCTGGATGGCGATGGTGTGGGCGCCGCAGATCCGGGCTGCCATGGAGTGGATGCCGCCGGCTGCGAGGCCGAGTGGACGGTGGTCCGGTCGGCAATGGGGCCGGCGCGCCCCTCGCCCACCGGCGGAGCTTAGTGGGGGCCAAACCAGGTCGTGGCCCGCCCAGCTTATGAGAAAAATAATAATTTTTGTGCATGTAACCAGTAACAGAACAAGCCAAGCAGCATTCTCCTCCCATCCATATAGGGCCCAGTACTGCCTCGCATCCAGCTCTGAGCTTTTTGCTCCTGATTCAACGCTGCTCAAGTAGTCGGAGAGGTCCAGTGGTTAGGCAGCCGGCTGCCGCAACAAGCACATGACCGCAAAACCAGTCAGCCAGCATCCGTGAATTTTCTTTCTTTTTCCAAATTTTACATCACAACATCATCTTTGTACCACTTTCCCTGTATCGACTTAGGCTATACCGCTGTAGCAATATGAAATTTCACTAACTAATGCCTACTTAATTGTATGGTTTAGAATTAAATTTTATTGGCCCGCCCAACTAATTAGTTGTAGCTCCGCCACTGCTATAAGGGGAGTAGATATATCACTGGACCAAAGGACTTCCATCCCTAAAATACCCGTTTATTTTGGTGTCAAACAACTAGTAATATATTCTCACCAAAGGGATGTGATATATTTGTTTATTTGGAAGTTCGTTCTTCAAAAGTCTGTAATAAGTTCCCAATAGACCATATATGTACTGTAGTATCTTCAGAGCTGGAAGGATTGAAGGGAGTGAATTGTAAAAAACCACCACATTTTAAGTTCTCATCCGGAATTGCCACCACATTTCTTGCGCGCCCCAAAATCCTACATCTTTTCTTGTTGATTTTCTAAATAAATAATGATGACCGATTTGAAGTGATTAATCTGATTTCTGACAACCAGGGCCCGTTGTAAGCGCAGACGTGGCACAAAATTGTCAACATCATTTGTTGACTTGTTAAGTTGGACGGAGAGCCCACCCGTCAACACCCATATCTCTCCCGAACTACCTTCTTCTCTTTGGAGGCTTTCCATCAAACAACTTGAGTGCATCCAACGCTGCCGCCGCCCTCAATCTCGTGCCGCTGCATGCCGGCCAGCTACCATCGCACCGAGGAGGGTGCCGTCCCCAACTCGCATGGCCACTGCATCCAAGTAGGTCGCCTCGCATGGCCTCACGCCTTGTTCCAAAGCTACACGGCGGCCGCCTCCATGCAGCTTGTCCCGAGCAGTTGCGTGTGAGGCCGCCGCCCGACGACAGATAGGGTCTTCGTCGATGGCAGCAGGAGGTGAGGCAGCCAGTGACACAATCATCCCAGGTTGGAGAAGGCTGACACATCGGACAGAGTTGCTGGAGCTCGCCATGGAAGGGTCGTGTGTCACCAGCGACACACGGTTCTGCCGAGCTGTGGCCATGGCGGCTCGTGCAAGGAGAGGCGGCCGTGGTTACGAGAGCAGGCGAAGGAGGCGGGTAGAAGGAGGGTGAGAGGAGCGGGGTGATAACCCACAAGTGTAGGGGATCGCAACAGTTTTCGAGGGTAAAGTATTCAACCCAAATTTATTGATTCGACACAAGGGGAGCCAAAGAATACTCTCATGTATTAGCAGCTAAGTTGTCAATTCAACCACACCTGAAAACTTAGTATCTGCAGCAAGGTAGTTTAGTAGCAAGGTAATATGGAAGTAACGGTAACGGTAGAAAAAGTAGCGATAGTGCTTTTGTAGTGATTGTAACAGTACCAGCGGAAAAGTAAATAAGCAACAAGCAATATGTGAAAAGCTCGTAGGCATTGGATCGGTGATGGAGAATTATGTCGGATGCGATTCCTCGTGTAATAGTTATAACATAGGGCGACACAGAACTACCTCCAGTTCATCAATATAATGTAGGCACGTATTCCGAATATAGTCATACGTGCTTATGGAAAAGAACTTGCATGACATCTTTTGTCCTACCCTTCCGTGGCAGCGGGGTCCTAGTGGAAACTAAGGGATATTAAGGCCTCCTTTTAATAGAGTACCGGACCAAAACATTAACACATAATGAATACATGAACTCCTCAAACTACGGTCATCACCGGGAGTGGTCCCGATTATTGTCACTTCGGGGTTGCCGGATCATAACACATAGTAGGTGACTATTGACTTGCAAGATAGGATCAAGAACACACATATATTCATGAAAACATAATAGGTTCAGATCTGAAATCATGGCACTCGGACCCTAGTGACAAGCATTAAGCATAGCAAAGTCATAGCAACATCAATCTTAGAACATATTGGATACTAGGGATCAAACCCTAACAAAACTAACTCGATTACATGGTAAATCTCATCCAACCCATCACCGTCCAGCAAGCCTATGATGGGATTACTCACGCACGACAGTGAGTATCATGGAATTGGTGATGGAGGAAGGTTGATAATGACGATGGCGACGATCTCCCCTCTCCAGAGCCCCGAACGGACTCCAGATCAGCCCCCCGATAGAGATTAGGGCTTGGCGGCAGCTCCGTATCATAAAACGCGATAATTCCTTCTCTCTAATTTTTTTTCTCTCTGAAAGTGAATATATGGAGTCGGGGGATACGTCGGTGGAGCAACAGGGGGCCCGCGAGGCAGGGGGAGCGCCCCCCACCTTCGTGGATAGGGTGTGGGCCTCCTGGTTTGGTTCTTTCCGCAGATATTTTTTATATATTCCAAAATAATTCCCCGTTGAATTTCATGTCATTTCGAGAACTTTTATTTCTGCACAAAAATAACACCATGGCAGTTCTGCTGAAAACAGCGTTAGTCCGGGTTAGTTCCATTCAAATCATGCAAGTTAAAGTCCAAAACAAGGGCAAAAGTGTTTGGAAAAGTAGATACATTGGAGACATATCATGGGGGAATGGTGGAGGACCATGGCGGAGCTCTGCTCACCGGGAGGTGGTGTTGATTCAGGCGATGGCTTATGCGGGAGAACCTGGGTTGCTGGGGAGAGAGAAGGAGAGGCATGAGAGGTTGCCAGAGGTGGTCTCACCGGCTAGGCCCCAATAGGAAGAGTGACCAGGGGCCCTGGCGACGCGGGAGTGTTGATGCGTGCTCGCCAGCGAAGATCCACACGCGTGAGAGGAAAGGGTCGCTTCAGAGTGGGCCCTCTATCCAAACTAACGGTCCACAAACGGTGTTGACAATTTTATGCCACGTCAGTGCTTGCAGCGAGCCCGGGCTGTCAAAAATCAGATTAATTCACTTTCAACCGGTCATCGGTGTTTATTAAAAAAAATAGCAATAAAAGAAGTAGATTTTTGGGGCGTACAAGAAATGTGGTTGCAATTCAGGATGAGAACTTCAAATGTGGTGTTTTTTTGCAATTCAGTCGACTGAAGGATCTTCAGACCCCCAAACCAACAGTGAGTATATGATTACTGTGTTTGCATACTAAAGCAAATGTAATTTAAGAGCAAAGTTCTGTGCAAGTTTTGCAAACTTTTTTTGTTATTTTCCAATGGGTAATATTAATACTACTAATTCATTCTTCTATATTTTAATTTACTTATTTATTTTTGTATCTTCCTAAAGTGTAATACTAATGACACTAATTTATTCTTTCCTGGGAAAACTTAATTTTTCTAGTTTCTATTTTATTTTTTCTTCGTAAAGGATAATATAAATGTTAATAATTCATTCTCCCTTAGGAAACGTCATTATTTTGATTATGTTCTAGTTTTTATTTCATTATATTTTTTCTTAAAGAGTAATATGGAAGCCACTAATTCATTCTTTCTTGGAAACTTTGGTATTTTGGTTTTTTAGTATTATTTCATTTCATTTATTCTTTAATGATAATACCAATGCAAAAAATTCATTTCTTCTTAAGAAACCTTTTTTTTGTGAAAATACACTATTGTATTCTTATTCTTGCATTAAAAAATGCGCAACTTCTGCGCAAACTATTTGCAAGATATTTCAATATTTGTTTCATATTTTTAGTTCCTTTCTTCTTAGCGGGGAACCAATGACACTAATTCATTGTTTCTTAGAATACTTCACTATTTTAATTTGGTTTATGTTTTTATTTATTTTCTTTAAGGGTAATACCAATTCCTCTAATTCATTCCTACTTACGATTTTGTTTTATGAAATTTCAGGATTTGTGATTATTCTTTTATGTGAAGAAAAAGCGCAATATCTATTCGAACTGCGTGCAAATGTTTTCATTGTTGTTTTTTTACTTTTCTTTCTTCTTAAACTAGAATACCCCTACCACTAATTCATTATTTTGATCTGGAGGAGTTGTTTCACCATGGATCAAATACCAATGCCATTAATTCATTCTTTCTTTATATTTTTTCTTTTTACGAAAAAAATCACTATCATGTGTTTATTTTTGCTTATTAACAAAGAGGAATTTATGTGCTGATTGTGTGCAAATTTTGTCATTATTTTGTTTTAGTTTTTTTATCATTTTCTTTCCCATTTTAGGGTATTTTTTGCTTCATTTTTTATTTCTGTTTTCTGTTTCTATTGGTTTTTCTTTTTCCCTTTTTCTTTCCCTTATTCATTATTTTTGTTTTTTGTGGGTTTTTGGCTAAGTGTAATTATATACAAACAAATACTATATAACATGTGCCATAATTTCATGAGTATATATGCACTAAAATTGCGCAACTTATATGCAAATTCTTTGCAAAAAGAATTCATTATTTGTTTTAGTATTTTCAGTTCCTTTTTTCTTAACGGGAAACCAATGACACTAATTCATTGTTTCTTAGAAAACTTCACTATTGTATTTTTTTATTTCATTTTGTTTACTCTTGAAGGGTAATACCAATACCTCTAATTCATTCCTAGTTAGGAATTTTTTCTTCTGAAATTTTACTATTTGTGCTTTATTGCATAACATAAAAAAGCGCAATTTCTATTCAAACCGTGTGCAGAAAAAGTCAGTATTGTTTGTTTACTTTTCTTTCTTATGAAACGTTAATACCGATAGCACTAATCCATTATTTTGATCCCGAGAAATAGAGACACCATGGATCAAATACCAATTCCACTAATTCATTCTTTATTTAGCAAAAAAAAATCACTATCATGTGTTTATTCTTGCTTATTATAACAAAGCGCAATTTATGTGCTGATTGTGTGCAAATTTTGTCATTATTTTGTTTTAGTTTTTCTAACATTTTCTTTCCTATTTAAGGGTATTTTTTCTTTCTATTTCAATGGGTTTTTTAGTTGTCTTTTTTCCTAAAGGAAATATATTATTCCAGTTACACTCTGTGGAAATTATAGTACAATGCAAAAAATGCACTATTACATGCTTATTATTTTTCTTTGCATATTTCGAAAGGTGTAATATCAATGCAAATTGTGTGTAAGTTTTCAAAGTTTTTATTTTCCCATTTTCTTTCTTCTTAAAGGGTTTCATTTTGTCTTAGAAAACTTCATTATTTTGATTTTGTTTTAGTTTTTTTTGGAAGTTTAATAGTAATGCCACAAGTGTTTTACTGTGTTTGTTCATTCATTCTAGTCTGTACGTAATCCCTATTGAAATATTCAAATCGTCTTATATTTATGTATGAAGGCAGCTGTTCACATGTGCACGTGTGCATGCGTGAATGGTTGTACGCATGGACCCGGAGCTTAAAAATTCAATTTGAGTAAGGCATGGAAACGGTAAAGGAAAAAGGGGCATTAACATAGTGAAGCACGCACGTTACGGTTGGAGGCACGGTTGACTGAAACATCTTTGGGTCAGTCGACTGACCCAAATCTTGTTTTCAGTCAGTTGACTTGTAGCCAGTCCCCTATGAAATTGCTGCTGGACAATGATCGAAATATGAAGTTATCGTAAAGGAATCTTAGCTACGAAATCTTGCTTTTACTCTCTGTATAATTTTGTCCATGAACAAAGAAGTTCAAACTAGGAAGCCCACAACCTAGCTAGGTTTCCGTCTTCCTTAGACTATGGTAGACATACGTGGTTTGTCTACCTCATGATGCTTGCATTCTGACGACTATCAATCAATAAAAACCTAGAGTGTTGTGCTAAAAAAGGCTCAACGGGAAGCTCGCTCGCTGTACGTTTAAACACCCAAAGAGAAGCTCGCTCCTAGGTTTTTTTTTTGAGACAAACTCGCGAAGCTTTTATTCAACCGTCATAATGTTTACAGGGACGAACAAAAGATCGCCGGGGTGGCCTAACCAAACATGGCGGCCGGTCCCCAACGTTAACGCATGCTTCGCGAGGTTGTGGGCCTCAAAGTTCGAGGTCCGAAATTCATGACTAAAGGTACAAGAAGAGAAAAAACGAGCTCTATCTGTTATTTCATGTACCACTGCTCCGTAAGCTGCTGCCGTTCCACCTTTGATCGCCTCCACCGCAGCCATGCAGTCCGAGGCGATGAAGATTTTCTGCTCGTATAGGTCGTCGGCAAGGGCCTGTGCTTCCATGGTCGCTAGAACTTCGAGTACCTCTGGATCATCAATGTTGTTGAAGATAACTGCCGAGGCCCCCAAAAACGCACCTGATGCATCGCGGCAAACGGCTCCCACAGCCCCGCTTCCACCAACACGCGGCACGGCCGCATCAACATTTATTTTCACATGATCATCAGGAGGTGGCTTCCAAGTAGTATGGCGTGCTCTTGGAGCTGTCGGTGGCCTGTCAACAGGTTTCTGTATGTGCTTCAAATCAGCCAAGTAGCTAGTAATAAAGCCATGAGTTGAAAATGGAGTTTTGTAAATTCCTTCATGGATAATTTTCCTCCTCGCTGCCCATATGGCCCATAGTGTGACAATCATGATAGTAAACTCCTCTTGAGGAAGTGATTCGCTCATCAGAAAGAGCCATCTCTTCGCCTGATCATCTCTATGCATACACATGTGCTGCACCATATTATCATTTGATAGAGCCCACATGCACCGAGCGTAGTTGCAATCAATAAGAGAATGGCGTCAATTGTCCGCTGCTCCGCATAACGCACACACATGCGACGGTGACATGTTTCGACGATGCAAAACATCACCAGTGGGGAGTGAGTGACGAGCCAGCCTCCATGTGAAAACTTTCACTTTTGAAGGAACTTGCAAGCCCCAAATAGAAGACCATCCCTTGGATTCACCGCCGGACATCCCCTCGGCCTCCTCTAGCCAGTCTTCCCTTCCCATTTTCATCTTGTGGATCAATTTATAAGCTGATTTTACTGAGAATCGCCCCTTCGGATCACCCGACCATGCCCAAAAGTCATCAACATGTCTTGTACAGAGGGGGATCTTCATGATTGCCTCCGCATCAGCTGAAACAAAGACTTGACGAACTACCTCCTCTCTCCAGCATGCCATGGTTGGCTCGATGAGATCGCTCACCATCATCGGAGGATCAGCAACCCTAGGCGGAAAAGGTTTCATGAGGCCGCTTCTCGGGAGCCAGTTATGATGCCAGATGCTAGTCGTTGCTCCATCCCCAATGCGCCAGATGATCCCATGGTTCAATACATTTCTTCCATCAATAATGGCTCGCCAGACCTGCGAAGGATGGGGGCCTAGCTCCGCCTCCAGTAAGCTCGTTGTTGGGTAATAGACGGCCTTAAGAATGCGAGCACTTAGGGAGTCCGGTTCTTGTAATAGTCGCCAAGCCTGCCGTGACAGTAGGGCAACGTTGAAGATCTCAAGATCACGAAAACCCATCCCTCCTAGATCCTTCGGCCTCGTCATGACATCCCACGAGACCCAACATGGCTTCCTTCTTCCTTGTTTACTTCCCCACCAAAACAGTCGTATAATGGAGGTTACATTCTCACAAACTCCTCTAGGAAGTCGAAAGCAAGACATTGAAAAAACTGGAATCGCCTGGGCGACCAATTTGATTAGGACTTCCTTTCCACCAACTGAAAGCATTTTCTGCATCCATCCTCTTACTTTCTCCCACACTCTGTCACGAAGGTACTTGAACGTGCCGTTCCTGGAGTGACCGACATCCGTTGGCAACCCTAAATATTTGTCACTCAAGGATTCATTGTGGACATTTAGACTTTGCATGACACCTTGTTTGAGAGAATCTGGGCAACCTCTGCTAAAGAAAATAGAAGATTTTTCATGATTTATTCTCTGTCCCGAGGCTCCACAATAAGTACCCAACATGTTTGATACCAAATTTGCTCCCTCCACACTTGACTTAAAAAGCAACAGGCTATCGTCTGCAAACAAAAGATGGCTGACAGTTGGAGCTGTAGGGGCCACCTTGATGCCACCAGACGCAGACGACTGAGAACTGGACTTCAAAAGGCACGACATGCCCTCTGCTGCAAGTAAGAAAAGGTAGGGGGAGATCGGATCTCCCTGTCGAATACCCCTTGAGGGTTTAAAATGCTCTAGCTTTTCACCATTCAACAAAACATAATAGGATATTGATTTCACCATCCCCATGACAATGTCCACCCTACCAGACGAGAAGCCTAGCTTGAGCATTATGGCCTGAAGATAATCCCACTCCAAGCTATCATACGCTTTCATCATATCAAGCTTCAGTGCACAACTGCTATTGGTTTTTGATCGGTTCCTCTTCATGAAATGCAAACACTCATACGCACAAATAATGATATCTGATATTAATCTGCTAGGGACGAACGCTGACTGTTCTTCAGAAATAATGTCAGGGAGTATGACCTTCAGCCTATTAGCTATGACTTTTGAGGCAATTTTATAGAGCACATTGCAAAGGCTAATAGGTCTAAATTGGGAGAGATGTATCGGACTTGTTACCTTGGGGATCAGCACTAATACAGTGTCATTAATCGCCTCTGCACTCTCCTCTCCTTTTATGATCCTAAGAACCATTGTTGTCACCTCGTCCCCACATATATCCCAATGGCGCTGATTAAAATGTGCGGGGAAACCATCCGGGCCAGGAGCCTTTGTTGGGAACATTTGGAATAGCGCCACCTTTACCTCATTGCTGGTATACGGAGCACACAACACTTCATTCATGGCCGGCGTTACCCTCGCAGGAACGTGCATAAGAACATCCTCCATCCCGGTCACACCCTCCGTGGTGTATAAAGCTTAGTAGAAATCTGTCACCATTACTCTCAATTCGGACGGATCATCCGTGAGCACTCCCAGAGAGTTTTGCAAAGCCTTTATCAAATTTCGTTTTCGTCTCATACTAGCTCGCATATGGAAAAATTTTGTATTTCTATCTCCCGCTGACAGCCACTGCAAACGGGACCTCTGCCGCCACATCAATTCCTCGCGGTGGTACAGCTCCACCAGTTTCTCATTGAGCTTTAACTCAATGTGAGTCGGACTCATCCTTGTAGGGTCGCTCCGGAGTTGCTCTAGTTGACGTTTGGCTTCTTTAATTTGCTTTCGCACGCTCCCAAAGGTATCTTTGCCCCAAACAGAGATATCCTTCGAGATTGCCATTAGCTTGTCCCAAAAATCACCAACACCATACCCAGGCGCCACCGCATTCCATCTTGAGGTGATCGTATCTCGCCACTCCTCATGTGATTCCCACATAACTTCGTACCGGAACTGTTGACCACCTGATCGTTGTTGTTGTGAGCTGTCCGTCTCCAGCAAGATAGGCCCGTGATCTGAAGACGCGGATGTGAAGTAGCTAACTTGTGCTAGTGGGAACCTTGCCATCCAGCTGGGCGTTGCTAGTGCACGATCAAGACGGACGCGTGTGTACGAGCCACCCCTCACCTTCTTCTCAAACGTCCAAAATCTGCCCTGATAGCCCAAGTCCATCAACATGCAAATATCCACTGTGTCTCGAAAGGCTTGAATTTGTGCATTACTACGATTTGCAGCACCTTGATGTTCTTCCGGACGTAGAACTTCATTGAAGTCCCCCATACAGAGCCACGGAAGGTCATGCAAACACGATAAACCTTTCATCAGATCCCATGTTTGGCTCCTCAAATGAGATTGGGCTTCCTCGTATACAAAGGTCAACCTCCACGGATCTTGGCCAGCCTCCTGAATCTTAGCATCAATGTGATAGACGGATTCGCCTAAAATCTGAACATCTATAGTGTTATTCCAGAAGATACCTATACCTCCACTTCTTCCTTGGCTATCGATAGCATAAGCCTGATCGTATCCCAACGTGTTTGCAAAAGCTTCAACTCGCACACCACTTATCTGTGTTTCAACAATGCATAACACCTTGGGGGCAAACTTCCTCGCGAACACGCGAAGTTCTCGAACTGCCGTCGGTTTGCCCGCGCCACGGCAGTTCCAACAAAGGGCACTCATTGGGCTCGGCGGCGCTCCTCGAAGGAGCCCGCCAAACTCTTCACGGTCGTATTCTTTCCCTCTGAACCCTCATCGTCTGCCTTAGACCTCTTCACGTCTCGCTGCGGAGGTGGACTTGACAGATTGTTTATGGAAGGTATAATCGCTAGTTGTAGGCCACTAGCGGTGTCATGTGGCATAGCATCTGAAGCTGGGTAACTCTTGTTTTTCTCCTGTTTTTCTTGTCTCTTCCTGTTTAAATCATCGGTGTCCATCACAGTAGCCACATCTGCTGGGTCATCCGGTTGGTAGCCACTCCCTGCTCCCGGACCATATCTGTGAGCAAACTCCTCCCTACCTCTTGATCGACCCCTGTTTGAGCTGCCACCGGATCGGCCTCCGCGGCGGCCGCCTCGACGTCCACGACCCTCTCCAGGGCCCCTACCCGGTCGCATAAACCAATCAGCCCTGAGTTCCTTGAACACTAATGCAGACGGTGGGTGGATCCCATTGCTGTGTTCTTTGTATAGGTGGCCTAGCATCCCACAGACCGCGCACCAGTCAGGGAGCCGCTCATACTTTACTTTGTAAATCTGCCTTTTTCCTTCTCTAACCATGGATACCGCATTCTTGAGAGGTTTGTGCACATTGATCCGTACCCAAACACGATAAAAATTCCCGGTGAAGTCGTGGGACTGAGTTTCAGCAAAGAGAACCTCACCAACCTTGGAAGCCCGAGGCTGGATTAGATGAGCATATAGGTCCGGCACATCATGGATTTGGATCCAAATATCGATACTCTCAAGTTTGATAGTCGAGGGTTTTGTGATACCATCATAAGGAGCTAGCAGCACCGCATCTCCCCTGAAATTCCACGGGCCTTCCTGCATAACGCGTTCCCAATCCCCCAAACATGTAAACTGGACAGTATACAGATTGTCCTCCAATGGTTTGAACTTCGCTTCCTGGGCCACGTCCCAAGCTGCCCTCATATTCCTGTAGAGCCAGGTTTGGCTGTAGGTTTTGCTTGTATTGACCTTGATCAACGCTACCCACCTTGGTAATTCCGGCGGAACATCCTTCTCGTCAAAGACGACGTCATCCAGGTCCTCCTCCCGGAGGCCTAGCTCTCTCATCATCTTCTCAACATCGCTGAGTCTAGAGGAGCTCGAAGCTCCATCCGCAGCCATCTAGATCACTAACCCGATGAGGAAAACTGATCGGGTTTCCGAGGGGGAACCCTAAAGCCTCGCTGCGCCCCGATCCAGGCCGGGAGCGGGCGGCGACCCAAGTCGCCCCTTGGTCGCTCCGAGCAAGGAAGCAGGACGGGAACCAGCGGCAGGGAAGGGAAGAGACTCAACGGCGGCGACGAGATCGCCTCGAGAGAAAAACGATAACCCTAACGTGAGGGAAACCCGTGGAAAAATAGCTTGCTCCCAGTTTGATTTGTTGACTTGGCCGGTTGACCATTCACATGGCCCATTGACGTTGATTGCCAGGTTGACCCATAGACTTTTTTATAATAACACATATTTAAATAAATTTCACCAATTTGAAAAAGTTCAAATCCATGATTTTTTTAATTCATGAACAGTTCCAAACATGCGAACTTTTTTGAATTCGTGACCATTTTTTGAGTAAGCAAACATTTTTCAAGTCCGCGAACAATTTTTTGAATTCATGAATATATTTTCAATTTCTTGTATTCATGATAATTTTTTTAAATCAGTGAATATTTTTAGAATTCATGGTCAGTTTACAAATCTGCGAACAATTTTTGAATAGTAATTTTTTCTACAAATCATGACGTTTTTAAAAATCCTTGAACATTTTTGAATTTGGATTTTTTTTAAATCCTTGAATAATTTTTGAATTCAAGATTATTTTGAAGTCATGATGTTTTTTTGAATTGGCGAACATTTTTACAAATTCATGGACATTTTTTAATTCTGTTAACAGCATAAACATTTTTTCTTGAAACTATTAAAACATATTTAATAAAAAATAGAATTGTATAGAGAAATAGTCTTCATATAAGGTTCAAACAATCGCTACACATACATAGGTTTAAATATTTTGCCAACGCATTTGTGTGCAGGCCACCAAGCTAGTGTATATAAAAAATGGAAGAAAATGCTAGACACTTTGTGAATACTGAATTGAGAGCTGTCTTTGTTTTTCCACTCGGACATACAATATAGTGAATATCGAATATCCTCACATAACAGTGAATACCAACAAATTTTTGTTGTGTGGTACATACTATACACCACATGCTTGTTTATTTTTCTTTAATTCTGACCTTCTTTCATAATTGACATGCGTTTCTTTCTAAATTTCCAAAACGAAAAAAGGCATGCATTTCTTTCGCGTTCATCACCTTCTCCATTTCTACTTGACGTGTGTTTCTTTCCCGTTCTATCACTTGCTTTTGCTTATATGAGATCTCCCTCTCATCTCCCTAGCGGTCAGGTTTCTCTTGCTATGTGACTTTTCTTTTGAGTAACACAAGTTTTATTGTCCTAAAAAAAATGATGAATTAGTTGTTCGGGAATCTTTGCTGTCACGATGTGTGTTTTTCTGGAAGGTTTTGTAGGGCCCCGGGCCACGAACATGCATGCGGCTTGATCGTACCATGTCGGCAACCTAGCTTAGCTGCTGCGGAGTATATATGTATGGTGCTTCATTCATTTAATTATAAGATAAGGTGTTTTAGATATTTTAGTATGGACTACATACGGACTCTAAAATGTGTCTGTATGTTTGTGTTCTTTATACTTTCGGTGAACTTTTCTTTAAATAGGGCAAGATTGTTTTTCTTTTTCGCAAATAAAATGTGTATATACATTCGAATTAGTAAAAAGTTAGAACATTTCATAAATTGTGAACGGATGGAATGCCTATTATTAGAAGCATATACGGCATTTGAATCTAATGACTATGTAGGTATGCCGACTTACAAAGTAAGTTTGGCGGATGTCGATGCGGTGTGTCTGCTGGATTGAATGGATGTCAGGATGTGTGTCACTCTATGTTATATATATACACATGTACTGTAGTTGCTAGCTAGCTAGCTAGGCTCCTCTTCTGACTTGTCATTTCTCAACATGCATATGCAGTCCTTCGTTCGCGTGTCTCTTCATGCATGTAGTACGTATGTCTCGTGGTATCCATGCCATTCCTTCGTTCAGTTCAGACCTCTTCCAACGCAAGATTCTTAGATGAGGTGCTAAGCATATTAAATGTTCTGATAACTCAAGTATCCAAGGCAAAGGTGCTAAGAGCATCTCCAGCCGCGTCCCCAACAGATCCCCCAGGCCACTTTTTCGGCGCCGGCGCCGAAAAAACGGCCCAGTCGCGCCCCCAAGACGCCGAAAATCGCCGCTTCGGCCCTTTTTTACGCCCGGCGGTCACAGGCCGAACCCGGCACGCTGGGGAGCAGTTGGGGGCTCCGGCGCGAGGGAAAAGCGCGGCTGGCCCACACCGTCAGGGGAAAAGTCAGGCCTCCTTTGATTCATAGGGTAGGAATATCATAGGAATAGGAAAATCATAGGAAGTGAGGTGACATGCATCTCACTTCCTATAGGGAAAAATATGTCACTTGATTCATAGGATAGGATTTTTTCCATTGAGTCTAGATTAATGTTTTTTTCCCTTTGAAATGTGAAGGATTTATTTCTATCCTATATAGGAATAGGAATCCATTCCTATAAACCAAAGGGCTCCATAGGAATTTTTCCTACACAATTCCTATCCTCTAGAAATCCTACAATATTCCTCCAAACCAAAGAAGGCCTCAAGGTTTTCTTCCCCGACTCGCCTCCCACCCCCCGCGCCCACTAGCTATATCCCGGCGCCGCTCCGCTAGATAGCCATTCCCCGCCGGAAAATAGCAGCGCTTCGCCGCGGCAGCCCCTCCAACAGCAGCTGGGCATTTTCGGCCGCCGTTTCCAGCAGCGGAGGCGCGGTTTAGTGGCGGGGTACACGCCCACCGACCGCAAGGTGTTCGGCGATTTGCCTGCCACGGCGATGGACTCGGATGACGAGGAAGCGCTCGCCGCGCTGCTGGAGGAATAAGCCGAGGCTGACGTCCAGGAAGAAGTGCATCTCCTGGTGCTCGCCGCCCTCGCCTAGCTGCTGGGGATCAATGAAAAGCCGCGGCGAGGTGGCTCGGCGCCTGGGCGGGTGAAAGCAAAGAACCGGCATCGTCTCGAAGGCTACATCATGCTCTACTCCGACTACTTCGCCGATGCTCCACTTCACGGCGAGAAAACATTTCGGCGCAGTTATCGGATGAGCCGAAAGCTCTTCCTCAGGATTGTGAATTCCATCCGGGAGTTTGACAACTACTTCAAGTGCAAGATGGATTGCACCGACGCTCTTGGATTCACCTCCATCCAGAAGTGCACGACAGCGATGAGGATGCTTGCATATGGAGCTCCCGGTGATTCACTCGACGACTATGGGCGCATGGCCGAGTCCATCAGCATAGAGTGTTTCTACAAGTTCTGTCGGGCAGTGGTGTCAGTGTTTGGACCATAATACTCGAGAACACCCAATGCGGAAGACACTGCTCGATTTTTCTGTGATGAAATATGTGATAAGAAATAATTGTGATGATAATTGAACGCCGAGACACGGCGAAACCACGCCGAATATGGGCCTATTCTCGCCCATATGGGCCCTTTATTCGCCGAAATAGGGCTACAAAGTGGGCCAATTTCGGCGTCTGGGGGCGACGACTGGGCGCAAAACCGCCCCAGCGCCAATTGTATCGCCGGCTCGCCCCCAGGGGCGATTTTTACGGGTCCTGTGGGGCCAATGGCTGGAGATGCTCTAAGCTTTTGGGGCTGTCATGCATTTAATTAGTAGTAAACTCAAAATTGTGCTTCCATCTAGGTACACGTACTTAGCATCGTTTCTTCCTGGGTCATCATACTACTCTCTTCTTAACTAGCATGTCACATCAGATTTTTTGCTTAGTTGATAACCTTAGCACATGTATAAGATGAAGCATTGGGAGGAGCTTTATGTACGCGTATTCCTCCTCTCTCTCCTTCACCGAAATTCATGCATGTACTCCCTTCGTTCCACAATGTAGTGCCTATAGATTTTTGTGAAAGTCAGATTTTCCCAACTTTGACCAAGTCTATAGAGAAAACTGTCTACATCTACAATACCAAACATGTACATTCTGAAAATATAACTCATGTTGTATTCAATGATGTGCATTTGGTATTCTAGATGTACCTACTTTTTTAATAAATATGGTCAAAGTTTGTAATATTTGATTTCTGCTAAAATTTATAGGCACTACATTATAGAACGGAGGGAGTAATATATATTATTAGCGAGTGCATAAGATGCATGCCCTGCTGCTGCCGCCACAGTACTCCATCTTCCTTCACTCTTGTCGACACGGACAATCTCTCTCTTCCTAGCTAGGCCCTGGCGGCTACTGTTTGCTAGCTAGCTGTGGATGGGCGTCCATGTCGACCGACGCTCCTCGTCGGCATCATTCCTCCCAGCACATGCACGTACGACGACGACGCGTGGAAAAAAGGAAGAACGCAGCTCACTCACACAGATCGATGCAGTTGGAAAAACTAGCAGCTTGCAACAGCCGCTAGGAGTCACGGGCAGCCACGTTACAGGGAAAATATCAGACGATACCACCCTTCATATGCTATCATGCTCCAATTTTGCAAAATAACATTTAGATGATTCAAAAAATTCTGAAAAAATTTGTGGATGTTCAGAAGACACATGTCCATAACCCCTAAAAAATTCAATTTTGATCTGAATTTTTTACGTGTTATAGACATGTGTCTTCTGAACATCCACAATTTTTTTCAGAATTATTTGAATTATTTAAATATGACTTTTCAAAATCTATATCATGGAAGCATGTAAAGGGTGGTATCACCTGATATCTACCCTCCCACGTTACGTTACGCACCTCTCTCCAATGCATGCACACATGCATGAACTCGTACACCACTAGTACTAGTAGGCACTAGCTATTAATTCAAAATTCATTTGTGCTGTGACTTCCCGGCCGGCCGACTGACCCCGCTAGCTAGGCCCTCCTTAATTTCATCCTTCATAATCTGTACGAAGCCAACTTCATGTGACTGAGAGCAACTTCAACGCATCAAACCAAATAGACGAGTGTTTTCGTCGTTTGGGTCGGCTGCCCGCTCATCGTTCGTCCCTTTCTGCATTTGGGTTGGCCGTGCGCATCGCGCGAACGCTTTCTTGTCCTCGCGGCCCGCCTGTCATACTTTTTTTAAACATATGCAATTTTGGCCCTAGTTCACATAATTGAAACAAAATACAAATATCTCATAGTTCACAACCAAATGAATATCTCATAGGCTACAACCAAAATAAAAATTAAATCATTTTCAATACATTTAAAAAATATAGGTGATACATCTATTGGCCAATGTGATCCCACATATGCTCAATCAAATTATCTTGCAGTTGAATGTGAGTTTCACAGTCACGCATTTGATGATGAAATTCGATGAACTATGCAAATATTGTCGCTCCATGCCCAGGCACAATATTTTCACCCTGAAACTGAAACCCTTGGTCATAGATACATTCCGGACACTAATCATCTACGATTATATTGTGCATGATCACGCAAGCAGTCATCACCTCCCACAACTTTTTAGTGCTTCAAGTTCTAGCAAGATACCGAACGATGCCCCGTTGAGATTGAAGAACACCAAAGGCACGCTACAAATCATTCCTAGCACTCTCTTGCTCTTGGGCAAATCTCTTCCTCTTCTCTCCTACAGGGTTGGGGATTGTCTTCACAAAAGTAGTCCACTGAGGATATATATCGGCAACCAGGTCATATCCTTTGTTGTAGAGCTGGCCACTGATCTCAACTTTGACCTCTGGGCAATTGCCTTCTGCAAGCCTTGCAAACGCCGGAGAGCGTTGAAGCATGTTGATATTATTGTGAGCTCCGGCCGTGCTAAAGAAAGATTGCCTAATCAAGAGATCTTGTCATGCCACTGCCTCGAGCATGATAGTGCAAGCTTTGACATAGCCTCTATACTGCCCCTGCCAAGCAGAAGGGCGGTTCTTCCACTCTCAGTGCATACAATCTATAGTACCACGCATCCCCGCAAAGCCCCGGCTAGCATTCATCGCCAACAACCAGGCTGTATCTGCAACATTTGACTCTCTCAAGTACTCCGGGCCAAACACTGCTATCACAACCTTACAGAACCCATACATGGAGTCTAGGCACACCGACTGTTGGAAATATGCCCTAGAGGCAATAATAAAAGAGTTATTATTATATTTCCTTGTTCATGATAATCGTTTATTATCCATGCTATAACTGTATTGATTGGAAACTCAAATACACGTGTGGATGAATAGACAGACTTTGTGTCCCTAGTGAGCCTCTACAGGACTAGCTCGTTGATCAAAGATGACCGCGGTTTCCAGGTCATAGACATGAGTTGTCATTTGATAACGGGATCACATCATTAGGAGAATGATGTGATGGACGAGACCCAAACGTTAACATAGCTTTTGATCGTGTCAGTTATCGCTATAGTTTTCTGCATGTCAAGTATAAGTTCCTATGACCATGAGATCATGTAACTCACTGACACCGTAGGAGTGCTTTGTGTGTGCCAAACGTCACAACGTAACTGGGTGACTATAAAGGTACTCTACAGGTATC
>LR738716.1:9895837-9946042 GCA_902687465.1 Secale cereale
CCCCCCCTTGCCGGCCTGGAGCAACTTGCCACTCCTTGGTGATCTGAACCATGTGCTGGCTTGGAGCGTCAGTCTCCACGAGCTGGCCTGGAGCGTCGATGGAGGTGGAGACGACAATTGCCTGGTTCGGGCTCGACGGGCCACCCAACCATCATTTATGCCGGAGAACTCTTCTTCCTACTCGCCGGTTTCCATGGAGAAAATTGCTCAAGGAGGAAATGTGAAGCGGAGGTGTGGTGCGGTTCTTGCCCGGCGTCTGGCATCGTTTAAATAGTGGGCAAACGCGAGTAGACAACCGACGTTGGGTTTAATGTCGACCAGCTAACGAACGGACGTGTGGTTGAGTAGGTTTCTTGGCACACGAGCGAGTTTATAATGGAGGAAGGGGTAGTCTGCAGCCGCTTGAATGCGGCGAGGAGGCGTGTTCAGTCAGGCGTGCAGCGGGTGGTGCCCTCGGTCGGTGCCGCTTCAATGGCGGAAGCAGTGAGAGGTCGCGTCGGCTCTAGGCCGGCTTCAATGTGGAGCGGCCGTTCTACAAGGGCATGAATGCGGGCAGCTAACGCTGGGTGAGAACACACGCGGGCGAGCGAGGAGGGGTTTTGGATGAACCAGGGTGGTCAGAAGTGGTCGTGGGTGTTGTCCGGATGCCCACAAAGCCCTCACGTTTATCTCCGGTTCGCGGGAGAAAATGCGTCTGTAACGGCCTGTGGACCGATACAGACTCGCGTTGGATGGCTTCCGTGGTCTTGACCGTGCGGTTCGAACGTATGCGGGCAGTTTGAGGGTACGCGTTGGAGCTACGTTTAGCATGTGTAGATAATTTTGATGTAAGTCTTGTCAAGTTCACTTGTACTCATCCTTGCTTAATGCCTTAATAGTTTGTCTCAGAGGAGACCATCGACCCCATTGATGGTTTCTACCTCGACGTTGACATCACTGAGTAGATGGCAGGTATCAGATGGCAAATTTCATTGGGAGGTTCATTTGTTTAGTTCCAAGCCTCTTAGGCGTTTGTTAAAATTGATCTTTAACAAGAAATATTTTGCTTTCGTTATTGCTTGTAGCTCAGTGTTGGATCCGTTATGTTTTGCTCAATAGAGCATTTGAATATATAAGTTTTGAGTCACATAGTCTGTGTTGTGACACATGTTTCCAACACATGACATGCATAATATGTGTATGCTTATAAAGTGCACATTGTGTGTACGGGTTCAAAATATTGGTTGTGTACTTGCTAGTGGGCCGGTCCTTATCTTGGGGGCTGCGTCGACGTGACCCGACGAAGATGGGCCTGGATCGATTGGATCTGCCGCCGGGTAGGAGCGGTGGTGGTCACTGTGGCGGCTAGGGTTGCCGCTCGGGAGAATATACGAGAGAGAGGAGGGGTACCAATTCGAGGGGTTTGCTCGTGCAGTGGGGAAAGTTTTTTTTTTTGGGGGGAGAGAGGGAGAGAAGGGGGGTAACGAATAGTATGTTTGGCGGTGGCAAGTTGCTATAAATTAGGCAAATTTTAGATTTTCTAATCGATGGAGATGGACCGAGCTCGCTACAAGCTTTTGCCCTAATCTCGGGCTCAACTTCGAAAATTTAGCTTCCCGGGGACCAGTCTTCACTTCAATTTCATCTGTGGAGTTGATGGGGTTAGAAACTAGAGGACATCCAAACACACCCTTAATTCCAACAACTACTCACTCCGATTTTTATTTAATCCACGTATTAGTTTTGATCAAAGTCAAGCTTTGTAAACTTTAACAAAGTTTATAAACAAGAGTATTAACATATACAATGACAAACCAATATCATTAAATTCATTATTGAATGTATTTCCACATCATCTAGATTTGTTATGGTAAATGTTTATATGGTTTTTTTATAAATTTAGTCTAATTTTATCATCCAGATTTGTTATGGTAAATGTTTATATTGGTTTTCATAAATTTAATCAAATTTTAAGAAATTTGACTTCAATCAAATCTAATATGCGGAGTAAATAAAAACAGAGGGAGTAACAACAAATATTAGAAGTCAAACTCATTTTTCAATACAGAGGGCCGGTTTGGTTTTGGTCCGATTCAATACCGAGGGCCGCCTCCCGTCATCCATCGACGTCCAAACGAAGCAAAGCCGACCAAGTGCGTCATGCGAGACGCAAAATCGGTGCGCTCTGATTGGTCCATCCGATGCTCCCACGGATCGACCCCCCTCCCGCGAAGCTCCCGCCGCCCGATAAAACCCGCGCCCCCGGCGCCGTCCCTGCCCACAGACTCAGAGCAGAGCAGCGCGCAGCATCCCGATCCAGCGCCCCCGCTCCCCGCACCTCGAGTAGAGTTCACCGTTGGCCGGAGAGCAAGATGGCCCGGAGGAAGGGCGTCGCGAGGAAGAAGGCCGTCACCCGCTCCGTCAGGGCCGGGCTCCAGTTCCCCGTCGGCCGCATCGGGCGCTACCTCAAGAAGGGCCGCTACGCGCAGCGCGTTGGCTCCGGCGCCCCCGTCTACCTCGCTGCCGTCCTGGAGTACCTCGCCACCGAGGTAACTACGTACCGATTTTGGTCCACATCTGATCTGCCTCCTCCTCGAGCATATCTGCCTTCTTGCCCGGTCACGTTCCTCTCGTTTTGGACGGATGACCGATTTCGTTCATGGCTGAATCGCAGGTCCTGGAGCTCTCCGGCGACGCGGCCAAGGAAACCAAGAAGGCCCGCATCACCCCGCGCCACCTGATGATCGCCGTCCAGAGCGACCCGGAGCTCAGCCGGCTGCTCGCCGGCGTCACCATCGCCCACGGCGGCGTGGTGCCCTACATCAACTCCGTGCTGCTCCCCAAGAAGAAGGCCGCCGGCGCCGCAGAGAAGTCCCCCAAGAAGGAGTAGCTGTCTGCAATTGATCTTGTGAATGCTCACCACCTGCTTTTGCTTCTGAACATTTGTCATCTGTATGAAATTCTGTCATCTTATGTTATGTCAATCATCTTATGTTATGTCAATCACAGCAATCATAGACCTATCAAGCTGCAGGAAACTGAATCTTTGAATGAATTAATCATGCCTGACTGATGATATATTTCCATCTTCCTGCGGGGGAAGCTTACGAGTTTGCATATTTCCATCTTCTACGTTCTGAAACTAAGAAATGATGGTGGCGCGCTAAATTGGACCAGGAATAGTTGAAAGATACTCCACCGCTTCCTAAATGTAAGAAGTTTTGTCAGTTCAAAATTCAAATTAAACTGACAAAACGTCTTACATTTAGGAACATAGTGAGTAATAAGCAAGATGCTCCAGAACAGAAGTCTTGCAGACAAACATGGCAAATTATAGCTTGACCATGCTCAAAATATTCACGCAGACAATTTAACCTTCCGAACCACAAACCTGAGAAGCATTTGACTGCTAGATGCAAACTACTCCCTTCGTTCCCTGATATAAAACCTTTTAGCTTTTTCTTGATTCGTATGTATCTACATTTTAGTATGTATGTTTACTCATTTTAGTATGGATATAGTCCATATTTTGAAATAGCTAAAAGGTCTTATATTAGATAACGGAGGGAGTATTTATTTTTTTGACATCAAAAAGATTTTATTCCTCGAACAATGGACATGTCATTTACAAGCAAATGAGAAATAAAATCAGGGATCTTGTCATCCCATGAACCTGAAAATCTATTGCAAAAGGAGTTCTTTGCTATTTCGTCTCCACCTGATTTGCCTATATGAAATAGTGTTTGAAGGATATCTTTGCGAAGTCCATAATCAGTACTTTGCACTCCATGATGGTTGCTACCTCAGGACCTAAGTAGTCCTCAATCTGGTTAATAGTATCAACGGCAAATGAACAACCAGACTCGATTTCCACCTTAGTACAGCCGATATGGCCCGCCAAGTACAGTCCATTCCTTATTGCAATTATCTCTGCTGAATCCACATCACGGATATTGGGCACAAAACCAACTTGTTGCGGCTATAAAATCACCCCGGTCGTCACAAGCCACAGCGCCACAAGCACCTGAGCATGTTTCATAATGAAAGGAGGCATCAACGTTTATCTTCACCATCCCATGACTAGATTTTTTCCACATATGATCACTCTTCCTAGTTGGACCTTTGGGTATGATTCATCTTAGGTAATTCGTCACAAAAACCCTGATAGAGTAGTGCAGTTTTCTTAGGCATCTGGACTTGAACCCCCTTCACTATCGGGCATCGTTGCCACCACATATACCAGGCCGCTATGATGGCAAGCTCCACCCTTGGTAAATCTCCATCAGCGCCTTGTAGTTTCGAGAGAATCTCCATGGTAATCGACTCCGATCTGTCCTCTATTACAGCCATCAGAATGACTTGCAACAAGCCCAGCTAATCCCAAACTTTCATTGCTTGTCGCCATTTAAACAAATAGTGCAGGATGTCTTCATCTCCGATCGAACACACCAGGCATTGAGGTGACAAGGGAATGTGCCGGTTTGCTAGTACCCCCAAGCATGGGAGTGTGCCGTGCAAAACCTTCCATAAGAAATGCTTAATCTTTCCTGGTATTTTCAGCCTACACATATCCTTTCAAACAGAATTAACTTGTTCTCTACCTTGACCATCAGCTCTCATCAGACGTGTTCCATGTTTATGCTCGAACTCCTTATGATAAGCAGACCGTACAGAAAAAGTGCTTGAACGTGTATAATTCCAAGCTACAAAATCTTCTGTCATATGAGCATTCAAGCAAATTTGATGGATCCTATAGACATCAACCGGTGAGAAAACATCACGAATAAGATTCTCATCCCGCTGTCCTGTGTAAGGATCTATTAATTCTTCCACTTCGAGAGCATTGTTGCACCCCTATCTGTGATAACTCTTCTTGATACACTCGAGGGAATTAATGGATCTTGCCATATGTCTATTTTTGACACTGTTCCAACATGCCAAATGTAACCCCTCTTACATGTCTGGATACCTGCAATAATGCTTTGCCATGTGTAAGATGATCCTTTCTTCGGACCATCTCTCAAAATATCACCATCAGGATAATATTTTGCCCTCAACACTTGTGCACAGAAAGAGTCCGGGTACTAGATTAGTCGCCGGCTCTATTTTGCTAACATAGCAAGATTAAAATTGTGCAAGTCTCTAAACCCAATCCCCCCTTCCTTCTTTGGAATGCACAACATCCACCATGTAAACCAATGCGTCTTCTTTTTCTCCTCATTATCACCCCACCAGAATGCAGAGATTTCATCGGTAATAGACTTGCAAATTCGTTTGGGAAGTTTAAAAACAAACATAGCATAAGAAGGAATTGTCTGGGCTATAGATTTTGCCAAAATATCTTTCCCTGCATCGAGAGTGGTTTCTTTTTCCACCTCTTCGATCTCTGGCAAACACTATCAATCAAGTGCTGGAAGCAATCACTTGTGTCAACAACAACCATAGTAGGGAGGCCCAAATATGTGTCGGAATTCTCTGCACACATTCTCCCTAGTACGAACATTTTTATTAGGGCTGAAAAAAATACTTGATTTTGTGTTGCTCACAAGTTGTCCCGAACAACTACAGTATGTATCGAGAACCCTTTGCAGAGTACTTGCATTATGTGAGTCAGCCTTCATCAGAATCAAATAATAAGTGTCATTAATCCAAACAAGCCCCTGTGTCTTCATGCAAGTTGAAGAACTCATGCCTGACTTCCATGCACAACATATAAAATGGAAGAACCTACAACAAAAAAGCCATTTCTGCATCTGCCACCGGAATGTAATTCCAGACACCTACAGAGCGATCAATTTCGTCGATCATACCAATTTGTACAAGTCATTCATGCAAAAGCTATTCAAGTCATATTTCCCAATTTATCTATAGATAACGGAGGGAGTACACTACTTCCTCTATCCCATAATATAAGATGTTATTACATCCGATATACTCACATATTAGATGTAAATAATTTCTTATATTATGAGACGAAGGGAGTAACTAAATAATTTCTTATATTATGGGACGGAGGGAGTAACTAGCAAGATGAGGTATAGAAACAGATTTTAAGAGGGGCAGATTAAAACAGAGATGATTAAACGTGCAATAGCCATCACTTGTGGCAGCTTCAATTTTTTTTTTAGAACGAAGGCTCAAGAAGAGCCCGGCTTTGAATTAACAAAGCCATCAACCGGCCAGGATTACATTCTCGAAACCAACACAAGAAAACATAAAAACGACAAGGTACAAAGGCGCTGGAAAGCAGCTCACAAGCCTCACACGCACCAAGCTAAATATGATCATACATGGAGACACGCAGCTCGGAGATGTGAAGGTCCTCAAACGCGTACAAGTCCCCAGGGAAAGATAATGGCAGCACAGGAGAAGCGCTTCCGACGGCGAGGAAGGGCATGCCGTCGCCAAATCACCAGCGGACCCGACATGCCATGTCCTCCCAGCTCCACTGCCAAAGAAGGCCCCTGCCTCCTCGCCTGGCTCGAAGGCGCCAAACTGATGATAGTGAAATTTCACCCTAGAACCTGGGAGTAAGGGCACCAGCAGGCTGCAACTGGGCACGAACCGAGCACACCTGACATGCCACGGGATGCTCACCTGGAGCATAGCACCACCAAACCCACGAACTGGACAAGTAAGAGAAAGAGATGCCGGAACAGACGGAGAAGTGCAGCAGCAAGTGACCCCGGAAGGCATTGAGTGTAAGCTGAATAAAGCCGTGGCGACGAGCTGGACGTGTCTGGCGCGTGTATGGGCGCGCGTCGGGCATGTCGGGCGCGTCGGGTCCATGTGTAGGCGTGCGTGTAGAGTCAGGCCGCTGGCGATCGGGGGGAGCAGTCAGCGCCGTTGGTCTGTTGAGGGCTTGCGCGGAGAGCGCGCCAGTGCGCGTCGTGGGCGCGCATGGAGCGGGCCGGACCAGGCGGTGGAGTGGCCAGGTGCGTGCGGGTCGTGGCCCCGCGTTGGCCCGGGTATAAGTACGCTGCGGCGATCGTTGTAACGGCGCGTGTATTGAGTTCGTGCTCAAGGAAAGAAGGGAGCCGTTCGTGCGGCTGTGGCGTTCGCTGCGCCAGGAAATCTCCCGTGTTCTTCTTCTTCTTCTTTCAGTCCACCTACTCCTCGTGTGCAAGTGAGTGCAGAGAGAGAGAGCAAGCTTCGACGAGACGCAAGGCGAGGCGCCGGACCTAACATTTGGTATACAGAGCTTGGTTCGGGAAGGGCGCGTGGAGCTCGCCGGCGATGGCGCTCGTCCCCTACGGCGGTGGGTCGGGGACCTCGCTGTCGACGCCGGTCCCGATGCTCACCGGCGGAAACTACACCACCTGGGCGATCAAGGTTGAGGCCAACCTCGACGCGGCCGGGCTGTGGGAGGCGGTCGTGCCGCCGGAGGACGCGGCGGCGGCGGTGATCGCGAAAAAGGACAAGCCGGCGCGGGCGTATCTGCTCTCGGCGCTCGCGGAGGATCTCTTGTTGCAGGTCTCGCCCAAGAAGACGGCGGCGGAGGTCTGGGCCAGTCTGAGGGCTCGGTATGTTGGAGCAGACCGAGTCCGGGCAGCGCGGCTGGGCACTCTCCGGGGAGAGTTCGAGCTCTTGCGTATGCAGGAGGACGAGACGCTGGACCAGTTCGCGGGAAAGCTCGGAGGCATGACGGCGCGGTTCGCGGGGCTCGGGTCGACGCTGGAGGACGACGTGCTGGTGAAGAAGCTGCTCGATTCCGTGCCGGACCGCCTGTACGCGGCGGTGGCCGGAATCGAACAGTTCTGCGACGTCTCCACCATGGCCTTCGAGGAAGCGCTGGGGCGCCTGAAGGCGTTCGACGAACGGCTGCGTCGACGCGGACAGGGAGGTGGCGCAAGGGAGGAAGGCCAGCTGATGCTCACGGCGGAACAATGGCGTGCGCGGGAGCGACGTGGGCGCGCCGGTGCGAGGGACGACGACGACGGCGGGAGCGTGGCGTCGAGCGCTCGACGGAATCGTCGCGGGCGTTGCTACCACTGCAACGAACGCGGCCACTTCAAGAGGGAGTGTCCGAGGCGGGAGAAAGCGGCGGCGCCGGAACAAGCTCTGCTGGGGGAGATCGGCGACGACGAACCTGGGCTTCTCTGAGCCACGTCTTAGGGGGAGAATGTAAGCTGAATAAAGCCGTGGCGACGAGCTGGACGTGTCTGGCGCGTGTATGGGCGCGCGTCGGGCATGTCGGGCGCGTCGGGTCCATGTGTAGGCGTGCGTGTAGAGTCAGGCCGCTGGCGATCGGGGGGAGCAGTCAGCGCCGTTGGTCTGTTGAGGGCTTGCGCGGAGAGCGCGCCAGTGCGCGTCGTGGGCGCGCATGGAGCGGGCCGGACCAGGCGGTGGAGTGGCCAGGTGCGTGCGGGTCGTGGCCCCGCGTTGGCCCGGGTATAAGTACGCTGCGGCGATCGTTGTAACGGCGCGTGTATTGAGTTCGTGCTCAAGGAAAGAAGGGAGCCGTTCGTGCGGCTGTGGCGTTCGCTGCGCCAGGAAATCTCCCGTGTTCTTCTTCTTCTTCTTTCAGTCCACCTACTCCTCGTGTGCAAGTGAGTGCAGAGAGAGAGAGCAAGCTTCGACGAGACGCAAGGCGAGGCGCCGGACCTAACATTGAGAACCTGAGGCCTTGACTGAAAATGAAGCTTTAGCTCTCACGGGGCGCTGAGATGAGCCACCGGAGGGGAACCCGCTCCCCTCTTGCGCTGGAGGCAAGGCACACCTCCTCTGCCGTGAGAGCTCCTAAATGCAAGGAGCCACCGAGGATCTCGCCGCAGACAAAGGGCACCAGCTCCCGCCGCGGCTGCACACCCACGCACCGAGGAGCCCAACACCCACCTAGCTCCCAAAAACGGCGCCTTCAGGAAGGACGCGACGCCAAGGGCGCCGCCGCTGCCCAACAGAGTTGTGGTTTTCACCTGGGAGACTAGAGGGAAAGGGGTGCGGCGGATCTGACCTGGACGGCGCCTCCAAGAAGGGGAATGGCGCCCTCGAGCGTTGTCGCCGCCAGAACCGGCGAGGCCGGCTTGGGATTTCTCCCGATCTTCGAATCCCCGCCACCCTTACCCTAACGACGCTAGATCCGGCGCTTCGCGAAGAAACAGGCCAGATCCGGTGGGGCGGAGCTCATCGAATAGGGAAGGCAAAGGCGGCCAGATCTGGCGCTGCCGACAGCCACAGCGGCCGCAGCCCAAGGCACCCGTCCTCCAGCTCACTCGCCGTCCACGCGGCCAGGATCGCCGGCCCACGCCCACGTCACCGCCTGCAGCAGGGCTGGTGACGCCACGCCGACCAGGGCCGCCGCCCCGGAGCCCGCGGCCCCCCACAGAAGAGGCAGGGCAGCCAAGGCCCCGCCGCCACCTTCCTCGGCGACGCCCCGGGCTTGCCCGGCGGCGGCAAGGGAGGATAGGAGGGGAAGGGGGGGGGGAGCTAGGGTTTGGGCCCCCGAGTCGCCCTGGCAGGGGCGACACGAGGGGAGGGGAGGGGCATCTCCATTGGCAGCTTCATAATTACGAGCTAGGAAAATGGAACAGGAGCAGCAGGGACACATGCAGCATCTTCACAGTGAAGGGATTGTTTAGCTATACAGCTGCAGATCCAGTGAAATATTTTACATTGAAACTGAGCACGAACTTTCCGCACCCTGAGCGACAAACGACAAATTCAACACAATTCGCATCCAGGGCATTCTGGTAACAACTAACAACACAAGGGATGCCTCTTATATTCTCCAAGAGTAATGATATCCTGACAATTGTGTGTGTTGATCATGGTACAAATTCAACTCATAATAGCATCACCGCAGCATTGCTATCTGTTCGACACACACATTTACATATAATAGTAACCCAAGCGAATGCACGGACGCACACAAAAAGAAAAGGAACATCATGGGACAAAGCTTAGCAGTAGGAATTTCGACGTGACACAACACGGGACATAAGACTTCAGCGCTTGCCTCAGCGCTTCAAATAATAAATATAACACGAAATCAAATGACAGGGCCAACACCAATCAGTAATCCAAACAAGCCACTGTGTCTTCATGCCAGTTGACTAATGTCTTCATGCCAGTTCACCTGCACATCATATAAAATGGTAGAACCTACAGCAGAAAAGCCATTTCTGTATCTGCCACTGGAATGTAACTCCAGACACCAGCAGAGCAATTCATTTCATTAGTCAAACCAATTTTTGTATGACCCAAACAGTGAACTCTGGCTTCACTAGTAATGTGGACTTCTATCAGAACCTCCAAATTTGGATCCACTCAGCATTAACACAATGCCAACAATACGAACATAGAGAAGTGGTATATGATTTGTAGAACAGTGGCACGCGTAGAAATTATATATAATGCCACCATCAAGTTTTTGCCTATAATTTTTCTTAACGGAGGCTACAAATTAGTGGTTTGAAGAACTCCATCAGAGGGCAATTCTGAACAGCCTAGCTAACAAATCAAATTTAGTTAAATCCATTTGGTAGAAGCCTCAAGAAGGGACTGTGCATCATCTTATTAGTTGACACACTTCCTTCAATTTACAATATATGTCATCCTTTTTAAATCTGTACAGCATCAAAACAATACTTTGGCTAACACTTCTAATGATAAATGTTAGTAAAAGACGCAATTCATCATTAAACTAGCATTTATGATGAACCTGGCCATTTTGATCATGCATTTAACATAAAATATTGAACATCTAACATGACCAAATGTGGAGAAATTTACATATGGCAGTTAGACAAACACTGAGAGATATGCTGAGAAAATATTTAAACAAACCGGTTAGCATAGAACAATCGTCCATAAGACTGTAATAACTGCAAGCAAAATGATAAACAGCAGTATTTACCGGAAGCATGCTCTTCAGGTATTGTGATGGTCATTATTTCACTAGGTATCATAATTATCCGAAATATCATATCACCAATGTGGAACGGGCAAATGGCGTAGTTATAAATCCATATAAATAAAGAACGTATAAAGGAAATGAGAGGGAACAACATACAAATCAAACTAGGACTTGATATATCCATAACCATGAAAAATAATCAAATGCAATGTAGCAAATGGTAGAAGAGAAACAAAAGAGGTTCCATGAAGCACATGAAATATGATGTATTTAGTTATGCTACCACTGAACATGGCATCAGCGTCCTCTACAAGCAGACACAAATATACGCACAAAAAGTGGTAGGGTGCCAAGTCATCCGTCAGTAGAGGAGCTAGAGGGAGTAACTGCACTAACAGAACTGGGAGAGTACTAATTAAGGAGATGCAATTGAAAGCAAGGCAGGATCATGAACTAGGAAGGAATGTGAAAGAGCACATTCAATACAGAGGGGGCAAGCAGAACATCATCAAATAAAAGAGAAGGTAGGTGGGTGAAGGCATGAGGAAGAGAGAACTGCTAATGAAGGGATGGGAAAGCATGGTGTACAGAAAAGATCAAATGTGTAGCCTACCAGGAAAATGTGGTAGCAAAGCGTCAGAGAGAAAATCTGGGTCCTCTCTTGTACTTGAGAAATTAAAGTAAAAAAGAAAAGCGATACATTTTTTTAAGAAGAGTTCAAATGCCTGAACCTGCTTGTAGAAGATAAGCTTACCTGCTCAACCCATCACAATAGCATATCTAACCAGACAAAAATCTTATGTGTTGTGCAAAAGATCAGCTCCATCATGTCCACCACCAATGCTTGTTTCCGCAAGCATACAAAGTCAAAGAACCAACAACAATCCTACAAAAAGCCGAACATATACGACACATCAAGATATTTAGATAAACTAAGAGCATCTCCAATAGATGATGCAAATTTGGAGATGTAATACTAGGTGTTGTATAATTTACATCACCAAAAAGTTCTTTTTACATCTTCAAAAAAGAGTCAACTTGAACAGATGATGTATATTTGTGATGTAAAACTCCAACTCCAACGAATGATGTATTTGAAGATGTAAAATTAGTGCACTAAATCTACTGTCGAAGCCCACGCGCTCCCATTGCAGCTCGCTGGGGCCAGCGGGGATGGCCGAAATCGATGGCGGAGAGGAATGGGTAGGGAGGTCGAGAGGAAGCCAGACCGGTTGCGGTAGGGGAGGTCGAGAGGTAGCATAGAACGGCAACGGAGCTGCCCGTAATCGTCCAACGGCGGCGGCGGCAGAAAGGGGATCGGGCAGGTGGCGTGTCGGCGAGGGACGGGGGGCAAAGTCACGGCGGGCCTGTCGACCGTCGGAGTAGGCATTTATACCAGCCACAAACCGTCGGAGAAGCATTGATTCGGCGGCGGCTGAAAGTGAATCGGCAGCTACGGGCGGCGGGCCGGCGAGACAGGCAGGCGGCGACGGGAGAGGGAGGAGTCACGGCAGGCACGACGGCCGTCGGAGAAGGCGTTTAGGCCAGCCACAGTCGCCAGAGAAGCTTCGATTTGGCGGCGGACAAAAGTGAATTGGTGGCTGCGGGTGGCAGGCCGGCGAGGTAGACGGCGGGGGACGGGGGTGCGAAGTCGTGACGGCCCCGGCAGCCGTCCGGCGGGGGGCGGCGACGTCGATTTGGTGCGGATTTCACTAGCGGCGGAGTCGGTCGGGTGACGGCTGGTCATGCGGAAGGAAAATGAATGGCGGTTGAGCAGTTGGCGGGAAATCACGTTTTTACATCTCCTGTAGGTGGAGATGTAAATTTGCACCTCACGGTGTTGTTGTTTACATCTCCGGGAGGCGGAGATGTAATATTTTTTACATCTACACCATATGTTGGAGAGGTGTTTTTGGGCCTCGGAGATGTAAAATGTAGTTATTTTTGCATCTACATCTTCTATTAAAGATGCTCTAACAGTTGTAGTTTGAAAAAAAAAATCAATTTGGAGGCAGCACCATGGAAAGATAAATAAAATCAGGCTACTGCAAAATTTAATGAATATTCCAAAAACAGTATGAACTGATTATCGTAAAAATGAAGAATGCACACTCAGACTATTAGCTTGTCAGAATAGACAAGTTATCCAGAATTATTAAGCTCGTTACACACAATGTTGGAAATATAGAAATATAATGTTTGAGTAGATTTAGCCTTGAAAAACGAAATTAGTTTATTAGTTTTACCCTGTAGAAATTGACTTGCTACTTGCAGCATGGACTCTCATAAAAGTGATAAAATGAAATATTCTTTGTATACATCAAATAATTTCTCCATTATGAATTCAAGATTAGCAGTGTGATCAGCAGAGATAACAATATTGAATGAAAGAAATAGAGCTAGCCTTAAGCTTTCAACGTATCCATTGAGCTAGCTAGACATTTCAGTTGGTTCATGTAGTTATCTTCAATGTTTTTGAGGAACGAAGATTTCTGTTTGAGGAACAACTTTACAATCCTGCTCACTAAAACCACCATTATTCAATTCTTGAAGATCTGTCGATACACAGGAAACAGTCAAATTTATTTCAGTTATTGCAGAAATAATTTGCTAATCTTGCTATTCATTGTTTTATTGTATGAAGGGGCATTTATATAAGTGATGATAAATAAAGTTTGCTAGCTCTGACTTGCACCACGAACATTACAAAATGAAGTTAACGTTAGGACAATACCCACTGCCTGGCTACAGAACATTTTTTTTTTAGAAAAGGAGGATGACCCCCGTCCTCTGCATCTGGGCGATGCATACGGCCACTTTATTAATTATTCTCACAAGACCTTACAAAGTGATACAACAGTAAGACTAAAGCCGCCATCTAAGCAACAGACTGTCGCTACACCTATCCAGTTGATGAAGGGGCGCAGATAGCCTGGGCCTAATACCAAACAGACATCGCAGTCAAGCCTAACATCTAAGACATGAGACCCCAACCTAACCACTTGCCGGGTCTGGGGCACACACTGGTCCGGCGTGCTCTCAGAGGCCGCCGCTGCCAACTGCCACCGCTCCATCTTCAGAACTGTACTGATGCATCAACCTTGCTCGGTCTAGCTATCGTCGACACCACCACGGTGCCCAACGGCACCTCCTCACTGCGCGCAAACAGCTGAGCACGTCGCGGTCGCCACTGATACACCTCAGCGCCATGCTGCCAAGTACCACCAGTCGACACAGCTTGAAGTCCTTGGAAGATCTGTCGTGCGTAGCACCTGCCGACCAGGCATGACAAAGCGTAGCACCTGTCGGTTAGGCATGACTTGACATCTCCATCGAAGCTCCGTGCCAGACGAAGCCGCTCCACCTCCTACCTCTGACTTCCAACACTGCTCCACAAACGATGCTCCCAAGAGAGAAACGACGCCGCAGTGCCGCCATCGTCCGATCTGGAAAACCAGATCATAGGGTTTCCCCCGGAGCAGCACGAGTGGGTCGACAGTAGTTACAGAACGATGCCTTCATCAAGGTAACGGCGCAGAACGCCGCCATCGTCCGCCATCGGCTCGGTTTTCACAGGCAACTATGTTTCCCCGACTCGCAGCCGGGACTAGATTACAGATCTCGAGATCCGATCATCCAGTCCCAGGTCGACCACCTCCGACGTAGGAGATGATCACCACCGCCATAATCCTCGTGATGCGATGCAGACCAGGAGTGCTTCAGCGAGCCGTCGCCGAATCCGATGAGATGCAGCAGTTTGAGGACGTAACGGCAGCCCGGGACGCGCCCCGGCCGCCGCTGACGCCATCTCGTACTACTCCCGCCGGCTGTAGTCAAACCCCCCGTCACGCCCCGGCCGCCGCTGCCCGCCATCCTCGTCGGGAGAGAGATCCAAATCAGGCCGCCGCCGCATCAGATCTCGGGACGCCAGAGGAGGTCCGCCGCCGCCGCGCCACGGGGCCTTCGCCCAGCGACGTTGCCGGCGACGGCGGAGGGAGGGGGTGCACGGGGAGTCGAGGGGAGGTCGGGAGGTGGCCGCCCGGTGCGGCCCGGCGGCGGCTGCACGGGGTCGGGAGGAGGAGTCCGAAGGCCACTAATCGTCAGAGGTGCCTGGCTACAGAACGTAAAGTTAATTACATACCACTGAAGATATTTTCTAGATCATAATCCTTAAATAAGACTGCCCCATGGCCCATGCAAGCGTAAGAATTGAACACTGCAAAACATCATTGCTATACGTTCAAAGTTCATGAAGCCGCAAAAATATATTCCCAATACGGTAATACTTAAAATTGATACTCCCTCCATTCCCTTATACAAGGCCACTATAGAAAATACAATTTGCATCTATACAAGGCCACTAACTGTAATCGAGGCAAAATTTAATGATGTTTTCTCGTGCTACCAACTATTTTAATACTTGCATGCATGTAGTCATAATGACACTGTGCTATTTCCTTCTAATTCCTTCCTTCATGCATGTGGACGTATTAATAATTCCGGTTAACGAAAAGAAAAGTGGACTTGCAAAGTAGTCATTAAATTTTGCCTTGTACCTGTAATTTGAGTTTGTGGCCTTGTATAAGGGAATGGAGGGAGTAGCTTAACATGAAAGGATGTGCACGTTATAAATCAGTTATTTAAAAACAACTTGGTTTTAATATATCCGTGATGTAAAGCATGACATTGGCTGTAGTATAGACACTTTCAAATGAGTGATAGTGAGCCGTGATGTTGGTTCCCAAGAATTTCTCAAACTGTAGCGACTCAAGATGGAACATGACAGGACCGTCAATTGCCCACAGGAGAACCACATTATTGTCATCGGCAAACCTTAGTATCATTTTGCTCCTCATATCCTCTGCTTTCAAGTGAAGTAGCTTGTCAATTTCAATAGTTCTTCCAAACACCAATGAAGCAACACCATCACAATTGCCCCTTCTCTTCCAAAATTGGACACGGCAGCCTGACAAAGTGAAGAGACCAGGTCCACCGCCACCTGTCCGTATCATCAAGAAGTGGAAACAGCTGAGGTCATTTATTGGCATAGGTATCACAACTAGTTTTTGACTATCCATATCAAATTCAACGATCTCATCCGAACTCCCGGTAAGGAACCAGTAAAGTGAATCCCCAAACAGCACAATAGGCTTTACCGTAGAAACCCCGATGCAAAAATGGGCAGGATCCTCAGATTGAAGCGGTGTTGTGATAAGATTGCCCCATACACCGCTTGCATAATTTATCTCTCACTGTTGCCTACCAATGCCACATGGAAGTGGTGGCCGTCTTCGGCAGAGCAAAGCACCGCCTCGCTGATTGGGGGAGGAACGGCAATGTGGTGCTAGTCGCCGGTGATGGGGTCCTACACGAGGAGCTGGACACACTTCTGAAGGAAGGTGAGTACGAGGCCATGGTGGCATCCAGGGGGGTGGCGAAGCGGCGTCGTCATCATCGTGCTGCAAGGAGAAGCATTCGGGCGAGAAGCAGTCCGGGGCATTGAGGGTAGGTATGAAGGAGATCTCATGATCTACTTGGATGAAACCGGGGAGGGGGGGGGGAGGGGTTGCGGCAGTGGTGGCAGCGGAAGCGGCGGCAGGAACCTGGATCAGAGACGAGACAACGCCAGCACTTGCAGTCAAGGGAGGCGCGGGGGAGGGGGAATGATTGTGGGGGAGGCGGAGGAGGATCTCAGAGAGGAGGTTGTCGTCCTCCAGCGGCAGCACGGCCGCCGGCGAGGGGTGGCGGCAGCGGAGGATGCTCATCTCACCCTACTTAGTGGCACGATGTTGTGAATGTACTGAAAGTTTTTTTGAGGGATGGATGTACTGGAAGTATTTTTTAGAAAAGTATGGGCGTTTTTTGGGGGGTTGAGAGACAAGGATAGACTGAAAGTGACAACGAAGATGCTGAGAGCCCAGAACTGGGATGGACACTGAAGCCTATGATGGGCGTTAAATTCAAAACGAAAGTTTGTTTAAAAACGTTTATAGCCTCATTTAAAAAAAAGTTATCAAATACTCCCTCTGTCCATAATGTGTCAAAAAATATTTTACATTATGGGACAGAGGGAGTATTATTAAGTGATAAGGAATGTGAGAAACAAAACATTTATTTAAAGTGGACACATACTCTTATATTCCAACTTTTTACCATATATATATATCATGTAGGTGAGTTATATATTTTGTACTATTTAAATTTATGAAAGAACACATTTTTGAAGCTCGAAAAAGTGGATTCGCAGCAGAAAATTGCAGGTCTAATTTTTTGTTTGTAGCCCACTAATAGAAATAGGCATTAAAATATTTATATAGTTCACACGTATATGTTTGATATAAGGAATTAGGATGCACTTTTAGATTTTCAAATATTATTTACAGTTTATTAGTAGGTCAAGCTTCCATTGAGTAAAGCAGCTATTTTGCATTTTCTGACATACACACAAACGCACGTGGACTCACACTACTGGTTTTGGTGATGCGTCGATGTTATGCAATTTTTCTTGCACTGTCCTTCTCTAGATATTCATAAACATGGCTACAAATATAATATTTTTGAATCATGAATTGGATAAAATATTGTAAGATGCGTGACAAGCAGGATCTCTTTCCCTAATGGAACATTTCTCCTGTGATCTTTATGGCGTCCTAATTGAGAGGATATAGTACATTTATTAGAAGGGTTGGACGTGCTTTGTTATTGCGTCATTGGTGTTGTTGGGTTTCTTAAAAAAACACTTTGTTTAAAAATATAAGTTGTATAAATTATTTTCTTAAAAGGCAAACCTTTTCGGTTTGATCGAATTTGTAGAGAAAAACATCAAAATTCATAATATCAAATCAGTATTTTTAGATTCATCCTGAAATGAATTTCCATACTTTTTGTTTAATATTGTGGATGCTAATATTTTTGCTCTGAACTTGATCAAAATTAAAGAAATTTGGCCTAGATTGTAAATTAAATGAATGTGCGCCTAGGAATATCCATCAGCGGCCTGGATTGCGCCACCTCACCGATCCGCGGCACGGCCTACCCTCTTACGCAATGGACCACGCAGCTCTCTAGCTGCACTCCTCTAGAGCTTGTTCTCTCCACCATGCCACCTACCATCTCTCTATATATACAAGAGATAGTCATCCATCCGCGTGCGGGGTGCGCGTGCGACTTGGACATGGTGCTTGGGCAGCGGCGCCGGGAGGAGGCGATGCTTTTCCTTGTGGATGAGGAGGAGGAGATTCTTGTTCAATTTGGACTTGGATCCGGCTCCTCCACTTGATTGATCTAGTAGGTAAGATGGATGGGTGGGTAGGAAACTACAGGCTTGTTGGAATCTGCCGAGCCATGGTTTGTTTTACTGTCTGCTGTATATTTGTGTTGTGTTGAGACGATGGGCGGGCGAGAGATGAGTGTGAATCTAATCGAACTGGTTTGTTGTCCGATAATGGCCCTATTCCCTTCTTTTTTCCAGGAAAAAAAAGAGTTGACGGCCATTTTGTTGAAGATGAGTTCATGAACAGAGCTGTTGCATAGCGCGCTCCTCTTCAGCTGGAAGCGCTCCTGGGCATGCACTATCGATCCCAGCTACACAAACAGGTACCTTTTGTGCCCCTTTCACGACGATGCCACGCGTGCTGTTTGTTAGGCCTCACATCTGTAGCTCCTTACATTTTTTTTTTTTGCGGGGAATTGAGGTTCGCTTTATTCATACGGTGATCCACTGGCCACATCAGCCATAAGGCTGGTGACTAGGAAACCCGGGGGGGAGTCCACCCAACACTCTGTCACCTCCAATGTGCAAGCATGTTTTGCACAAAGGTGGGCAGGGACATTGGCATGTCTCCTTACATGATGAATATCAAAATAAATAAACTGAGTAGCAAGTTCCTCAATATCTAAAAGTAACGGCGCTATAACAGAGCGCGAATTCCGGCGCGTGTTCCAGAGGTTGACCACTTCCAAACAGTCTGTTTCAATTTCGACCCGCGCAAAACCACGAAGCATTGCCACCACCACACCCTCGCGCACCGCAATTGCTTCAGCAACAAGAGGGTCCGTGATACCTTGGTATGGTTTGCACCAAGCTGTGATAAAAGTCGAAGATGATCGGGCCACACCCCCAATGCCTCCTTTATGCTCCAGCATAGCAACACCAGCATCAGTGTTAATTTTAATGCACTCACCATCAAGCGGTCTCCATCCATGCCCCGGCAGCAGAGTTGTGTGTTTGTGCGGGAGTTCTATCACTGCCAGTGCATCTCTGATCATCTTTAGTGAATGGACTGGATCCATACTAGCTTTGTCATGCGTAATATTGTTCCTGGATGTCCATATTGCCCACATCACCGTGATAATCTTTGCCCTATCTGATCCATCAAACCGATCATCACATAGAACATCTCTAGACCATGTCATCATATGCAACTCTGGTAGCTTGATGTCGAGCCACTGGCGGGCTTCTGTCCAGAACAACTGCGCATGGCTGCATTTGATCAAGGCATGGTACAAATCCTCATCCGCTGCAAGGCAAACCTTGCACCTCGATGTTGTCGTGATATGCCTGTAATGGAGAGTGCCCTCGACGGGAAGAATCCCTCTCAGTACTCGCCACCAGAACACACGAACCTTTGGTAGCACGTCCAACTTCCAAAGCCTAGTCCATATCTGTTTATTTGTCTCAGAAGATTCGGTGACCGACCCTTCTTCTAGAGCACGATGCTCGTTGCGAATCATAAGAGTATGGTACGCTGACTTGACAGTATAGACTCCCGCTTTTTCTGCCGCCCATGCCCACATATCATCTCCTCCAAGCCGCCTCAAGGGTATATTGAGAATAGCTTCTGCTTCAGACGGGATGAAATTTGCATGTACCTCATTGTGTTTCCATGACCCTGCTTCAGTATCAATCAAGTCTGAGACCCTGACAAGATTGGCAGCTCCAATCTGAACCGATAGTTTCATGGAAATAAGACCTGGGATCCAAGGGTCATTCCATATTGACACCGTCGTCCCATCCCCAATCCGCTTAATCATCCCAACCTCCAAAGCTTCCTTACCCGCCAAGATAGCACGCCAAGTAGAAGAAGCATGTGATGGTGCGGTAGCCTCTAGGAAGTTGGTTGTCGGAAAGTACTTCCCTTTGAGCACCCGTGCACAGAGCGACTCCGGGCTCGTGACGAGTCTCCAGCCATGTTTTCCCAGGAGAGCAAGATTGAATAGTTGAAGATCTCTGAATCCCATCCCTCCCTTCACTTTCGGAGAAGTAAGAGTGTCCCAAGCCGTCCAATGTAAAGACCGACGATCAACGGAACTGCTCCACCAGTAACGGGCCATGCACGATTTGAGCCCCTTACAAACCTTCTTGGTTAATTTAAAACAACTCATCGAAAACGCTGGGATGGCCTGTGCCACAGATTTCAGTCGAACCTCCCGACCCGCACATGAAATCATGCGTTCCATCCCACCGTTAAACTTGCTTCGAAGTCTCTCCCTCAGATGTTCGAACGTACCGCTGGTGATGCGTCCAGTTGCAGTAGGTAGTCCGAGATATCTTTCATTAAAAGCTTCGACTGTTATACCAAGGAGATTCTTCAAATTTTGTCTAACTGGATCTGTAGTGTTCGGGCTAAAATAGATGGAGCTTTTCTCTCTGTTCACACTCTGTCCCGAACTGTCGCCATAGATCCTCAGAACTTGGTTCAACCTTAGGGCACTCGCTTCTGTTGCATTCATGAAGATCAAGCTATCATCCGCAAAGAGGAGATGATTTACCCACGGTGAATTATAACTCACTCGGATCCCTCTGTCCACCTGTGCACCACCCAGATGTTTCAGTAGAGTAGTGAATCCCTCCGCGCATAGCAGGAAGAGGTAAGGCGAATAAGGATCCCCTTGACGTAGACCCCGAGAAGGGGTAAAGTAGGGCAACAGCTCCCCATTCACCCTGACTGTAAACCTGACAGAAGTTACACACTTCATTGTCAGTCTAACAAAACTTGAACTGAACCCCAGCCTCAACATGATAGCTTCCAAGTAATGCCATTCAACTCTGTCGTATGCTTTCATCATGTCAAGTTTGACGGCACAAACACAATTTTTCCCTTTCTTCCGACGCCACATCGCATGGATACTCTCATAGGCAATAAGGACATTGTCCGTGATAAGGCGGCCCGGAATAAAAGCACTTTGTTCCTCGCTAATGATCTCATCCATAAACTTCCTTGCCATGTTCGTGATACACTTGGAGGCAATCTTATATAAAACAGGACATAAAGAAATTGGCCTATACTGTGAGATAAGCTGCGGGTATCTTACTTTGGGTATAAGAGTTATGGAAGTGTCATTCATACCCACCGGCAGCTCGCCCCCATTTAGGAAGTCCAATACGGCCAGCACGATATCCTCCTGAAGAAGATCCCAGTGCCGCTAAAATAAACCCGCTGTAAAACCATCAACGCCCGGAGCTTTGGATGGGGCCATTTGAAATAAAGCTTCCTTGACCTCCTGGGCTGTGAACGGTCCATCTAGATGCTCATTCATAAGCGGAGTCACCTTTTGCGGGATAAGATCGAGCAGTTCGTCCATAGGCCTGAATCCCTGGGAAGTGTATAACGCTTCATAGAACCCCTGAACTTCTGCATGATTCTCATCAATAGTCTGACACATTGAGCCATCTGCTCTTTGTAGCAACTCAATTCTGTTTGTACGTTTTCGTTGGACTGCCTGGGCATGAAAATATTCCGTATTTCGATCCCCCCGACGCAGCCAAAGGACTCTGGATCTTTGGCGCATCGAGATTTCTTCTTGTCAGAGAACTTCACGCGGTTCCCTTCCTACCGCACGCTCTTCATCAGTCGGACCCCGCCCCGTAGAGCGGCCCCGTAGGCGTTCGAGCTTAGTACGCAGCTTCCGAACCTTGCGAGCGAGATCTCCGAACTCCCTAGCTCCCCAACTGGCAAGCTTTTGCTGCATATCATTGAGAGCACCAACCACTCCAGCCAGGCCATGTCGTCCTGCACCTTTTTGCCATTGCTGAAGTACTAGCTGGTCGTAGTCGACGTGAGTCTGCCAAACATCCTCGTAACGAAACTGTCTGGTCATTCGTGTCCGAGTTCCTGACAAAGTTTCCCTTGGATCAATCATTACAAAGCAATGATCTGACTCCACTGTTGCAATATGTCGAACACGTGTGTCAGGGAACATATGGATAAACGGATCGTTACCAAACCCTCTGTCTAGTCTCGCCTTTACATTTGCTACTCCTTGCTGTCCATTGTCCCAGGTATATTCCGTTCCAGACCATCTGAGATCCTGGAACGAACAATCGTCAACTGCATCTCTGAACGCCCTCATTTGATATTCAGGCCGGGCCGCTCTCGAGAAGTGTTCAGAGGCAGTAAGTGTCTCATTGAAATCGCCCACACACATCCACGCTTCATGCTGGAGTGCACAAAGAGTACGTAGGAACCTCCAACTATGTGGCCGGTCTTCCACTCTCGGAGCTCCATAGAAACCTGTGACCCTCCACTCCTTCGAGCCTTGGGTCCTCTTCCTCACTAGAACGTCAATGTGGCAAGAGCTGAAGTTTTTCAGATCAACTTCCAGCTCATCCATCCAGAATAGGCCGATACCGCCGCTAAGGCCAGTACTGTCCACCGCGTAGCATCCTACAAAACCCAACAAATTCTTCAAGCTCTCCACCCTCTTGGCTGAGATTTTAGTTTCCATCACAAAAAGGAGAGCGGGCCCTTCCTGCTTCACCACACAGCGAAGCTCTCGAACTGTCGATGGGTTCCCAAGCCCTCGACAGTTCCAACTTAAACAACTCATTGACTCGGGCAGGGCTGCCTCGCAGCCTCTGCCGAATTTTCCGAGTTACTCGGTAGGTTTCTTCTTCTTCATTTCCCTTTCAGAGACAGAATCCCCATAGGAGTCACTATGAACGCCACTCTCAGTAGCTCTCTCTCCCTCATCAATGTGAGGAGAATTAGTAAGAAGGGGTCTATCCACCTTCCTATAAACCTGGGTCTGATCATGAGGTCCTCCCTTCCTCTTATGCAGAAATCTTGCGCTTTTTGCAGGCGATGTCGCCTCATTCACACCTTTGGCCGCAGTACTCGAGTTTTTTGTGTCAGCTTTGCTTTTAGGAGGGGCCGATCCCTCCCGGGTCGAGCTCTCGCTTGAAGCAGCCTTTCTCCAGTCATCTTGCGCTCTCAGACCTTTGCCAAAGGGGAGGTCACCATTCTCATCCCTCGTTCCAGGCGTCATACATACCAGATCCGAGTGGCCCAATCTACCACATGAGAAACAAAAATGTGGTACATTCTCATAGACAATATCATAAGGATCCCTGCATTTCCTCCTCTTAGATTCAATCAGTATCCACCTTCTCAAGGGTTTGTTAACATCCACAGTTACTCTCGCCCTCAAATACCCTGCATTATGATCAAACTGCACTGCGGATGCCTCTTTGTCAATCTGACGAGCAATCGTCGTACTCCATGGTTCCATCTGTAGGTTAAACGGGAGGTTCAACACCCGAGCCCATAACTGCAGTTTATCAAACTTCAACTCGGAAGGCCGCATGCAGTCTTCGAACGCTGATAGTATCACTGCATTCTTGCTGACATGCCATGGCGAGCCCTCCCACACGCGATCACGATCCCTCTTGCAAGCAAACTCTGCCACAAACGTATTCTCCCCCGCCGGCCTGAAGTGAAGTCCTTTAGGGTTTCCCCATGCCGGCCGAAGTGCACTAGAAATCGTCTGGATGTGGAGGATGTGTCGATTAAGGACTTTACCAGCCAGCATCCACTTCTCCTGCGCCTGTTCCTCTAGATCATCAAGCACCAAAGGAGTCGCTTCTTCATCAGTTATGTCCATCTTCCCCAGCGCCTCCGCAAGTTTCTCCTTCGCCGCCCTGGGCGAGAGCGTCTCCCTCGCCTTCCCCTGATCAGCAGATGAGGCCATCGCCAATCAGAGGATCAGAGTTCCAATCTATGCGCCCCGCCGATCAGATCGGGCGGGCGCCGCCACTGTTCCTCCCGAAAACTCTAGTCGCCTCCCGAAGGGCTCCTGTTTTTTCGGAGGATGTGCACACTAGCTGGGTGGACCTGTTTAGCTCCTTACATTAGCGCACCAAAAGATGAACTCCAGTACGGATAATACCGGAGCAACTAACAGAACTTAATATTTGACATGCACATATAATACGAAATATCACCGGAGCAACCGAATATATTCACATATAGTACGGATAATACCGGAGCAACTAACAGAATTTAATATTTGGCATGCACATATAATACGAAATATCACCGGAGCAACCGAATATATTCACACAACTAAATATTAGACATCTAAAAATATATCGGTTACTACCGGAGCAAATAACGATATTGGCACACCTAATACAAAATTCTACCGGAGCAAATGTCTACTAATATATCGGTTACTACCGGAGCAAATAACAATATTCGCACACCTAATACGAAATATTACCGGAGCAAATAACAATATTCGCACATCTACAGGAGAAAATGTCTGTAAAAATCTACCCTTGAAGCGTGCGAAGCAACGACGACGAATGTCGGCCTTCAATCACCGGAGCTTCACCTCCACTACCTCCACCACACTGCAGCAGCTCACCTCCACCTCCACCACCAACACAACATCCACCACCTCCACCAAAATGCTCACCACCACCATCACGAGCTACCCCATCGCTAGATCGAGGTCTCCCTTGCCTCCCCAACTCTCTACAATGCATCTACGGTGGCAAATCGGCAAAAGAATGGCTCAATTTGATGTACAAATGGGTTCGTTTTTGAGTGGGAAGGAAAAGAAAGGAGGAACAACAGCAAAGAACAGAGGAAGAGGATAAGTGAGCGAGCGAGGAGGAAGAGAGGGGCGATGGCGTGGGGCTGGTGCCCTGTCGTCCTGGGGGTGGACGACAGGGCCCTGTCGGCTGGGCCCCGGGCACCGACAACCGACGCCGGGACGAGGAGGAGCTGCGCGACGTGGTCGGGCCAATCGCCGGCCGCCACGTGGGAAACATGCCACCTGTCGTCCTCCTATAGGGCGACGGGATCCAGTCGTCCAGCAGTATGACGACAGGGTCCTCTCGTCCACCAGCGAGACGAGGCCATTCGGAAAATAAAAAATTGGCGTATTATTTATGTAAATTAATTAAAAAATGTATTATTTTTAAAAAAATAGCCGGTTTGGTTTTGGTCCAATTCAATACCGAGGGCCGCCTCCCGTCATCTACGTCCAAATGAAGCAAAGCCGACCAAGTGTGTCATGCGAGACGCAAAATCGGTGCGCTCTGATTGGTCCATCCGGTGCTCCCACGGATCGACCCCTCCTCCCGCGAAGCTTCCGCCGCTCGATAAAACCCGCGGCCCCGGCGCCGTCCGGTGCCCACAGACTCAGAGCGGAGCAGCGCGCAGCATCCCGATCCAGCGCCCCCGCTCCCCGCACCTCGAGCAGAGTTCACCGTTCGCCGGAGAAGTGTCCAGCAAGATGGCCCGGAGGGGCGTCGCGAGGAAGAAAGCGGTCAGCCGCTCCGTCAGGGCCGGCCTCCAGTTCCCCGTCGGCCGCATCGGGCGCTACCTCAAGAAGGGCCGCTACGCGCAGCGCGTCGGCTCCGGCGCCCCCGTCTACCTCGCCGCCGTCCTCGAGTACCTCGCCACCGAGGTAGCTACGTACCGATTTTGGTCCACATCTGATCTGATCTGCCTTCTTGCCCGGCCCTGTTCCTCTCGTTTTGGACAGATCACCGATTTCTTTCATGGCTGAATCGCAGGTCCTGGAGCTCGCCGGCGACGTGGCCAAGGAAACCAAGAAGGCCCGCATCACCCCGCGCCACCTGATGATCGCCGTCCAGACCGACCCGGAGCTCAGCCGGCTGCTCGCCGGCGTCACCATCGCCCACGGTGGCGTGGTGCCTTACATCAACTCCGCGCTGCTCCCCAAGAAGAAGGCCGCCGGCACCGCAGAGAAGTCCCCCAAGAAGACGGCCGCAGCCACAAATTAAGGAGTAGCTGTCTGCAATTGATCTTGTGAATGCTCGCCACCTGCTTTTGCTTCTGAACATTTGTCATCTGTATGAAATTCTGTCATCTTATGTTATGTCAATCATCTTATGTTATGTCAATCACACCAATCATGGACCTATCAAGCTGCAGGAAACTGAATCTTTGAATGAATATATTATCATGATCCACCTCCCTGCGGGGGAAGCTTACGAGTTTGCATATTTCCATCTTCTACGTTCTGAAACTAAGAAATGATGGTTGTGCTAAACTGGACCAGGAATAGTTGAAAGGCACAGAAGTCTTGTAGACAAACTTGGCAAATTATAGCTTGGCAATTTAACCTTTCAAAACATTTGGCTGGTAGATGCAAACTAAACTAACTGGCCAGATGAGGTAGTACTTATTTTGGATTCACCTGAAACCCTGTTTGGATTGACCTTTTTCCTTTGGATACACCTGTAAAAAAAAAAAAAAAAACCTCACGCAGTGATCTAAACGATCTTATATTTCTTTACAGAGGAAGTCCACATCTCCATCCACCCGTTTTGTTTTCAGCAGGAAAACGCTTGTGTCAGGTAAGTTACACCTGTAATTAAATCTAGTACCTCTATATTATGTTACACCTATACCAAGGGCGGCCTAAAGCAGAAACAGATGTTAGAGTAAGGGCAGATTAAACGTGCAATAACCATCATTGTATGCATTTGGGTATCTTCATCTCTTTTTTTTCGTTGCAAAAGGCATACAGTTTTGTTTCTGCATCAACACATGCAGCAGCTTCATAATCAAGGGCTAGGAAAATGGAGCACGAGACAGTCAAGGGATTACTTAGCTATTTATATAGAGCCGCAGAGGGTAAAACAACACTACTTCCAGTAATTCCAGTAAATAATTCATGTCGAAAGAGAACACAAACTTTATGCATCCCTAAGCCACAGACAACAAATTCAACACGGCTCACATTCTACTTCTAGTGACAACTGACAACACAATTGATGGCTCTTATATTTTCCAAGAGTAATGAGATTCTGACAACCGTGTGTGTGTGTTGATCATGGTACAATTCAATCAACTCATAACAGAATCACCGCATCATTGTTATCTTTTCGACATACAAATTTACATCTACTATACAAACCCAAGCGCATGCATGCACGCACACAAAAAGAAAAGGAGTAACATGGGACAAAGCATAAACAGAGATTTTTTTTTTTTTAGGGAATAAACAGAGATTAGAAATTGCAATCTCGACCAGACACAACACGGGACACAAAAGACTTTAGCCTGCCTCAACGCTTGCAAGCATAAAAGTAACGGGAGATTAACCGACAGGGCCAACACCAATCATTAATCCAAGTAAGCCATGGTACCTTCATGCCAGTTGAATAATGTCTACAGAAGACCTGCACAGAAGACCTACAGCCAAAAAACCATTTCTGCATCTGCCACCGGAATGTAATTCCAGACACCTGCATAGCAATCAATTTCACCGGTCAAACTAATTTGTACAAGTCATTCATACAAAAGCTATTAAAGTTATATTGCCCAATTATTTGTACTACTCAAACAGTAAAAATTGGCTTAACTAGTACCCCTCCGTCCCAAAATTCTTGTCTTAGATTTATCTAGATAGTGAAGTATCTAACACTAAAACATGACTAGATACATCTGTATTTAGACAAATTGAAGACAAAAATTTTGGGGCGGAGGGAGTACTGTGGACTTCTATCAGAACCTCCAGATTTGGATCCTCTCAGCATTAAGCCATTAACACAATGCCAGCAATACAGACATAGAGAAGTGGTATATGATTTGTAGAACAGTGGCACGACTAGAAATTACATTGCCACCATCAAGTTTTTGGCTACAATTGTTCTTAACAGAGGCTACAAATTAGTGATTTGAAGAACTCCATCAGAGAGCAATTCTGAACAATATAGCTTACCAAATCATTTAAAATAATTTGTTATGATGGGTAATTCTGAACAACCTAGCTAACAAATCAAATTTAGTTAAATCCATTCACAGTAGAAGCCTCAAGAAGGGACTGTGCATCATCTTATCAGTAGACACACTTCCTTCAATCTACCATATATGTCATTCTTTTTAATCTGTTCAGCATGAAAACAATGCTTTGGCCAACACTTCTAATGATAAATGTTAGTAAAAGACGCCATTCATCATTAAAGTAGCACTTATGATGAATCTGGCCATTTTGATCATGCATTTAATATAAAATATTGAACATCAAACATGACCAAATGTGGAGGAAATATACTGCCCACAAAACATAGCTACAAATAGTTGGATAACTGGCAGTTAGACAAACGTTGAGAGATATGCTGAGGAAATATTTAAGGCAACCGGTTAGCATAGAACAATCGTCCATAAAACTGTAATAACTGCAAGCCAAACGATAAATAGTAATATTTACTGAAAGCGTGCTCTTCAAGTATTGTGATAGTTATTATTTCACTAGGTACAATAATGATCCCAAACATCATATCATCAATCTGAAACGGGCAAATGGCATAGATATAAATCCATATAAATAAAGAATGTATAAAGAAAATGAGAGGGAACAACTTACAAATCAAACTAGGACTTGATATATCCATAACCATGAAAAATAATCAAATGCAATGTAGCAAATAGTAGAAGAGAAACAAAAGAAGTTCCATGAAGCACATGAAATATGATGTATTTAGTTATGCTACCACTGAACATGGCATCAGTCTCATCTACGAGCAGACACAAATATACGCACAAAAAGTGGAAGGGTCCCAAGTCATCAGTCAGCAGTGGAGTTAGAGGGAGGAACTGCACTAACAGAAGGAACTGGGAGAGTACTAAGGAGAAGGTAACTGAAAGCAAGGAAGGATTGTGAAAGAGCACATCCAATACAGAGGGGGCAGAACATAAAATAAAAGAGAAGGTAGGTGGGTGAAGGCATGAGGAAGAGAGAGCTGCTAATGAAGGGATGGGAAAGCATGGTGTCCAGAAAAGATCAAATATGTAGCCTACCAGGAAAGCATGGCAGGTGGTCAGGTGGGCAACAGCTAAACGAAGTGTCGGAGAAAAAAATCTGGGTCCTCTCTTGTACTTGAGAAATGGAAGTAAAAGGAAACGCGATACATTTAGTTTAATAAGAGTTCAAGTGCCTGAACCTGCTCGCAGAAGATAAGCTTACCTGCTCAACCCATCACAATAGCATATCTAACGAGACAAAAATCTTATGTGTTGTGCAAAAGATCAACTCTATCATGTCCACCACCAATGCTTGTTTCTGCAAGCATACAAAATCAAAGAACCAACGACATTCCTAACAAAAGCCAAACAGATATGACACCTCAAGATATTTAGATAAACTAAGAGCATCTCCAATAGATGATGCAAATTTGGAGATGTAAAACTAGGTGTTGTATAATTTACATCACCAAAAGGTGCTTTTTACATCTCCAAAAAAGAGCCAACTCCAACACATGATGTATGTTTGTGATGTAAAACTCCAATTCCAACAGATGATGTATTTGAAGATGTAAAACTAGTGCATTGAACCTACTGTCGAAACTGTCCAAGCTCGGGCACTCCCGCTGCAGCTCGCCGGGGGCGGCGGGGATGGCCGGAATCGGCCGGCGGCGGAGAAGAATGGGTAGGGGAGGTCGAGAGGAAGCCAAACCGGTTGCGGCAGCATGGGACGGGGACGGAGTTGCCCGTAATCGGCCGACGATGGCGGTGGCGGAAAGGGGATCGAGCAGGTGGTGGACCGGCGAGGCAGGCGGCGGGGGACGAGGGGCGAAGTTCGCGGCGGGCCCGGTGACCACCGGAGATGGCGTTTAGGCCAACCGAAGAAGCTTCGATTCAGCGGCAGCCGAAAGTGAATCGACAGCTATGGGCGGAGGAGGAGGGCGTCGAAGTCGCGGCGGGCACGACGCCCACCGGAGAAGGCATTTAGGCTAGCTGCAGTCATAGGAGAAGCTTCGATTTGGTGGCGGACGAAACTGAATTGGCGGTTGTGGGCGGCGGGCTGGCGAGGCAGACGGCGGTGGAGGGGGGCGAAGTTGCGATGGGCCCGGCGGCCCTCGGGCGGGGGGCGGCGGCGTAGATTTGGTGTGGATTTCACAGGCGGCGGAATCGATTGGGTGGCGGCTGGTCGCACGGAAGGAAAAGGAATGGCAGTTGGGCAGTTGGCGGGCAGCCGCGTTTTTTACATCTCCTGTAGGTGGAGATGCAAATTTGCACCGCGTGGTGCTGCAGTTTACATCTCCAAGAGGCGGAGATGTATTTTATTTACATCTACACCATCTATTGGAGATGTGTTTTTGGGCCTCGGAGATGTAAAAGATAGTTATTTTTGCATTTACATCTTGTATCGAAGATGCTCTAACAGTTGTAGTTTGATAGAAAAAAACCAATTTGGAGGCAGCACCATGGAAAGATAAATAAAAACAGAGCTACTGCAAAATTTAATGAATATTCCAAAAACAGTATGAACTGATTATCGTAAAAATGAAGAAGGCACACTCAGACTATTAGCTTGTGAGAATAGACAAGTTATCCAGAATTATTAAGCTCATTCCACACAATATTGGAGATATAGAAATATTATGTTTGAGTAGAATTTAGCCTTCAAAAAGTGAAATTTGTTTATTAGTTTTACCTGATAGAAATTGACTTGCTACTCGCAGCATGGACTCTCATAAAAGTGATAAAATGAAATATTTTTGTATATGTCAAAAAAATTCATCATTATGAATTTAAGATTAGCAGCGTGATCAGCAATGATAACAATATTGAATGAAAGATATAGAGCTAGCCTTAAGCTTCCAAAGTATCCATTGAGCTAGCTAGACATTTCAGTTGGTTCAAGTTAGTGTTCATGTAGTTATCTTAAATGTTTTTGAGGAACGAAGATTTCAATTTGAGGAACAACTTCACAATGATGCACACTAAAACAACAATTATTCAATACTTGAAGATGTGTCAATACACAGGCAACAGTCAAATTTATTTCAGTTATTGCAGAAATAATTTGCTAATCTTGGTATTCATTGTTTATTTGTATGAAGGGGCATTTATATAAGTGATAAATGAAGTAGTCTAGCTCTAACTTGAACCATAAACATTACAGAATTAAGTTAACATTAGGACAATGCCCACTGCCTGGGTTAATTACATACCACTAAAGATATTTTCTAGATCATAATCAAATAAGACTGCCCAATGCAAGCGTAAGAATTGAACACTACAGAACATCATCGCTATACGTTCAAAAGTTCATGAAGCCGCAAAAAAATTCTGGATATGGCAATACTTAAAATTGATAGATCAACACGAAAGGGTGTACAGGGTATTTTATAAATCAATTATAAAAAACATCTTGGTTTTAATATATCCGCGATGTAAAGCATGACATTAGTTGTAGTATAGACACTTTCAAATGAGTGATAGTGAGCCGTGATGTTGGTTCCCAAGAATTCTCAAACTGTAGTGACTCAAGATGGAACATGACAGGACCGTCAATTGCCCATAGGAGAACCACATTATTGTCCTCGGCAAACCCTAGTATCATTTCGCTCCTCCTATCCTATGCTTTCAAGTGAAGTAGTTTGTCAATTTCAATAGTTCTTCCAAACACCCATGAAGCAACACCATCACAATTGCTCCTTCTCGTCCAAAATTGGACACGGCAACCTGACAAAGTGAAGAGACCAAGTCCACCGCCACCTGCCCGTATCATCAAGAAGTGGAAACAGCTGAGGTCATTTATTGGCATAGGTATCACAACTAGTTTTTGCCTATCCATATCAAATTCAACGATCTCATCTGAATTCCCAGTAAGCAACTAGTAAAGTGAATCCCCAACCAGCACAACAGTCTTGACCGTAGAAACCCCGATGCGAAAATGGGCAGGATCCTCATATTGAAGCGGTGCTGTGATAAGATTGCCCCATACACCGCTTGCATAATTTGTCTCTCACTGTTGCCTACCAAGGCCACATGGAAGTGGTGGTCGTCTCCGGCAGAGCAAAGCACCACCTCGCTGATTGGGGGAGGAACGGCAATGTGGTGTTGTCGTGCTGTCGCCGGTGATGGGGTCCCACACGAGGAGCTGGACACACTTTCTGAAGGAAGATGAGTACGAGGCCATGGCGGCATCCGAGGGGTGCGAAGTGGCGTCGTCATCATCGTGCTCCAAGGAGAAGCGTTCGGGCGAGACACAATCTGGGGCGTTGAGGGTAGGTATGAAGGAGATCTCATGATCTACTTGGAAGAAACCAAGGAGAGGAGGGTTGTGGCGGAAGCGGCGGCAGAAACCTGGATCAGAGACGAGGCAACATCATCGCTTGCAGACAAGAGAGGCATAGGGGAGGAAGGACGGTTGTGGGGGGAGGCGGAGGAGGATCTCAGAGAGGAGGTTGTCGTCCTCCAGCGGTAGCACTGCCGTCGGCGAGGGGTGGTGGCGGCGGAGGGTGCTCATCTCACCCTACTCAGTGGCACGATGTTGTGGATGTACTGAAAGTTTTTTTGAGGGGTGGATGTACTGAAAGTTTTTTTTAGACAAGGATGGGCTTTTTTTAGGGGGTGAGAGACAAGGATGGACTGAAAGTGACAACGAAGATGCTGAGAGCCCAAAACTGGGCTGGACACTGAAGCCCATGATGGGAGTTAAATTCAAAACAAAAGTTTATTTTAAAAAACGTTTATAGCCTCATTTAATAAAAATAGTTATCAAATACTCCCTCATCCCATAATGTCTCAAAAAACATCTTAAGTTATGAGACGGAGGAAGTATTATTCAGTGATAAGGAATGTTAAAAACAATCATTTATTTAAAGCGGGACATACTCCTATATTCCAACTTTTCACCATATATACATCATGTAGGTGACTTATATATTATGTACTTCCTCCATCGAGACACTTATTTTGGGATAGAGGGAGTACTATTTAAATTTATGAAAGAATACATTTTTGAAGCTCAAAAAATCCGCAGCAGAAAATTGCAGATCTAATTTTTTGTGTGTAGCCCACTAATAGAAATATGCATTAAAATATTTATATAGTTCACACATATATGTTTGATATAAAGAATAAGGATGCAGTTTTAGATTTTCAAATATTGTTTACAGTTTAGTAGTAGGTCAAGCTCCATCGAGTAAAGCAGCTTTTTTGCATTTTCCGACACACAAACGCGCGCGCGCACACACACACTATTGGAAGGAAGGTCGACGTCAACACTGGTTTTGACGATGCGTACATGTTATGCCATTTTTCTTACATTGTCCTTCTCTAGATATTCATTAACTTTTTTTTGCGAATAGATATTCATAAACATGGCTACAAATATAATATTTTTGAATGATGAATTGGATAAAATATTGCAAGAGGTACGATAAGCAGGATCTCTTTCCCTAATGGAATATTTCTCATGTGATCTTTATGGCGTCCTAACTAAGAGTATATAGTACATTTACTAGAAGGGTTGGACACTCTTTGATGCGCCGTTGGTGCGGTTGGGTTTCTTAAAAATCACTTTGTTTAAAGCTGTATTGCATTTTTGAAAAGGCGAACATTTTAAGTTTGATCGCATTTGTAGAGACATATATCAAAATTCATAATATCAAATCGGTATTTGTAGATTCATCCTGAAATGAATTTCCATACTTTTTGTTTAATATTGTGGATGCCAATATTTTTGCTCTAAACTTGGTCAAACTTAAAGAAATTTGGCCTTCTAAAAAACTATTACCCCTTATATTTTGGAACTATTGGAATATTTACTTTGGTTGGTGGGAAAGACGATATAGTGTGTTTTATTTATATTTATAATGCGTTGATTTGGTGGGGCCTTTCATGGTGGGATTCTGTCCACTAACCAAGTTATATTTATGTGAGAAATTTATGTGCCGGTGGTTGCATATACTATACTGGTGCTACAATATCACATGCTCATGCTTTCTTTTTTCTAGGTGGTGGAAGGGTGCATGGGGTTGATATGTTTTTATAGGCTAGTTCTTGCTGATTGATGAAAAATCATTGGCCTGGCCAAAATCGTAAACCAAATACAAAATTAAATACCTCAATTGAATGAAAGAGCTTGAAAATTATGGGGCATTGTCAATTAAAATAATTGAATGGGAGAGCTTGAGAAATTGTTGACCCGGTCAAAAACAGATGATCAAGTTCTGAATTGAATACCTCAGTTAATTGTTTGGCCTTAAAAATTAGGAAGCATAATGTATAGTATAAAATAATTGAATACGAGTTCTTTGAGAAATTGTTGACCCGGTCAAAATTGGGTGACTAGATTCTACTTAGAGACCGCAATTGAATGTGGACTCTTTAAAACTAGAGAGCTTAGTGTTAGAGGATTATCGAATTAAATAAATTCTGGATTTTTGTTGTTGTTGTGTAGCTTAGAGAGACCCTTTATTTTTTTCACAAAAGTTGCATCAACAGCAGATCTATAACGAAACCGGTAGGGTATCTGCATATACAGAATGCATATCAGTATATCACCACGCGTGTTGTGAGCAATAGTTACCTCTACATTTATTTTTAATATTCAAGTGTCGATAGAGTTGTCGACACACCACTGCCGTGATATAAGACCTAATTTTCATGGACAGTGCATGCTACCACCAATTTGCCGGCAAGAAAGAGTAGCTGATTCGGTCAAACGGAGGCTGGATCCTGCTGGTTTCTCTGCTTCCGTCGTTACTTCCATGGACAAAAAGCCAGGGGAGCCGGCAAACAAGAGAGTGGAGTTTGGCCGAGTCTCCATTCTCAAAAGGCCGGCCAGCAGAAACAATGGCCCTATTCCCTTCTTTTTTCCAAGTAAAAAAAATTTGGTTGACGGCCATCTTGTTGAAGAAGATGAGTTCATGAGCAGAGTTGTTGCATAGCGCGCTCCTCTTCAGCTGGAAGCGCTCCTGGGCATGCACTATCGATCCCAGCTAGCTACACGAACAGGTACCTTTTGTTCCCCTTCCTCGACGATGCCACGCGTGCTGTTTGTTAGGCTTCATATTATCTGTATATTAGCGCACCAAAAGATGAACTCCAGTGCTCAAGGGTCTCAAAAATGTTTCCCACCAGAACTGTATATTATCTGTATTTTTCGACGGGAACAGCAGGGGCTCTGCCTTTTCGTTACCTCCTCCTGTTCAGATTGCCAGGCAGTGTATGCCGAGAGAGTAATCTCTTCTCCTCGCCTCGGCCCGAGCAAATCCCCCTCCACCATCCCCAGATTGGATGCCTAAGAGACAAAGAAACTTTGTGTTGAGCTCGGCTCTCCTCGGCTTTCTGAACCTTAGAGGCAAACCCAGACACCGGCATGGCAAATAAGCTAGCTGCTTGCACTCCACCAAAATCACTCAGCATAGAAGCTAAATCGATACCATCACAGGAAATAGGATAAGCCACACTCTTTGCAATGTTAGTTCTCAGCCTGGATGCATCACCAAACGTCTTCAAGATGGCCTGGGCAGCAGCACAATCTTCCGGCAAAGGATTATCTGTATTTAAGAAGTAAATAAATTAGACTGTTTAACTGTGCAAACAACAAAAACCTTACAACTCAGAAATGCAGTGGTCTCCGTAAGTCACATAACAGTCTTGCATAATTCGAATCTAGACATGCACGGTCAAAAAAAAGATGAAAAGGCCTTCTAGTATCAATATAATTTTGTCATTTATATATTAAGATTGCAAGCTCAACTGAATTTTTCACAGCATTTTATCTACAAGATTATAGTACCTTGACATTTACAAAGCATTGTTAAGATTGTTCAGCCATGCTAAAAATTTCAGGTATATTTTGACGCACAAAGTTTCTTTGTAACTCAGGCTACGTGGTACCCCTTATCTTCACCATCCAATTCTGCATCGCGATCCGTGCGAATGCATTTGTTTTTTTTGTTTCTCTCAAACGAGACAACATATGAACTTCAAACTTTGCAGACCGAACAAACATTAGAACATCAATGTGGGAAAAAACTTTCAGATTTTTTCATGCATTTTAAATACTTAAAAAATGACATTTTGTTTGACTAAAAATATTATTTTAAGTATTTAAAATGCATGAAAAAATCTGAAAGTTTTTTCACACATTGATGTTCTAATGTTTGTTCGATCTGCAAAGTTTGAGGTTCATATGGCGTGTCGTTTGAGAGAAACAAAAAAGAGAAATCTTCTTGTTGTAAGTTAGTTGAAGAGTACGGATCTCAAAGCAAAGCTGAAGGGTTGAGGATAAGAGGTTCCATGTAGCCTAAGCTACAGAAAACCACACTCTGAGAAGTACTCGTACACAGGAAGTGTTGCCTGCCAACTTTTAGAGTTGAATTGAGTGGCCATTAGTTTGCGAGAAGTGCATGAATGAACCCGGGTACATATGAACCCACTTTGAAAAACACATTTTGCAATGTCAAAAAATTCTGAAAAAAGTTGCGCGCAGACATCTCCATATTCTATGTGTGTGCAGAAAGTTTCATAGGAAAACAACTTTTTTTGCAGCCTTTGCAAAAAAGACAATTTTTTGTGCCGTAAAACGCTATTTAGAAGCAGTAAAATTTGTCTTTTTAACTGAGACAAAACAAAAATACTTTTTCACACAAAACTTTGTGCTGTGGACATACCTTTGCCAACATGTATACATAAATTTTTGTTTAGAATTTTTGAACATTACAAAACGCGTCAAAAGTACATTTTTGAAAAGCGGGGGTAGATGCCCCCGTGTGCAGATCGTCCGCTCTCATTAGTTTGCTCACTATTTTCTCTCTCTTTTCCTGTAGTGTTGTGCCGCAGAATCATCTAGGCAACTCCAGTTTCAGACAAGTAACATGGCTTTCCTGCCACTGCTAGTTGTTGCAGTCATGTTGCACCTAGCCTCTACATCAGCGCAGCCTGGCCCCGGATGCAAGACACAATGTGGTGATGTCGACATCCCTTATCCGTTTGGTATTGGTATTGGTACTGGCTGTGCTATTAAAGGCTTTGAGATCATTTGCAAGAGGACTGCTAATGGAATCTACAAGCCGTTCATGTTCGTTCGGAATGTGGAGGTTCTAAGCATCTCAGTGCCCCTCGGTCAAGTCCGAGTTTTCACCGACGTCTCGACATACTGCTACAATACAAGTTCAAGATCAATGGTATAGAACGCTTGGTCCCTTGACTTCTCGCGAAGCCCGTACCGCTTCTCCTATGTACACAACAAGCTCATAGTTATTGGCTGCAACACGCTCGCATACATCAACAACTTGGAAAGCACTGCAAAGTATACGACAGCGTGCGCAGCGGTGTGTGAGAGCCCGGCGGCACTGACAAACGGCTCTTGTGTTGGCGCAGGCTGCTGCCAAAATGATATACCAAAGGGTCTAAGGGGCTATAGCTTCAGTTTCTATGACGTTTACCAGAATTCCAATAGTACGCTTTTCAACCCATGTGGCTACGCCGCCATGGTGGAGACAGAGACATTTAGTTTCAGCTCGGACTTCATAACCACTACAAGGTTCAATGATACCGACGATGGGCGGAAGCCACTGGTGCTGGACTGGGTGGTCGGAAATGCAACTTGTGAAGTGGCCCAAGACATGCCTTCTTACGCGTGCCATAGCAGGAACAGCATGTGTGTGAACTCGACTAACGGCCAAGGGTATCTATGCAACTGCACCGACGGATATGAAGGGAACCCTTACCTCTTTGACGGATGCAGAGGCAAGTTCATTTCTTTGCTTGATCCCTGTGCATCTTTAGATCATGTGCAATCATTTTATAAGGAGTAATTTTTTTTTAGAAAAGGATCTTGGGCTCCGGCCTCTGCATCAAAATGATGCATACGGCCATCTTATTAGAAAAGAAACCATCCAACAAAGGTCTTACAAGATCTAAGTATGAGAAAATCAAAACAGGCTAAAAGCAGGATCGCCACAACCGGCCGGTAAAAGTAAGATAAGATGCTAAACACCTATCCTATTACATGACCGCCATCCAAACCGGTTGTAGATATCCCGAGCTACCATCTCCCAACGGGTAGACGCAGTAACCAAATGCTCCCTGGCCTCCGTCTGAGTGAGTAGCGACCACATACGGATAAGAGTAGTGGTTCTGAAGATGACCTGCAAGAAATGAATATTTGTTGTTCTGTTAAAAACCAAATCATTTCGACAGTTCCAAATTGCCCATAGTAAAGCACATACTCCCACTCGGATATGTCTTGCTATTACCGGATCAATCCCATGCAACCAAGTCCCGAATAACATATTAATCGAACTAGGTGGATTGATATTAAAAGCTATTTGAACTGATCTCCATAAGAGTTTGGCCAAAGGACAATCAAGGAACAGATGTCTAATAGATTCATCATGATCACAAAAACTACATCGTTTAGATCCTATCCAATTCCTTTTAGCCAGATTATCTTTAGTCAGAATAACTTGTTTATGCACGAACCACATAAACACTTTGATTTTAAGAGGTACCTTAACTTTCCAAACGTACTTCGAGCTAGGAATCACACTAGTATTGATACAGTCCAGGTACATGGACTTTACAGAGAAAACCCCATTTTTGGCTAGTCTCCAATGTATCTGGTCCGGATTGTGGGACATTTTATAAGGAGTAATAGTTAAGAGAAATATCATTACTTGCTCTCTGCCCCGATTTTGATGCCTGGAAATATCATTTTGTTGTTGCAGATGTCAATGAATGTGAGAAGAATTCAAGTACATGCCCGAAGTCTGCAACATGCCACAACACTATAGGAGGGTATTATTGTTCCTGTTCTCCAGGCAGAAAGTTTGCAATGGAAACAAATTCTTGTAACCCAGACATCACCCTAATCATAGGTAAACCACTAGATGTTTTTAGCATTTTCTTTCTTGTGTAGAAAACAATGGCAAACAGAGATATTAATCACATTTAGCAAAAGAGAGGGCCCAAATAGTAGAACTACCACTGCCCAGGCAAGCGCATAGTGATGTGTCTCCTTGTGATGGGCATGCAACAAGTCTATCCGAGGAAGCTTTAAAATAAATAAATGAAATGTGGAAAATTGATAGAAACTCAAAAAGTAAGTCCAGAAACAAGCGTCCGTGAATTTTCTTAGAAGGCATAATTACATTGCATCACGACCCTTTAGTCCACTTTACCACCACATTTTTTTTTACCATGCTTTTAGTATATGCTTTGTGGGATCAATTTGACTAACAGGAACACCTTTCATGTTGATTTCTACAGGCATTAGCATCGGTGTTGTCGTTCTGGTGATTATCGTCTTCTGCATACGTGTAATATTTGAGAGAAAAAAGCTTGCCAATGTCAAAAAACAGTATTTTCAGCAGCACGGAGGGATGCTATTGTTTGAGAAGATGAAATCAGATCAGGGGCTTTCATTTACAGTGTTTACTGAAGCAGAACTGAAACAAGCAACAAATAAATTTGATGAAAGCCAGATTCTTGGACATGGAGGCAATGGCACTGTGTACAAGGGAACAATTAAGGATATCACTCCGGTGGCAATTAAAAGGTGTGCATTGGTTGATGATAGGCAGAAGAAGGAATTTGGAAAAGAAATGTTGATTCTTTCCCAGATCAATCACAAGAACATTGTCAAGCTATTGGGGTGTTGCCTTGAGGTGGAAGTCCCCATGCTAGTATATGAGTTCATCCCAAAAGGAACATTGTTTGATCTTATTCATGGCAAGAAACATAAACAGCAACTCCCTTTCAGTTCTCTTCTAAGGATCGTCAATGAGGCAGCTGAGGGGCTTGCATTTTTACATTCCTACGCAAACCCACCAATTCTACATGGTGATGTGAAAACCTCTAACATCCTTCTTGATGAGAATTACATGGCAAAGGTGTCAGATTTTGGGGCATCGATAATAGCACCAACTGACAAAGCTCAGTACGTCACAATGGTTCAAGGGACATGTGGTTATCTGGACCCTGAATATATGCAGACATGTTGCTTGACAGACAAAAGCGATGTTTATAGCTTCGGTGTTGTTCTTCTAGAGATCCTAACTGGGGAGGAACCACTGAAACTTGAAGGTCCTGAGGTATGCCGGAGCCTGTCGTCGAGTTTCCTGCTGGCTATGAAGGGGAACAATCTTGATAATATGCTCGACAATCAAATAAAAGGTCCTGAGAACATGGAGTTGATTGTAGGGGTAGCAGATCTAGCTAGGCAATGCTTGGAAATGTGCAGTGACAGTAGGCCCTCGATGAAAGAGGTATCTGAGGAGCTTAGCAGATTAAGGAAGCTTTCGAGGCATCCTTGTATACAGCGTGATACCGAGACAGATAGCTTTCTCGGTCTGATTGAAATAGAACAAAGCTCTGAGTGCACAGAGAAGGATGAAAGAATGCTTATAAATCCAAGCAGTTTCTACCTTATGAGGTGAACGAAAACACCGCAAATTTTATGCTTTGTCACTTTCATTGTTCATTTAACCTTCTCCTCCTTTAGTTGTATGTGGCATTTCGGTGTAACACTCTCTTGGACCCTTTGGGTATTACATAGGCACACCATAATTTAGCAAGAATGTATTATAGTACAATATGGGGACACATTCAGTGCTAGCCATTTGAACTTGTGCGAGCTTTCATACAAGTTTCCAGAAATCGCTCAAAGAAGATCAGTGGACGACTGGGTGTGAAAATGTGATCGAGTTTGGTATTGAAACTGTGCTATTACGTCAAGTGATTTACTTTTCCTCTTTCAGGGAAGTTCACTGATTTACTCGGTCGTGTGGGCTGGGCTCACTCACTTGGTTGGATGTTCCAAATCAAGAAAATGTCATCTTGACTCCGTTGCACTTGCCATGCGGCCGTTATATTCCAGTTTTTTCATGAGAATACATACATCACTTGCTAGATTCTTTATTTTTGCCTTTATATTCCAGGACAGGATGTATTCTAGTAGATCCCTAACCTACATTTGGATTCTAAACACATAATAATAAGATAAGAAAGAGATAGAATAACAAAATGCAGAGACATACTTCAGTTGTGCCATAAGTCTGAGACACACACTCGCTTGTTTGCCGAGGCAAAGAGCAGACGGCCACCAGGTTCTTTGGGTCATCGTACTGCCGCCGGCCGGCTGGGGATATCTCTTGTGATAAGTGTTACAGTATATGTGGATTGTCTAGCCCTTTCCATTAGTTCGGACTTTTGGTTGCGTTGGCTAGTGCATGAAGCTTAACATGATATCAGAGCTAAGGTCTTGAGTTCAAGTCCTGGCTTTCGCAATTTATTAAAAAATTGCCGCTGCCCCCTTTTGTGTCCACGTATAGGCTTAACAAATCCCTGCATGGACATGCAGGGGTGTTACAGTATATGTCCATGAGTTCAAATCCCTGCATGGATGTCTTGATGAACAAAAGAAATTTGTTAGGATGCTTGAAGAACAATTATGTGATCTACTCAACACAATCTAAAAGTAGAATGATGTACTGACAAAATAAAGTTCAGTAACCTGAGTGTGACCCAGGGATCCGATTGGACGGAATTGGAAGAAGGGGGATGATAGGCCGAATGATGAAGACGAAATCGGCGGGTTCCTGGCCGCGGGGCAGGGAGGGGAGGGAGTCCGCCGAGACCGTCGGCCGTGGCTGAGGCTACTCCGGCCCACCCATCTGCGCGCACCCGGATAAACGCATCAACGTTGTAGGCAGGCGGCGGAGGAGGCCGTTCCCACGGGGGATGCCGGCGGGAGGAGGTCCGGGTGGTTGAAGAGGAGGTGGCCGGAGCAGGCGGGCGGACCTCGCCGGATTGGGCCGGAATGCGGCGGCGCACGCAGCCGCCGCCGTAGAGCGCCTTGGCCTGTTGCGGCACGGGCATCTTGGAGCTGTTCTTTTTCCAAAGCCGTTGGATCCCCATCGCACGGTGGAAAATAGAAGAATACCTTAGAGGAATCTTAAGTCTATAATCATCATTTTGAGAACATGTCAGCTTACCCAGCATTCTCAACGAGAACTTCTCTGTGGAAATAGAAGATTAGCCAATGCTAGGTTTTGACACAGTTGACCATATTCAATGTTTAATGCGTGTTGTCGTCAGAAACTTGACATATTTATGCTTACCTGCATGCACGGGGATACAGATATAGAAATACAACTATATATAAATTAATCTCGGACATGCGGTTCTAACCGTTACTACTCCAGAAGCACGGGGACACATGTCAACAATGGCAGTGATTAGATCTCTAGTGTGGAAGGTCGACGCTCGAGCACTGCGACCGGCTATCTTGCCGATCGTTGGGGTGGATCACGAGCCGCTCCTCCATAGGCTTCCTTCCGCACGGCGGATCATCAGACGTCCGGTCATCAAATCTCGGCTATTTATCTCCTACTTAGATCCAGCTTTGGATGCGAGCAATCCCCATCTTGATAATCTAGGACCCAACTGACTTCGAGAGCACATGAAAAAGAAAAAGAAGAAGCTGCTGAAGATGGATGCATGCACGAGCTAGAGAGCGCGCCAGCGTCTGAACATGGAGGGGCTGCTCCCGGCCCTCCAACCCAAGACCCAACAACCACCACAATAACAACACGGGCCTACGTAACAAGAATTTATTAATCTAGAGATCAAGTCCCAAATCTTCGTGATTGTAAAAGTGATTCTTGTCCATGGGGTAGCAGAAGAGGAGCAGATGGCGGCAACGGTGATCCATGCTCGCGCCCATGAGACAAGAGAGGACCAATGACAGTGGATGCGGTGATCCGCGCTCATGCCCATGGGGCAGCAGAGGAGGAGCGGCGGGCAACGGTGGTGATCAATGCTCACGCCCGGACAACACAAGAGGAGTTGCAAGGCATTGCGAGGTCGTAAAGAAAATCAAGGGATAGTGATCCCCTCTAATTAAGGATAAAGAGGTGCGCGAGGTGGTCTGACGGTCGAACATTTAATCTGGTTGTTAGTTTGTGTGGCAGATCATTCATGTAAAATATGGACTGTCGAATGTGATTTAATTGGATTTATCAGACGTTTCTGGTAATCCTGTGTACATTTTTTGGCGTGGCTATCAGAATATCAGATAATAGTGTAAATAGAAGAGATATCAGCCTGCAAGTGGGACCTTCTGCGGAAGGCCCCCATATCTGCCACATATTTAGGTGGGATACTCGTCAATGTCCACATATAATTAGGTGGGACAAGTGGGCTTAGTGGGATACCCACTAAACATACATTCATTTATCTGATGCGATAGTAAAAACACCAATTCATTACAACGTTGATGGTACATTCATTCATTCCACTGCTAGTAGTAGATGGATCTCTCTACTGGATGTATCGTTGTACCGCAGCTTCATGTAGTTTCAGATGGATCATGCTGGTTGAATCATTGTACTGAAGCTCCTGTAGTTATAGACTTTCAGACAAAATTCAGAAAACATCAAATTTTCGCCATACATGCTCAAATGTACTGAAACTACATTTGCTACTAAAAGCAACTTCGAGCCTTACAAGAAAACACACATGAATGGTAGGAGATGGGCATGAAGTGGTGGCAACCATGGTGGAGGCGTTGCTGGCTAGGCATGGGGGAGGAGGAGGGCGGCGCTGATGCGGGCGTGAAGGAGATGGATGGCGGCGCTGCGGCATCCATGGAGAAGATGGATGGCAGCTCTAGGGCGTCCCTGGGAATAGGTGCATGGTGGCGCTAGGTGGGGAGGTCGACGCACTAGTAGAAAACAGGGCATTGGTCCAGCCCATTAGCCCCGGTTCAATCTAGAACCGGGACCAATGGGGGTACTGGACCCGGTTCGTTAGCCCAGGGGGCCGGCCGGGCCACGTGGGCCATTGGTCCCGGTTCGTCTGGACCTATTGGTCCCGGTTGGAGCTAAAAACCGGGACCAATGGCTCTTGCTCCTGGCCCACCACTATTGGTCCCGGTTTGTTTTATGAACCGGGAGCAAAGGCACCCCTTTAGCCCCGGTTTGTAGCACCAACCGGGACCAGTGAGTTGCCTATATAAACCCCTCACTCAAGAGCAGAGCTCATTGCTCTGGTTTTTTTTCTGGCCGAGGGGGAGAGGGGTTAGTGGTGCTCTAGCTCACCTCCTATGCACACAACGTGTTCGGTGGAATGCCCGAGCCACACTAGTTAAGCTTTTCTCCTCTCGAAGCTCTATTTTCTTCGAGATTTGTCTAGGTTTAGCGGTCCGTCACGTCCCGTCCCCGTCTTCGCCGCCGTCGATCGCCCCCGCCGATCTCGTCACCGGCACCACCGTGGTGAGCCTCTTGTTATGTCCATGCTTTTCTTACTTTTATTATTGCTTTAGATAGATATTTGTCTAATTTTCTTACGTTTATTATTGCTTGTTATTATATAGTGCGATGGTTTTGATATCCGCCCACGTGGGCCCTCGTCCGGTCTACGATTCGGATGTGGTATATTATCTTTAATTTATAACTATTTGTTTTAGTGCTTATGATAGTTATGCCGACCAACCTGACATGCATAGATGTTTTATTATGTCTAGGAGGTAGTTGAACCGGAAATTCCAACCGACCCTCTTGTGGAGAGGTTAAATTTAGTTGAAGAGGAAAACATTTCGTTAAAGAAAAAATTGGAAAAAATGGAGGAGGAGAAGATGGAATTGGAGTTGCATGTTGCAGAAGTTATCGATGATCACAAGATCAAGATGGACCCTATTGTCGAGAGGTTAAATTTAGTTGAAGAAGAAAACAAATTCTTGAAGGAAAAAATAAAAAAATTTGTGGACGAGAAGATGATATTGGAGTTGCATGTTGCGGATGTCGTCGATGATCACAAGATCAAGATGGATGCAATGCGGTTGAAGATTAAAAAGATTAGAAAATATGCCATTAATACCGAGGCTTGGTATCATTATGCCGTTGGATCAATTGTTACCTTGGTTGCGATTATGATAGCATTTGTTTTCGCGTTGAAATGTTTTACATAGTTTCGATGTGTATGGAGAGCTATATGTTGTTAGATGAGAACTATATATGTATGTACTTTGGTTTTAATGTGATGATGAACTTTTATCCATTTGGTCACTTAATTATCTATTTATGATGTTCTGTAATGGTTTTTGACACACTTAATTATATATAAATGCACGCAGATGAACCGCCAATGGATGTACGGTGACAGACACACCTCCGAGTACATTAAGGGCGTGCGTGAGTTTCTAAATGCGGCAGAGGCAAACAAGCAGAATGGTTTTATGTGTTGTCCATGCACTAAATGTGTGAATACGATGTCTTACTCTAACCGAAAAATTCTTCACTCCCACCTGCTTTACAAGGGTTTCATGCCACACTATAATGTTTGGACGAGGCACGGAGAAATAGGGGTTATGATGGAAGACGGCGAAGAAGAAGAGTACGATGGCAACTATGTGCCCCCTGAATACGGTGATGCTGCAATGGGGGGAGCTGGTGAAGATCAAGAGGAACCAGACGATGTGCCCAATGATGCTGCAACGGGTGAAGCTGCTGAAGATCAAGAGGAACCAAATGATGATCTTCGCCGGGTCATTGTCGATGCAAGGACACAATGCGAAAGTCAAAAGGAGAAGCTGAAGTTCGATCGCATGTTAGAGGATCACAAAAAAGGGTTGTACCCCAATTGCGAAGATGGCAACACAAAGCTTGGTACCGTACTGGAATTGCTGCAGTGGAAGGCAGAGAATGCTGTGGCTGACAAAGGATTTGAGAAGCTACTGAAAATATTGATGAAGAAGCTTCCGAAGGATAACGAATTGCCCGACAGTACATACGCAGCAAAGAAGGTCGTATGCCCTCTAGGATTGGAGGTGCAGAAGATACATGCATGCCCTAATGACTGCATCCTCTACCGCGGTGCATACAACGATCTGAACGCATGCCCGGTATGCGGTGCATTGCGGTATAAGATCAGACGAGATGACCCTGGTGATGTTGATGGCGAGCCCGCCAGGAAGAGGGTTCCTGCGAAGGTGATGTGGTATGCTCCTATAATACCACGGTTGAAACGTTTGTTTAGAAACAGAGAGCATGCCAAGTTGATGCGATGGCACAGTGAGGACCGTAAGAAAGACGGGAAGTTGAGAGCACCCGCTGACGGGTCGCAATGGAGAAAAATCGAGAGAAAGTACTGGGAGGAGTTTGCAAAGGACGCAAGGAACGTATGGTTTGCTCTAAGCGCGGATGGCATTAGTCCTTTCGGGGAGCAGAGCAGCAATCACAGCACCTGGCCCGTGACTCTATGTATGTATAACCTTCCTCCTTGGATGTGCATGAAGCGGAAGTTCATTATGATGCCAGTTCTCATCCAAGGCCCTAAGCAACCCGGCAACGACATTGATGTGTACCTAAGGCCATTAGTTGAAGAACTTTTACAGCTGTGGAATGGAAACGGTGTACGTGCGTGGGATGAGCACAAACAGGAGGAATTTGACCTAAAGGCGTTGCTGTTCGTGACCATCAACGATTGGCCCGCTCTCAGTAACCTTTCAGGACAGACAAACAAAGGATACCACGCATGCACGCACTGTTTAGATGACACTGAAAGTATATACCTGGACAAGTGCAGGAAGAATGTGTACCTGGGCCATCGTCGATTTCTTCCGACCAACCATCAATGTAGAAAGAAAGGCAAGCATTTCAAAGGCGAGGCAGATCACCGGAAGAAGCCCGCCATGCGTACCGGTGATCACGTACTTGCTATGGTCAATGATTTACATGTAATCTTCGGAAAGGGCCCCGGCGCACTAGCTGTTCCGAATGACGATGAGGGACACGCACCCATGTGGAAGAAGAAATCTATATTTTGGGACCTACCCTACTGGAAAGACCTAGAGGTCCGCTCTTCAATCGACGTGATGCACGTGACGAAGAACCTTTGCGTGAACCTGCTAGGCTTCTTGGGCGTGTATGGAAAGACAAAAGATACAGCTGAGGCACGGGAGGACCTGCAACGTTTGCACGAAAAAGACGGCATCCCTCCGAAGCAGTATGAAGGTCCTGCCAGCTATGCTCTTACGAAAGAAGAGAAAGAAATCTTCTTTGAATGCCTTCTCAGTATGAAGGTCCCGACTGGCTTCTCGTCGAAAATAAAGGGAATAATAAATATGGCAGAGAAAAAGTTTCAGAACCTAAAGTCTCATGACTGCCATGTGATTATGACGCAACTGCTTCCGGTTGCATTGAGGGGGCTTCTACCGGAAAACGTCCGATTAGCCATTGTGAAACTATGTGCATTCCTCAATGCAATCTCTCAGAAGGTGATCGATCCAGAAATCGTACCAAGGCTAAGGAGTGATGTGGCGGCGCAATGTCTTGTCAGTTTCGAGCTTGTGTTCCCACCATCCTTCTTCAATATCATGACACACGTCCTAGTTCATCTAGTCGACGAGATTGTCATTCTGGGGCCCGTATTTCTACACAATATGTTCCCCTTTGAGAGGTTCATGGGAGTCCTCAAGAAATATGTCCGTAACCGCGCAAGGCCAGAAGGAAGCATCTCCATGGGCCATCAAACAGAGGATGTCATCGGGTTTTGTGTTGACTTCATTCCTGGCCTTAATAAGATAGGTCTCCCTAAATCGCGGTACGAGGGGAGACTGACTGGAAAAGGCACGCTTGGAAGGGACTCAATAATATGCAGGGACGGTTATTCTTGGTCTCAAGTACACTACACAGTTCTACAGAACTCTACATTGGTGACCCCGTATGTCGATGAACACAAGAACAGTCTGCGCTCCAAACACCCGGAGCAGTGCGACGACTGGATTACACGTGAACACATCAGGACTTTCAGCAGTTGGTTGGAAACACGTCTCAGAGGTGACAACACTGTTTGTGATGAGTTGTACTTGTTGTCCAGGGGACCATCTTCGACTGTATTGATTTACAAAGGATACGAGATAAATGGGAATACATTTTACACGATTGTCCAAGATCAAAAGAGCACCAACCAAAACAGCGGTGTCCGCTTTGATGCAACAACCGAGAGGGGAAAGGACACATATTATGGTTACATAGTGGACATATGGGAACTTGACTACGGACATGATTTTAAGGTCCCTTTGTTTAAGTGCAAATGGGTCAATCTGTCAGGAGGCGGGGTACAGGTAGACCCACAGTACGGAATGACAACAGTGGATCTGAAAAATCTTGGATACACTGATGAACCGTTCGTCCTAGCCAATGATGTGGCACAGGTTATCTATGTGAAGGACATGTCTACCAGACCGAGAAAAAGAAAAGATAAGGAAGCGAATACATCATACGATGAGCCAAAGCGCTACATAGTTCTTTCAGGAAAAAGGGACATCCTGGGAGTAGAGGGCAAGACAGACATATCTGAAGATTATGAAAAGTTTCATGAAATTCCTCCCTTCAAAGTCAAGGCTGACCCAAGCATCCTGATAAACGATGAAGATTATCCATGGTTACGGCGCAATAAGCAAATGACACAAGCGAAGAAAAAGTGAAGAGTTTTTCCGCAACTATTATGATGATACCATGCCAACTTTGTAACAAACGAGTATGATACCATTGTCCATTTGTACTATTCAAATTTCAATACTACTTGCACTAACAGAGAAAGTTTGTAATTGGTTTTACCAGAAAGAATTAAAAAAATAAAGCAAATAACAAAAGAAAATAAATAATGCAGAAAACAAAACAAAAAAACTTGAAAAAAATAGCAACAATAAGTATTTTGTTGTAAGTATAAACAAAATAAAATAAATAAAGCAACAAAGAAAATAAATAAAGGAAGTAAAATAAATAAAGCAACTCTAAATACAGCAAAAAACAACTTAGAAATAAACAAAGAAAATAAAATAAATAAAGCAACTCTAAATACAGCAAAAAACAACTTAGAAATAAATAAAGCAAAAAAGGAAAAAAAAAATTGGGCGCTGCCCAGTGAGCCTGCAAGGCCTATAGCACAGGATCCACCTGTAATATAAGGCCCAGCAAGCTCACAGGGCAGCGCGCAGAGTTAGGCCCAGAAGCCTGCATTTGAGAGGAGCTCGAGAGGGTGGGAGCAGCAGCCCTTATAAACCACTCTCGAGCTCCCTCAGCTAGCGAGGTGGGACTAAACATCCCACCGCACCCGCGCCAGCACAGGGCCTTTGGTCCCGGTTAGTGGCACCAACCGGGACTAAAGGGAGGCATTAGTCCCGGTTGGTGGCTGAAACCGGGACTAATGACCCCCTTTAGTCCCGGTTGCTGCCACCAACCGGGACTAAAGGCCCCTCCTTCCCGCCCTTTGGGCTGCTGAAAAGGGACCTTTAGTCCCGGTTGGTGGCAGCAACCGGGACTAAAGGGTGGCATTAGTCCCGGTTTCAGCCACCAACCGGGACTAATGCCCCTCCTATATAACCAACACTTGCGAAAATTTGGGCAGTTTTCTTCTTCCCCGCCCCGACGCCTCCCTCAATCTGCTCCTTCCCCGTCGCCGTCGCCGTCGCCCCCGTCGCCCCCGTCGCCGTCTCCGTCGCCCCCGACGCCGCCTCGTCGCCCCGCCCCGCGCCGTCGCCGCGCCCCGCGCCGTCGCCCCGCCTCGCGCCGTCGCCGCGCCCCGGCCGGCCCGTCGCCCCGCGCCGCCGCGCGCCCCGCCCCGCCGCCGCCTTGTCGCCGCCCCGCCCCGCCGCCGTCGCGCCGCCCAGCCCTGCCGATGTGAGGGCCGGCTCCCTTTTTTTATGTTTAATATTGTTGTATATATATATATATAGTTGCTGTGTATATATATGTATATATGTGTATATTTTTTTTATGTTTATATAAATTGCAGTATATATAGTTGCTGTATATATAGTTGCTGTATTTATATGTATGTGTATATCTTTTTTTTCTTAGGAATTTGCTAAATATATATGTTAAATATATATTTATGTGTATATAAATATATTTTTTCTTAGGAAGTTGCTGTATATATGTGATATGTGTATATGTGATGTATATATATGTGTATGTGGCTATATAGTTTTTTGTTTATATATGCTAAATATATATAGAAAGTTTTATATATGCAAAAGTTACAAATTTAGAAAAAGAAGGATAGGAAAGAAGAAAATAAGAAAGAGGAAAGAAAGAAGAAGAGGAGAGGAAGAAGAGGAGAAATAAATAAGAAGAAGAAAAAAAAGAAAAAAAGAGGAGAAGAAGAAAGGAATAGAGGAGAAGAAGAGAAAATTCCTTTTTTTTTCTTTTTTTTTCTTCGATCTTCTCCTCTAGCGGTTCCTTTTTTCTTCTTCCTCCTCTTTTTTATCGGATATGTCTATGTCGATATACACCCTCCCCGATAACTTCGACATTAGGGGGGGGGGCGGGGTCGAGGGTCGTCGAGGGACCGAGAGGC
>LR738716.1:9947042-9987552 GCA_902687465.1 Secale cereale
TGCACTTTCGAAGATGGCAGACCAATTCAGGGCATGGAAGAAAAAACTGAATACGTTTGTCAGAGATAAAACGACTCCAGAATTCGTGGGCATATATGAGAAGATCAAAGATGACTGGCCCGCATTTGTGGCCCATAAGAAGTCGGAAAAGAGTCAGAAGATGTCGGAGACAAACCGGATAAATGCTGCAAAGAAGATGCATCACCATCGCACGGGGTCGGGCGGCTACCTCGTAGCCCGGCCTAAGTGGGCCAAGGCTGAGAATGATCTGCTTCAGAAAGGGATCGAACCAGAGACAATGCACTGGCCAGAACGTTGCCGGACTTGGTTCTTCGGGGCTGGCGGAACCTTGGACCCTGTAACAGGGTGGTGCATTTGGACGGACAAGCAATTGGAAACACCACTCAGGAAGATGCGGCAGTATATCAAAGCAGCGCATGCAGGGACGTTCATCCCCGACAGAGAGAACGACGAGCTGACAATGGCCCTTGGGAATCCTGAGCACCCTGGACGGACACGAGACACGCCAGGCTCCCTTCTGTGGCGTGCTGGGTTTCCGGACGCAGGAGGCTACAAATGCCACGACAGGAGGAAGAAAATGGAGATGACCGAAATCCAGGCGCTGCGGGCCAAAATACAAGCGATAGAGTAACGGGAAGCAGATCGGGAGAAACGAATTGCCGAAGCTTCCCCGGAAGCTAACCCGCCATCTCAGCGGAGAAGCAGCGTGGCTTCCACCGAGCTGCTTCAGCCAGAGCTTGCCTTGACGGCTACTGCCAGGAATCCTGTGGATGCTATCACGCAGGCACAAAATTGCCACCTTATGGCACAGTGGATGAATCTGAAGGTCAAGGCGGCTGCTGGCTCTGTTTATCCTTCTGGACCAGACGACACTTTTCACTGCCGGCCGATTCCAGAAGGATATGCTAGGGTGATGGTCGACGAAATAACGGAGGGATTTGAGGAGCTCCAGCTTGACCACCCTACCGGTGAAGGGGAGACTCGGCTGGGTTCTTCACTGAAGACTCCATGCCTATGGCGGAAGGACCTAATCAACATTCTGAACTGGACGCCTCCGCCTCCTCCTCCTCCTCCAACGAGTCAGGGCACTCCGCCTCCTCCACCGCCTCCTCCTCCGGCGAGTGACCATCAGGGCACTCCGGCTCCTTCTCCGGCGAGTGACCATCAGGGCACTCCGGCTCCTTCTCCGGCGCGTGGCGGCACACCGCCTCCTTCGCCGCCGGCGCGTGGCGGCACTCCGCCTCCTTTGCCGCCGGCGCGCCCGAGCAGACAGCCAGCTCCTCCTTCGCCTAATCAGCAAGGGCAGAAGAGACCTGCCGCCGCTCCGGCTGCTCCTGCTCCGGCGCCTAAGCAAGTAAAAAAGACAGCCGCTTCGTCTGGTCCGGCGACGTCTACCAGTACAGCCAGAGGCGGGAGGCGATGCAGATTCGGTCCTTCTCTCACGCCTCTAGAGAAGTTACCGTACGAGAGGTCCGACGAGGAAAACACGAAGATCGCTGAAGGCGAAGTGTAGGACTTTTTTGAAGGGTTGAAAGCACAGAGACATCCACCTCCGGAGGAGAAGATAGATGCGGTGAAAGCAAAGCGCACTCTTGCTGCCCTGAAGCAACGAGCGAAAAGTAAGCCGAAGGGCAACTATGACCGCATTATTCAAAAGACATTTCAAGATGCCAAGCGGTCCGGAAGTACAAAAAGTGATCAGAGGTTAGCAGAAGGGCGAGCTGGGAAACAAATTGCCCAGCTCGGCGAACAAGCGAACCAATCGTGCCCCCCGCTCAAGGTGTCTAGCGACATGGTCGCTAATGATCCGAGGATGGTGCCCGGTTATACCAATCTTGCAGATTACGCGTCCGACGATGTACACTATGATTTCATGGACGTGCAGATAGAAAGATACGAGTACAAAAAGCCTCTCGTCAAAAATGAAAGATCTCTATCAACGAATATGCGAAGATTGCATGATTGGTACATGAAAATCTGCAGAGAGTCTGGGGGGAGGAATAACTTGTATTTGAGAGTTAAACCGGAGCATGACCTCGTTGGAATTGACCTGTTGCATGTTCCATTTGAGGAGTTCTATCAATTTTTCAATCAATTGGCCCTCGATAAAACAACGATCACCTGCTACTGTCTGTAAGTAGTACTACTTCTGTCATTAAGTCTCTCTATATAGCTGATCTTCATTGCATGTATTTATAATTATCCTCACTATATTATGCAGATTGAAGATCGTCGAATTGAAGAAAAGACAAGTAGGTGATATTGGGTTTATTAACACATACCTCATAGATGCAACCGAGGTTAAATTGCGTCCCGGCGATACCGAGACCAACTTGCTACGATCGTTGGTGGTAAATGAAAACAAAGATATAATACTCTTTCCTTACAACTTCAAGTGAGTGTTAATGTCTTGTGCATATTTGGTTTCCCTTATATATATCATTCAAGTTTATAGTGATGTAATGATCTCATGCATTCGTGCGCAGCTTCCACTATATTCTCTTAGAGATTAAGCTTGAGAAGGGAATAGTAACTGTCTTCGACTCTAAACGTAAAGATCCCGAGGAGTATGCGGACATGACTCAAATGCTAGCCAGGTAAGTTAAATCGATCAATATTATCCACCATGCATATATATCAGCAACTTCATTTCTGATATCAACTAATTGTTTCCTTTGTCTGGCAGGGCTTGGAAAAAATTCACCAAAAAAGCTCCGGGACTGCCGAAGAAGCTACAATTTAGATACCCGAAAGTAAGTACTATATAGTAGCATGTTCCGCGCGCGCATCTCCTATATCTTGATTCAAGCGCTAGTTTCATCAATACCAATTTGGCATTCTTGCTTATCAGTTTGATTGAGCTCTATTTCTTGTAAAGTGGTTGTGGCAGGAACCCGGGAATGATTATTGTGGATACTACATTTGCGAGTCCATCCGCCACACGACCTGTGAGCGGGGCTACACTGATGAACAATTTGAAGTGCGTAAGCAATCAATAATATTCACAAATTTATAGCATCATTTCATGTATTGACCCCCTACTTCAAATTAGATGTTTCGGATGCGGGATGAACTCCTAACACCAGATCGTCTGCGAGCAATTCAAGAGGAATTGGCGGCATTCTTCCTTGAACACGTGATCGCTGAAGACGGAGAATACTATGTGGACCATGAATGCATGTGTTAGGAGATTATTTTTGTAAGAGATAATTATTGTATATATGTGCCCGGTAGTGTCGGATAGATATACGAGAACTTGTTGTTCGACCAATCTCTCGGAGAAGGAGAGGTGGTCGATATTACTTCTCTCTGTATGCATATATATATATATATATGTTGATTATACGAGATCTTCTGTTCCTTCGTTTGCTTAGTAGCTAGCAGCTAGCTAGCTAGCTAGCGTGACTCTAGTCCTCTCCATATACGTATGTGTAGTATGTAGCGTCGACCAAGCACGGACATAAGAGAGAACACTTCTCTCTATTAATTAGCTAGCTAACACAATATATGAAACACCTAAATTAACCCCCAAAACCTAAAACCCCCCCTCCCCTTTCAAAAAAAAAAACCACAGCCACAGAAATGCTGACACGTGGATGCCTTTTGGTCCCGGTTGGTACCACCAACCGGGAATAAAGCCCCTCCTGCCTAGCCTCGGTGCACAGGCCACGTGGACACCCTTTTGCCCCGGTTCTGGATTGAACCGGGACTAAAGGGTCAGAGCATTAGTACCGACCCTCTTGTCCCGGTTCCAGAACCGGGGCTAAAAGGCCCAAATGAACCGGGGCTAAATACCCTTTATCTACTAGTGACGGTGGCGCCGTACATCCTGTGCATCGACGCTTAATGGGTTAGGCGTGGAAGGAGGAAAGAAAGGAACAAGGATTAAATGGGTTATGTGGGATACAACCCATTTGTCCCACTTCCAAGACCGCATGTTACGTGGGATTCCCTGAATACAAATTAATAATTTTTTGAGACAAACCGAATACAAATTAAGTGGGTTTTTAGGTGGGCATCATTCCACCTGCAGCCTGAAAGAGATATGATACACACTCATGCCAGAGAAAAAAATACACAAAAGGATTTCTTCTTTCTTCAGTGTAACTTTGGGCCGATCCATTTCCACATTTCATTTTGGGCTGCTTCTGCTTCGACTCCACCTACCACACATCCCGCACAGCCCGCACGAGCAGCGAGGGCGAAGCCGCCGCCGCCGCCACCCCCAACCCCGTTCGCCGGCGATGGGGCCACTGGACGACGACGATCTGCTCCCCGAGATCCTCGTCCGCCTGCCCCCGCAGCCCTCGTCCCTGCCCCGCGCCTCCGCCGTCTGCAAGCGCTGGCGCCTCCTCGTCTCCGACCCAGGATTCTCCCGCCGCTTCCGCATCCACCACCGCCGCAGACCTCCCCTCCTCGGGTTCTTCCCCAGAAATGACGCCCTGCCCTTCGTACCCACTCTCGACGGCCCGGATCGTGTCTCCCCCGGCCGTTTCTCCCTGCCGCGCGGCGACGGCGACCGGTTCATGTCGCTCGGATGCCGCCATGGCCTGGTGCTCGTCTTCAACAAACACACGAGTCAGATCCTGGTGTGGGACCCCGTCACCGGCGACCAGCGCCGCCTTGACGTGCCACCGGGGGTTGCGGTACATGCAGAGAAGACAGCCATCAACGGGGCTGTGCTTCGTGCCTGTGCCGCCGCAGACGATGCCCAGCACTTCCAGGTGGTGTTGGCAGTGGCAGACAACGACGACGAGCAACACCGGCGAGCGCTTGCCTGCGTTTACTCGTCAGAGACCGGCGGGTGGGGTGATCTCGTCTCAACACAGCTTCCGCCTGGCGTTCTAATGACTGATGCTCCCACCTTGGTTTCTACTGACAAGCCTGCTGTGCTGGTTGGGGATTCCCTTTACTGGAAGCTTGCTGGGAATATGGATGGAATCCTTGAGTTTGATTTGGAGAAGCAAAGCCTAGCTGTGATACGGGTGCCAGTGCATATCCTTGAAGAGGGGCAGTACATGTTCTTGATTATGCGGGCAGAGGGTGGGGGCCTTGGTTTACTCATCCAGACAGACTGCAGCATCCAATTGTGGAAGATGAAGACTGACTGTGATGGTGTTGGTTCATGGGGGCTTGGAAGAATCATTGAACTGGACAAGCTACTTTCTCTGAATTCTGAGGAGACTGACATGTTGATACCAGGGCTCGAGGAGGAAAATAATGTGGTGTTCGTGTGGACAGATCACGTCGTCTTTACGGTCCATCTTGAGTCAATGAAGTTCAAGAAGCTTTCTGGAACCTACTCCCTTTCTCATTATCATCCATTCAGAAGTGTCTACGCTGCAGGTAAAGCATGTCTTCACATATTCGTTGTAACAAAACCAAGTTAATTTTTCATAATTGGTTCATGGCATATATGGTTCATCCTTTCCTGTTGAGTTAACAAGTTTAAGTAGTTGCTGCTTGATGACCTCTTCAACATATAGCGACTGTTTCATGTAGTATTTCTGCTCTGATTCTTGTGTGGTGGCATTGTATGTAATGATTATGATTTGTTAGAAAAAAAAACTGTTAGTGGTATATAGTTTTGTTTATTCTCTGCAGGCGGTGACCTGCAATTGATCTATTGTTTAGTTTCACTTCTGTAATTCGTGTTGTTCAAGTCAGAGCTAGCAAACTGTCTTTATCTGTTTATTATCATCCACAACTCTTTGCTTACATGTTCACCCGCTCACCTCCTTGCATTGATGGGAGACTGCATCTTTGACGTTTTCTCCATGCCCTGCTTCTCTTCCTTATGCCTTTAACCACCTGACTTCTCTTTTATTTCTTAATGTTCTATCCCCTCTCTACTGGATGTGAATACTTCCGGTTGCCTTTCTGTTCAATCGAACTGCCATGCTTTCAGTTTACCTCCTCCTTAGTACTCCCCCAGTTCCTTCTGATAATGCAGTTTTTTCTCCCTCTAGCTCCCAGATGACTCAAAACTTATTACCCTTCCCCTCTTTGTGAATATGTGAAGTGGTAACATAATCAAACGTCCTCTTTTGTGTTCTTCATGTACGTATTTTTTGTTTGTTTTACTTCTACTACTAGTTGCTACTAGTTACTTCTACTACTAGTTGCTACTAATGCGATTTATATGGTGTTACCTCTACATGAGTTTTTGATAACTATGAATGACCATTTGCTTCATGCGTCCTTCATATAAACGGGATAACTATATCATTTCACATTGCTGCTTATTTTGGCTCATTATTGTACCTAGTGAACCGATGATTGTCAGAATACTTGAAGAGTATGCTTTCATTAATTTTTGTATTTCTATTTATCCTTTTGCTTAATTTATTGCAGTTGCATGGATGATTGTTCTAGTGCAAGGCAGTTTGCTTAAATATTATTCTCAGCATATCTCTCAGTGTCTATCTAATTTGCATATGTAATCTGCCATGATCCACTAACATGATTTGTCTGGTCCAAGCTATATGTATCAATGCTTTGCCGGCAGTCTATTTTCTGCACTTTTGGTCACTTTAGGTGTTTAAGACTTTATAAACATATGATCGAAATGGCATGACTAACAGATTCACTGTAAACACTGCTTTTGTCACAAATTGTATTTTTCTACTAACATATTAATATTATCAGTAAACTAGTGGTCAAAGCATTGCTTTTTTTTGTTGTGAAGAAAGAATAATGCATCTATTTTGGGCCCAGGGAACTGTGTCTATTAATAAGACAATGCACAGTCCCTTGTGTGCATGAGTTCAGTTAAATTTTATTTGTGAGCGACTAGCTAGATGTATGTCTATGAGCTATAAAGTAGATGGTTTGGGTTTGTTGCCCCAAGAGCCCCTTGTGTGCCCATGATAACAAGGAATATTTCAAATGATTCGATAAGCTAGGATGTCCAGTATTTATTTCCCTGTAGTGGAGTTATTTGGACCGCTGATTTTATTTTATTTTGTTTTTTGCCTTCACTGAGAACAGAATAACGGATGTAGCCAAAAACTTGAGAATATACCTGTGAAGTTAATGTGTACTGTTTGAGTTGTAAAAAGTTTGAGATACCATAACTTTAACGTATTTTCTCTGAATGTATCGAGAATTCGAGATACATAACTTTAACTTTGACTGATGGAATTGGCTGCTCTGCAGGTAACTAGGATTGAATTCCAGTGGCCGAGATGCAGAAAAATGGTTATGATGCTGCAGGTTCTTCCAGTTTCTATGCTGTTCACGGGGTCTGTTATGTGCTATATACCCATAATTTGGCCCTCTGTGCTGGCCTTTGCAAACTTACCTGTCTATCAGCTATTCGATGTTCTGTATGAGGACACGGTGACTTGCTTGGATTAATAATTAGCGGTTCATATGAACTAAAAGCCCATATTGTTGAGTATTTCTCTAATCTATTTTCTTCATAAGTTCCACAGCCATATCCTATCGTGCTATCACGGGTGAAGCGGTGTGTGACACGGAACATAAACGATGCTTTATTGGCTCCTTTCACCGTAGAAGACGTTACCACTGCTAGGAAAACCCTATAGCCTATAGGTAACCACTTAGTAATGGCGCGGGTTATCCGGCACGCGCTGTTACCAAGTGGTCCCCACCCTGGTATAAACTCTACGCTGCTATAAACTCTGCGCTGCTACTAAGTACATGGTTTTCTAACAGCCCGGAAATCCCTGTTTCCTCCCCCGAATCCCTCCGCTCTCATGTCCCTCCCCCCCTCACCCTAGGCTCTCTCATGGCACTCCTGCCCATGCGTGCCTCCTCCATGGCGCCCAAGGAGGCCGCCGCCTCGCGTCGCCGACATCCAGGAGCTTACCGGTCTTCCCCCATGCCACCACACCGTAGCACCTTGCCACCGGCGACCAGCCCCGCTACTCCCTCCATCTCTTTCCTCTCTCCCTCGTTTCTCTTTTTTCCTCTCTCTGGTTTGACTCACCCTCCCATGGCCATGCCTGTGCAGGTCTTCGCCATGGGCGACCAAGAGCTCTCTACCTTGGCCGCGAAGAAGAGCCCCTTATCGCCGCCTTGCTCTTCCCTAGATCCGGCCTCTCTCCTGCAACCGCTGCCGGATATGGTCTGTCGCTCTCTGCCTGCGCCTCCGATGGCCCCTGCTGTCGGTAGATCGAACCGCTGCCGCCATTGACAACACGCACGGGATCAACAAAATCTGAATAATGCGTAAATACACGGACTTTTTTTTGAAATTAAAATTAATAGTAGTAGCGCGGGTCACATAATTAGTAGTAGCGCAGATGGCACCCGCGCTACTACTACCCAATTAGCTGTAGCGTGCAAGATGGGTTACACACGGTTTTTTATAAAAGGTTTTGGCCAATGTTAGGGGACGATCTAATTGGAGTAGTCTTACGGGCGGTGAATACACGTAAGATTCCAGTTCGTTGGAATAACGCTGCCATTGTTATGACCCCGAAGGTAGATTCTTCCGAGAAAGTTACTCAATTTAGGCTGATTAGTTCATGCAATGTGGTATATAAGGTAACCTCCTAATGCTAGCAGCTCATTTCAAAGTTTTTCTTCCTGACATTGTTAGTCCCACACGGATAATGTGTTGGTTTCTTATGAGAGTTTCCACACAATTAAAATAAAAGGGATGGCAAGGTTGGTTTGTGTGCGGTGAAACTGGACATGCATAAAGGTTATGACCGTGTTGAATGGGTTTTCCTGGAAGAGATCTTGCTGAAGTTGGGTTTTCATGAGGATTGGGTCAACCTGGTGATGGAACGTGTGACTATGGTCAAGTATTCTGTTCGCTTTAAATGTATGGAAACTGATACTTTAAAACCCACAAGTGGTTTACGTGAAGGAGATCCTCTATCACCATATTAGTTACTACTCCCTCCGTTCCAAAATATTTGTCTTTCTAGAGATTTCAACAAATGACTACATACGAAGCAAAATAAGTGAATCTACACTCTAAAATATGTCTACATACATCCGTATGTTGTAATCATTTAAAATGTCTAGAAAGACAAATATTTAGGAATGGAGGGAGTATTATGTATGAAGGGTTTAACTACACTACTTGCACATGAAGAGGAGGCTAGGAATCTACAGGGCGTAAAGGTGTGCAGAAAGGCCACATTTTTTTTTGAGGGAACTACGGCGGGCAAAAGCCAGCCTGAACACATTTATTAATTATAAGGTTTAACAGAGAATATATACGGAGGGAGGGGTAAAGGGGAACATCAAATTAAAACTACTATGCTACATCTAACTGGGACAACATGATTCCCCAGTCGATCAGAATTTGTTTGCGGTTCGCCTTGCCACATCGATGGGCCCATAGAAAGAGTTCTTGCGATGCCCGCCGAAGGACGCAGCCCAAGGACTCAACTTCTTGCTTGAAAACTTTAGCGTTCCTTCTATTCCACAGACTCCAGAGGATGGACATAATAACCGTATTGCGAATTTTGCAAGCAGGTGAACGCCCTTGCAGGTCTTGGATGGAAGAGCAGTCTGAAGGATTGATGTTTAGCGAGTCCACAGTCATCCAAGCTTGGGCGGCAACATGTCAGTGAATTAGCATGTGGGAAGTAGATTCTGTTTCCGAACAGAACGGGCAGGCGTCGGAGTCTGTTAGGTCCCTCCGGAAGCGACGCTCATTGGTAAACAGTCTTCCTCGATGCGCCAGCCAGAAAAACAACCTACACCGATTAGTCGCATAGTTCTTCCTCCAGATGAAATCTGAAGTCTGATCATCCGGTCGAGATGAGAAAGCAGCTCCATACGCAGAAGCAACGGAAAGAGGCTTATCATTGATCCTGCATAAACGGTTATCCGGCACCTGCGGCATCAAGTTAACTGTGGCTAAAACAGTACGCAGGCAAAGAAGCTCGTTAGTAGCAGCGATGGACAGACGTGGCTGTAGCGAAAGACGAAGATCCTCCGCCGCAAGAACAAACGCGACAGAAACATTAGGCTTAGTAGCATGGGAGAAAAGATTTGGGAAGCGAGCAGCCAAGGTATCGTTGCCGATCCAGAGATCTAACCAAAACGCGGTTGAGATACCATTACCAATCTTGACGTGTGTAATAGAACGGAAGAAAGGGAGACCAGACACGAGGTCCTTCCAAACTAAGGTGTGTAGTCTATGAATGTCACCAATGTAGTGCCCATCGTCCCAGCCATACGTGGAGGCAAGCCAAGAGTCCCAAGAGCCAAGACCGGGTTGGTGAATTTTACTGAGGGATTTTAGAAGCAGGCAAATATTGTGAGTACGAAGGCATCTAAAGCCTAGGCCGCCCTTCTTAGTAGGGGCACAGACGTCCGACCAAGCAACTTTGCATTGACCCCCGTTCACGTGGTCATCTCCAGCCCAAAAGAAGGCACAACACCGCTTGTCTATCTCCTGAATAGTACCAACATGTAGCAGCATAATGCTCATATCATAGGTGGGAAGAGCTCGAATTACAGAATTGACAAGAACTGCCCTACCGGCTGCAGAGAGAAGGTGTCCCGGCCAACCAACTAACCTCTTGTCAACCTTAGCAATTAAAGGGTGGAAATCAATTAGACGAAGTTTGTGTGTAGACAAAGGGAGACCAAGATAGTTCTGCGGGAAAGTAGCAACCGAGCAACCCAACGAACTTGCCATATGAGCGGCCACAGTAGGGTCAACATGGATCGGAGCAAAAGTGCTTTTAGCAAAATTAATGTGGAGACCTGTGGCGAGGGAGAAGTTGAGCAGGATAGATTTTAGGGAGGCAAGGTGATCTTCGTCTGCCTTTATGATAATTAGAGTGTCATCAGCGTATTGAAGAACAGGGCATGGCGAGTTGGGAACAATTGGATGCTGCAACATCCCCTGACCTGAGGCCTGTAAGATCATGCGTTGGAGGATATCGGCGACAATGATGAAAAGGTAAGGAGAAATGGGGTCGCCTTATCTGAGGCCATTTTTGCATTGAATCCAATGCCCGGGAACGCCGTCGAGAAGAATAGCCGATTGGCCAGAGTCGTTTAGCATCATAATCCAACGAATCCAAGATTCTGAGAAGCCTTTGGCTTTAAGGATACTATAGAGACTGTCCCAAGAGACAGAGTCAAAGGCTTTCCTAAAATCCAATTTTAAAACTAAGGCTGGGCATTTCCTTTTGTGGCAACATTAATCTTTAATCTCCTGTTTGCAGATGACCGACCACCCTTATGAAAGCACATACGGAGAATGCCCAAACTTTAAAGAGAATCTTGGACTTATATTGTGCTGCATCCGGACAACTGGCGAGTTTGGATAAATATAGTGTTTTCTTCGGTCCCAATACTGATGTTATTGTGAAGGCCCAATTTTTATGCTTTACTGAGTATCATGACAAAAGCGCTGAATAATAAATATTGGGGATTGTCGTCTAAAGTGGGTTTGAATAAAACAAACTGTTTTCAGTACTTGATTGACCGTGTCATGCAGAGGGTGAATGGTTGGAAAGAGAGGCAATCATCATTGGGCGGTGAAGAAATCCTTCTCAAGGCAGTTGCACAAGTTATACCATCACATGCTATGTCAGTCTTTAAAATTCCTAAACAAGTTTGTAAAGGAATATCTAACTCGATGTTGCACTAGTAGAAAAAGGTCCATTCATCCCGGTTTATGAGGCCCATTTGTCCCGGTTCGGGAACCGGGACAAACGGTTGGTATTAAAGCCCAATACCTTTAGTCCCGGTTCTTATACCAACCGGGACAGATGTGGCTCCACGTGGCCACTGCAGCTTGCCCAGTCAGGGGGGCATTTTGTCCCGATTGGTAGCACCAACCGGGACAAATAAGCGTCCACGCGTCAGCAGTTCAGGGCTAGGGTTTTTTTTTCTGAAAGGGGGAGGGGGTTTGGGGGGTTTTGTAGGGTTAATTTAGGGGTTTCATATATTGTGTTAGCTAGCTAATAGAGAGAAGTGTCCTCTCTTATCTTCGTACTTGGTCGACGCTACGTACTATACATATAGAGAGGACTCGACATGCTAGCTAGTAAGCAAATGAAGGAACCATTAATTACACAAGATCGTCATGAACATATACAGAGAGGAGTGCACCTTTCTTTCTCAGAGAGATTCGTTGAACAACAAGTTTTCGTATATCTATCCGATGGTACTAGCTACATATATACAATATAAGATCTCTTATAATCCCTAATATCTCATGTTTATATCAATTTCCACATGGTATTCTCCGGCTTTATTGATGACGTGGTCAAGAAAGAATCCCACCAATTACTCTTGAATTGCTCGGATGCGAACTTGTGGTAGGAGTTCATCCCGCACCTGCCACATTTAATTTGAAGAAGGGGGTCAATACATATATATGAATGAAACTCAACAGAAATGATGGTAATAAAACAAAATTGTGAATATTTTTTCTTACGCACTTCATATTGTCTTTTAGAGTAGCCCTGCCTATTCTTGGCCGTCGCATTATAGATGAACTTGCAGACGTAGTATCCACAGTAATTATTTCCGGCTTCCTGCCACAAGCACTTTACGAGAAATAGAGGTCAATCAAACTGATAATGAAGCATTATAAATGGCATTGATGAAAGTAGCTAGAATCACAGGAGATGCGCGGAACTAGCTAGCTAGTAGTACTTACTTTCGGGTATTTCCATCGCAGATCCTCGGCAGTCCCGGAACTTGTGCGGTGAATATTTTCCAAACCCTGCGAGACAAAGAAAATAATTACTTTATATTAGGAAATGAACAAAGTTGCCGATATGGTGCGATAATAATCGATTGAACTTACTTGTCGAGCATTTTAGACATGTCCGCATAGTCCTCGGGATCTTTTCGTCTCGAGTCTAAGACGGTTACTAGTCCCTGCTCAAGCTTAATCTCTAGGAGAATATAGTGGAACCTGCGCACGCATGCATAACTCATCAATTATATTAATTACTATAACCTCGAGTAATAATTAAGGGAAACCGAATATGCACAAGACAGTAACACTCACTTGAAGTTGTAAGGAAACAGTATTGTATCTTCGTTTTGATTTATTACCAACGATCGTAGCAAGTTGGCCTCGGTTTCTTTGGCATGAAATGTAACCGTAAATTCATCTATGAGATTTGTGTTAATGAACCCAATATCATAGATTTCAGCTTTTCTGCATTCGACGATCTTCAATCTGCATAATATAGTGAGGATAATTATATATACATGCAATGAAAGAGCTGAGCTATATATAGAGACTTAATGACAGAAGTAGTACTTATAGACAGTAGTAAGTGACGTTAATTTATCGAGGGCCTTTTGATTGAAAAACTGGAAGAACTCCTCAAATGAAACATACAGCAGCTTAATTCCAATGAGGTCGTGCTCCTCTTTAACTTTCAATATCAAAGTATCCTTCCCAGACTCTCTGCAGCGGTCCATGTACCAATCATGGAATCTTCGCATCATCGTTGTTAGAGTAGTTCCATCTTTGACGAGAGGCTTCCCGTACCGGTATTTGTGTTCTTCCACCTCTAACATATCAAACACTACATCATCGCCCAGGTAATCTCCAAGATTGGTACCGGGCGCCATCCCCGGATGATTAGCGACGATGTCACTAGGCACCTTGAGCGGGGGGCATGATTGGTTCGCTTGTTCGCCGAGCTGGGGATTTTTTTCCCACTTCTTCGTTGATGGGACCCAGAATGACAATCTCGTCGACTAGATGAACTAGGATGTGCGTCATGATATTGAAGAAGGATGGTGGGAACACCAGTTCGAAACGGACAAGACATTGGGCCACATCACTCCTTAGCCTTTGTATGATTTCTGGATCGATCACCTTCTCAGAGATTGCATTGAGGAATGCACATAGCTTCACAATGGCTAATCGGACGTTTTCCGGTAGAAGCCCCCTCAATGCATCCGGAAACAGTTGCGTCATAATCACAATGGCAGTCATGAGACTTTAGGTTCTGAAACTTTTTCTCTGGCATATTTATTATTCCCTTTATATTCTACGAGAAGCCAGACGGGACCTTCTTACTGAGCAGGCATGCAAAGAAGATTTCCTTCTCTTCTTTGGTAAGAGCGTAGCTGGCAGGATCTTCATACTGCTTTTGTAACATCCCCAAATTCTAATTTAGAATGTTATACATAGGTCATCTTGCATATCATATTTTATTGCATCCGTGTGTTGTGATCCTCGAAATTCTAAGCAAATCAAGGACCCACATGGAGAGTTGGGGATTTTACCGTTTTCGTATTTGAGGTTTCTCAAATACCGGTACGGGGATCACTTTGGTTTTAATTGTTTTTCTCTCTGAAAATATTTCATAATAAAATATATGAGCGGAGATAATATGACTTCTCCAAAATAAAAGAAATATTGGAGGAAAAACATTAAAATCAACTTTGGTATTTTATTTGGATTTATTTGCATAGGAAAAATGCGCGTCTTTAAAATTTCATTTAGGTCCGGGAAAAATGTTCACTTTCTCCTAAATATTATTAGAGGACGGTGAAAATTTATTTCAAATGTTTTCGAATCCGTTTAGTAATTTGTTCGCCCATTTTGCCGCGTCAGGACTGTTTAGAAAAAAAAAGAAGGAACCGACCTAACCGGGTCGTGTCCGACCGGGACTCCGCCCGGGGGCCTATAAAAGCCCAGCCGGCCGCCCCGCCAGCCCAGCCCCGCCCGCCCGAGCCGCCAAACCCTAACCCTAGCGCCGCCACCGACGCCGCCGCTGCTGCGCGCCGCCGCCACCCGCACCGCGCGCCGCCACCCGCACCACCGCTCGCCCGCGCCGGACGCCGTCGCCCCGCCGTTCGCAGCCCCATCGCCGGAGCTCCGTCGCCGCCCCGCTGGAGTACGCCGCCGTCGCCATCCCGTTCCACGAGGTAGTCGCCGTTTTTTTAAAACCGATCGATTTTATTTCGTAAACCCTAGTTTGGTTTTTTTAGTAGATCGGTTCGGTTTTCCGTCGGTTTAGTTAAATAGTGGATGTTCGTCCATTTGTTCGTTTTAACGAACGTTTTTTGTCTTTTAGTTACAGACAGCGAACGTTCATTCGTTAGCCTGTTCGTCCGTTTTTTTTCCAAAGTTTTTCCGCGATTATTTTCGATCGCAGTTTCTGTCCTGATCTTCGTTTTAGTATATCTTTTCGCTCGTTAGTCGGAATCAGGCGATTCAAGCGCCTAGATCTTCCTCTCGAAGCCCTCTTTCTGTTTAACCAACTTGAACAAGATTTTGGTACTGTAAAAATTTGACTTTAGTTCAATCTAGTAAACGGATCTTGTTTCTTTCGTAGTTTGAGTTTCGTTGCTCCGTTTGATTTGATTCTTTTTGCAAACCGGAGTTCTTCAGTTGAACTTTCTGGTTAGATCTTCTTATTTGAGTTTTACCTGGGCATCTTTGCTTGGTTTCTTATGTATGATATTGTTTGCTTGCGATATAATTCCCAGAGTGCGAAGCGTGCTACTACGAGTCCCTAGTTTTTGCGAATCATCAGCAAGGCAAGTAACACTTTGATCATACCCTTTATTACCCAGTTTTTATGCATTAGATCAAACCCTCACACATTGCATGAGTAGGATCTCTTAACTTGTGGGTCTGGGAACTAAATTGAGGTAGAACCTATTACTTGCATTATTTTCAAACCCTTGGGAGTTACTTCTACGTGATGCTTATGTTGCCATGCTATGCTCGTAGACGTGGATTGGGTTTGAGAGTATCCATGATAAATGTTAGATTGTTAATTAATGGTTCAACTTAAGGTGGCTACTTTAATACACATCTGGGTGGATTGGTTGTAGGGCACCTGGAGAATCCAGTGTTGTCCTAGGAAATCCCAGAGGAACCGTGTGATTATCCTATGGGATGCCACCCAGGCTCAAAGGGATCATAAGACTATTCATGCTAGAAACTTTCGTGTGCAGCCACAATGCCATTATGGGCTCTGGCATAGTTGAGTATGTTGTGTGAGTTTTTTCAGTGGTGGACTAGCAGATGTAGGGGAAAGTAGGTGTACGGATCCACCCGGGGTAAAGAATGTACAAACTAATCATGATTAGCCGTGTCCCAAGTTATGGACGTCTTGAGTATCTGGTACTTGAATTATTGGTTGATCTCATCACTCTAAAGCTAATTTTGTGGGTTGATAATGACTACTTTAATTGGGATTGAGTTGGAGGAACCTTCTAAATGATGTTTCAACTACCATGATAGTTAAAACAAAAGTTATTCCTTTGTTGTAGGGAAAAATTGGCTTTATGCAAAAACTTTAACCTTAGAGCCTCCACCAGCCATATATGCATGTAGTGTTAGCCTTTATTCTGTTATTTGCTCTACTGTGTTATCTTGCCAGCATATTCCATGTGCTGATCCGTTTCGGGATGCAACATGTCATGTTGCAGACTTTTCAGAAGAAGAGTAAGGTGCGCTAGGTCGTTTGTCATGCACTCAGCTATGCCGTTGGAGTTGATGGACTCACTTATCTTCCAAGCCTTCCGCTGTTATCGTGTTAGATGGCCTTATGCCATATTATTTTGTAATAAGTTCTCTTTTGAGACATTCGATGTAATAAGTGTGTGATTGCCACTCTGTTATAAATCCTTCAAGTACTGTGTGTGTCAGCATTACCGATCCAGGGTTGACTGATACGTCCATTTTGCATCATGCTTATATATTGATATTTATTGCATTATGGGCTATTATTACTTGTTTTGTCACCATACTTATGCCTTTTCCCTCTTATTTTACAAGGTTTACATGAAGAGGGAGAATGCCGACAGCTGGAATTCTGGGCTGGAAAAGGAGCAAACTCTGGAAACCTATTCTACACAACTCCAAAAGCCCCGAAACTCCACAGAACTCCGTTTCAGAAAATATAAAAAATATCTGGTGAAAGAAGTTTACGAGGGGGCCACCGGCTGTCCACGTGGGTGGGGGGCGCGCCCCCCTCTCTGGGCGCGCCCCCTGTCTCGTGGGCCCACCTACGGTCCCCCGATGCCCATCTTCTCCTATATGAGGTGTTTTGACCTGGAAAAAAATCACAAGGAGGCTTTCGGGACCAGACGCCGCCGTCTCGAGGCGGAAACCAATCTAGGGCTCCGGCAGAGCTGTTCTGCCGGGGATACTTCCCTCCGGGAGGGGGAAATCGTCACCGCCGTCATCACCAACAACTCTCCCATCTTGGAGAGAGCTATATTCATCAACATCTTCACCAGCACCATCTCCTCTCAAACCCTAGTTCATCTCTTGTATCCAATCTTTGTACCCAAACCTTAGATTGGTACCTGTGGGTTTCTAGTAGTGTTGATTACTCCTTGGACTTGATGCTAGTTGGTTTACTTGGTGGAAGATCATATGTTCAGATCCATTATGCATATTAATACCCCTCTGATCATGAACAATATTATGTCTTGTGAGTAGTTACTTTGGTTCCTGAGGACATGGGAGAAGTCTTGCTATTAGTAGTCATGTGAATTTGGTCTTCGTTCGATATTTTGATGAGATGTATGTTGTCTCTCCTCTAGTGGTGCCATGTGAACGTCGACTACATGACACTTCACCATTATTTGGGCCTAGAGGAAGGCATTGGGAAGTAATAAGTACATGATGGGTTGCTAGAGTGACAGAAGCTTAAACCCTAGTTTATGTGTTTCTTCGTAAGGGGCTGATTTGGATCCATATGTTTCATGCTATGGTTAGGTTTACCTTAATACTTCTTTTGTAGTTGCGGATGCTTGCATTAGAGGTTAATCATAAGTGGGTGGCTTGTCCAAGTAAGGACAACACCCAAGCACCGGTCCACCCACATACCAAATTATCAAAGTACCGAACGCGAATCAGATGATCCTGATGAAAACTAGCTTGACGATAATTCCCATGTGTCCTCGGGAGCGCTTTCCTTATTATAAGAGTTTGTCCAGGCTTGTCCTTTGCTACAAAAATGATTGGGCCACCTTGCTGCACCTTATTTACTTTTACCTTTTGTCACTTGTTACCAATTACCTTATCACAAAACTATTTGTTACCTATAATTTCAGTGCTTGCAGAAAATACCTTACTGAAAACTGCCTATCATTTCCTTCTGCTCCTCGTTGGGTTCGACACTCTTACTTATCGAAAGGACTATGATAGATCCCCTACACTTGTGGGTCATCAAGACTCTTTTCTGGCGCCGTTGCCGGGGAGTGAAGCGCCTTTGGTAAGTGGAATTTGGTAAGGAAACATTTATATAGCGTGCTGAAATTTATTGTCACTTGTTACTATGGCTCATAATCCTTTGAGGGGCTTGTTCGGGGTATCTTCACCCTGACCAGAAGAGCAAAGAGTTGCTCCTCAACCTACCGCACCTACTGAAAATGTTTTCTTTGAGATTTCTTCGGGTATGATAGAGAAACTGCTTGAAAATTCTTTTATAGGAGACGGAACACTGCATCCCGATTTACACCTAATCTATGTGGATGAAGTTTGTGGATTATTTAAGCTTGCAGGTATGCCCGAGGATGTTATCAAGAAAAATATCTTCCCTTTATCTTTGAAGGGAGATGCATTGACATTGTTTAGGCTATGTGATGATGTTGGATCATGGAACTATAATCGTCTGAAGCTGGAATTTCATCGGAAGTTCTACCCTATGCACCGGGTTCATCGTGATCGTAATTATATTTATAATTTCTGGCCTCGCGAAGGATAAAGCATCGCTCAAGCTTGGGGGAGGCTTAAGTCAATGTTATATTCATGCCCCAATCATGAGCTCTCAAGAGAAATGATCATTCAAAATTTTTATGCTCGGCTTTCTCTCAATTATCGCTCCATGCTCGACACTTCTTGTTCTGGCTCTTATATGATGAAGACTGTTGAATTCAAATGGGATTTATTGGAAAGAATTAAACACAACTATGAAGATTGGGATCTCGACGAAGGTAAGGAGTTAGGTATGACCCCTAAGTTTGATTGTGTTAAAGCTTTTGTGGATAACGATGTTTTCCGTCAGTTTAGCACTAAATATGGACTTGACTCTGAGATAGTAGCTTCTTTCTGTGAATCATTTGCTACTCATGTTGATCTCCCTAAGGAGAAGTGTCTTAAATACCATCTCCCTATTGAAGTATAAGTAGTTGAACCTGTTAAAGTTGAAGAAAAGACTATCACTTACAATGTTGATCCTATTATTCCTACTGCTTATATTGAGAAACCACCCTTCCCTGTTAGGATAAAGGATCATGCTAAAGCTTCAACTGTGGTTCATAAGAGTAATACTAGAACACCTACACCCCCTGAGCAAATTAAAGTTGAACCTAGTATTGCTATGGTTAAAGATCTCTTGGTAGAAGATTTAGATGGACATGTTATTTACCTCCAAGAGGAATATGCTAGAATAGCCAAACCCAATGCTAGGAATAAACATAGACCTATTGTAGGCTTGCCTGTTATCTCTGTTAAAATAGGAGATCATTACTATCATGGTTTATGTGACGTAGGCACTAGTGCGAGTATTATCCCTCATACCTTATATCAAGAAATTATGCATGACATTGCACCTGTTGAGATAGAAGGGATTGAAGTTACTATTAATAAGCTAGCTAATAGAGACACTATTTCACCAGTTGGGATTGTTAGAGATGTTGAAGTTTTGTGTGGGAAGGTTAAATACCCTGCTGATTTTCTTTTTCTTAGTTCCACACAAGATGAATTTTGTCTCATTATATTTGGTAGACCCTTCTTGAACACTGTTAATGCTAAGATAGACTGCGTGAAAGATATTGTTACTGTTGGTTTAGGGGATATGTCTCATGATTTTAACTTTGCTAAATTCCGTAGACAACCCCTTGATAAAGGACTACCTAGTAAGGATGAAATTATTGGTCTTGCTTCTATTGATGTGCCTCCTAATGATCCTTTAGAACAATACTTGCTAGACCTTGAAAATGATATGCATATGAATGAGAGAAGGGATATAGATGAAATATTCTTTAATCAAGGACCCATATTGAAAAACAACTTGCCTATTGAAATCCTAGGGGATCCTCCTCCACCCAAGGGTGATCCCGTGTTTGAACTTAAACCTTTACCTGATAATCTTAAGTATGTTGATCTTGATGAAAAGAAGATATATCCTGTTATTATTAGTGCTAACCTTTCAGAGCAGGAAGAAGAAAAAATATTGAAAACTCTGAAGAAGCACCGTGCTGCTATTGGATATACTCTGGATGATCTTAAAGGCATTAGTCCTACTTTATGCCAACACAAGATAAAATTGGAAGAAAATGCTAAACCGGTTATTGATCATCAGCGACGGTTGAATCCTAAGATGAAAGAAGTGGTAAGGAAGGAAATACTAAAGCTTCTAGAGGAAGGTATTATCTATCCAGTTGCTGATAGCCAGTGGGTAAGCCCTGTCCATTGTGTCCCTAAGAAGGGAGGTATGACTGTCGTTCCTAATGATAAAGATGAATTGATCCCGCAAAGAATAGTTACAGGTTATAGGATGGTAATTGATTTCCGTAAGTTAAATAAAGCTACTAATAAAGACCATTACTCCTTGCCATTTATTGATCAAATATTAGAAAGGTTATCCAAGCATACTCATTTTTGCTTTCTAGATGGTTATTCTGGTTTCTCTCAAATACCTGTGTCAAAAGGGGATCAAGAAAAGACCACTTTTACTTGTCCTTTCGGTACCTTTTCTTATAGACATATGCCTTTTGGTTTATGTGATGCAGCTGCTACCTTTCAAAGATGCATGATGGCTATACTCTCTAATTTTTGTGAAAAGATTGTTGAGGTTTTCATGGATGATTTCTCTGTTTACGGAACTTCTTTTGATGATTGCTTAAGCAACCTTGATCGAGTTTTGCAGAGATGTGAAGACACTAATCTTGTTTTTAATCGGGAGAAGTGCCACTTTATGGTTAATGAAGGCATTGTATTGGGACATCAAATTTCTGTAAGAGGTACTGAAGTTGACAAAGCTAAGGTGGATGCTATTGAAAAGATGCCATGCCCTAAGGACATCAAAGGTATACGAAGTTTCCTTGGTCATGCCGGGGTTTATAGGAGGTTCATAAAGGACTTCTCCAAAATCTCCAGGCCTCTGACTAATCTCTTACAAAAGATATTCCTTTTGTCTTTGATGATGATTGTCCAGAAGCATTTGAAATACTTAAGAAAGCATTGATCTCTGCACCTATTGTCCAGCCTCCTGACTGGAATCTACCCTTTGAGATTATGTGTGATGCTAGTGATTATGCTGTTGGTGCTGTTCTAGGGCAAAGAGTTGATAAGAAGTTGAATGTTATCCAGTCACTACTAGAAAAAGGGCTATAGATGGGATTGACACTAATGGCGCACCAGACATGCGGTGCGCCATTAGTATATACTAATGGCGCACCACCTTCTGGTACGCCATTAGAGTTGAATACACTAATAGCTCACCTGGCTCAGGGTGCGCCATTAGTATCAATTTTTTTCCTTTTCCAAACATACTAATGGCGCATCCAGACACAGTGCGCCATTACTAGTTGTAACTAGTAATGGTGCACCAGTAACACAGTGCGCCACTACTGTTGTTTTTTTATTATATTTTTTATTCTTTTTTTTGCAAAACTACTAATGGCGCACTGTTCCACAGTGCGCCATTAGTATGTTTTTTTTGCAAAACTACTAATGGCGCACCACCAGCAGGTGCGCCATTAGTAACCTGGGTTACTAATGGTGCATTTGTAGGTGGTGCGTCATTAGTAAGTGGGCACCAACAAAATATTTTGGACAGCCACTCCTACCCACTCACTTTCCACCCACTTCATTCTCTCCACCTCCTCCTCCAAAACTTGTCTCGGGTGCCTCCTCTTTGTCACCTCATTTCCACCATAGATTCATTCAAATTAAGTGGTTAAATTACCTTTTTTTGATAGGTAAGTAAGGGGGGAAGCTATATTTATGTTGTTCTCCCTACAACAATGTGCACATGCACTTTTTATGGCCTAGCTAGATCTATGTATGTTCATGGTGTTGCATATGTTTGTGGTGTTGCATATGTGTTTGTGTTTGGAGGTGTACCGGTATTTGAAATGCGATAGTTGCCAATATTTTGCCGGAATGTTGATTCATTTCCGTTTCGGCGAGAATTTTGGCATTAAGCATTCTTTTTGGTCCTATTTTTAGGGAAAGTCGTGCCAAATTTTTTCTTGGTTCTAAAATATCGTTTTGCTCTACCCCGCAGGCGACCATGGTCCGCATGATGACCGAAGGCATCGTGAATAGGTTTTTGAGCTCCGCGAAGGCCGAGATGCTTCAAAATAATGAGACGGAGATAAGATGTCCGTGTCGAAGATGCAAGCTGAAGAGCCTTATTGTGGACCCGGATTCCGGGCAGGTGCGGGACCACCTGCTCTTGCGTGGTTTCATGGATGGCTATCGGTGGCAAGGTGATGAAGATGACTACGAAGTCGTCCATGGGGGCCAGGCAAGAAATGAGGAAGGGCAGCAAGACAACCACCGCGGCTCGGGCGGGCGAGAAGACAAAGAATCTCCAGGAGATGATCACGACGGTGATGTTGTACACGCGCACAGTCATCATGTAGAAGATGCAGGACATGATGGGAAGATGCCGGAGCAGACGACGGGCATGATCATGAAGATGATGATGCCGGCGGAGCAGACGACGCTGGACCATCGATGGGCTGGGTGCAGGACCCTCATATTCAAGAGCTGCTTCTCAAGCAGAAGGATAACGCAAGAGCTGCCGCCCGAGAGAAAGCCAAGATGGATCAACTGGAGATAGACGCGGTTACTCCATTGTATGAAGGATGCAGGCCCGAGGATACCCGCCTGAAAGTAACGCTCATGGCTCTGGAGATGAAGGTAAAACACAAAATGACCGACACATGCTTCGACGAGAACATGTCATTCTGGCACGAACGTCTTCCCAAGGGGAACAAGTGCCCGACCAGTTTCGAGGAGGCGAAGAAAATCTTGTGTCCTCTGGATTTACCGCACGTGAAATACCATGTGTGCATGAACAATTGCATCGTTTATCGGGACGAGCACGTGGAGTCTACCATATGTCCGGTGTGCGGCGTCACTCGATACAAGAAGAGGAAGAAAGCTCCTCGAAAAGTGGTGTGGTACTTTCCGATCACTCCTCGTCTGCAGCGGTATTTCGCGGACCCTAAGGTAGCAAAGCTCCTGCGTTGGCATGCGGATAGGGAGGAGAAGAAGTGAGAAGATGACGCAAATGATCCGGAGATAGATAAAAAAGACAAGATGCCGAGTCACCCTAAGGATGCGAGCCAGTGGCAAGCGTTGAACTTCGAAGACCTAGAATTTGGGAACAATCCAAGGAACATCGTGCTGGGCGCGAGCACCGACGGAGTCAATCCGTTTGGCAGCCAGAGAAGCACACATAGCACCTGGCCTGTGTTTGTGTGGATGTACAACCTTCCCCCTGGTTGTGGATGAAGAGGAAGTACATTCACATGAGTATGCTAATTGAAGGACCGAAACAACCAGGGAACGACATCAATCTGTATCTGGGGCTGCTGAAAGAGGAGCTAGACACGCTGTGGAAAACGCCAGCCAATACGTGGGATGCTGCAGAGAAAGAACATTTCCCTATGAGAGCCGCACTGCTCACGACGGTGCACGACTATCTCGGTTACAGGTATGTCGCGGGGTAGGTGGTCCACGGATTTTCTGGATGCGTCAGGTGCATGGATGACACAACGTATCGCCAGCTAGATAGAGATCCCGGGTCTTCGAAAACCGTGTTCATGGGACATCGAAGGTGGCTTCGCGATGATGACCTGTGGAGAAAATGCAAGGATCTGTTCGATGGTGAAACCGAACCCCGAGGATGCCCGCGTACGAGGAGCGGCGAGGAAATAGATGAGCTATTGAAAAATTGGAAAGATTGCCCACTACCGGGAATGAAGCAAAAGGTGCCAGAGCCGGGAAAGAAGCGAAAGGCGCCAGAGCCGCTGCTAAAGGTATGGAAAACGAGGTCTGTTTTCTGGGACTTGCCGTACTGGAAGATCCACCGTGTGCCTCACAGCCTAGATGTAATGCATATCACGAAGAACGTGTGCGAGAGTCTGCTTGGTACCCTGCTCAACATGCCAGAGAGGACCAAAGATGGGCCGAAAGCAAGGGCAAACTTGAAATCAATGGGCATCAGGCAGGAGCTTCACGCTAATGATGATGATGATGATGATGATGATGATGAGGCGAAGCAGGACACAGAAAGTCGTCGCAAAGGAAAAAAGGCCAAGAAGACCGGAAATGACTACCCTCCCGCGTGCTTCACTCTAAGTCAGGAGGAGATCGAGCAGTTTTTCACCTGCCTCGTAGGAGTAAAACTTCCTTACGGTTACACGGGGAAGATAAGCAGATACCTAGACCCAACGAAGCAGTAGTTCGGCGGGATGAAGTCTCACGACTGTCACGTGCTGATGACGCAGATACTTCCATTTGCAATCCGTGGGATCATGGACGCGCACGTCCGTGAAACGCTATTTGGCCTATGCAACTTTTTCGACGTCATGTCTCGGAAGTCGGTTGGCGTGAGGCAACTCAGAAGGCTACAGGAAGAGATTGTGGTGATACTATGCGAGCTTGAGATGTACTTCCCGCCCGCATTCTTCGACGTTATGGTGCATCTGCTGGTCCATATCATGGACGATATCATCCAACTCGGGCCAACGTTCCTGCACGGCATGATGCCGTTCGAAAGGATGAATGGTGTCATCAAAGGATACGTTCGCAACATGTCACATCCAGAGGGAAGCATAGCCAGGGGCTTTCTGACCGAAGAGTGCATCTCCTACTGCATGAATTATCTAGGCATCGAGAACCCCATTGGTCTGCCCGTCAACAGGCACCTCGGCAGGCTCGCTGGATGGGGTCACCGTGAGGGTCGCCGCGAAATGCATGTCGACTTCGAGGGTCGACTCGCCGACTTTGAAAGAGCAAACCTAGTCGCGCTACAACACATAGACGTGGTCGATCCTTGGGTGGTAGAGCACAAAACCTTTATTGAAAAGACGTACAATGACCGAGGCCAACAGAGGACGGACAGAGATATAATCAAACAGTACAACTCATGTTTCACGCGTTGGTTCAAGCAGTAGCTTCTGTCGTACCCTTTACATGAGGATTCTTCCGCGGAAGAACAACTCATATTCGCCTTGTCACAGGGCGCCGAGCACAACCTGATGACCTATGAGGCATACGATATCAACGGCTACACATTCTACACCGAGGCCAAGGACAGGAAGAGCGATGGTTATCAGAACTCCGGGGTAACGATGGAATCCTACACCGGTAACGACAAGGACAGATACAACGGAAGGATCGAGGAGATCTGGGAGCTGAGCTACGCTGGAGAGAAGGTCCCGATGTTCCGTGTCAGATGGGCCAAGAGCGTCCTAAAAGAAGACCGGTATTTCACCACCATGGTTATACCCGAAGCCAAATCCAAGACCGCAGTCGCAAACGTCACCACGAAAAATGAGCCATGGGTACTGGCTTCCCAAGTTGACCAATGCTTCTTCATTACCGACCCGTCAAAGCCCAGTCGTGTTGTCGTGAGGAGAGGCAAAAGGAAGATCATCGGAATGGATGGAGTAGCTAATGAGCAAGACTTCGACAAGTACGGCGACCCGAAGATCAAACATGACGACGATGATGAAGTAGCATCATACACCAGAAGAAGAAGCAGGACCACCCTACCTAAAGGACGTCCGTTCTACAAAAGAACTCCATTTGCGAAAAAGAAGGGCAAGAAGATTGTGAACAGATAGCTAGCTAAGATCGATTGTATTCAAATCGTAGCCTTCATTTCTCGATTGTATTTCATGGGCACTTTTTGAACTCTTGAATGTTTTTAAATTTCATGGACACTCGATCTCGACCCCCCTCCATCTCGATCGCTATCCCACCTTGCCAGATCCGGTCCCCCTCGCCGCCGAGCGCCCCCCGCTCCACCGGCCGCTGCCGCCGACCCCCCGCACCCTCCCCTACTCAACCGCCGCCGACGATCCACCGCACCCTCCCCAGCTCCACCGGCCGCCGTCGCCGACCCATGAACTCATGATATATTCAAAATAATAAATTTGATGATATTTTTTCATATTCATAAATATTTTCAAATAACAAATTTAATGATATTTTTAAAAAATTTATTACTGTTTTATAAAAAAATATTATTGTTATGATTTAAACAAGTTCGAACATATTTAAACACAAATAAGTGTCAAACAGCATTTTAAATGCATAAAAAAAATTTGGGGAGCCTGGGAATCGAACCCAGGACCTCCTGGTGGGTGTGCTGCGTGCTGACCAGTCAGGCTAGTGGGTGTGTTCTGATGGGGATTGGGTTAGGTGGGATATAACCTGACCAGTCGGGCTAGTAACTAAAACAAAATACTAATGGCGCACCAGGGGGAGGTGCGCCATTAGAATCGCCGTCCTTATGGCGCACTAGGGGGAGGTGCGCCATTAGTAATCTCCCCTCCATCCATACTTCGTCCCCCACTCCACCCATTCCCCCTCTCCCTCGCCAGATCAATCCCCTTCATCCCTCTCCCTCCCTCCAGCGCCCCGACGCCACCGCCCCCGCGCCACCCCCACCGAGCCGAGCGCCGCCTCCCTCGCCGCCCCGCGCCACCTTCCCGAGCCGAGCGCCGCCTCCCTCTCCGTCCCCCCTCTGCCCGCGCCCGTGCCCTCGACGTCCTCCCCCGACGCCCTTGCCGTGCCCTAGCGCTGCCGCGGCCTCGTCGGTCGTAGTGGTGGACCAATGGAGCAAGGTATCTCTTCCCCTGCCCTCATCTCTTTCTTTCGTCCCTTCGTCCTTGCACCTTCTGCCGGCGGTGGCGCAACTGCTCATTGTAGCACCTTGAAATAAATATTTAGTTAGCAGTTAGGGTTGGACAAACACTGACCTCTGAATTGCCTAGTTGATTACAAAATTTTAGTAACATAGTATCATTTTATTGATAGATTAGTCTGTCTGGTCGACATCTCTTAGGATGGCCAATTGCATCTTGTAAAGATATTTGTAAAGCTTCAAATCTTGTCTGCACTGTTGAAGGTGAAGTGGTGAACTGAAACAGTTGATATTTTCTATATGGATGGATGAGCAACTTGAGGTGATGATCTATATGGATGGTTGTTTACTTCCTCTTAAAAAATGAATGACATGACATGTAGTAGAGCATGGTTTTTCAGAGATTTTCTATTGCTCGGCACTATTGAAAGTAATTGATACACACTTAGGGTTAGATAGAGGAGACATGCCAAATAGATAGCTCAAACTTCAATAGTATATACTTAGGGTTAGACAGAGGAGTTTGGTCCCAGGAAACAATCAGGTTATGCAGTGGATAATTAAGCAAGTTTGTTTGATGTCGCAAATGGTCATCGCATCCCTGTTTTAGTGTCCTGGTTATTCACACTTATGGCATAAACCAATTTATGCTTGATAGGAGTTAGATGGACCCATTTTCAAACAATTAAGATGGCAAATTCGGTGATCTTACTATCCTAGAAACAAGGTCCTAAACAAGGACAAAATAACCACAAAAACAAGGTCCTATTCAGGGTATGCAGAGAAGCGTCCCATACAATAGGTCCTAGAAAATACAATTAAGTGTGGTTAGGGGATTTTCAATCTCTAGACCTGTATTTTCTACTTGTCTGAATTTGACAAATTCACTTGGCCTGGTAAATAGAAAGACTAGTGAAAGCCAGTTGCAAGATTAACAAGTCAAAGAGAATCCCCTAACGGCAGGCATGTATGAGGTCAGATACACTGCAATTTAGGTTTAGACATTTGAATATATAAAGTACTATACCCAGCTTATGCTGGAATGAACATGTACCATGTTGTTTGATGACTGGATAAGTTCAGTTGCACATCTTTGAAAGAAAAGCAGACAAATCCCATTATTGATAGCCTGCAATTGCGGGTGCGGAGGAATTACGGTGTGGTGCGCCGTCGCCGGCGTGTTCAACTAGAGGGGATGGGGCCTGTGGGTGTCCCACTAGTCGGTGACGCAACCCGATATTCCTCGTCCAGTGAGACCTTTAGTTCGTTTAGCCGGTTGGTGGGCTTGATGTTCTGTTTATGTTTTAGGTTTTAGGTTTTTTTTCATGTACACTAGTACTACTTGTATGTGACACTAGCACAATGATAATAATGGTGTTCATGTATTTGGTTCCTTGTTGTAAATATTTGGATTTGATTGGATTCTCCATGGTTGGTGTCATGAGTCTCTCTCTGTGTGTGTGTGTGTGTGTACAGTATGCAAAATGGTGTGAATGTCCTTTTAATGGTAAGTGGTGAAGGGTTCTTTGCTTCAGAAGAATTTTGTAGTATTATTGTTGGATTACTTTTTATTTCTATGTAGAATGTTCGATTTACATGACTAGAAACCGCATGGTTTCTGTCCAGGACATACTTTGTGTGCAATTCTATAGAAATGTTTTATTGGGTTCAAATTTATGAAAAAAATACTTTGTTTAAGTGATATACATGATGTACACAATAGTTGTGCCATGGGGAAAATGCAGGGTTTTTGTGTGACATAAATAGGTGTATGCCATGGTTTTTATTGAAAGAAAAGAAATTGCTGGTCATGTATAACCAATATAGTTAGATAGTGAATAGTTTTGCAATTGCTGGTCATGTATAACCTTTTCTTCTTGGGTGTAGCTCTGAATCTGTTAGATAGTGAATAGTTTTGAGTTACCAGTGCACAAATGAGTCTGAGACATGCCAAGCTAAGCTACTCACCATTTGAACTTCAAAGTATTGTTTTACAAGCTTCTGCAACTTTTTCTTAACTGTTGCTGCTGCTGTTATGCCTGTATTCACTGCTGTTGCTGCTGTACTTGTGATGATGCTACTTGTGATCTTCTGAAATGACCCATTGGCGACTTCATTACGCGGGGATAATGATTTTGCAGGTACCCCGAGAGGCCCTTGAGTTTGCTGGAATGTCGATTAACTTCCGTTCGCAAATTCGGGTACTCCATATGTCTTATTTTCAGCAAAGGTCATGCTGAAAGTTTCCGTGAATTTTAGCATGACTTTGCTAAAAATAGGACATATGGGGTACTTGTGACTAATGCATGGGCCGGGGTATCTTAGTAGTTAATTAAGTAGGATCAACTGCCCCTTTATTCTTGCTGCATTAAACCATAGGCGGCAATAGAGCCAAGTGATTAGGCCCAACTTAGAATTCTCCTTCCCAGCTTAGATTTTAGGATGCCTCGGTGTCGACAAACCATAAATTATAAAACCTTGGCTTTTAGGGTGCCTCAGTGTCGATAAAAACCTAAATGATGAAAGCTTAGGCTTTTAGGGTGCCTCGGCGTCGAAAAACCCTCAATGATAAAAGCTTAGCTTTTAGGATGCCTCGGTGTCGACAAACCCTAAATGATGACACCATGATCTTGTTCCTTGACAATAACCAACTTTTTGACCAAACTTTTTTCCTATTTAGAGAGAAACATGGCCAACAATGATGATGCCGGGGGTTCGGGCGGGAAGGCATTCTGGGAGCTGTCCCAGGAGATGGAGGAACAACCTCACTTGTATGAGGACGCCGCCTTCCCCACCGATCCTGACACTACCACTAATGGTGCCGCTGAGGATGACCCCACTGATGGTGCCGTCGGGGATGACACCATGGATGGTGCCGCCGAGGATGCCACCACTGATGATGGCGGCGCACGCACAGATGGCAGCCAACCGAAGAGGCAACGGAAGGACTGGCGCCCGACCGTGCTCCGCACCGTCAAGGGGGAATTTACTGAAGTGGACTCCGACGGGAATCCAACGGCGCCCGAACGAATAGTCAAGGGGTACTCGCTTCAGCTCGGGTGCATTCTCCGGAGCACCATCCCGATCAACACCGAGAACCTGAGGTATCCTGACCGAGGGAATTTGCGCAACCTCCTCTTCACGAAGCTGCACGAACGATACAAGTTCCCCGCTGAATTTGAAAACACAAGCCTCAAAGGGAATAAAGTGAACAATACTGCCCTCACGAGGATGAGCACGGCCCTGTCTACTTGGAGAAGCACGGTGAAGAGAATGATCGAGAAAGGTGATAGTTATGAGAAGATAAAGGAGAAAAATCCTTCGATCACCGAAGATGACTACAACGACTTCAAGATCAAGTGCTCGAGCACCGCAACCTCCGAATCAAGTCAGTGGGGGAAAGAAATGCGGGAGCTGAACTTAGGGGAACACACACTCGGTCCTGGCGGTTACAGAGTGGCGGAGCCTATATGGGACAAGGAGGAGGCGGAGCGTGCCGAGCAAGGCCTACCGCCCCTCTTCGATAAATACGGTGACAAGCAGACCAGGAACTTTGTCAGGGCCCGGTACAAGAAGGACCCAAAAACAAAGGAGCGTACCACAGATCCGAAGACCAGTGCGCTTGAGCTTGTTCTGGTAAGGAATACACCCCCGCGTAATTAGCAACATTTGGTTGCATTCTAGTTAATGAAGCCAAATTTCTAAATGGTTCACATTCCTTCCGTAGGCGACTGAAAGCAGTAACGCGGGGTCGACTAAGAGCAACCCTTCGGACACCACTCTAAATAGGGCGTTGAATGTAATGAAGAAAAATGATAAGCTCAGTAAGCCGTCGTCAGCTGGTCGTGTGGCCGGCAAAGGCTTGTCCACAAAATGGTAATCATACTATAATGCTGGTGGGCGAAAGGAGAAAAAGACCAGCTCGGAAAGCCAGTCGCGCGAGGTTCAAGAACTCAAGGCACAAGTGGCACGGATTCCGGAGATTGTCTAAGAGCAAGTGCAACAACAACTGGGAGCGACGATCACCGCCATTGTGCCTACCTTGATTGAGGGGTTGCAGGCGTGGATTGTGGGCGGCCAACAGGGGCCGCCCCCGATTCCCAGCTTCACGGCCAGCAACCCGCAGAACGCGATGGCGGGGCCATTGGTGTCTCCGGCGGAGGCGGCATTGGTGTCTCCGACGCCGGCATGGGAGCTTAATGCACCCGGGTGTACGCCGGCCGGCACCTCTGCAGCAAGTGGTCCCTCCGTCAACTGCACGCCCGCCGTTGGCGGTGCCTCTACATTAGCCGAGCTCGACGCCATCATCACGGTAACTAATTAAGCCTCTCTCGGCCGAGGACTTCATCTCCTTGCCTTTGACTGGGCATCCCTGACGCCCTACATGTTTTCGCAGGGCACCGCCGACGTTCCATGCACTCTCCTGCACTTCGTGAACAACGAGTTGGTCGATGTCGCCAAGGGCAAAATTGTTGAACCGGGCAACCCCATGTTCCACGGTACTAGGATGCCACCCAAATTGTATAGGGTTCAACTGGTTCGGGTGCTGCCAGGCTGCGACGAGTTGTTACCTCCGATTCGACCCATCGGGGCCGACGAAGATGATGTGATGACCCTCAGCGCCTGCCTGAGCTGGCCCCTGCTTTGGCCGAAGAGCCAGATTCGTTTGGGGGCGGGGGACACCACCCCAAAGACAACACCGCCAGTCGTGCCGGCGCCAAGTCGGCCCCATGGAAAGACCGCCGCAACGGTGCCGGACATCCCTATGCCACTGGATCCAAACATGCATATGGCACAGGATCCGAACGACGACGACAACAACGACGACGATACATTTGCCAACGTCGATCAGTACTTTGCCGATCATGGGTACGGTGGCGACTTCATGGGGCCTCCTTCTCAAGAACCCAACCCTACAAAAGACGTGCGCGATCTAGCTGGTACTGCGGAGAAACAAAGTTGCAACAGGCGTCGTCTGCCGTTCAGTTCTCAGGAGACGCCTCCAGCTGCCGACTTCACCGAGCCTCAGATAGGCGAGGTGCGAAATATTATCAGCCCCAACACACTCAAGAAGGCGGTCTATGAGCAGAACTCGGTCCCATTACAGGAGAAGAAGAAGGCACGGAAAAGAAAGACTAACAAGGGTGCGAGCCAGCCGGCACCGAGTACGATCCGTGCTCAGGACGGGCCACCTTCACCTGAGGATGTAATGAGGAGGGTTCATGTGGCGGGTAGGCCGATGCTACCGAGAAATATGCTCGATGCTGCAACCGGTGCTATGCGGAGTCTGCATGACAGTGTTCTTTCTTTGGAGAAGCGGCGTCTCAGAGAGAAGGATGTGGCATACCCGGTTTTCGTGGCCAAGGTGCCAGAGGGCAAGGGCTTTGTGGATAACTCCATCGGGGGTACGATCGTCCTGCGGTTTGATGACATCTACGCTATGTTGAACCTTCATCCACTGCACTACACCTTCGTTCGGCTATTTTTGCTGAGTATGGAGATGCGGATCATTCGCGACAAGACCCCGGACATCATGATAGTCGACCCCTTCTACATGCGTGCCAAGATCTTGGGAAGCGTTGGGGACCGGCAAGTTGCAAGTTCTTACCTCGAAGGCGTCATTCTGGCAAACCGAGATAAGGATAACTTCCTCGTGCCTTACTTTCCCGAGTAAGTCCTCCCCTCAACCGCCCCGTAACATATGAATTCTTAGATTTCGATCGTTTTTCTTTTAACATTCTTTGTTTTGTGCAGTGACACACATTGCACACTCATCCTCCTAAGCCCCAAATATTCCATGGCCACGTATTTCGACTCGGACCGTCAGTCGAAGGTTGACTACACAAATGTCAAGAATGTTCTTGATGATGTTCTCCTCGGCTACGCCAAATCTAGAGGCACCTTCACCAGGCCTATTCGTAAGTACGGCAAGCACGTGTTCTCCCACAATACGACGTTTTGCTGCGTCAAGCAGCCGCCTGGCGGTCAGAAGGGTGCCTTCTACGCCATCCATCACATGCGGGCGATCGTACTGGACCATCATCAACTTCTGCTACCGAGTAAACTCAAAGATTGGGCCGCGAGCGTGTCGGCAATCCAGGACGCGGACATCAGACAAGAATTCTTTCGCATCCAGTCGGAGTTTGCGGAAATCATCCATCAAGATGTCCTTCGTACCTCGGGGCAGTTCTACCTCAGAAATCAACCGTCCAACAGTGAAATCGACACAATGCTACAAATGCAGGCTGACAATGCCCGCGATTTCATGACTCCCACGATAGACGGCGGCTTCATCCATGCTCCGGTCCCTTGAGTCGAGTCGAAAGTAGTGATGCCGTGTCTAGTTCTGAAACATCGATTGGCTCATGTTGTAATTAAACTTTAATGAACTTGTAGTATGTCTCTTTGGTTTCGACAGTCGTTCAACTTAGATGTAATCGATGCTATTAATGTCTTGCTTTTCTCTTCCAATCGTTCTGTTGCATACTTATATATTGCTTATGTATTGTCTGTGAATTGGTACTAACGTTTCGTTTGGCTAGTGCATAGCGATGCCGTCGTATGTCATGTACAAGGGTAAGGTTCCCGGAGTCTACGACGACTAGGAGGAGTGTCGGAGACAGGTTCACCGATTCAGCGGTAACAGTTACAAAGGGTACACCACTAGGGCCGAGGCGAAATCTAGATACGCCCGCTATCTAGCGGGAGAGGGGAGGGATCGTTGGAGGAACCGGATGAAGACGAGTTTCATCGTGATGATGCTCATCGTGATGACCGCAGCTCTCTTCTATGTGATGGTAGTTTAGATGATCGATATCGACTTGTAATGTGAAGACAAACTCGCTACTCGCGGTCTCGAGACTTGTAATATAATGTTCTATCTTTGTTCATTTTTTTTGAATTCGGAGACTAATATGATGAATTGTATTCGGAGACTAATATGATGAATTGAATTCAGAGACTAATCTTCTGTTGTATTCGATGAATCTGTTGTTGTTGTGTGCTGGTGCTGTCTATATTCTGTCCAATAATACATTTTGTAACCTGTGCAAAAAACAGAAAATTAAAAAATAAATAAAAAACCTAATATTCATACTAATGGAGCATCACATCACAGTGCGCCATTAGTATGCCAAAGGATACTAGTGGCGCATCAACCAATAGTGCGCCATTAGTATGCCAAAGTTACTAATGGCGCATCAGGCAATAGTGCGCCATTAGTATGCCAAAGCACATGGGTATATATGGCCCCCTGGGAGGCATACTAATGGCGCACCGTGGTATATACTAATGGCGCATCTGTGGTGCGCCATTAGTATAACAGATACTAATGGCGCACCACTGGTGCGCCATTAGTAAAATATACTAATGGCGTGGCACTAATGGCGCACCACTAATGCGCCATTAATGGCCAAAATAGGTGCGCCATTAGTAGGCCTTTTCCTAGTAGTGAGTATGCTAGTAAAACTCTAGATAGTGCCCAAAGAAATTATGCTACTACTAAGAAAGAATTTTCAGGAGTTGTATTTGCTTGTGATAAGTTTAGACCCTATATTGTTGATTCTAAAGTATCTATTCACACTGATCATGCTGCTATCAAATACCTTATGGAGAAGAAAGATGCTAAACCTAGACTTATTAGATGGGTTCTCTTGCTGCAAGAATTTGACTTGCATATTATTGATAGAAAGGGAGCTGAGAACCCCGTCGCAGACAACTTGTCTAGGTTAGAGAATATACTTGATGACCCACAACCTATTGATGATAGCTTTTCTGATGAACAATTAGCTGTCATAAATACTTCTCGTACTGGTCCATGGTATGCTGATTATGCTAATTATATTGTTGCTAAGTTTATACCTCCTAGCTTCACATACCAGCAAAAGAAAAAGTTCTTCTATGATTTGAGACATTAATTCTGGGATGACCCACATCTTTATAAAGAAGGAGTAGATGGTATTATTAGACGTTGTGTACCTGAGCATGAACAGCAACAGATCCTACGCAAGTGCCACTCCGATGCTTATGGAGGACACCATGCGGGAGATAGAACTGCACATAAGGTATTGCAATCCGGTTTTTATTGGCCTACTCTCTTCAAGGACGCCCGTAAGTTTGTCCTGTCTTGTGATGAATGTCAAAGAATTGGTAATATCAGTAGACGTCAAGAAATGCCTATGAATTGTTCACTTGTTATTGAACCATTTGATGTTTGGGGCTTTGATTATATGGGACCGTTTCCTGCCTCTAATAGATACACACATATTTTAGTTGCTATTGATTACGTTACTAAGTGGGTAGAAGCTATTCCAACTAGTAGTGCTGATCATAACACCTCTATTAAGATGCTTAAAGAAGTTATTTTCCCGAGGTTTGGAGTCCCTAGATATCTAATGACCGATGGTGGTTCACACTTTATTCATGGTGCTTTCCGTAAGATGCTTGCAAAGTATGATGTCAACCATAGAATTGCATCCCCTTATCACCCACAGACTAGTGGTCAAGTAGAACTAAGTAATAGAGAGTTGAAATTAATTTTGCAGAAGACAGTTAATAGGTCTAGGAAGAATTGGTCCAAGAAACTTGATGATGCATTATGGGCCTATAGAACTGCATACAAAAATCCTATGGGTATGTCTCCATATAAGATGGTATATGGAAAAGCTTGTCACTTACCTCTTGAGCTAGAACATAAGGCATATTGGGCTATTAAAGAGCTCAATTACGATTTCAAACTTGCCGGTGAGAAGAGGTTATTTGACATTATCTGTCTTGATGAATGGAGAACCCAGGCCTATGAGAATGCCAAGCTGTTTAAAGAAAAAGTTAAAAGATGGCATGACAAAAGGATACAAAAGCGTGAGTTTAACGTCGGTGATTATGTCTTGCTATACAACTCTCATTTAAGATTTTTTGCAGGAAAACTTCTCCCCAAGTGGGAAGGACCTTACGTTATCGAGGAGGTCTATCGTTCCGGTGCCATAAAGATCAACAACTTCGAAGGCACAAATCCGAAGGTGGTGAACGGCCAAAGAATCAAACATTATATCTCCTGTAATCCTAAAAATGTTGAAACCAATGTTATTGAAACCGTAACCCCGAAGGAATACATAAGGGGCACTTTCCAGAACGTTTCAGTCTCCGAAAAGGAAGAGGTATTTGATACGGTAAGTAAACCGACTCCAAAACAGTTCTAAAGGCAATTTTTCTCTATTTTGGAATATTTAGAAAAATAGAAAAATAAGTGGCAGTCCGAAAGAGACACGAGCCATCCACGAGGGTGGAGGGCACGCCCCCCTTCCCAGGGCGCGCCCCCCTGCCTCGTGGGCAGATCGTGTGCCTCCCGGACAACGATTTCTTGCATGTTACTCATTTTGGTCGGTAAAAATTCATTATATATACTCCCGAAGGTTTTGACCTATGTATCACGCAAAAATCCTCTATTCTTGTTTCGAGCTGTTTTCTGCGAGGGTTTGCGAAGCCAGGCACCATGTCGTCTCCCTCCTCCAACAACGAAGGCAATGATGCTTGGCTAATGAAGATGGATCTGAAGAAGGAAGTACCCGAGGAGACCCACAAGGAGAAGAAGATCAAGAAGGAGGTGGAAGACCTGGCTCCAACATTGGGAGAAGAAGACATCCATCAACCTCTTCCCAACCTCTTTACCTCAACTGAGATTGAAGCTTTCAGGATGATTGAGTTAGCTCAAATTAAAAACAAGCATCTCACAAGTGAAAATATTTTGTTGAAGGAATATATAGCTGCACTCAAAGGTATTATCCGCAAGCTGGAGGATCTTCTACGCTCGATATATGATGATCCGGCGTCACTACTTCCAACAACTCCATCATCACCACCCCCGAAGAAGGAGATATAATCATATGGGTATGGGCACTCCCCTTGGCAACTGCCAAGCTTGGGGCAGTGACCCCGGTATCGTATCACCATCACTCCTATCTTTACCGTTTTTCTTTGTTTGATCCTTTTGGTAGTATCTTGATCTAGTAGAATAAAGTTAGCATGATCTAGTTGTGAGCTTTTGCTTTATGATCATTACCCTTTGTAATCGAGTCCGTGAGCTATATAATAAAGATTAGTGTTGAGTCAAGGGCTTGATTTCCTCACTTGGGTCATGATAAAAAGAAAGAAAATATGAAAAGTATCAAAGAGATCATATTGATCTTGTGGGAAGTAATGACTTCACATATAAGAGTATGATAAATAAAAGTTGTTGGGAGTTGACAAACATAGTTTTTGCCATCGTTGCAATTAATAGGAAGTCATAAAAGAAGAGAGGCTTCACATACAAATATACTATGTTGGACATCTTTTATGATTGTGAGCATTCATTAAAGTATGACATGCTAAATAGTTGATCTTGGACAAGGAAGACAACATAATGGGTTATGTTTTCCTATATCCGAAATAAAGTATATTGTCATGGATCATCCAACATGTTGAGCTTGCCTTTCCCCCTCATGCTAGACAACACTCCTCGCACTAAGTAGAGATACTACTTGTGCTTCCATACATCCTTAAACCCAGTTTAGTCATGAGAGTCCACCATACCTACCTATGGATTGAGAAAGACCCTTCCAAGTAAGTTGTCATGTTGCAAACTCGCTAAAATATGTATGATTTATTAGTGCAGAGGAAATTAGTTTTATACGATCTTGTGATACGGAAGTAATAAAAGCGACGGACTGCATAATAAAAGTCCTTATCACAAGTGGCAATATAAAGTGACGTTCTTTTATGCAAAGACTTTGTGCATCCAACCATAAAAACACATGACAACCTCTGCTTCCCTCTGCGAAGGGACTATCTATTATTCTTCCTTAAGAGTCAAGGTGAAATTCACTGTAACACCCCAAAAATTTAATCACTTTTTATTAATTAAAATTTGGCTAGAAATATTTTTTTTTGAATTTTAATAGGTCCTTTAATAAATTTAGAACCTTTTGTTTCTGGTTTCTTCCCTCCATATAGAAATTTTTTTCTAGTCTTTGTGACATGTGGTAGTTATCTAAAACCATTTCATTATTATCTTAATAACAGTAGAAATGATTTTCATAATAAAATTTTGCCCTAGAAAATTCTTTTAATAGCTTTTTTCAGTAATTTAAATGCATCTGTTTGCACTACAACTATTTTAAATAATTCTCTAAAAATTCCACCAAAATTCTGAGAGGTCTTATGATGCCTATATGTCACTTTGGTGCAAAAACCCAACTTGGTCCTTTGGAGTTTTTGAGTGAACCTTCCTCTTTTCTATTTCTGTCCATTTTCTAGGTTTCTACTACAACCCCATTATTTCTTGCTCGAAAAATTCTGATACTTGGCCATCTTCTAGTTCCTCCTACCAAACCCTTAACTCCAGAAGATCAGCTCCAAATTCCTCTTTTTATTGCACCAAATACATTCCCCAAGTTTCTGTCCAGAATGGAATTTCCCCCAAACTTGCATTAGCAAGTTTTGTATTTTTCCAAACTAACTTCACCACCATCTCTACCATCTAAAGATACACTATACTGCTAAGTCTCACTTCTAACAAGCTTCCTTAGAGGGCTCTATCATTTCATCAAACAGGTTGTGGGCATGACAAAAATTTTGCCACTTCCTAAACCATTATGGACACTTGATCATTTAACCAAACCAGCATGTCCATCATTCCTCTCATGTCTAGAAGCACCATCCTGCTAAGTTGCAACGTGTTCGAATGCCTGTAGATGCCATTGGCATTTCAGCAAACAAATGGCGTGCGTGCGTAGAGCGTGGCCAGAGCGCCCGCATTGCACCACCCACGGCACCGAGCGTGCCGCTGCCCTGCTGCCTCCCATGCTCGCCCGAGCCTTCCTCTGGATTAGCACGACCACCTGGAACCTCTACGACACCTCCGCCTGTCCCCTAGCGCCGACAAGCCGCCGGCATCATCGCTTCGTCATCGCCGCCGTAACCTTTCCGGATACGGCACCGACCAGGGGCACCTGGCCCAATCCACAGACGCCACCACCTCCTCGCCTTAAGTGCCAACCACCTGAGCCCATCCGCGCCGCCGCCGTCCACCACCAACCTCGCCACCGCCCGTACCTCGCCATTAATGGCCACCGCCACCTCGGCTTTCTCTGGAAGTCACGGCCACGGCCAACTCCCGCCTATAAAAGCCACCCCGGCTCCCCGATCAGCAGCACACCACCTCCTCTCCCTCCCATCTTTCCCCTGGCCAAGCCCCTCGAGCTTTCGTGCTCGTCCCCTCCACCTCCAGCCGCCATTGCCATGGCCAAGCTTCTGCCAAATTCACCTCCACCCTGACCCCTCCTCTCCACCTAGCACTACCAGAAGACCCTCACCACCACAACAGAAACCTCCCGAGCCTCAGTTTACCCTGGGGATGGCGAGAGCCTCGACCCCATCCTCACCCGAAGCCATGCTCCGCCTCAGCCGATGCTCTGCTCAACTCCGAGCACGTCGGCACCCATATCCACCACCAAAGGGTGCGGAATCCTCCGCTGAACCCATCCATATGCCGAGCGCCGCCGGAGATGCACTACAACGCCGGCGATCGTCGCCGGAGCTCGCCCCTGTTCCGGCCCAGATGCGCGGGGGAGGATGAGGACGAAACCGACAGGTGGGGCCCGATCGTCAGCGGCACAAACCGCGGGCCCCGCCGTTTAAGTGGAGGCGGTTTCCTCCTGGGGCCGTTTCTGCGCGAGGAACACGTATTCACTGGAATACGCTTTCGACGTCGCAGCCCCTCTGCACAGCTGAATGGTTGGGCTCGGCCCAGTGGCTCGGTTCGGCTAAGTAGCGCACAGAGCGCGTTTCTGTCCGTCTCTTTTATTCTTTCCAGCACTTTTCAAATATTTCCATAGCCACCAAATCAACTCCAAATCTGATGATTCCAATTTCTGCAGACTCTTAAAATAATGCCCTATTTATCTGGATTAGGTGAATATTTTTCCTAGTCCTTATATACACTGGCTAAAACAAATAATCTGTTTACTCATTATTGTCCAGCTTGTAAATTCCATAAGTAAATCACAATGACTCCAAATAATATAATTCTTTTTCTGATATTCCTAAAATTTGATCTAGTTTATTTTAATGGTTATTTCATAATTTTCCAATCAACTTTTTATCACTATTTTTGCTATATGTGGTAATTCAAATATTTTTGAAATAGGAAATGGAGGGAAGATGTTTATTTCAAAAACCTTGGAGTGCACCCCATATTTTTGCATACTCAAGGCAAGCATCTTGAACACTTGATATGATGATTGCATAGTGATTTATTTGCTAGGATAGTTTAAGCTTGACTATGTTGAATTCAAATTTAACTTGCATAATGCTAGTAGTGCATACATGGTCATGTGCATATTTTCTCTTGCATGCATTCCACTTGCAACATGCATAAGTTATGAGAACCCAGGAGTGTGCTCCTGCTTTGGACGTGCCGGTGGGCACGGGCCATATTTGACACGGTGGTGTCAAGAGATATATGTGGAAACAGGCAAGGGTTGTGGCCCTGTCCTGGTGATACTGTTGAAGGAATACTTGTTTGTGCTAACCACTGCAGGAAAACATAAGCCTCCTGAGTCGACCGTAGATCGAGTCTTGTTCCGGTAACCCCCATACTTGTTTCGTACTACCACTTGTCCCTGCCACGGGTAGGGTATGGTTTAGTAAGTTGTTAACCCCTTTCC
>LR738716.1:9988896-10005183 GCA_902687465.1 Secale cereale
CAGCCGACAACTTTTGATAGTTGGTGCCAAACCTAGCAGTCGACCCATAAGGCGTGTGCCTGCGGCCGATGTCTGAGTCGTCCCATCCACAAGCATGTGACGGAGGACTCTGCTACCTATAAAGAAAGCCCTGCTCCAACCCAGCTACTATCACCCTCTGAGCACCGTGTCCATTACTATCACACTTCTTGTTTTCACCAGAATCTACCTATCTGATATTTTATGTATCAGGATGATTTGCCCACACTTAGAGGAGAAATTTCTTAAGGACCTTCCTCACAAGACTTTTCCCACCATAGATTCAAGTCGCGTGCCATCACGTCATCCCACACAAGACCACACCTGCTCTGCTAGCTGCACTAAGTGCAACTCACACACACACACACAGTCAGCACCTAATACATCGACTCGATCACTCTCATCAACTCGTGGGTTTTCACAGAGCACACACACTCTCTCTCACACCAGACACTGCTACCTAGTCCCGATGATCACCACCGCCTCGGAGAGCCACCACCCGAGCAGCAGCATCACGGCGATCGTCGAAGATCATCACACACAGTAGAAGCGAGGAGCCGATCAATGCTGCCAGCAGACCGGCCAGAAGGATCGTGATCAGCCCCGATCTCACGTCCTCCATTGATGCCTCGTCTCGAGCTCCTTCAGCCAGAAGGAGAAGGAGAAGAAGGAAGAGAAGTGAGGTGAAATGCGAGGCAGGAGGAAGAAGAAAACCGTGGCCGTTTTATAGCCCGAGCTCGGTGCACGGTGAGCGTAGTCCACCAGCGCCGCTCGTCGCTCGATCGCCGGTGTTCGGAGACGAATCCGCGAGCAGTACCGACAGGGCACTGGCCCGCGAGGTGAGTGCACGCTGCAAGTGACAGCACGCCGCACACTACCACGGTACGACCCTAGATACCCTACGTGCTAGACGCCATAGCAGCAGATAGTGCGGTGAGCACGCGCGGGAGAGAGAAAAAGAAGAAGAGCCGGAGGAAGAAGAACGCGAAGAGACTGACAGTGGGCCTGGACCCACCTGCCAGCCTAAGAGGGCACTGTGCGCTGGAGTGCGACGAGCAAATTTGGAATTAGAAATTATACTTTTTCCAAATTTGTCATAACAGTAGAACACACTGTGGTTGCACCAATTATCAGTAGCCCTACGCCAATAGTATCGAGCTAGGTTTCAGAATTGTTTGTTTCTGCTCAGCAGAATCTCCTCTGAAAGGGTGGGCTAAATTTTTAATAGCTACCCTAACCAATCTCGAGGACGAGATTTTCTTAAGGGGGGTAGAGTTTGTAACACCCCAAAAATTTAATCACTTTTTATTAATTAAAATTTGGCTAGAAATATTTTTTTTGAATTTTAATAGGTCCTTTAATAAATTTAGAACCTTTTGTTTCTGGTTTCTTCCCTCCATATAGAAATTTTTTTCTAGTCTTTGTGACATGTGGTAGTTATCTAAAACCATTTCATTATTAGCTTAATAACAGTAGAAATGATTTTCATAATAAAATTTTGCCCTAGAAAATTCTTTTAATAGCTTTTTTCAGTAATTTAAATGCATCTGTTTGCACTACAACTATTTTAAATAATTCTCTAAAAATTCCACCAAAATTCTGAGAGGTCTTATGATGCCTATATGTCACTTTGGTGCAAAAACCCAACTTGGTCCTTTGGAGTTTTTGAGTGAACCTTCCTCTTTTCTATTTCTGTCCATTTTCTAGGTTTCTACTACAACCCCATTATTTCTTGCTCCAAAAATTCTGATACTTGGCCATCTTCTAGTTCCTCCTACCAAACCCTTAACTCCAGAAGATCAGCTCCAAATTCCTCTTTTTATTGCACCAAATACATTCCCCAAGTTTCTGTCCAGAATGGAATTTCCCCCAAACTTGCATTAGCAAGTTTTGTATTTTTCCAAACTAACTTCACCACCATCTCTACCATCTAAAGATACACTATACTGCCAAGTCTCACTTCTAACAAGCTTCCCTAGAGGGCTCTATCATTTCATCAAACAGGTTGTGGGCATGACAAAATTTTTGCCACTTCCTAAACCATTATGGACACTTGATCATTTAACCAAACCAGCATGTCCATCATTCCTCTCATGTCTAGAAGCACCATCCTGCTAAGTTGCAACGTGTTCGAATGCCTGTAGATGCCATTGGCATTTCAGCAAACAAATGGCGTGCGTGCGTAGAGCGTGGCCAGAGCGCCCGCATTGCACCACCCACGGCACCGAGCGTGCCGCTGCCCTGCTGCCTCCCTGCTCGCCCGAGCCTTCCTCTGGATTAGCACGACCACCTGGAACCTCTACGACACCTCCGCCTGTCCCCTAGCGCCGACAAGCCGCCGGCATCATCGCTTCGTCACCGCCGCCGTAACCTTTCTGGATACGGCACCGACCAGGGGCACCTGGCCCAATCCACAGACGCCACCACCTCCTCGCCTTAAGTGCCAACCACCTGAGCCCATCCGCGCCGCCGCCGTCCACCACCAACCTCGCCACCGCCCGTACCTCGCCATTAATGGCCACCGCCACCTCGGCTTTCTCTGGAAGTCACGGCCACGGCCAACTCCCGCCTATAAAAGCCACCCCGGCTCCCCGATCAGCAGCACACCACCTCCTCTCCCTCCCATCTTTCCCCTGGCCAAGCCCCTCGAGCTTTCGTGCTCGTCCCCTCCACCTCCAGTCGCCATTGCCATGGCCAAGCTTCTGCCAAATTCACCTCCACCCTGACCCCTCCTCTCCACCTAGCACTACCAGAAGACCCTCACCACCACAACAGAAACCTCCCGAGCCTCAGTTTACCCTGGGGATGGCGAGAGCCTCGACCCCATCCTCACCCGAAGCCATGCTCCGCCTCAGCCGATGCTCTGCTCAACTCCGAGCACGTCGGCACCCATATCCACCACCAAAGGGTGCGGAATCCTCCGCTGAACCCATCCATATGCCGAGCGCCGCCGGAGATGCACTACAACGCCGGCGATCGTCGCCGGAGCTCGCCCCTGTTCCGGCCCAGATGCGCGCGGGAGGAGGAGGACGAAACCGACAGGTGGGGCCCGATCGTCAGCGGCACAAACCGCGGGCCCCGCCGTTTAAGTGGAGGCGGTTTCCTCCTGGGGCCGTTTCTGCGCGAGGAACACGTATTCACTGGAATACGCTTTCGACGTCGCAGCCCCTCTGCAAAGCTGAATGGTTGGGCTCGGCCCAGTGGCTCGGTTCGGCTAAGTAGCCCACAGAGCGCGTTTCTGTCCGTCTCTTTTATTCTTTCCAGCACTTTTCAAATATTTCCATAGCCACCAAATCAACTCCAAATCTGATGATTCCAATTTCTACAGACTCTTAAAATCATGCCCTATTTATCTGGATTAGGTGAATATTTTTCCTAGTCCTTATATCCACTGGCTAAAACAAATAATCCGTTTACTCATTATTGTCCAGCTTGTAAATTCCATAAGTAAATCACAATGACTCCAAATAATATAATTCTTTTTCTGATATTCCTAAAATTTGATCTAGTTTATTTTAATGGTTATTTCATAATTTTCCAATCAACTTTTTATCACTATTTTTGCTATATGTGGTAATTCAAATATTTTTGAAATAGGAAATGGAGGGAAGATGTTTATTTCAAAAACCTTGGAGTGCACCCCATATTTTTGCATACTCAAGGCAAGCATCTTGAACACTTGATATGATGATTGCATAGTGATTTATTTGCTAGGATAGTTTAAGCTTGACTATGTTGAATTCAAATTTAACTTGCATAATGCTAGTAGTGCATACATGGTCATGTGCATATTTTCTCTTGCATGCATTCCACTTGCAACATGCATAAGTTATGAGAACCCAGGAGTGTGCTCCTGCTTTGGACGTGCCGGTGGGCACGGGCCATATTTGACACGGTGGTGTCAAGAGATATATGTGGAAACAGGCAAGGGTTGTGGCCCTGTCCTGGTGATACTGTTGAAGGAATACTTGTTTGTGCTAACCACTGCAGGAAAACATAAGCCTCCTGAGTCGACCGTAGATCGAGTCTTGTTCCGGTAACCCCCATACTTGTTTCGTACTACCACTTGTCCCTGCCACGGGTAGGGTATGGTTTAGTAAGTTGTTAACCCCTTTCCGTGCACACACCGTACAGAGGGCCACGATGAGGGTTTTTCCACGACGGTGGACTAAATCCTGTCATCGGGTCAGGGGGCATGGGTGTTTCCGGCTGTCGTGATGCCGAGAGGGAGTGTACCCATGTAATCCGCGCGTATAAATAGCGATCCCATGCTCTTGGAGGTTGTAGCCTCTCCGACTTAGAGTTTTTCTGGAACGATGCTTTGGGTGATTCCTGGCATCTGAACGGATTTTCTGGTGTGTGCTGGTTAGGTGTGTTTTCAACCCAAAGACCGTAACGGGAATTAGTCAGTGTCACGATACTGACCAAAGAAATCCTATACTTGTGGGTAAAGAGTACACCCTCTGCAGAGTTTGAAACCTATTCGAATAGCCGTGTCCGCGGTTAAGGACTACAGTCTGGGTTGGTCAAGTGTCGGTCTTAGAGTCGGTCTCCGGAGGAAATATTTAAAAATTGAGCATGGTTATTTTGCAGGATAATTATCGTTGCTACCGGTGATACCATTAGTATATTTGATGATATGATTATTATTGTGGACTAACCCATTACTCTTATTTTATTTTCTTAGAGTGTCTCAGGGGCTGGCTGGACTACCCCGGGCACTCGCTTTTATTTTCAAGTCCTTTTGTGGCGTCCCTCGAGTTTCAGGCGGTTTATCACGCCACTACTCTTGTGGACACCCGACTGGCATTTCTTTTCAAGTCCTTTCGTGGCGTTGCCTGAGTTCTTGGATGGTATCGTCCGATTTCTCTTTTAAACACCCGACTGGCATTTCTCTTCAAGACCGACCGTGGTGTCACTTGACATCCGACCGGCATTTCTTTTATATTTTATTGATACTAATATTTATTTTCTGCACTAACTATTATTCACCATGCCATGTTTTAATTCCTGTCAGCATGCATTTAATATAAGTCCATCATGAGCATATGCATATAGTTTAGTTCATCATGATCATATAATTGTCTGCTGCATTTGTTATATCATTTGTCCATGATGTTTGCGAGTACATTCAAACGTACTCACAGGCTTGTCCCTGGCTATTTACTTGGCCAGGTTAGGGGTTCTACAAGGAGTACCACAGTGACGTCCGTGCGGAGCCTAGGAACGTGATCACGCGAGATAGGAGTTGTCCGGGTCAGCTGTTCCTGTGGGAATGGAGCCCCATCGACGTTGGAGGACCACATGCCAACTCCTTCATCCACCAGCTATCATCTTGTACTCATCAGACCTTTATGGTCACCAGACATCGTTGTTGTATCACTAGACCTTTACGGTCTCGTATCAAATACTTGTAATTGCTTGGTATTCTGTAACAAGGACGTGTCCACCAGTAACAGAAATCCTGGGCTGGTGATGACACGAGGGGTTAATTTCTGGGTTATTGTGTCCCGGAAATCCGGCCCCGACATTCACCTTTCCTTTTTACATTTTATCCTTTGGCAAGCACACTTTGTTGGAAAGATCCTGACATATATCCCCACTTGGATGTAAGTTTTCATGGTCTATCACTGTTGACATTACCCTTGAGGTAACATGTTGGGAGGCAACACCATAAGCCCCTATCTTTCACTGTGTCCGATTAAAACTCCATAACCATAAGTATTGCGTGAGTGTGAGCAATTGTGAAAGACTATATGATAGTTGAGTATGTGATGGGCCTCGAACCCCTCGTTGGTTACCCCAAGTGGAAGGTGTAAGATGCAGTAAGTAGAAGTGTTTTCCCTTAGCAAAGATACCAAGGATCGAATCCCCAAAGACTCCTAGGTTCAACAAGTAGGTGTCAATTGCTACAGCGCCAGATTAGTAGCAATCAACATGGACCTGCACACAGATACAAATAACTTTGCTCCCAACGAGTACAGAGAGGTTGTCAATCTCTCCGGCCTTGTAGTTCACAAAGGGTTAAAAGCAATGATAGTAGTGATAGATAATATTTGGCAATAGTAAGTAAATAGCGAAAAGTAAATAGTGGATGTGATCAATGATGGTAATATGGACCGGAGTCTCATGATGTTCACTAGTGATGTCTCTCTCCCAAAAGACGATAAAACAGCTATGTGAGGTAAACAAATTACAGCTGGGCAATTGACAGGACCACGAACGCAAACCAATGCTGACTACATTGCAAGAAAGGTTGAGGTTCAAAGCATGGGCGGTACGCCAAAGTAAGTAGACCGAAATCCATCAATATCTACTACTAATCATCCACCTTGAGATATCTATCCAGAACATCTCGCTGGTATTATGTTGCGAGTCCCACCCATAGTGTAAACTCAATGCAACAAACAACTGCATTAAAAGGACTTTGCGTAAAGTAAACAATCCTTGCACCCGCGGGCACAAGCACCGTTGTTTTCCCCCTTGTGGCAACAGCACATCCCCTAGACTCATGTTTCTGTCACTCAAGCTAGTCATCGAGGGGCATGAACCCACAATTGAGCATAACGTTCCCTCTTGGAGTCACAACCTATTACTCGGCCAAAGCAATAAATAACAACGAAGAACATGCAAGAATTACTTATGAAAAATATATAAAAGAGGTGAATCAAATATATTACTCAAGATCAATCTGAACATTATCTCATAATCCATCGGATCCCAGCAAACTCAACATAGCAACAGCATAAGGATTACATAGGTGCCTCGATCATGTAGGGCAGCTCACGAGGACTAATTAGTGAAGCACAAGAACGGGAGGAGAACATTACATAGCTACTGGTCATGGACTCATGGTCCAAGGGAGACTACTCACGAGTCATCCGGGAGGCGTCCATGGTGGTGGAGAAGCTCCCGGTGGTGATCCTCCCCTCCGACAGGGTGCCGGGAAGAGTTCTCCTGGTGCTCCCGATCTTGGAAGCGGCGGCGGCGGCGGAACAGAGATGGGATCGCGAAAAGAGTTCCTGTTCTGAGGGTTACGGAGGACCCTTTAAATATATGCCAAAGTAGGGCATCGGGGGAGCTTCGGGGGGCCCAGGCGCCCCCCCCGGCGTGGCCCAGGGAGGGCGCGCCGCCAGGGCGCCTGGAGCCCTGGTGGCCCCTCCCCAGGCTGCCCTTCGGACGCAGTGTTGTTTCCGGAACGCTGATTTTTTATATAATTTTTCTGGATTTTTCTGGACAGTTCTCGAAACGTGAAAACCTGAAATACAAAAACAGCCGAAAACAGAAACTGGCACTGGGGTGCACTGGATTAGTAAGTTAGTCCAAATATGATCAAAAGTGTATGGAAGTGTATGAATATCATAGCAATATCACCGAAAAGTGGCATGGAGCAAGCAGAAATTATAGATACGTTTTGGACGTATCAACATCCCCAAGCTTAATTCCTGCTCGTCCTCGAGTAGGTAAATGATAACAAGAATAATTTCTGTAGTGACATGCTATTAACCATAAAGGACTTTTTCATAGTCATATGACAAAAGCTTACTGAGACAATGATTCTATAGTAATTAAGTTGCCTCAAGAGAAAATCACAAATGACTGAAAGTTTTACAACCATGAAACTGAAACATCAAAAAGATTTGCAATGAACATGATGTGCAAATATGATAAAGTGATATCTAGCTTGCCCCCTTTAGTGATGCAGAACATAAATGCAGGGGCACCTTCAAGGTTTAAGTGATGACTAGATACAATGATTTCAGAATAAACGATATCACAATCATGCAAAAGACAATGCTACTTTGGGACAATGCACATTACACTCAGAATGACAATCATGCTCTCAGTAGTTGGTGCTTTAACATAAAGGTAAAAGAATGGTTAAGTGCTAGAGCTTTTATTTTGAAAACATGGAAGCAATTGTGTCAACGGTAGTAGTACTTCATATGTGTCATGCATAAGACATCCTATAAGTTGCAAGCCTCATGCATCGTATACCAATAGTGCTCGCTCCTTGTCCTAATTAGCTCGGATTCCCATGGGTTATCATTGCATTGCATATGATTTCAACCAAGTGTCACAAAGGGGTACCTCTATGCCACCTGTACAAAGGTCCAAGGAGATAAATCGCATTTGATTTCTCGTTTTTGATAGATCTCAACTTGAGGACATCCATACCGGGACAACATAGAAAATAGATGATGGACTCCTCTTTAATGCATAAGCATATTCTCATGAGAGATTGAGGATTAAGGTCCAAGCTAAAACTTCCACCATGATACATGGCTTTGGTTGGCGGCCCAATGTTCTTCTCTAACAATATGCATAGTCATTCAACCCATGGTAAATCACCCTTACTTCAGACAAGACAAACATGCATAGCAACTCACATGATATTCAACGAAAGTGTGACAGTTGATGGCGTCCCCAGAAACATGGTTACTGCTCAGCAAGCAACTTATAAGAAATAAGATACATAAGCAACATATTCTTTACCACAATAGTTTTTAGGCTACTTTCCCATGAGCTATGTATTGCATGGTTAGTTTGCTTAGTACAGGTGGAGGTTAGCAAAAAGACTGGGAGCGACCAACTAAGAGAGCATTGACGGTCATAATCATGCAGAGCGACAAAGCAATATTGAATCAGGCATGGTAGTTATATCGCTACTCAGAAATAAAAGATCATCAAGGCTTGACAGACTTTCTTTACAGTCTTGAATATGCGTGAGCATACACCAAGTCAATCAAAATAAATTCTCGAAGGAAGATATTACTAAACCATACCACATCATAGGCAAACAAACCATGTTGGTACTCCAATAACACATTGGGAACCCCCCAGCTATTTGAGATTAACCATAAGAAAACCTGAACTACTAAGCACCATTATGCAAGTAACATCTTTATCATAGACACATTAACCAATGCAACGGAAGAAAACTCTCTTAATAAGGTGAGCATGATAATTAAAGAGAGTTCAAGCAACCAATTAAATAAAAGCTCTTGAAAAGATAAGCATGAATACTAAGAGCAGAGCATGATAGTAGCTATTAAAAGACAAAGAACACACACAGCATAGATAGACATGAAAATTCTATGTTATGTTCTAGGTAGAAGTGGAGCGTGTTTCTCTCCCACATAAAGGAATACTGGGTTCCGACTCGTTATGAAAAACTAAAAAGAAAACTAAAAGCAAGACGCTCCAAGCATAGCACATAACACATGAAGTGATAAAAATATAGCGAAACGAAAGACGAACTGATAATGTTGATGGAGAAGGGGATGCATGGGGGCATCCCCAAGCTTAGACGCTTGAGTCTCCTTGAATATTTCTTGGGGGTGCACGGGGGCATCCCCAAGCTTGAGCGCTTGACACTCCTGAATCTTTTTATCATCTTCCCTCGCACACTTGAAAACTCCCTTCATACATAACTCATCATAATCTGATTTGCGAGGTTAGTACCCTTAATAAAATAATTATACCTTGCTGGAAATAAGGATATTATTGAAGTTCTACTGTTTCTCAAGATTGCCAAAAGGTTTTTGCAAAGAAAAAGCAAGCTCTTGATTTGCAAAGTGAAGGTAAGGCAAAACAGGACAGAATCTGTAAAAAACAGAACAGCAGGCAGTAATTGATCTGTTCGGGATACTTCTGCAACTCAAATCAAAAAACTCAGAACAGACGCACGAAAGACAATTATATAGAGAACGCTGTCGAAAAAATTCAGACCAAAAAGATGATCTGGTGATTTTATACTAATTTTTCTATCCAAGGACAGAATCTGTTTCCTGGACAGCACCTCACAACTTTTGAACTTTCTAGCAATCAGAGGCTATACTTGGCACAAATATGAAAAGTAAAGTTACAATGATGATGCTACAGCAGTAAACAACATCAAGACACAACAAAAGCAAAAAATTTATTCATGTGGGCTGCCTCCCAAAAGCGCTTTCTTTTATGCCTTTAAGCTAGGCATAATGCATATATCAAGTTGTATCAATTGAACCATCATCAAGATCATCAAAAAGCTCTTCAATAATACAACTAGTCTTAAGAGGACTCTCAAAAAAAGGCCTCATAGAGATACTTCTAGGTAGAAGACCAAAAGGATATAAGTCAAGGGAAGATTCATTTATAAATTCATCACATAGAGGTGTTTCTTCCAAAGTCTTTACAGTTTCATCCCCTTTGGCAATAGATGGATTACTTTTAGAACGGGGAGCCTTTGGAATGGGAACGAACTTAGGCTCCCGCTTTGCCGGAGTTTCTACCTTTTTCGTTTTGATCGAGGAGAAAGTAGTTCCTAGAGTATGAAATATTTCCTCAATCTTATCTACCCCAGAAGAGTCCAAGTCATGGAATTTGACGGTCTCCAAAATTTTGAAAATTTTATGCATGGAGCTATCAAGTCTATTCAAATTCCCTTGGATCTTACGATCCAACTCATTCATCTTATTAATGCTTGGCATCTCTAGCTCTATCCTTTCAAGTTTTTTCATAATGTGAGCTAGGGTGATGTCCTCTTGAATGCTAACAACAGGGGGACTCCCAACAAGATTTTCAATAATACTAAGAGACTCCCAAACTGGGGCCTCCAGGAAATTCCCATTGATAGCAGTATCTAGAATAAACCTATTCCAAGAAGTTATTCCAACATAAAAATTTCTAAGTAAGATAGTAGTAGGTTGCTTCTTGATGGCTCTTTTTTGTGAATCATTAATTCTATACCAAGCATCTTTCAAACTTTCCCCACCTCTTTGTTTAAAGGTGAGAACTTCTGCCTCGTCAAAGACAAAAGGACCCGACATAATGACAACTAAAGAACAAGATAACTATTTTTGTGATTTTTGATAAAAAGGTACTAAAGCAAAAAATGAAAGGTAAATTAACAAGACTAAAAAGCAAAGGTAAAAGATAGCATGCAACTCCCCTATCCTGAAGAGTGGAGTCCCCGGCAACGGCGCCAGAAAATACTCCTTGATGGGCCTCGAACCCCTCGTTGGTTACCCCAAGTGGAAGGTGTAAGATGGAGTAAGTAGAAGTGTTTTTCCTTAGCAAAGATACCAAGGATCGAATCCCTAGAGACTCCTAGGTTCAACAAGTAGGTGTCAATTGCTACGGCGCCAGATTAGTAGCAATCAACGTGGACCTGCACACAGATACAAATAACTTTGCTCCCAACGAGTACAGAGAGGTTGTCAATCTCTCCGGCCTTGTAGTTCACAAAGGGTTAAAAGCAATGATAGTAGTGATAGATAATATTTTGCAATAGTATGTAAATAGCGAAAAGTAAATAGTGGATGTGATCAATGATGGTAATATGGACCGGAGTCTCATGATGTTCACTAGTGATGTCTCTCTCCTAAAAGACGATAAAACAGCTATGTGAGGTAAACAAATTACAGCTGAGCAATTGACAGGACCACGAACGCAAACCAATGCTGACTACATTGCAAGAAAGGTTGAGGTTCAAAGCATGGGCGGTACGCCAAAGTAAGTAGACCGAAATCCATCAATATATTCTACTAATCATCCACCTTGAGATATCTATCCAGAACATCTCGCTGGTATTAAGTTGCGAGTCCCACCCATAGTGTAAACTCAATGCAACAGACAACTGCATTAAAAGAACTTTGCGTAAAGTAAACAATCCTTGCACCCGCGGGCACAAGCACCGTTGTTTTCCCCCTTGTGGCAACAGCACATCCCCTAGACTCAGTTTCTGTCACTCAAGCTAGTCATCGAGGGGCATGAACCCACAATCGAGCATAACGTTCCCTCTTGGAGTCACTACCTATTACTCGGCCAAAGCAATAAATAACAACGGAGAACTTGCAAGAATTACTTATGAACAAAAATATTAAAGAGGTGAATCAAATATATTACTCAAGATCAATCTGAACATAATCTCATAATCCATCGGATCCCAGCAAACTCAACATAGCAACAGCATAAGGATTACATAGGTGCCTCGATCATGTAGGGCAGCTCACGAGGACTAATTAGTGAAGCACAAGAACGGGAGGAGAACATCACATAGCTACTGGTCATGGACTCATGGTCCAAGGGAGACTACTCACGAGTCATCCGAGAGGCGTCCATGGTGGTGGAGAAGCTCCCGGTGGTGATCCTCCCCTCCGGCAGGGTGCCGGGAAGAGTTCTCCTGGTGCTCCCGATCTTGGAAGCGGCGTCGGTGGCGGAACAGAGATGGGTTCGCGAAAAGAGTTCCTGTTCTGAGGGTTACGGAGGACCCTTTAAATATATGCCAAAGTAGGGCATCGGGGGAGCTTCGGGGGGCCCAGGCGCCCCCCCGGCGCGGCCCCGGGGGGGGGGGGGGGGCGCCGCCAGGGCGCCTGGAGCCCTGGTGGCCCCCCCAGGCTGCCCTTCGGACGCAGTGTTGTTTCCGGAATGCTGATTTTTTATATAATTTTTCTGGATTTTTCTTGGCAGTTCTCGAAACGTGAAAACCTGAAATACAAAAACAGCCGAAAACAGAAACTGGCACTGGGGTGCACTGGATTAGTAAGTTAGTCCAAATATGATCAAAAGTGTATGGAAGTGTATGAATATCATAGCAATATCACCCAAAAGTGGCATGGAGCAAGCAGAAATTATAGATACGTTTTGGACGTATCAGTATGTAGGCTTGCTGAAAAGCTCTTATATTGACTCTTTCCGATGTTACGATAAATTGCAATTGCTTCAATGACCGAGATCAAAGTTTGTTAGTTTCCAATGAAGTTTATGATTCATGCTTGATATTGTGAATGAATTGTTAATTTAGCATAAGAATCATATGCCAATATATATCTTGCTGTTATATGAATGATCATGATGCCCTCATGTCCGTATTTTATTTTTATCGACACCTATATCTCTAAACATGTGGACATATTTTTCGTTATTGGCTTTCACTTGAGGACAAGCGAGGTCTAAGCATGGGGGAGTTGATACAGCCATTTTGCATCATGCTTATATATTGATATTTATTGCTTTATGGGCTGTTATTACATGTTTTGTCACCATACTTATGCCTTTCCCTCTTATTTTACAAGGTTTACATGAAGAGGGAGAATGTCGGCAGCTGGAATTCTGGGCTGGAAAAGGAGCAAACTCTGGAAACCTATTCTGCACAACTCCGAAAGCCCCAAAACTCCACAGAACTCCGTTTTAGAAAATATAAAAAATATCCGGCGAAAGAAGTTCACGAGGGGGGCCACCGGCTGTCCACGAGGATGGGGGGCGCCCCCCCTCTCTGGGCGCGCCCCTATCTTGTGGGCCCACCGACGGTCCCCCGATGGCCATCTTCTCCTATATGAGGTGTTTTGACCTGGAAAAAATCATAAGGAGGCTTTCGGGACCAGACGTCGCCGTCTCGAGGCAGAAACCAATCTAGGGCTCCGACTGAGCTGTTCTGCCGGGGATACTTCCCTCCAGGAGGGGGAAATCATCACTGCCGTCATCACCAACAACTCTCCCATCTCGGGGAGAGCTATATTCATCAACATCTTTACCAGCACCATCTCCTCTCAAACCCTAGTTCATCTCTTGTATCCAATCTTTGTACCCAAACCTCAGATTGGTACCTGTGGGTTGCTAGTAGTGTTGATTACTCCTTGTACTTGATGCTATTTGGTTTACTTGGTGGAAGATCATATGTTCAGATCCATTATGCATATTAATACCCCTCTGATCATGAACAATATTATTTCTTGTGAGTAGTTACTTTGGTTCCCGAGGACACGAGAGAAGTCTTGCTATTAGTAGTCATGTGAATTTGGTCTTCGTTCGATATTTTGATGAGATGTATGTTGTCTCTCCTCTAGTGGTGTCATGTGAACGTCGACTACATGACACTTCACCATTATTTGGGCCTAGAGGAAGGCATTGGGAAGTAATAAGTAGATGATGGGTTGCTAGAGTGACAGAAGCTTAAACCCTAGTTTATGCGTTGCTTCGGAAGGGGCTGATTTGGATCCATATGTTTCATGCTATGGTTAGGTTTACCTTAATACTTCTTTTGTAGTTGCGGATGCTTGCATTAGAGGTTAATCATAGGTGGGAGGCTTGTCCAAGTAAGGACAGCACCCAAGCACTGGTCCACCCACATACCAAATAATCAAAGTACTGAACGCGAATCAGATGATCGTGATGAAAACTAGCTTGACGATAATTCCCATGTGTCCTCGGGAGCACTTTCCTTATTATAAGAGTGTGTCCAGGCTTGTCCTTTGCTACAAAATGGATTGGGCCACCTTGCTGCACCTTATTTACTTTTACCTTTTGTCACTTGTTACCAATTACCTTATCACAAAACTATCTGTTACCTATAATTTCAGTGCTTGCAGAAAATACCTTACTGGAAACTGCCTATCATTTCCTTCTGCTCCTCGTTGGGTTCGACACTCTTACTTATCGAAAGGACTACGATAGATCCCCTACACTTGTGGGTCATCAATGACACAGAACACAGAGACTTCGGTCCATTCGGATCGTGGTCGCTACACGATGGTATCAGAGCACACGCTGAATGTAGGACACGACCACCAAGATAAACCCCAGGTCACACTTCTCTACTCATTTCTAACTCCTCTCCATTTTCTACTCTTTAGGATGGTGGACCCAAGGAAGAAGTTCACTCAACTGGATGAAGACACACCTTTTGGATGACACTTGAAGGAAGTCACTAGGTAACTGAACATCGGAATACCAAGCTTCACTGGGACCTACACCGCCACTTTACGAGAAGAGGAGCGATGGATTATTCATGTTCAAATTCCCGGGAGGACTTTCATGCCAGTCACTGAGCCCATAGAGTTTTCCTTTGATGCACCAACCTGGAGCCTAGGCAAGAGTATGGCCGCCCACATTGCAATGGGACGTATTGGAGAAGTCTACAAGCAGGAGCTGAAGGACACTATCTACCAGATATGCGGGCGTCGAGATGAGAAATGGGACATGATCAGTACCCGGAAGGACAGGTCCATTGCAGCTTTCATCCAGGAGTTAAACCAGCACATTCGTCGACAGGAGCACCAGATGTGCGCAGGCATGATAGACTTAAAGAAGGCATTAGCTAGGAACGCGGAGCTAGAGGAGGAACTCAAGTCTACACGTGACGGATACGAGGAGGAAATGACAATACTTGTGGAGAAGAATGACGACCTGACTAGGAAGCTAGGAGTATTCATGGGAGATCTCGCGCTAGGAGGAGGAGAAGAAGAAGAACCCCATGAGATTCGTTCTGAAGACTACAACATCATCGACAACACCGACTCAGACCCCAATGATAGTGATGATGACTATGAAGATGAAGCTGGAGCAGATATCATGGAATCATCCACCGATCAAAATTTCTAGATGACCAACCTATGAATAGTAGTTTTCCCCCTTATAGTAGAAGTTAGAGCACTTTTGTAACGTTAGTCTAGATCTTTTGTATGCCCTTTGCTTGAAATTGATTGGTGTGATATGATTGTGTTTGTCTCATGTGCATATGGGTAGTGAATTTCCCCTAGACCTCATTTCTATTCTAATCTCTCCCCTCTACACCATCAGATGCCTCCGAGACGTGAGCCCGGATTTCAGTTTCCCCCCGAGCTCACTCAGTTGATCCAGCAGCAGAACACTTTGATGCAACTTCTTGTGCAGAACAACCAGAACAACCGGAACAACAACAACCCTCCCCCACCACCACCAGTGGACAACCTAACCTATTTTCTAAGGTTGCAGCCACTGGTGTTTTCTAGTAGCATTGAGCCAATAGTTGATGATGACTGGCTACACAAGATTGGAAGGGAGTTGACCACCGTGAATTGCACAGATGCTGAGAAGGTGTGTATCGCCGCACTAGAGTGATTTGCATGACTGATGAACCCCGGGGTGCGTTTTTGTGTCGGTCATCAACACTCGAAGTTTTGGCCGATTCTGACCCGTTTCGTGGACTATTACTCACCGTTTTGGGGTCCCGAAGCGATTTCCATAGTTGTTGAACCACAGGGTGCGCTTACGTGTCAGTTATCAGCACTCGCTGTTTTGGCCGATTCTAGCCTCTTTCGTGGACTATTACTCACTGTTTTGGGGTTCCAGAGTGATTTTCAATATTGACAAACCCCGGGGTGCCTTTTCGTGTCGGTAATGAACACCCGCGGTTCTGGCCTGTTTTGTGGACTATTACTCACTGTTTTGGGGGTCCGGAGTGATTTCCAGGATTTACGCACCCAGGGGTGCGTTTTCGTGCCGGTCATCAGCACTCGCGGTTTTTGT
>LR738716.1:10025280-10050967 GCA_902687465.1 Secale cereale
TTTTTGTCGATTCTGACCCGTTTCGTGGACTATTACCCACCGTCTTGGGGTCTTAGAGTGATTTCCACGACTGATGAACCCCAGGGTGCGTTTTTGTGTCGGTCATCAACACTCGAAGTTTTGGCCCATTTTGACCCGTTTCGTGGACTATTACACAACGTTTTGGGGTCCTGAAGCGATTTCCATAGTTGTTGAACCCCAGGGTGCGCTTACGTGTCAGTTATCAGCACTCGCGGTTTTGGCCGATTCTGGCCTGTTTTGTGTACTATTACTCACTGTTTGGGGTCCCGGAGTGATTTCCAGGATTTACGAACCCAGGGGTGCGTTTTCGTGTCGGTCATCAGCAATTGCGGTTTTTGTCGATTCTGGACTGTTTCGTGGACTATTACCCACCGTTTTGGGGTCCCAGAGTGATTTCCACGACTGACGAACCCCGGGGTTCGTTTTTGTGTCGGTCATTAACACTAGATGTTTTGGCCGATTCTGACCCGTTTTGTGGACTATTACTCACCGTTTTGGGGTCCCAAAGCGATTTCCATAGTTGTTGAACCCCAGGGTGCGCTTACGTGTCGGTTATCAGCACTCGCGGTTTTTATCGATTCTGACACGTTTCGTGGATTATTACCCACCGTTTTGGGGGTCCTAGAGTGATTTCCACGACTGACGAACCCCGAGGTACGTTTTTGTGTCGGTCATCAACACTCGATGTTTTGGCCGATACTGACCATGTAACATCCCAAATTTTAAATTTGGAATGTTATACGTAGATCATATTGCATTGCATGCTTTTGCATTTTTGTTTGTGGCGTTCCTCGAAATTCTAAGCAACTCAAGGACCTACGGAGAGAGTTGGGAATTTTACTGTTTCCGTATTTGAGTTTGCTCGAATACCGGTACGAGGACAGTGTGATTCTAATTATTTTTCTCTCCTAAAAATATTTCTAAATACAAAATATGAGCGGAGATAATATGACTTCTCCAAAATAACAGAAATATTGGAGGGGAAATATTAAAATCACTTTTGGGTTTTTTGGATTTATTTGCATAGGGAAAAATGCGCGTTTTTCAAAATTGCATTTCGGTTCGGGAAAAATGTTTACTTTGTCCTAAATATTATTAGAGGACGGTGAAAATTTATTTCCGGAATTTTGGAGTCCGTTTAGTATTTCTTTCGTTTGTTTTTCTGCGCCAGGACTCTATTTAGAAGAAAAAAAACGCGCAACCGACTTGGGGTTGTACAAGCCCAGGTCTCTGGGCTTTATAAGCTTCGCCCCCCCGGCCCGCTGGAGCCCCAGCCGCCAGCCTCGCCCGCCCATTGGCCTAGCCGCAGCCGCCAGCCTAGCCGCCCCCGCCGCCTAGCGCCGCCGCCGCCACGCCGCCGCACGCCACCGCTCGCCCCCACCCGCCGCCGCCCCGCAGCCCCGCCGCCGCCCCACTGCCATCGCCGGACCACCGCCGCCGCCGCCGGATCCCGCCGGAGTTCGTCGAGGTATATCGGTTTTTTTATAAGAACCGGTCGGTTTAGTAAAAAAACCTTAGATCTGTTTTTTTAGATTAGATCAGTTCGGTTTTCCGTCGGTTTAGTTATTTAGCGGACCTTCGTCCGTACGTTCGTTTTAACGAATGATTTTCGTCAGTTAGCTGCAGACAGCGAACGTTCGTTCGTTAGCCTGTTCGTCCGTTTTCTTTTTCGTGGTATTTATCCGCGATTATTCCGATCACGATTTCTGCCCTAATCTTGTTTTTCGTTTTTCTTTTCGCTCGAGAGTCAGAATCAGGTGATTCAAAATCCCAGATCTTCGTCTCGATGCCCTCTTTACGTTTAACCAACTTGAACACAGTTTTGTCTACTGTAAAATTTGACTTTAGGCCAATTAGCAAACCGGAGCTCGTTTCTTTTGCTGTTTGAGTTTCGTTGCCTCTTTCGAGTTGATTCTTTTTGCAAACCGTAGTTCTTAAGTTGAACTTTCTGGTTAGATCTCTTATTTTAGTTTTACCCGTGCATTAGTTAAGTACTTATTGTGTGCTTGTTTGATTGCGATAGAGTACCCGGAGTGCGCCGCTTGCTACTTTGAGTCTCTAGGTTTGGCGGATCATCAGCAAGGCAAGTAACACTTTGATCATGCTTTCCAATTACCCAGTTTTCATTGCATTAGTCCAACCCTCACACATTGCATGAGTAGGATCAATTAACTTGTGGGATTGGGAAGTAGATTGAGGTAGTACCTATTACCTGCATTACATTCAAACCTTTGGGAGTTACTCTATGTTTGCTGTTAGGACATGCTATGCTCGTAGACGTGGATTGGGTGAGTGTATCCATGACAGATGTGAGATTGTTAATTAATGGTTCGACTTAAGGTGGCAACTTTAACACACATCTGGGTGGATTGAGGCATCTGGGTATTCTAGTGATTGCCTGTTTTTCTTTTGGTCCGCCACCCAAGCTCAAAGGGATCATGAGATTTTTCATACTAGAAACTTCCGTGTGCAGTCACATGCCAATATGGGCTCTGGCATAGTTGTGTAAGTTGTGGGAAACCTTTCCATGATGGGCTAGCAGATGTAGAGAGTTTGTAGGTGTACCGGCCTATCTATCTGGTTAAGGGGACCTCTTCGGAAAGACTGTGTCTCGGTCATCCGTTTCTCAAACACCATGCAGTGCGAGAAACCAAACGGAGGCGATCGAGTCTTGTGGGGAAAAGTGCACAAACCTCTGCAGAGTGTACAAACTGATCATGATTAGCCGTGTCCCCGGTGATGGACGTCTTGAGTATCTAGTACTTGGATTATCATGTGAATCTCATCATGTTACTTTAATTAATTTTGTTGGGTTTAATGATTATTTTAATTGGGGTTGAGAGGATGTCTATCTTCTCAACGATGTTTCAACTACCATGATAGTTAATTAAAATCTATTCCTTTGAAGTAGGGAAAAATTGGCTTTACGCAAAAACTTAACCATAGAGCTTTCCACCAGCCATATTGCATATATTATAGCTTTACTGTCATTGCTCTCTTGTGTTGCTTTGCCAGCATATTCCATGTGCTGACCCGTTTTCGGGCTGCAACATTTCATGTTGTAGACTTTTCAGATGACGAGTAAGGTGCCTTTTTAGGTCGTGGTTCTATACTCAGTGATGCCGCTGGAGTTGATGGACTCACTTATCTTGCAAGCCTTCCGCTGTTATCGTATTAGATGGCCTTCAGCCATATTTATTGCAATAAGTTCATCGTTGGACTATCGATGTAATAAGTGTGTGATTGCTACTCTGTTATAAATCCTTCAAGTACTGTGCGTGTCAGCATTACTGATCCAGGGATGACACTGATGCACAGAGATCAGACTGTTTGAGGTCTTGTCGCTACAAGATGGTATCAGAGCACACGTTGACTATAGGACACAACCACTTAGACAAGCCCTAGAGCACCATTCACTCTTCTTTTTTCTGACTCCTCATCTTTTCTACTCTTTTAGGATGGTGGATGCAAAGAACAAGTTCATGCAACCGGATGACGATACAACATTTGGACGCCACCTGAAGGAAGTCACCAGATATCTAAACATTGGACTACCAAGTTTCACCGGAACCTACAATGCCACTCTACCTGAGGAGGAGCGTTGGTTGATTCAAGCCCAAGTTCCAGGAAGGACGTTCGCGCCCGTCACCTCACTCATAGCATTTTCCTTTAATGCGCCTACATGGAACCTAGGCAGGAGCATGGTAGCCCTCATTGCTATGGGAAGGATTGGAGAAGTCTACAAGGAGGAGATAAAGGACACCATCTACCAAATTTGTGGACGCCGAGATGAGAATTGGGATATGATCAGCACCCGTAAGGATAGATCCATTGCAGCCTTCATCCAGGAGTTGAACCATCACATTCGTCGCCAGGAGCACCAGATGTGTGCAGGGATGATAGATTTGAAGAAAGCCCTAAATAGGAATTTGGAGTTAGAAGAAGAACTCAAGTCTACACGCGACGGATACGAGAAGGAGATGCTAATACTTGTGGAGAAGAATGATGACTTGACACGGAAGTTAGGGATACTCATGGGAGAAGAAGACGAGGAAGAAGAACCCAAGGAGATTCCACCGGAAGACTACATCATTATTGACGACACAGATTCAGAAGCTGAGGATAGCAAGGACGAAGACTATGAAGATGAAGCTGGAGCAGATATTATGGAATCCTCTGCCGATCAATATTTTTAGATGACCATCCTGTGACTAGTAGTTTACCTCCATATATTAGTTTTAGAGCACTTTTGTAACGTTAGTTAGATTTGTAAGACCTTGCTTGAAATTGATTGGTGTGATATGATTGTGTTTGTCTCATGTGCATATGGGTAGTGATTTTCCCTTAGACCTCTTTTCTATTCTAATCTCTTCCCTCTACACCCATCAGATGCCTCCAAGACGTGAATTCGAGTTTCCCCCCGAGCTCACCCAGTTGATCCAGCAGCAGAACACCCTGATGCAACTTCTTGTCTAGAACACTCAGAACAACCAGAACAACAACAACAACAACCCTCCACCACGACCACCCGTGGACAACCTGACACGTTTCTTAAGGTTGCAACCACCCGTGTTTGCTAGCAGCATCGAACCAATAGTGGCTGATGATTGGCTACGCAAGATTGGCAAGATTGGAAGGTATTTGACCACCGCCAATTGCTCGGATGCTGAGAAGGTGCGATTTGCCGCACACCAACTGTCTAGACCAGCCGCGGCATGGTGGGAGAATTACACAACCACTTACCCCATAGCCAATGTGACTTGGGATCAGTTCCAGCAATCTTTTCGTACCGCCCATGTCTCAACTGGAGCTATGAGTATGAAGAAGCAGGAGTTTCGCAATTTGCGCCAAGGCAACCGTACTGTGGCCCAGTACGTGGATGAGTTTAGTACCCTATCTCGTTATGCCCCAGATGATGTGGTCACATATGCCGCGAAGCAGGAGAGATTCATGGAAGGGCTGAATGATGAGATGAGCGTACAGTTGATGGTGGCATCTTTCAATAAGTACCAGGAGCTGGTTGATCGTGCCCTAATGATTGAAAGGAAGCATCAACAGATTGAAAGTCGCAAAAGGAAGTATGGACAAGGAAAGTATAACTCTGGAGCTCAGCAGAAGCCCCGTTTTACCCCTAAAACGGTAGGACAGTTTCAGCATACCCATGGAGGAGGTACCTCGCACAATCACAATGGCACCAAGAATGGAAATGGAGCAAATGGTAACCAGAGCCACCCTACACCGTCCACACCCACCAAGAGGGATTTCAGCCATGTCACTTGTTACAAGTGCGGGAAGAATGGACATTACGCCAATGAATGCCCAGAAGTTAAGAATGGGAACGGCAATGGAAGCGCCGCGAAGAAGCCTAACCCGTTCAACAAAGGACAAGTGAACCACGTGACTGTGGAGGAGGTAGAAGATCAACCAGATGTTGTTGTCAGTAAGTTTTTGGTTAAGACATTTACCGCAATAGTTCTTTTCGATACTGGTGCATCGCATTCATATATTTCAATGGGATTCGTAAATAGACATAGGATGTCCACCCGAGTTCTTAAGACCCCCATGTTAGTAAGTTCACCTGGAGCAGATTATATGGCACACCAATGATGTTTTCAGACGCCATAGAGCATAGGACGCCATACTTTCCCCTCTGACCTAATAGTCTTGGAGTCACAAGGATTTGATGTGATATTAGGTATGAATTGGCTATCGAAGTATGGAGGTAACATTGATTGTGCCAGTAAGTCAATTTTTCTCACCACCCCGGAGGGAAAAAGGATTAAGTATGTATCTAGGCATTCGCCTATAAGGACTCAAGTACATTCTCTCACGGGAGTTGTTCAGGAGGAAGTGCCAGTAGTGAAGGATTATCCGGATGTGTTTCCAGAAGAGTTACCTAGCATGCAACCGGATAGAGATATAGAGTTTTTGATTGAACTTTTGCCAGGCACCGGGCCAATTTCTAAGAGACCATATAGGATGCCCGCAAAGGATTTGGAGGAGATTAAGAAACAGATTAAGGAGTTACTGGATAAAGGATTCATACGCCGAAGTTCTTCGCCTTGGGGTTCGCCAGTACTTTTAGTGGAGAAGAAGGATGGATCGTTAAGAATGGTTGTTGATTACCGAGGGCTGAATGAAGTAACGATCAAGAACAAGTACCCATTGCCGATGATCAATGATCTGTTCGATAGATTGCAAGGAGCTAAGATATTTTCCAAGATCGATCTGCAATCAGGGTACCACCAATTGAAGATCCGAGAGCAGGATATACCTAAGACAGCCTTTACCACCAGGTACGGGTTGTACGATTATACCGTTATGTCTTTTGGTCTGACTAACGCACCGGCATACTTTATGAACCTGGTGAACAAAGTGTTTATGGAGTATTTGGATAATTTCGTCGTAGTGTTCATAGATGATATATTGATCTTCTCGAAGGATGAAGAGGAGCATGCAGAGCATTTGAGTTTGGTATTGGAGAAGCTCAGAGAACATCAGTTATATGCCAAGTTTAGCAAATGCGAGTTTTGGTTGAAGGAAGTCGGATTTCTCAGACACGTTATATCTGGAGAAGGAATAGCAGTAGATCCCGCTAAGGTGGACAATGTGACCCATTGAGAAGCACCAACAACAGTTGGAGACATCCGGAGTTTTCTTGGACTTGAAGGATACTACCGGAGATTTATTGATAATTTCTCGAAGATTGCAAAGCCAATGACGGAGTTGTTAAAGAAGGACACCAAGTTCAGTTGGACAGAAGAATGTGAGGCCAGTTTTCTGGAATTAAAGAAACGTTTGGTCTCATCACCAGTGTTGATTCTGCCAGATCAACATAAGGATTATGAGGTGTACTGCGATGCTTCACGTCGACGACTTGGAGCAGTTCTTATGCAGGAAGGAAGAGTTGTTTCGTATGCTTCACGACAGCTGAAACCTCATGAGATGAACTATGCCACCCACGATTTAGAGTTAGCAGCCGTAGTGCATGCATTGAAGACGTGGAGACATTTTCTTATTCGAAACCATTGTGAAGTATATACGGATCACAAGAGTTTGAAGTATATATTCACTCAGAAGGAGCTGAATCTTAGGCAAAGGAGATGACTGGAACTCATTAAGGATTATGACATAAGATTGCATTATCATCCCGGAAAGGCTAACGTAGTAGCCGATGCGCTAAGCCGTAAGAGCCATGTCAATACCCTAATGATGGAGGAATTTCCAAAGGAGTTAGCCGAGGGCTTACGAGAACTACGTATGGAGATAGTTCCGAGAGGCTATGTAGCAACACTAGAAATCCAGTCTACCTTGATGGATAAAATCAGGGAAGCTCAGAAAACCGACAAGGAGGTTGTCTCTATAAAGGAGAGGATGAGCGAAGGAAGAGCCAAAGGTTTTCGTGAGGATGAACACGACACCTTATGGTTTGAGGACCGCGTTTATGTGCCTAATGACCTGGAGATTAGGAAGTTGATTCTACAGGAGGCCCATGATTCACCATACTCGATTCACCCAGGAAATACTAAGATGTATTTGGATTTGAAGGACATTTTCTGGTGGACCAGTATGAAGAAAGATATCGCGGAGTATGTAGCAGTTTGTGATGTATGTCAGAGAGTAAAGGCAGAACATCAGAAGCCAGCAGGATTGTTACAACCTATGCCGATACCCGAATGGAAGTGGTAGAAGCTTGGCATGGATTTTATCACCGGATTGCCCAGGACCAAAGCAGGATATGATTCAATCTGGGTAGTAGTGGACCGACTGACAAAGGTAGCCCACTTTATCCCTGTGAAAACCACATATACCAGTGCAAAGTTGGCAAAGATATACATGACCAGAATTGTATGTCTGCATGGAGTTCCAAGGAGCATCGTATCAGATAGAGGAACCCAGTTTACCTCAAAGTTCTGGAATCAGTTACATGAAACTTTGGGTACCAGACTGGAGTTTAGCACAACTTTTCACCCGAGATTTGTGGGACCTTACCGTGTTTTGGAACGCATGGGAGAGGTTGCCTATAAGTTGGAATTGCCCGAAGGATTGTCAGGAGTGCACGAAGGGTTTCACGTTTCACAACTTAAGAAGTGCATGCGGAGATGGCCGATATACCGCTTAGAGACACAATACCCCTGGAAGCAATTCAGTTGAACAGTGATCTGACCTACGAGGAGAAGCCTGTTAAGATTCTCGAATATTCGAGCAGAGTCACCCGCAGTAAGGTTATCAAGTTTTGCAAAGTTCAGTGGAGTCACCACACCGAGGAAGAAGCCACCTGGGAATGAGAAGATGATCTATGCAAGGACCACCCACACCTGTTCTCTAGCCAAGTCGAATCTCGAGGGCGAGATTCTTCTAAGGGGGGTAGGTTTGTAACATCCCAAATTTTCAATTTGGAATGTTATACATAGATCATATTGCATTGCATGCTTTTGCATTTTTGTTTGTGGCGTTCCTCGAAATTCTAAGCAACTCAAGGACCTACGGAGAGAGCTGGGAATTTTAGTGTTTCCGTATTTGAGTTCGCTCGAATACCGGTACGAGGACAGTGTGATTCTAATTATTTTTCTCTCCTAAAAATATTTCTAAATACAAAATATGAGAGGTGATAATATGACTTCTCCAAAATAACAGAAATATTGGAGGAGAAATATTAAAATCACTTTTGTTTTTTTTTGGATTTATTTGCATAGGAAAAAATGCGCATTTTTGAAAATTGCATTTAGGTCCGGGAAAAATGTTCACTTTGTCCTAAATATTATTAGAGGACGGTGAAAATTTATTTCGGGAATTTTGGAGTCCGTTTAGTATTTCTTTCGTTACTTTTTCTGCGCCAGGACTCTATTTAGAAAAAAAAACGCGCAACTGACTTGGGGTCATAAAAGCCCAGGTCTCTGGGCTTTATAAGCCTCGCCCCCCGGTCCACTGGAGCCCCAGCCACCAGCCTCGCCCGCCCCTTGCCCTAGCCGCCGCCGCCAGCCTAGCCGCTGCCGCCGCCGCCCTGCCGCGCCGCCGCCCCGCTGCCGTCGCCGGACCGCCGCAGCCGGCGCCGAATCCCGCTAGAGTTCGTCGAGGTATATCGGTTTTTTTATAAGAACCGGTCGGTTTAGTAAAAAACCTTAGATCTGTTTTTTTAGGTTAGATCGGTTCGGTTTTCCGTTGGTTAGTTATTTAGCGGACGTTCGTCCGTACATTCGTTTTAACGAACGGTTTTCGTCAGTTAGCTGCAGACAGCGAACGTTCGTTCGTTAGCCTGTTCGTCCGTTTTCTTTTTCGCGGTATTTATCCGCAATTATTCCGATCGCGATTTCTGCCCTGATCTTGTTTTTCGTTTTTCTTTTCGCTCGAGAGTCGGAATCAGGTGATTCAAAATTCCAGATCTTCGTCTCGATGCCGTCTTTACGTTTAACCAACTTGAACAAAGTTTTGGCTACTGTAAAATTTGACTTTAGGCCAATTAGCAAACCGAGCTCGTTTCTTTTGCTGTTTGAGTTTCGTTGCCTCTTTTGAGTTGATTCTTTTTGCAAACCGGAGTTCTTAAGTTGAACTTTCTGGTTAGATCTCTTATTTGAGTTTTACCCGTGCATTAGATAAGTACTTATTGTGTGCTTGTTTGATTGCAATAGAGTACCGGAGTGCGCCGCTTGCTACATTGAGTCATTAGGTTTTGCGGATCATCAGCAAGGCAAGTAACACTTCGATCATGCTTTCCAATTACCCAATTTTCATTGCATTAGTCCAACCCTCACACATTGCATGAGTAGGATCAATTAACTTGTGGGATTGGGAAGTAGATTGAGGTAGTACCTATTACCTGCATTACATTCAAACCTTTGGGAGTTACTCTACGTTTGCTGTTAGGACATGCTATGCTCGTAGACGTGGATTGGGTGAGTGTATCCATGACAGATGTGAGATTGTTAATTAATGGTTCAACTTAAGGTGGCAACTTTAACACACATCTGGGTGGATTGAGGCATCTGGGTATTCCAGTGATTGCCTGTTTTTCTTTTGGACCGCCACCCAGGCTCAAAGGGATCATGAGATATTTCATACTAGAAACTTTCATGTGCAGCCACATGCCAATATGGGCTCTGTCATAGTTGAGTAAGTTGTGGGAAACCTTTCCATGATGGGCTAGCAGATGTAGGGAGTTTGTAGGTGTCCCGGCCTATCTATCTGGTTAAGGGGACCTCTTCGGAAAGACTGTGTCTCGGTCATCCGTTTCTCAAACAGCATGCAGTGCGAGAAACCAAACGGAGGCGATCGAGTCTTGTGGGGAAAAGTGCACAAACCTTTGCAGAGTGTACAAACTGATCATGATTAGCCGTGTCCCTGGTTATGGACGTCTTGAGTATCTAGTACTTGGATTATCATGTGAATCTCATCATGTTACTTTAATTAATTTTGTTGGGTTTAATGATTATTTTAATTGCGGTTGAGAGGATGTCTATCTTCTCAACGATGTTTCAACTACCATGATAGTTAATTAAAATCTATTCCTTTGAAGTAGGGAAAAATTGGCTTTACGCCAAAACTTAACCATAGAGCTTTCCACCAGCCATATTGCATATAGTATAGCTTTACTGTCATTACTCTCTTGTGTTGCTTTGCCAGCATATTCCATGTGCTGACCCGTTTTCGGGCTGCAATGTTTCATGTTGCAGACTTTTCAGATGATGCGTAAGGTGCCTTTTTAGGTCGTGGTTCTATACTCAGTGATGCCGCTGGAGTTGATGGACTCACTTATCTTCCAAGCCTTCCGCTGTTATCGTATTAGATGGCCTTCAGCCATATTTATTGTAATAAGTTCATCGTTGGACTATCGATGTAATAAGTGTGTGACTGCTACTCTGTTATAAATCCTTCAAGTACTGTGCGTGTAAGCATTACTGTTCCAGGGATGACACTGATGCACAGAGATAAGACTGTTTGAGGTCTGGTCGCTACAGACCCGTTTCGTGTACTATTACTCACCGTTTTGGGGTCCCGAAGCGATTTCCATAGTTGTTGAACCCCAGGGTGCGCTTATGTATCGGTTATCAGCACTCGCGGTTTTTGTCGATTCTGACCTGTTTCCTGGACTATTACCCACTGTCTTGGGGTCCTAGAGTGATTTTCGCGACTGATGAACCCCGCGGTGCGTTTTTGTGTCGGTCATCAACACTCGAAGTTTTGGCCGATTCTGACCCGTTTCATGGACTATTACTCACCGTTTTGGGGTCCCGAAGCGATTTCCATACTTGTTGAACCACTGGGTGCACTTACGTGTCGGTCATGAACACCCGCGGTTTTGGCCTGTTTTGTGGACTATTACTCACTGTTTTGGGGTTCGGAGTGATTTCCAGGATTTACGCACCCAGGGGTGCGTTTTCGTGCCGGTCATCAGCACTCGCGGTTTTTGTCGATTCTGACCCGTTTCATGGACTATTACCCACCGTTTTGGGGTCCCAGAGTGATTTCCACGACTGACGAACCCCGCGGTCCGTTTTTGTGTCGGTCATCAACACTCGAAGTTTTGGCCGATTCTGAGCCGTTTCGTGGACTATTACTCACCATTTTGGGGCCCTGTCAGGGATATTACTAGCAGGTATGAACCGGCTAGTGTAAACCGGCTTAGCTGCAATATACTTGGTTGTAATATTTAGTAAAGGCTACGGCCCATAAAATCTTTGGGCCCATGTATAGAGTTATGGTTTGTAAACCGCCAAGCGATGTAACTTGAGAGATAAGGAAGAAAGGACAGAGACCGAGGCGGACACAAGTATGAGCCGGCCGCGGGACTCTGTAAACCAGACCTGGCCTCACCTCTATATAAAGGGACGACCCGGCGACGGTTCAGGGACAAGCAAGAATCAACCCGTCGAGACTACAGGCAAGCGATCCTCTCCCTGTAAACCGACGCCCAAGCAATACCAAACCAACTAGACATAGGCTTTTACCTTCATCGAAGGGGCCGAACTAGTATAAACTTTCTATGTCCTTTGTGTGCTATGAACCCCTTCAAGCTAACCCGTGCGATGGTTCCATCATCAAGTCCGCTAAACCGGACATCTGCCGTGCTAATTCCACGATAGTTGGCGCCCACCTTGGGGCCTCCGCACGATGGTTTCGAGTTCTTGAAGGGCAGCTTTGAAGGGCTCAAGGGTTACGCGGTCGGCCAAATGACCAAGAGTCGCCGCGGCCGGATCTACATCGACGTTGCAGGTTGGGGACCGGAGGCCGATTCAAGTGAATACGGATACCGGGTTCCCTTCGGTGGCATCCAAGTCTTCATTGGCAAGATCAGCGAACCGGGACCTGGGCCGGACATCTTCCCCAACATCATCGAGCCGGCTCAGTGTGCGAGATCAGCCCGGATTCAGCCCGCCAAGAAGCACGTGTTCGTTGGAGCAATCCACGGAGTTCGAGCCGCAGACGGATCGGAATCCGATGGTGCAACCGTTGTCTACTCCGACGACGAATCATCATCCGGAGAAACTGAGTCTCTATATCAGTTGCAGGATGGCCGGTATGAGGGCGAGTCCGATGGAAATTGTATTCCGGACCCCTTCGACCCGCCAAACCGGGTGGCGGTCTTTATGGCCGGTTCACAGCCCCCAGTGAACGGGACGACAGCAGAAGCTGGTGTAGGGGGGAGCGGCACGACCCTCTCACCTACTGACGTTCTATCCACCTTGATCGATGAGTTCACAGCTAAAGCGGTGGAAACAGTAGCTCCGGCAAACAAGGCGCAACATGATACAGAGCTCCTTCAGTTAAAGGGCCGGATTGATCAGTTAAAGGAGGATCTGGAAGCCGAGAAGGCAATGATAGTAAGGAGGCAAGCAGAATTGGATGATCAAGCTTTTCACCTACGGATGGAACAGGCCTCTACGCAGGGAGTAAGAAGTCGGAAGTATCAATCTCGTATACCGCCAGTTTACGAAGCGATGGACCTGTTTAGAACACCAGGGGCAGGGACCAGCAATAATCCCACTTTAAACCGAAGGGCACCCCCAGTCAGGGATGAGCCGGTTCAACAGCCCGTTGCGGAGCAAGACCGGCGGATCACGACTACACCTCACCCATCAGGTCACTATTTGAACCCGTTGGATAACATCGTTGCGGCTGCAGCACGATTGGCCGCTTTACCCGATGAGGGGATGTACCGTGTAGCAGTGGAGGCGCGCCGGGTCAAGGAACTGCTTAATACGGCGTTGATACAGCAGCAAGCATATTCTCATAGCAGGGAAAGGCTACATTCAACACCACGTCCTAGCCGGAGTTATACTAGGTATTGGGAAGAACCAGAAGTGTCTAGCAGCGAACGCAGGAGGCATCAGCGCAGACAGGATAATCCGGCAGGTGCAGCGGCACCAGCTCCGGATATAAACCGGGTTATATCAGGAGCCCGGGAAGAGGTTCGTCAAACAACGCCGGTTCACACAGCCACAGCAGAAACAGGAGTTACGACGAGTTCTTTTGGGGTGCAATGTCTTATCCCCGCTTTACGGAGCGTCAAGCTGCCTAAAGATTTTAAAGGACCCCGCAAGGTACCTAATTACACAGCAGATTTAGCTCCGGAACCTTGGGTTGAAAGTTATGAGATGGCCATGGAGATGCTGGACGTGGATGAATCGGCTTGTGCAAAGTATTTTACTATGATGCTTGAAGGTACAGCCCGGACCTGGCTGAAGGGTTTACCCCCGAACTCTATCGGATCATGGGGGGAACTACGCAGCCAGTTTATCAAAAACTTCAAAGATACATGCAAGCAGCCGATGTCAGTGGTGGATCTAGCAGCTTGTGTGCAAGGAGAACAGGAGTCTACAGCTGCTTGGGTACGGAGAGTAGCGGAGATCTTGCATTCTTTGAATGGTATCAATCCTAGTACGGCGATAGTGACTTTGGAAAACAATTGCCGGTCTGAATCTTTAAAGTTAAAGCTCGGACGGCTTAAAAGGGATTGTAATGATATGGGAACTCTCATGAGTGCCTTGGTAAAATATGGGGACTCTGATAATACCAAGTATCCAGAAGCTGAAGGAGACAAGGCGGGGAAGGTTAGCAAGTTTGGTAAACCGGCGCAAGTTAATCCGGCTACTACGAGTTTTTTGGGAAAACAGAAGGCGGAAGGTGGCTCTGACTTCGTGGCCAACACTCAAGTTCAAGAGGACTTTCAGCATGGCATGGGAAACCCACCTCCACAAACAGGCGGAGGGACTATTAGCTGGGACCAAGAGTTAGATCAGCCTTGTCCGAAGCATGGCACGAGAAATCGACCGGCAAAGCACACCATTAGAGAGTGCAGGCCCCTTATGAAAGCAATGGCGAGCCGCTTTAATCCTCATGACAGGCCTCCGAATGGCGGTTCAGGTCCTGGGTTTTATGATCCGGGTCATCAGGGGAGCAGCTCCGGATCAGGATATAGGGGCAATAACAATGGTTATCAAAACCGGTCCGGTAATCAAAATAATCAAGGGAGTTACAATAACCAAAGCAATCAACAACATGGCCAAGGTGGTTACAATAACCAAAGCAATCAACAGCAGGGCCAAGGGAATTACAATAATCAGGGGAATCAACAGCGTCAGCAACAGCAGCCGCAATCCGGATATCAAAGTAATCCAAAGGAATTGAGCAGTGGGCAATATCATGTCTTCACCACAAGTCTGTGTAAGCGAGATCAGAAGGTTTTGAAGCGGGCTGTTAACGCAGTTGAACCGGCAACACCGCAATTTCTGCGCTGGTCAAAGCAGTCCATTGTATGGAGTAGAGAAGACCACCCAATGCGGGTGGATAATCCGGGCCACTTAGCCTTGGTGGTGGCACCCCAGGTGGGAGGTTATAAGTTCACTAAGGTTCTCATGGATGGTGGTAGCAGTATCAATATCTTGTACTATGAGACTTTCCGTCGTATGGGTCTGACAGATAAGAAGTTAAGGCAATCAAACACAGTGTTTCATGGAGTAGTCCCAGGTAAGTCGGCTTATCCTGTTGGAAAGATTGATTTGGAAGTTACTTTTGGAGATGAGCATGATTCCAGGTCGGAGATGATAACTTTCGAAGTCGTCAAAATCAAAAGCCCTTATCACGCTCTGTTTGGGAGGACGGTTTATGCTAAGTTTATGGCTAGGCCATGTTATGTTTATCTGCAGCTTAAAATGCTGGGTCATAAGGGCACGATCACGGTTCATGGAAGTCGCAAGATAGCAGTGGAATGTGAAGAGGGAGATGCAACCTATGCAGAAGCAGTATGTGCCACATAAGAGTTGAAATTTTATAAAGATAATGTTGATCCGGCAGATATGACTCTGCTGAAGAAGCCAACTACAGAGCATGATCCGGCGTTAAAGTTTAAATCAGCAAAGGAGACCAAGCAAGTTGATTTTGTGCCTGGAGATTCGTCCAAGCAGTTCACTATCAGTGCTAACCTTTATCCCAAATAGGAAAGCGCGCTCATCGAGTTCATCCGTGAGAACCGGGATATCTTTGCATGGAAACCTTCTGACATGCCGGGTATACCGAGGGAACTCGCTGAGCACAGCCTTAACATTGATCCGAAATATAAACCGGTTAAACAATATTTGCGTCGTTTCAACGAAGAGAGGCGCAAGGCTATAGGAGAAGAAGTGGCCAGGCTTTTGGCCGCAGGATTCATAGTGGAAGTTTTTCATCCGGAGTGGTTGGCTAATCCGGTGCTGGTGTTAAAAAAGAATGGGAAGTGGAGAATGTGTGTGGACTACACATACCTCAACAAGGCTTGCCCAACTGATCCTTGTGCTCTCCCTCGCATTGATCAGATCATCGATGCCACAGCGGGATGTGAGCGGCTAAGCTTTTTGGATGCATATTCAGGGTATCACCAGATCAAGATGGCAGTTAAAGACCAAGAGAAGACAGCTTTCATAACCCCTTTTGGTGCTTTTTGCTATGTGTCTATGCCTTTTGGTCTAAAGAGTGCTCAAGCAACTTATCAGCGTTGCGTTCAGAATTGTCTGAAAGGGCAGATAGGGAGGAATGTTCATGCCTACGTGGATGACATTGTGGTTAAATCGAGGAAAGAGGAGACAATGATAGAGGACCTTAAGGAGACTTTTGATAATCTTCGAGCTTATAAGATGATGCTTAATCCGGAGAAGTGTGCTTTTGGTGTTCCGGTAGGCAAACTACTGGGATTCTTGGTCTCAAACAGAGGAATAGAAGCCAATCCAGAGAAAATCAAGGCCATCACATCTTTGACTAAACCGGTTTGCATCAACGATGTTCAGCGTATCGCTGGCCAGATCACATCATTAAGCCGGTTCATCAGCCGTTTGGGTGAGAAGGCAATCCCGCTTTACCAGATGTTGAGGAAAACAGACCGGTTCATATGGAGTGATGAGGCAAATGCAGCGTTTGAGGATTTAAAACGGCAATTGGCAAAGCCGCCGGTCCTAGCTGCCCCTATTGACAAGGAGCCGTTGCTGTTATACGTCGCTGCCAATACACGGGCAGTCAGCGTTGCAATCATGGTTGAGCGCAAGGAAGCAGGGAAGGAATACCCGGTTCAAGCGCCCGGTTTACTACGTGAGTGAAGTACTCATTGAATCCAAGCAGAGGTACCCTCATTGGCAGAAGTTGGTATATGGTGTGTTCATGGCAAACCGGAAGCTCAAGCACTATTTCCAAGGTCATCCAATAACTGTGGTTAGTTCAGCACCGTTGGGGGACATAATCCAGAACAGGGAAGCTACAGGCAGAGTAGCAAAGTGGGAAATTGAGCTCAGCCCACACGAGTTGAAGTATGTACCACACACTGCTATAAAGTCACAGGCATTGGTGGATTTCATCAATGATTGGACGGAGTTGCAAACCCCCGAGGATAAACCGGATCTTACGTACTGGATGATTCACTTTGACGGTTCAAGACAGTTGGAGGGCTCGGGGGCTGGAGTTGTTTTAACTTCCCCCCGAGGTGATAAATTTTGTTACGTCCTCCGCCTATTGTTTCCTTGTACTAATAATGCAGCGGAATATGAAGCGTTACTTTATGGCTTCCAGCTGGCAAAGGAGATGAACTTGAGCCGGGTTAAGTGCTTTGGCGACTCAGATTTGGTGGCACAGCAAGTTTCAGGCAAGTGGGATTCAAGAGATCCCCTCATGGCAGCCTATAGACGAGAAGTTGAAGCAGTTGCAGGATGTTTCAAAGGGTATCAAGTGGATCATGTAGACCAGCGACGGAACGAAGCAGCCGATGCTCTAAGCCGGCTGTGTTCTCAACGTAAACCGGTGCCACCAAATACTTTTTTGGATGAATTGCACAGTCCTTCGGTTCAAATACCGTCGGAGGAAGACCTAGTTGTGCCTGATCCGGAGGCACAGTTAGTTGCAGCGCTTCATGCTATTCCAGATTGGACGCTGCCTTATTTGGCATATCTGAGCCGAGGAGAGTTACCAGACGATGAAGAAGAAGCACGACAGATAACCCGGCGTTCTAAGTCCATGGCGATTGCAAACGGAGAGCTTCATCATCGCAGTACTTCTGGAGTATTTCAGTGGTGTGTGTCAGCTGAGGAAGGTTGTGAGATTCTTCGCGAGATCCATGAAGGGGATTGTGGTCATCATGCCGGTTCAAAATCATTGGTGGCTAAAGCATTCCGGCATGGTTTCTATTGGTTAACTGCTCATGCAGATGCGGCAGATCTGGTCCGGAAGTGTGATGCTTGTCAGAAGTTTTCGAGGCGTGCTCTGGTTCCGGCACAGGAGCTCCGGATGATACCAATAACTTGGCCGTTTGCGACTTGGGGGCTTGATATGGTTGGACCCTTCAAGCGATCCCAAGATCAGAAAACTCATCTACTAGTAGCAGTAGATAAGTTTACAAAGTGGGTTGAGGCAGAGCCTATAAGCAAGTGTGATGCGGCAACGGCGGTCAAATTAATCAAAAAGGTAATTTTCCGGTTTGGCTTTCCACACAGCATCATCACAGACAATGGCACCAATTTATCTCAAGGTGAGATGGAAGAATTCTGTCAACGAGAACATATTCGCTTGGACGTGTCTTCTGTGGCCCACCCCCAATCCAATGGTCAGGCTGAAAGGGCAAATCAGGAGATTTTGCGAGGTATCAAGCCCTGGCTCATGACTCCTTTGCAGAGAACCCCAGGATGTTGGGTTGAGGAGTTGCCATCTGTTCTTTGGAGTATCAACACTACACCAAACTGGTCTACAGGTTACACGCCTTTCTTCATGGTCTATGGTGCTGAAGCAGTCCTTCCAAGCGATATCCGTCATGATTCACCAAGGGTAACGGCTTATGTTGAAGCAGCCAACGAGAGAGCAAGGCAAGAGAGTTTAGACCGGCTGGATGAAGAGCGTGATATAGCTGCGGCACGATCTGTAATTTATCAACAAGACTTACGCAGATATCATAGCCTCCGGATCAAAACAAGGACGTTCCAGGAGGGCGACTTGGTACTCCGGCTCATCCAAGATCAAACAGATATGCACAAGCTATCCCCACCTTGGGAAGGGCCCTTTGTGGTCAGTAAGAATCTACACAACGGTTCATATTACTTGGAGGACGTTCGAGAACACAAGGACTCACGGACATCAGAAGAGGAGACGAAGAGGCCATGGAACATCGCCCATTTACGGCCATACTATACTTGAGCTACAAGCTCCACTTTATCCTATGTATATATTATGATTAATGAATAAACCGGCACCCTCGGTAAACCGGGGGCTCAGCCCTTTTTTCCACATACAAATATCTTGTGAGGACAACCACGCAAGTTTTATCAGATATTATATTTCAACATATTGGCCGGTTTAAAGTTGATTTTTTGCAGAGTATACACAGAAGCAATAAAACTCTCTAAAGAGCATGAGATCATATCCGATTCAAAGAGAGGATGCTTCAAGATTTACCCACAGGTTCGAGGAACCATGGAGGCCCTCTGGACAGTCGGGTTCACCCGCATTCAGTGATTGGCTAAAATTCTTATGAACAATCAATTTACCCACAGGTTCGAGGAACCATGGAGGCCCTCTGGACAGTCGGGTTCACCCGCATTCAGTGATTGGCTAAAATTCTTATGAACAAACAATTTACCCACATGTTCGAGGAACCATGGAGGCCCTCTGGACAGTCGGGTTCACCCGCATTTAGTGATTGGCTAAAATTCTTATGAACAATCAATTTACCCACAGGTTCGAGGAACCATGGAGGCCCTCTGAAAAGATGGATAATCCACATTCAGTGCTTGGCTAGGCCCTCTGGAAAGATGGATAATCCACATCCAGTGATTGGCTCAATTTTTTATTTGCGGTTCTAACGGCCCTCTGAAAAGATGGATAATCCACATTCAGTGATTGGCTAGGCCCTCTGGGAAAGATGGATAATCCACATCCAAGTGATTGGCTGAACCTTGCTTTGAGCCTGGCAGCTCTTAAAAAGCCTCGACTACATGGTCTTATTTGCAAAATTTGCATCTTTTGGTGTTTGTGTTTTATAACCCTTTAAACCAGAGTGGAACAGCTACAGAAGCTGACCACATATCTATACAGTGAAAAGTCTGGGTCATGAATACCAGCATGAATAAACCGGTGTTCATTATAACCCGGATCATCGATCAGGCAACAAGCCACAAATTTCTGAACAAATTTTTCAGAACAAGATGAACCGGTGTCTGTTATCAAAACCCAGGTTTGTTATTGGATCCATGAAGATCTTCATCAAGAAATTTTTGATATTTACCGGATTAAGAGATTGAGCATATTTGGTCTCAGGTATAAATTTATTTCTGATATAAGTATATACTTGTTTGATATCTTGAGAGAACAATTTAATTTGTCCAGCGGTAAACCGCTAGGACATGTTTTCAGTGTTACTTTTGCAGAAACAGATGATACGCAAGATAAGCAACATCAGACAATGTTAAAATTAGCAAACGTCTAGCACAAGAAAGGCAGAATATCCGGATCAAGGCGGATCATGTTTCAGCTATCCTATTACAAGGCATAGCAAGCCGGACGGATTAAAAAGATTGTTTGAGACTGCAATTACAACAATAAATTCTGAGTTATGCTCCTTCTTGCTGAGACGGTTGGCCATCGGCTTGATCCGGAATGTCTTCGTCTTCTTGAAGCGATTGGAAGTCCGGAACACGCCAATCAATCTTCGTCAAAGCCCGGAAGTACATCTCTTCGTTGATAAGTTCAGAAGGTTCGATATCTGGAGCGAAGGTATGAGGGCGAACCGGTGGGATTAAATTGACGGTGTCATAAACCGGCCGCTCCACCAGCTCGTTTTGCAAGTCATATCCTGGATGATACCTGGATAAATCGGATTCCGCTGCAAGCTTGCTGGCGAGGGGGCGCATCTCCTTCGTCAGGACATGAAGATCCTTTGCGGTAAAAGTGGATCCATCTTCTTTGGTATCAGGGAATCAAGTCAGAGCTTCTTCCGGATCAAGATCCGGGACCCAGGCTTTAGCCCTCGTAAGTGCCAGGAGGGCACCGCCTCGAGCAGGAGATTTTTTAACTTCTTCAAGACGAACCGGCAGAACAGATAACTTCTCCAACGTGCCTTGAATAGTTGTGGGGTCCGGTTTACCGAAGGATGTTGCACTAATGATCCTCTGAGCGCCGGAATACAGCTGCTCGACCAAAGTGTAACATGCCTTAAGTTTCTTCCGAAGGTCATCCCCAAGAAGAGTGACACGGCGCCCTGCATATAAATATCACGGTTAAACCGGCACAGGTAGAAGATTGCAAGGATAAAGCAGGAGTTCAGATTGTACTTACCAAAGATTGCAGAAGTCATCAACTCGATTTGCTGCTTTAAGCCGGTTAACTCTTCAGTCACCGGATTAAGCGCCCCCTCAGCATCTTGAACCCTTTTTTCCAATTCTTTCTTTTGAACTTCAAAAGTGGTCCGCTCTTCTTCAAAGAACTTTTTCAGATGTTCAGCAGTATTTAAACTTACTTGAAGATCTTTCTTGGCTTTTGAAGCGGCAGATTCTGTCTCAGCAAGACGGCTCCGAAGTTCATTGATCTCATCAACGTTCCGGTTTAAATCAGCCTGCAAGCATAATTAAGTGACAAGAAGCAAAAATCAGACAAGTCTCAAGCATACAAACAAGTTGTCTACTTGACACTTGGGGGCTAATGGCAGTTGAAGCAATAAACATCAGCAATTCAAAGTTACAAGTCTCAAGCACAGAAGCAAGTTGTCTACTTGACACTTGGGGGCTAATGGATGATTGAAGTGGCAGCAGAAATTTTTACAAGTATCAAATACATAAACAAGTTATCTACTTGATACTTGGGGGCTAATGTAAAGATCAATTGTTCAAACTATAAAGTTCCGGTTCACCTTCAGTATGCAGCTAAACCGGAACTTGGGGGCTGTTATGGGATAGGAGTATATCACAAGCACAAAGTCAGAAGGAAAGGATTACCGCATATTTCTCCTTCATCAAGTTAACCAAACTTGCTTCATAGTCTCGGCTATTGTGGAGCCGGTTTAGGTACCCAGAATAGATTTCTTGGGCACTCATATCTGCAAGATTGGATACTTCAGTACTCCATTTCCCCTTCTCCTTATATAGCTTCTCCGTTTTAGCCGTATGCTTGGCTAAAACGGTGGGCTCAGCCGGAGCAACGAAAGCAGCCCCAGTCACTACAACTTCTGGAGAAGCAGGTGCAGTTGGTGGAGTCGCAGTGTGAGCCGGATTGGGAGATGCCCGGTTAACTTGAGGAGAGTTGGCCCGGGCAGGACTTGACGGATTGGGGACATCTTCAGCAGTAGGATTCTCGGGCACTGAGATATGATCCGTAGGTGCAGGATCATTAAGAGGAGCTATGGGCTCGCCTTCTGGAGGAACGGTTGTCGCCGGATCAACCGCCGGATCATCTGCAGAAGTCTCAGCAGGGGGTTTGTTTGCCTTTTGTCTTTTGCTAGGCTTTGGCTTGCTGAAAAAGGTTTGCAGAATGAATTAACATTATGAAGCAAAAAGGTAATCATAAACCGGAAATGTTAAAAAGACTTACCATGGGACAGTTTTCAATGGGGGAAGTTGTGTAGCAGATGATTCACCAGAGGAGGATAATGGAGTCTCCTGATAATCAAGATCAGACGGTTTAAGAGTTTTCGGATAAGCCCGGCCTTGGGATGAAGGAGAGTCGGAGAAAGTATCACCTCAGTGCGACGCTTCCGAGCTGGAGATAGAGAAATCCCGGATGATTCCACTGCCAAGCCGCTATGGCGAGTGGTCCGGCGAAGAGCTTCATGTTGTTGTTTCTTCAAAAGAAAATTAGGATCCAATTGAGCATAAGGATGAGAAAATTGGTATTTCCGGACGGTCCGACGACTTTTTTGTGGAAGAGGTTCTGAATCGGAAGAAAGGATAGTTACCTCAACTTCAGCCGGTTTGTCACCTTCTGCCAACTCCTGTGGAAAGTTATCATTAGATACAGATATGAGTACAAGGAAGCAAATCAAAATCGGATTAATTCATACCTCGGAATCCGGATCATCATCCTCAGCATGAGAACTGGAGTCAACAGCCGCTTTCCTTTTCTTATTAGCAAAGGTCTTCCGGCGTGCTTGTTTGCCGGTTTTCTCTTGGGGTTTTCTCTTCCAGAAGGGATCATCAGCCTAGTAAAAGGAAGGAAAGACAATTGAAAGAACGGTTTAAAGAAATGGGTTACAAATACAGGACAAAGCAAAACTAAACTTACCGCAGGCAGCTTATTCTTCTTGTAATACGGTGCTAACCCGACTTTGCTGCAGTCTGCTAAGTAGACGTTGAGCATCTTCTTAGCCGATTCAATAACCTCCGATTCAGATAATTTTTCCTTGGTAAACCGTTGAGGGTCGTCCGGTTTACCAGAGTATTGGCACATCAACTGTGATCGCCGACTCAAGGGAAGGATACTCCAAGACAACCAGCAGCGCATAAAATCGGTTCCAGTCAAACCATTGGCCATGAAAGCTTTCAGTCTAGAGAGCTGTGATGCAAACCGGGTCCGCTGGACAGAGCTGAGTCGTTGCGGCAGAGGATGATCCTCCGGAATACGGTGCTCACGATAACCCGGCAGAGGGTTCTTCCCTTCAGGAGAAGTATCAACGTAGTAGAACCATGATTTGTTCCACTCCTTTGGATGCGTGTGTAAAGCGGCATGAGGGAAGACAGCGTCCGTCCTTTTCTGGATACTAACACCACCGAGTTCCTGATGCGGTCCGCTGGTGAACTCCGTGCGCCGGTTCAGGTGAAAGAAGTCCCGGAATAGATCAACAGACGGCTCTTCTTGCAGATACACCTCCGAAAATAATTGGAAGTCACAGATATTTGAAATAGAGTTGCGCTCAATATCCTGAGGATGGAGTTGGAAGGCAGCTAGAATGTCCTGGAAAAACTTTGAACCGGGGGGGGGGGGTGAAGCCTAGAGATATGTGATCAAAGAAAACAATAACCTCCCCTTGCCTGGGAGTAGGAGGGCATTCATTTCCTGGAGCCCGCCACTTCAAAACAGATCGAGGACCTAAAGTACCAATTTCAGAAATTTTGACCAAGTCTTCTTCCGTGATGATGGAAGGGACCCAATCACAAGAGACAAACTGCTTGGCCATAGCAATGGAAGGACAAGTACTGAAAAAGATAAAGTGCAAAAAACGGATTATGCGGGTACAGCAGTATAAACCGGAAGATATCTACGAAAGTTACGCAACGGTTTAGACAGAGGACTAATGATATGGTTAAACCGGCAATAACAGGGAGCTACGTCATTACCGGTTCACGACAGCAAAAGAGGAACAGCTAAACCGTTACGTTCAACTTCAATTTTTTTACAGGAACAAGCATAACAGTATAAACCGGAGTATACCTAATGGATCTACAATGGAGAAGAAACAGTTTCTTTGTAAACGGCTAAAGTGGAACAGATCTGGGCGCGCAAAGAAAAGAAAGGAAAAATAAGTACAAGAAAATACGGGAAGAAACACAAGGGTCTTTTGCGGAGCAGGTGAATCTACAGGATAAGTATAAGTGGCGAGATCTAAAGCAAATACTAGTGGAAGATCTATTAACAGGGCATAAAGGTCAAAAACTTTCTACGAAGCGAGCGTTTAAGAGGAACAGGATGAAGCTTTCGTTGAAAGCCCTAATGGCGGAGGAACAGGGAAGAACCCTAGAGGATGCAGATCTATAACGAGGAAGAAAAGACATACCTGAACAATGGAGGACAGCGGCGGAGTTCTCTGGTCGAATCAGGTTGATGCAGCGGCCAGGAAGGTCTTGACTCGGCGAGGCAACGGCGGCGCTTCAAGCTCGGGCGTCAATGGCGTCTTGAAGCTCGGGCGGCAGACGGAGGAAGAAGAGGCGAGAAGAAGAAAGAACGAAGGGGGACGGCGATATTTATAAGAGAAAGACAGAGGTGAAGCGACAGATGCGGGATTCGAGGGGGCAAAGATCGGATAAAGATCCCTTTTGACGCCTCGATTTTCGGGATAACCATTAAACAAAGCTACAGTACAGCTCGCAGCGTTAAATGCGGAGATGATGTCACGGTCAGATTCAATGATTCTCGAAGATGACATCAGAGCCGGTTAACAAAAATGAGAAAACACAGAAGAAAATTATACAAGACAAGGGAGATTGATATGAACAAGTTCAAATCATTCTGGGGCCTAATGTCAGGGATATTACTAGCAGGTATGAACCGGCTAGTGTAAACCGGCTTAGCTGCAATATACTTGGTTGTAATATTTATTAAAGGCTACGGCCCATAAAATCTTTGGGCCCATGTATAGAGTTATGGTTTGTAAACCGCCAAGCGATGTAACTTGAGAGATAAGGAAGAAAGGACAGAGACCGAGGCGGACACAAGTATGAGCAGGCCTCGGGACTCTGTAAACCGGACCTGGCGTCACCTCTATATAAAGGGACTTCCCGGCGATGGTTCAGGGACAAGCAAGAATCAACCCGTCGAGACTACAGGCAAGCGATCCGCTCCTTGTAAACCGACGCCCAAGCAATACCAAACCAACTAGACGTAGGCTTTTACCTTCATCGAAGGGGCCGAACTAGTATAAACTTTCTGTGTCCTTTGTGTGCTATGAACCCCTTCAAGCTAACCCATGCGATGGTTCCATCATCAAGTCCGCTAAACCAGACATCTGCCGTGCTAATTCCACGACAGGTCCCGAAGCGATTTCTATAGTTGTTGAACCCCAGGGTGCGCTTACGTGTCAGTTATCAGCACTCGCGGTTTTGGCCGATTCTGGCCTGTTTTGTGGACTATTACTCACTGTTTGGGGTGCTGGAGCGGTTTTGGCCGATTTTGGCCTCTTTCGTGGACTAGTACTCACTGTTTTGGGGTCCCGCAGTGATTTTCAATATTGACGAACCCCGGGGTGCCTTTACATGTCGGTCATCAACACTCGCGGTTTTGGCCGATTCTGGCCTTTTTTTTGTGGACTATTACTCATTGTCTTAGGGTCCCGGAGTGATTTCCAGGATTTACGAACCCAGGGGTGTGTTTTTCGTGTTGGTCATCAGCACTCGCGATTTTTGTCGATTCTGACCCGTTTGGTGGACTATTACCCACCGTTTTGGGGTCCTAGAGTGATTTCCACAACTGACGAACCCCGGGGTACGTTTTCGTGTCGGTCATCAACACTCAAAGTTTTGGC
>LR738716.1:10091400-10135981 GCA_902687465.1 Secale cereale
TCAACACTCACAGTTTTGGCTAATTCTGACCCGTTTCATGGACTATTACTCACAGTTTTGGGGTCCCGAAACGATCACCATAGTTGTTGAACCCCAAGGTGTGCTTACGTGTCGGTCATCAACACTCGCAGTTTTGGCCGATTCTGGCCCGTTTCGTCGACTATTACTCACCGTGTTGGGTTCCCGGAGTGATTTCCACGATTAACGAACCCCGGGGTGCGTTTACGTGTCGGTCCTCAACACTCACAGTTTTGGCTGATTATGTAACGTTTCGTGGACTATTACTCACCGTTTTGAGGTCCTGGAGTGATTTCCACGATTAACGAACCCCGGGGTGCGTTTACGTGTCGGTCATCAACACTCACAGTTTTTTGTCGATTCTGGTCCGTTTCGTGCAATATTACTCACCGTTTTGGGGTCCCAGAGCGATTTCCACGATTGACGATCCCCGGGGTGCGTTTACGTGCCGGTCATCAACACTCACAGTTTTGGCCAATTCTGACCCGTTTCATGGACTATTACTCACAGTGCTGGGGTCCCGAAACGATGACCATAGTTGTTGAACCCCAAGGTGCGCTTACGTGTCGGTCATCAACACACGCAGTTTTGGCCGATTCTGGCCCGTTTCGTTGACTATTACTCACCGTGTTGGGTTCCCGGAGTGATTTCCAAGATTAACGAACCCCGGGGTGCGTTTACGTGTCGGTCCTCAACACTCACAGTTTGGGCCGATTATGTAACGTTTCGTGAACTATTACTCACCATTTTGAGGTCCCGGAGTGATTTCCATGATTAACGAAACCCAGGGTACGTTTACGTGTCGGTCATCAACACTTGAAGTTTTCGCCGATACTGGAACGTTTCGTGGACTATTACTCACTGTTTTGGGGTCCCGGAGTGATTTCCCCGATTGAAGAACTCTAGGGTGCGTTTACGTGTCGGTCGCCAACACTCACAGTTTTTGTCGATTCTGGTCCGTTTCGTGCAATATTACTTACCGTTTTGGGGTCCCAGTGTGATTTCCACGATTAACGAACCCCTGGGGGCGCTTAGTTTTGCTTATTGAATGCTCAAACTGGAGTCCAACCAAATCTCCATGTCAAGATGAGTCCTATAATTAAGATATTTTGAAATGTTTTGTTTATATTTTAAACCATTGAATTTTGGCATGACTTGTGCTACAATATGTAGGAAATGTTGTCGTTTGACGATGACGATAGGATCCCGGTGTGCGACTGATGTGGCGACGACCGAGGTCAGTGCGAAAAGCCACACATGGTAGACGATTGATGCTTCAGTGTTAAGCTCGATGAGGCCTTCGATTTTGAGACGGTATGCAACACGGCAAGTCTTGTTTGGTAATTAAGCATGACTTATGCCTTCTTTTCAGCGTGTAATTTTCATCTTTTACAATTCGACTAGCTTATCCCATGCCATGCAAGACGTTATGTCTTGGAGCATCTGGATTTCGAAGATCATGAAAGTATGGAGACAAAGAAAATTCATATCAGGACCCATCATGATTATGATTTTCTTGTAAAGCTATACAATTCGGAGAGCGTAACCCATTTTGGTTGCTCGAACTGGAGAGCACTGTGCAAGGCATATGATTTTCAGGAGGGTATGTATGTCACCTTTGACCTTGGTGATGATGACGATGGCATGTCGTTCCTTGTTGATACGCTTCCAGTTCTACCTCTATGTGAGTTTCTCAAACATATTTATTAAGTAATTTATATTGTTTATTTCAAAATAATTGACAGCTTATTTCCATTAACAACTTATTTCCATTCTTCAAGAGATGTACGGAAGATGGTAGACATAACCGACTACACTGATGGTGCAGAATTAACTTGTCAGAAGAAAAATCATCTTGTCTCATTACTTTCTTATTTTGAGCGTTACAATACCTATTCTAAAACTCCTGCACATTATGGTCAATACGTGCCACTAGTGCACATGTTGAACTACGGTAACATCCATGGAGATGTCATGGTAAGATTTGTGCCTGATCATCTTTTGCATAAATTCTTCTAAAACTAAACTACATTACTAACTACGAAGGTATTACTATGTTTTTCAACAGAAAATCCCTTCGCATTGTGTGCCTCATCTGATGTTTCAGAAATGTCACCTTAATGTTTTGAGCTTATCACCGTACTCGTCAGGTCATCATCCTACGCATAATTGTCCACACCGGATTTCTAAAACCAATGAAGACATGACAATCAAAGATTGGAAGAAATGTATGGTCAATCGTATTAGGGAGCTACATGGAAGCGACATTGTGCGAAAGCCAAGAATTGGAGACAGGATAATCTGCATTCTCCATAATGGAGAGTCGGGGCCTATCTTGTTTTATGCTATTTCACCTTAGAGAGGGTGTACTTAATTAAGTCTGGCTACTCATGATCATGTGCTAAGAAGTTGTTAGATGACTATGATGATGATGATCATGAGTAGGACTTGTTATTATGACAACGAGTAGAAGTTGTGAGATGACGATAATGCTGAGTACGACTTTTTTATTATGACAACGACGATGATGATTTATTATTAATTATGATGATGCATTGTTATATGAGCATGCACAGAGATAAGAGAGGACACTTCTCTCTATTAGCTAGCTAACACAATATATGAAACCCCTAAATTAACCCTACAAAACCCCCAAACCCCCTCCCCCCTTTTAGAAAAAAAAAACAAAAACCCTAGCCCCATGAACTGCTGACGCGTGGAAGCTTATTTGTCCCGGTTGGTGTTACCAACCGAGACAAAAGGCCCCCCTGCCTGGGCAAGCCGCAATTGCCACGTGGAGGCCCATCTGTCCCGGTTGGTATAAGAATAGGGACTAATGGTCTAGGGCATTTGTATCGATCGTTTAGTCATGGTTCCCCAACCGAGACAAATGGCCCTTTTTGCACTAGTGTTAGGTACTGTTGTGAATTCATTATAAATTCATATTGGTGTAATATATACTGTATTCCAACTTCTCTATGGTTCATACCCTCCAATACTACTCATAGATTCATCAAAATAAGCAAACAACACATAGAAAACAGAATTTGTCAAAAACAGAACAGTCTGTAGTAATCTGTAACTCTCGAATACCTCTGTAACTCCAATAATTCTAAACTAAATTGGTGGACGTGAGGAATTTGTCTATTAATCTTCTAAAAAAAGAATCAACTTAAAAGCACTCTTTTGTAAAAGATGACAGATAATCTCGTGAGTGCAAAGTTTATGTTTGTTTACAGCAAGATCACGTTAACTTTCACCCAATTCTCCCCAAAGGTTCTAGTTGGCAGTTTATTGAAACAAAAGCTATAAAACATGATTACTACAGTATCTTAATCATGTGAACACACAAAAATATTGGGTTGTCTCCCAACAAGCACTTTTTTATGCCTTTTAGCTAGGCATGATGATTTCAATGATGCTCGCATAAAAGATAAGAATTGAAACATAAAGAGAGCATCATGAAGAATATACCTAGCACATTTAAGTCTAACCCACTTCCTATGCATAGGGATTTTGTGAGCAAACAACTTATGGGAACGATAATTAACTAGCATAGGAAGGCAAAGCAAGAATAACTTCAAGATTTTAAGCACATAGAGAGGAAACTTGATATTATTGCAACTCCTACAAGCATATATTCCTCCCTCATAATAATGTTCAGTAGCATCATGAATGAATTCAACAATATAACCATCACATAAAGCATTCTTTTCATGATCCACAAGTATAGAAAAAATTACTACTCTCCACATAAGCAAAATTCTTCTCATTCGGAATAGTGGGAGTGTCATAAGAAACTCGAATACTATAAAATGTTTCCACATTAAAAGAGTAATGTTCAGAAAAAGGGTAATCATAATCATGACATGTTTTGTAAATATAATCATCACAACTTTTAATAACATAAGTATCATCTCAATAATTATCATAAGTAGCAACTTTGTTCTCGTCATAATCAATTGAAACTCTTCCAAGATAGTGGAATCATTAATAAATAAAGTCGTGACTTCTCCAAATCCACTTTTATAATTATCACAATAAGATTTAACATCCTCCAAAATAGTGGGATCATTCCTTCCTAAAGTTGACACTCTTCTAAACCCACTTTCATCAATTAATTAATATAATCATCATAAATAGGAGGCATGCTATCATCATAATAAATTTGCTCATCAAAACTTTGGAGACTAAAAATATCATCTTCATTAAACATAGCATCCCCAAGCTTGGGACAAATATTGATTGCAGCAAATAAATTCTCAAACATGTCATTCTCATCAAACATAGCATCCCCAAGCTTGGGACTTTTCATATCATAAGCATAATCACTCTCATCATTAATAGTATGGGTAGCACCAATAGTATAGCAATTATCATCATCACAAAGAGTAATAGGAGGAACATCATTTGGGAAGGATACCTTTTTACCTTTGATTCTCCATCTGTTATTTTTCATCTTCACATTAAGTATGGGTTTAATCCTCTTTTTGGAGCTCCTTATTAATGAGATTGGTTGAATAGAAGGCTCCTCTACGTTACCTGATTGATCATAAGAAAGAATAGGATGATATTGGGAAATCTCTTCCTTTTCATTAGTATTCTCTTCATCTTCTATTTGTTTTCTTGTCTTTATGTAATTGGTAATATAAGGATTTTCAATGCAGTTCACTGCACAATACATATAAATTTCCTCTAGATCAAAATCAAGAACTTTATCAAGGACAAATTCTGGAATATCCTTAGTTATACATTTCATTTCTTCATAACCCACAAGCAAACTAAGTTCATTATAATGCGCAAGGTAAATCAAGTCATCACAACTTTTTTAGACGATACGTTCATCAAACAATTTGCATTGGAGATTTAAATGATCACGTTCATTGCAAATTTCACAAGGATGGCAAACAAATTTTAAATTTTCAGAACAAACATCTAGCCTCTCTTGCAACCATATAGTTTCTAAATACTTATGCCTCTTGCAAAATCTATCTTCCCTATTTGGTTTGTACTGGCAAACTCTATGCACTCCACAAAAGTTGACATGCTTATAAGAGACATTTTCATCATGACTAGTGCAATCATCATAAGTACTATGGATATTCAAAGAGCTCATACTAACAACATTTCGATCATGCTCATCATTCAAAGATTTAGTGCCAAACATTTTAACGCATTCTTCTTCTAGTACTTAGGCACAATTTTCCTTTCCATCATTTCCACGAAAGACATTAAAAAGATGAAGCATATGAGGCAACCTCAACTCCATTTTTTTTAAATATTATAGACTAAACTAGTGATAAAACAAGAAACTAAAAGATTAAATTGCAAGATCTAAAGATATACCTTCAAGCACTCACCTCCCCGGCAACGGCGCCAGAAAAGAGCTTCGTTCACGGGATGTGAGTGTTGCTTACCTAGCCTCCCCAGCAACGGCGCCAGAAAAGAGCTCGATGTCTACTACGCAATCTTCTTCTTGTAGACGTTGTTGGGCCTCCAAGTGCAGAGGTTTCTAGGACAGTAGCAATTTTCCCTCAAGTGGATGACCTAAGATTTATCAATCCGTGGGAGGCGTAGTATGAAGATGATCTCTCTCAAACAACACTGCAACCAAATAACAAAGAGTCTCTCGTGTCCCCTACACACCCAATACAATGGTAAATTGTATAGGTGCACTAGTTCGGTGAAGAGATGGTGATACAAATGCAATATGGATGGTAGATATAGGTTTTTGTAATCTGAATATATAAAAACAGCAAGGTAACTAATGATAAAAGTGAGCACAAATGGTATTGGAAATTTGGAATGCTTCGAAGCAAGGCCTAGGGTTCATACTTTCACTAGTGCAAGTTCTCTCAACAAGGATAACATAATTAGATCATATAACAATCCCTCAACATGCAAAAAGAGTCACTCCAAAGTCACTAATAGCGGAGAACAAACGAAGAGATTATTGTAGGGTACGAAACCACCTCAAAGTTATTCTTTCTGATCGATCTATTCAAGAGTCCGTAGTAAAATAACACGAAGCTATTCTTCCCGTTTGATCTATCCTAGAGTTTGTACTAGAATAACACCTTAAGACACACATCAAACAAAAGCCTAATGTCACCTAGATACTTGATACGTCCAAAACGTATCTATAATTTCTGCTTGCTCCATGCCACTTTTGGGTGATATTGCTATGATATTCATACACTTCCATACACTTTTGATCATATTTGGACTAACCTACTAATCCAGTGCACCCCGGTGCCAGTTTCTGTTTTCGGCTGTTTTTGTATTCCAGGTTTTCACATTACGAGAGCTGCCAGGAAAAATCCAGAAAAATTATATAAAAAATCAGCGTTCCGGAAACTTCCTTGCGACCGAAGGACAGCCGGGGGGGGGCCACCAGGGCTCCAGGCGCCCTGGCGGCGCCCCCCCCCCCCCCCCTGGGCCGCGCCGGGGGGGCGCCTGGGCCCCCCGAGCCCCGTCTGGTGCCCCCCTTTGGCATATATTTAGAGCTTCCTTCGAAACCCTCAGGACAGGAACTCTTTTTCGCGATCTCATCTCTGTTCCGCCGCCGCCGCCGCTTCCAAGATCGAGAGCACCAGGAGAACTCTTCCCGGCACCCTGCCGGAGGGGAGGATCCACTACAAGAAATATGTCAAATTATGACCTTTTGTTAGTGACCCTGGAAGAATTGGTCATAGATCTATGACCATTTCAGACCAATTGGTCAAAAGCTGTTCGGGGGGCTCCAAACCCTAAACTATAACGACCATTTTGGTCAGAAAGGTCATAATTTCCTTACACGAAATGGTCACAAAGCAGATAGCACTGGTTCGCTGCCTTATTTCTAGCTGTTCATGACCAATATAGATGGTCATAACCTTGAAAATTGTGGTGGGTTGCTACGACTAGGCGCCACCTCATCAGTTTTGCCTATGTGTCATGTCCATGTGGCAGTTTTTGCCCTAGGTTGTGAAGCAACCTATATTTCTGTCATTCCCAAAATTCCCCAAAAAATCTCATAAATTCTTTGGGTCATATCTTCGTCAAATATGTAAAAAACCTTCCTTGCCTAGTTCAAAAATAATTCAAAAATATTCATTTTCCTATTCTATTCAAAAAAACACTTTGTGAAGGAAGTACCACTTTGGCATGTCCAAATGGTATCCATTTTCTACAGTGCTTTCCTATGCCCAAATAACTATCCTCCACCAAATGCCAGCTCAATCCATTCATTATTTTGAGCCCATCTTCAACATTCGTATTTATGTCCAATGTGGTACTTTGCAAAGCAAGTACCACCTAGACTCCTCCTTTTGAGCTGAAAATTTGTGAAGACGGTCTTCTTAGTAACTGATCATCCTCAACCAAAACTCACGCCCATTAGCCATGTGCATTTTCTGTACCGCTAATCAAACACTTGGCTGCTAATTCATGTTTGAGCATCGATCGGTCTCCTCGTGAGAATCTTATGTTGTAATTTTCTTCCTAGCACCTACCTGGGGAGTGGCCAACACACTAGACATGCCTAGGCCGCCCAGAACACATGGCAAAGCCACAGTCACGCGGTGACCATGCAGCGAGCATGCGAGTTTACGCGCTCTAGAGTTGGGGCCCTCGACCACCGCCCAAACCTCGACGTATCGCCACCAAACCATGTATTTATGATTAAATAGGTACTTATGTACCTAGAAATGATTTTTGGAAAAAATAAATAGCAAACTATGAGGCAGTCGCAGTTCAAATTTGACCCGCTTCCAGCTGAATCGGCGGAAATTTGTCTTTTTCACGAGAGGTGGATCAAAACTTTTTACACCCAACCATTTTGTCAATTGTGCATTAAATATGTCCTAGTATTTTAGAAAATTGATTTGGTCAAATTTTGCAACAATTATTTGGGAGGTCCTTCACAAAAAAACCTCCTTTTGGGCACTCGAAAAATGGAAAATGAATTTTTCGTCCAAAGAAAATGAAAACTTCCTTAGGCAACATTGTTTGCCATTCCAAGATGCACCCTTGTGCACAATATGAGATCATTTGAATAAACTATGACATGAATGTGGCCATAGGATTGATCATTTGGCTCGAAAGCCATGAATCTTCACGCATGATAGCTCATTTCTGAGAACACTTTTTAAATAGAATTGCCGTATTACAAGTTTATTATTTTTCCTGCTAACTTGGTCATATATAATGACACCATGCGAAGGTGTTCCAATTTTTTGATTTTTTTTTTATTTTTTTATGCCCGTTTCAAAATGCGGTCAAAACGGCGGGAATGACCGTTCCTAGCTAGTGGTTGAATCTTGGAATTTTTTTGGGGTTTCTCTGATTAAATAGATACTTATGTACCTACAAATGATTTTTGGAAAAAATAAAAAGCAAACTACGAGGTAGCTACAGTTCAAATTTGACCCGCTTCCAGCTGAATCGGCGGAAATTTGTCTTTTTCACGAGAGGTGGATCAAAACTTTTTACACACAACCATTTGGTCATTTGTGCATTAAATATGGCCTAGTATTTTATAAAAATGATTTGGTCAAATTTTGCAACAATTATTTGGGAGGTCCTTCACAAAAAAACCTCCTTTTGGGCACTCGAAAAATGGAAAATGAATTTTTCGTCCAAAGAAAGTGAAAACTCCCTTAGGCAACATTGTTTGCCATTCCAAGATGCACCCTTGTGCACAATATGAGATCATTTGAACAAACTATGCTATGAATGTGGCCATAGGATTGATCATTTGGCTTGAAAGCCATGAATCTTCACGCATGATAGCTCATTTCTGAGAACACTTTTTTATAAGAATGATTGTATTACAAGTTTATATTTTTTTTCTGGTAACTTGGTCATATATAATGACACAATGCGAAGGTTTTCCTATTTTTTGATTTTTTTTGAATTTTTTATGCCCGTTTCAAAATGCGGTCAAAACTGCGGGAATGACCGTTCCTAGCTAGTGGTTGAATATTGGTATTTTTTTGGTGTTTCTATGATTAAATAGATACTTATGTACCTAGAAATGATTTTTGGAAAAAATAAAGAGCAAACTATGAGGCAGCTACAGTTCAAATTTGACCCGCTTCCAGCTGAATCGGCTGAAATTTGTCTTTTTCACGAGAGGTGGATCAAAACTTTTTACACCCAACCATTTGGTCAATTATGCATTAAATATGTCCTAGTATTTTAGAAAAATGATTTGGTCAAATTTTGCAACAAATATTTGGGAGGTCCTTCACAAAAAAACCTCCTTTTGGGCACTCGGAAAATGATTTAAAATAGCTAGAAAGATCTGAAATGCATACAAATTGGTCCTTATCCATAAAATGTGGTCTAAGTCTAGTGAAAATTTGTGTGGTGCCCTTTTGCAAAATATTTTTGATAGCCGCTTCACAAAATCCCTCTATTTTAAATCATTGATTTTTCGAACCAATGAGAACTCTTCCCACGGATCGATGACATGGCGCCCATCCATCCATCCATCCATCTCTCCACCCCACATCCATCCATCCATCTATCTACAAAAAAATAAAAGAAAAAGAACCCCACCCGCAGCCCAAACCCTAGCTCAGATCCCCCATCGCACCCCTCCTCCCTTGTCCCCATCTCCTCGCCTCCGCCGCCATCTCCTGCACCACTCCTCGTCGCCAACCTCGCCGCCGCCACCTCCTCCCCATCCCCTGCAACACTCCCTAATCCCTCCTTCGGCCCCATCCCCGGCCATTCCCACTTCAACCACCCCTCCATCCTAGTCGTTGCTCTCTCTCGGTTCAGTGAGATGGGATCCACTCCCGCAGCCGCCGCTCCACCCTCACTGTCGACGACCCATTCCGCTGGCGCACACCACCGCGCCCTCCCCTCACCCTGGCCCCCAGTCGGGCAGTACGAGGTGGCCGCAGCCTTGCCCACTCCGATCTGGATCCATGGTGCACTCCTTCCTCCCTCTGGATTTCATCTCGGGCGCGGAGGAGGAGGAGGAAGCGATGAAGAAGATCTTCGGCGCCAAGAAGAGCCAGGACCCGCCGCCGTCCATCCAGGACGCCACCGACCGGGTACGCACGCATCCTATCTTTGATTCGATTCTGTGGTAGCTAGGGTTGGATTCGATCCCCTTCTCACCGAATGAATCCATGGCTTCTCTGAATCCATGGCTGCTCAAGCAGCTCGCCGCCACCACGTCCGCCGCCGCGGCCGCGCTCAGGGCGCCGTGGCCTCCTCCCCGCTCGCCGCCCTCCTCGCCGCCTCCAAGGTCAACAAGGCGGCACGCGCGTGGTGGTGGTGGCCCGCTACGAGGAGATCCTCGGGGATGACCATCAGACCATGCGCTTCCTCCACAAGAGGACCAAGCCGTCCCACAGCCCCATCCACTTCCGCGCACCGGCCAAGATCCTCTGCTAACCCGGTAGACTCGACTTTAAACAATTTTTAGATACATATATGCATTTCTTTCTCTTTTGGACACAACAGCTCCCTTGTTTTGGATTGTGCTGTCGTGTGCGTGTCCATATTCAGTAGGTCTTCAGCCGTTATTGATCCATAGAATTCTTCCCCATTTTTAAGGAGAAAATAGAGAATTTGTACAAAGGTTTCACTGTCAGAATCAGTTTAACTAGAAGCACTGTACTGGCAGTTGATATATACGTGATGCGTCATCCTCCAGTTAGAGATTGAGATGCCAGCAATTGTTCAAACTAGATGAAGCCATTTTGTTCTTGGTTAGTTATTTCCTTGAGAGAGTTGTTCCGCAAACTAGGCATCAAGGAAGCTCAATTGTAGTATCCTCAACTTAAACAATTCATTCATGAGGTCTCTCGTTTTCTCCACGACTTGCAGATATTATATTCTTACAGTCTTTCTGACTTCAGTATAAGATTGCTGCTGTTAAACTTTGATGCTACCAGTCATTAATTAATATTGCAGTAGCAGATGATTATTGCTAGCCAGCAAGATACTGTCCAGATGCTTATTGCCTCATGTTGGGAATGCAATCCCAAATGTCATTCATACAAGAGTTATAGTTGGCATGTTAATTAGCTTTAGCAGTCGCAACTTGCAAGTTGCGACTGCTGCTGTTGTTGTTTTCAAATGGGCTGATGATCATGGCTATCCTTGCCAGTGAAACGGGCCTTTTCACTGCTTCTTTGCACATTCCGGACCTTTTCACTACGCTCAATTCAGTTTCTACAACACTATAAAATGCTAGTCGAGCAATCTTTTAGAAAGCATAATGCTAGTGGGATCTACTCGGTTCATGCTTACTTTGGTCTGCATGATAGTCCTATATGAAGTGCAATTTTGTACTGCTTTCTTCAAGGTTTAGGGGTCCAGGCATATGGCTCACTGTTCGTACTGTCCCAATGCAGCAGCTTCAGCTTCGCCTGCTAGTCGTCTGCGCTGGATGCCGTGCCCACGGCCACTGGTGGCCCCGAGGACGACACCCAGGCTCAAAGCATATGAGGGCGTGTCGCCACCATACAATAGGACCAAGCGCATGGTCGTCCCTGACGCGCTCAAGTACGTCGGTGTTGGACTACCTTCTAGATCTCGGCGCGCGTCTTGTATGTGTGTTTGATGTTGACGTCGCTTGTGGTTTTGCAGGGTTCTAAGGCTGCAGCCTGGGCACAAGTACTGCCTCCTCGGCCAGCTCTCCAAGGAGGTCGGATGGAACTACGCCGACACCATCAGGGTGAGCTATTTCATTGTGCTGTTTCTTCAGTGCTCACTAGTTGCTAGTGTTCGGCTGCTACCAGTGGGTTAAGATTAGTCTTTTATAATTGTTTTCTTGAGGATGAGTTACTGGGTCTGATCAGGCCGTGACTCCAAATTATAATTGTTTTCTTGAGGATGGGCAATCTTGTATAGCTGAAAGTGATACATTCTTTGAAAACTCAGCTTCTACTATTCACCTTGTAGATTTTTTATTCTGCAACATATTTGGTTTTGTCATAAAATGGTTGGATTATTCTCAAGAAGTACACAGGGTAACCCTCCAGTGCGAGAAAATTATCTTGCGGTCTTAATATTGTCTGATTAAAAAATTGGTCATGCTCACGAGCAATATATATGCACTTGGTCGGTTCATTGTTAGCAGTTTAGCTACACAAACTGACTGACATTGCACAATAAAATGTAGCAGATTTGATAACAATCCTTCTTTCTCTCGTATAGAAGTACATGATATCTAACGTGAGCAAAATCATTGCGTAAATATAGGTACATCGTGTGACTAATTTACATAGAACACTGAAACTCGACCCCATGCATTCAGTTTCAGAACTTGAAACTAACCTGTTGAAACTAACCTGACTGGTAGCTTCCCTGGCTTCCAGTTTACAACTTCCAGGATATCAATGATTCATTCTCAAGTTGCTGCCTGGCAGCTACAAGTCGCCTTTTTCTGGAATTTTCATGTTCTTTTTGTGTGTGTATTTGCCTTCCTCTTCGATTTTGAGCTTGTGATTGAGGTTAATTGATGGTGGTGGTTGCGCGATTCAGATGTTCGGGATGGCGAAGAAGGAGATGGATTACCGGATCGAGCTTTCCAACCGGTGAGTGATGTGCCTTCTAGCTGCTGTACTACCACCAGTTGACCACCTGGGTGGGGCTTGTGAGATCAAATCGCTGGTTGATGCAATGAACCAACTCCGTAGTTTTTGTTAATTATGTAGTTATATACATTGAGGGATGCCATTGTCTGCGAAAAAAGAAATTGCTTGCACTTGTTAGACGGATGAGGAGCCTAAAGTAGCTTGACAATTATAAGCCTGGTGTTTAGTGTTTTTACTGCTTCAGTGATTTCCTTGCGAACGGCTATTCCTTCAGCTATTCCTTCAACAACGAGGGATCTTTCTAATTTAGTTATTGCTAGAATAATTCATCGACTTAATTGTATAGCTCTTTATTGTTCTTTTCCAGGTATTCTATTTATGCTCCATTCCGAAATCTATTGTGCACGGCCAAGTCCATGAGGCAAAGCGCTCACTGCTCGACTATTTGTTTACTGAATTGGGAGCAGCAAAGGCAAGATATTCGAAACAAGCTGAAGTCCTTTTGATTCTTGATTTCTAGCATACACATGCAACCTGATTGGTGATGTTAATGTAGATATGATGTAGGTTCAATGCTTACAATTTTTTGATGTGATGCATGTTACATTTTGAAATATGAAGATGCTCTATCACTATTTCTGGCAATCTGGCATATCATAACAGTCTTACCCCTAGTTCTGTCACTAGCATACAGTACAGTTTTAGATAAAAGGGGGGCATATCATTTGCTCTATAAAATGGATTGTTTATTAATTTATTTGGACTTGCACACATTAGGTAAGGAAGGATCGCCAATCTGGGTGTCCAAATGATAGTAAAACCTAGGCTCTTGCACGGTTCTTGGATTTATTTTTAGCATATATTACCCATATCGAGACTGAACATGTGGCTTTTTTTCTCATCTATAGGAGAGTTATGTGCTAATTTTTTTGAAGAAGCTGGAAGTCCAAGTCAACGACTTGCTTTATATGTTTGTTGTAATGCCGTATTTTCTGGGAATTTGGATGTATTGTTGATCTTGCTGAGAATTTAGTGTATATTTGCTTGCTGAACTTATTATTCAAATGCTAGGATATATGTACAAATCCTTGGAATATTATTCTATGTTTATTTGAAATGTATTCTTGGATTGAAAGTGGTCAAAAAGAGAATATATTGGTATTGAATTTGGGTTGAATCTATGTCTGTGCTGTAAATTGTATTTGTAACAAAGAGGCGTGGCCTAAATTAAAAACTGGCCGAAATGTCTATTGGACCAAATGAAAAACTGGTGGAAATGGCTACAGCCCAAAAAGAATGGATCGCAAAGAGGCCAAGGCCCAAAAATTGGATTGCAAAAAGGCCAAGGCCCCAAATTTAAAGGCACTGTAAAAAATCGTGAGGCCCAAATTTAAAATGGACCGCAAAATGCCCAAAGCAGTTGACCAAAATTGGCAGGAAAAAAAACATAAATGGGCTGAATTAACGGGCTCGGCCCATATAGACACCTAATCGGACCGGGCTGAATCTTATCAGTGACCTTTTCAATTGGTCGCAATTTTGCCACGTCAGATTGCCACGTCGAATCCGACGTGGCCTGGGCAGACATCCAATGACCAAAACAAAAGGTCATTGGTTCAACGACCTTTTGTTTTGGTCAAAAACGTCTACGACCTTCTCACAGAGAAGGTCGCTATAGTCAGTTTATGACGGCCAGCTTTTGACCTTATGTTTTTGGTCACAAAAAGGTCACAAATGGAAATTTGTGACCATTCAGTGACCAATAATGGTGGTCACAAGTTGACATATTTCTTGTAGTGATCACCATCGGGAGCCTCTCCACCACCATGGACGCCTCCCGGATGAGTTGTGAGTAGTCTCCCTTGGACCATGAGTCCATGACCAGTAGCTATGTGATGTTCTCCTCCCGTTCTTGTGCTTCACTAATTAGCCCTCGTGAGCTGCCCTACATGATCGAGGCACATATGTAATCCTTATGCTGTTGCTATGTTGAGTTTGCTAGGATCCGATGGATTATGAGATTATGTTCAGATTGTTCTTGAGTAATATATTTGATCTACCTCTTTTATATTTATGTTCATAAGTAATTCTTGCATGTTCTCCGTTCTTATTTATTGCTTTGGCCAAGTAATGCGTAGTGACTCCAAGAGGGAACGTTATGCTCGATTGTGGGTTCATGCCCCTCGATGACTAGCTTGAGTGACAGAAACATGAGTCTAGGGGATGTGATGTTGCCACAAGGGGGAAAACAACGGTGCTTGTGCTCGCGGGTGCAAGGATTGTTTACTTTACGCAAAGTTCTTTTAATGCAGTTGTATGTTGCTCTGAGTTTACACTATGGGTGGGACTCGCAACTTAATACCAGCGAGATGTTCTGGATAGATATCTCAAGGTGGATGATTAGTAGTAGATATTGATGGATTTCGGTCTACTTACTTTGGCGTACCGCCCATGCTTTGAACCTCAACCTTTCTTGCAATGTAGTCAGCATTGGTTTGCGTTCGTGGTCCTGTCAATTGCCCAGCTGTAATTCGTTTACCTCACATAGTTGTTTTATCGTCTTTTGGGAGAGAGACATCACTAGTGAACATCATGAGACTCCGGTCCATATTACCATCATTGATCACATCCGCTATTTACTTTTCGCTATTACTTACTATTGCAAACATTATCTATCACTACTATCATTGCTTTTAATCCTTTGTGAACTACAAGGCTGGAGGGATTGACAACCTCTCTGTACTCGTTGGGAGCAAAGTTATTTGTATCTGTGTGCAGGTCCACGTTGATTGCTAATATCTGGCGCCGTTAGCAGTTGACACCTACTTGTTGAACCTAGGAGTCTCTGGGGATTCGATCCTTGGCATCTTTGCTAAGGGAAAAACTTCCACAACACTGCATCTTACACCTTCCACTTGGGGTAACCAACGAGGGGTTAGAGGCCCATCAAGGAGTTTTTCTGGCGCCGTTGCCGGGGACTCCACTCTTCAGGATAGGGGAGTTGCACGCTATCTTTTACCTTTGCTTTTTAGTCTTGTTAGTTTACCTTTCAGTTTTCTTTATGTCTTTTCACCAGTTATGCTTATGGACAACCTTGCTATTGGATCATTGCTTGCGGGAAGACGCCCCACACCTGTGGTGGTTGCTCCTCCCCCTACTGAAATTGTGCCCTATAATACCAGCTGGTATTATCAATTATGTTTTGGCTAATCGTTATGCAGGAGACAGACATCCCGGTGAACACTTGCTATATATGTCACAATTATGTTCATTATTTAAGCTTGCAGGTGTATCAAAGGAGTTTGTCATGAGGACATTGTTCGCCGTATCACTTATAGATAAAGCTTCAGATTGGTATAAACTTCTCGATAACTCGCACTTGCTTGATTGGCAAGAGCTTATGTCTCTCTTTTATACTAAGTTTTATCCTCTTCATGCTTATGTGGAGAGTAAGGGTACCCTTTTGCATGTGGATCATGGTAACAATGCTTTATGTGATGCTTATATTGTTGAGTTTATTCGTGATCCCACTGAAAATTATTATGATAAGGGAACATATGCTTATAGATATTTCAATAATATTAAGTTCCATCTCTTTATGTTGAAGGTTTTGAAGCTGCACTTGTTTTGTCTTCCTATGCTTATTGCTTTGTGCTTCAATGAATTATTCTATTGCAATATTCCTATGCATAGGAAGCATGTTAGGCTTAAATGTGTTTGTTATTTGCTTCTTGATGCTCTCTTTTGTTCTTCAATTCTTATTCCTACAAGAGCATCATTAAAGTCTTATGCCTAGCTTAAAGGCATAAAAGAAAGCGCTTTTGGGAGGCAGCCCACATGAATAAATTTTTATATTTTGCTTTTGTTGTGTCTTGATGTTGTTTACTACAGTAGCATCATCATTGTATCTTTGCTTTTCATATTTGTGCCAAGTATAGCCTCTGATTGCTAGAAAGTTCAAAAGTTGTGAGGTGCTGTCCAGGAAACAGATTCTGTCCTTGGATAGAAAAATTCGTATAAAATCACCAGATCATCTTTTTGGTCTGAATTTTTTTGACAGCGTTCTCTATATAATTGTCTTTCGTGCGTCTGTTCTGAGTTTTTTAATTTGAGTGGCAGAAGTAACCCGAACAAATCATTTACTACCTGCTGTTCTGTTTTTCACAGATTCTGTCCTGTTTTACCTTTCCTTCATTTTGCGAACCAAGAGCTTGTTTTTTCTTTGCAAAAACCTTTTGGCAATCTTGAGAAACAGTAGACCTTCAAGAATATCTTTATTTCCAGCAAGGTATAATTATTTTATTAAGGGTACTAACCTCGCTAATCAGATTATAATCTGGTCCCTCTCGGTAATACACATCATAATAAGACTTGCAAGCAAATGACTAATGATTTAGTCATGGGATGATGTATTACGGAACGAGTAAAAGAGACTTGCCAGTAACGAGATTGAACTAGGTATTGAGATACTGACGATCGAATCTCGGGCAAGTAACATACTGATGACAAAGGGAACAACGTATGTTGTTATGCGGTTTGACCGATAAAGATCTTCGTAGAATATGTAGGAAACAATATGAGTATCCAAGTTCCGCTATTGGTTACTGACCAGAGATGAGTCTCGATCATGTCTACATAGTTCTCGAACCCGTAGGGTCCGCACGCTTAATGTTTGATGACGATCGGTATTATGAGTTTATGAGTTTTGATGTACCGAAGGTAGTTCGGAGTCCCGGATGAGATCACGGACATGACGAGAAGTCTCGGAATGTCCAATACGTAAAGATTGATATATTGGACGACTATATTCGGACACCGGAAGTGTTCTGGAAAGTTTCGGAATTTACCGGAGTGCCGGGGGGGTTACTGGACCCCCCCCCCCCCCCGGGGGGGGGGGAAGTTGGGCCTTAGTGGGCCATAGGGAAGAAAGAGGGAAGCAGCCAGGAGGTGGCGCGCCCTGTCCCAAGGGCAGTCCGAATTGGACTAGGGGAGGGGGCGCGGCCCCCTGTTTCCTTCTCCTTCTCTCCCTCTCTTTCCTTCCCCTCTTGGTGATTCCTACTAGGAATAGGATTGCAATCCTATTCCTAGTAGGATTGCCTCTCCTGGCGCGCCATAGAGGGTCGGCCGGCCTCTCCCTTTGCTCCTTTATATACGGGGGCAGGGGGCACCCTAGGACACACAAGTTTATCAGTTGTTCTCTCCCAACCGTGTGCGGTGCCCCCCTCCACAGTAACACACCTCGGTCATATCGTTGCAGCGCTTAGGCGAAGCCCTGCGACGGTAAATTCATCATATCTGTCACCACGCCGTCGTGCTGACGAAACTCTCCCATGAAGCTCAACTGGATCAAGAGCTCGTGGGACGCCATCAAGCTGAACGTGTGCTGAACGCGGAGGTGTTGTACGTTCGGTACTTGATCGGTTGGATCGCGAAGAAGTTCGACTACATCAACCGCATCACTAGACGCTTCCGCTCCCGGTCTACGAGGGTACGTAGACACACTCTTCCCCTCGTTACTATGCATCTAGTAGATAGATCTTGCGTGATCGTAGGAAAATTTTGAAAATACTACGTTCCCCAACACGTGGGGCATGGCTGGGGTCCTGGCGCACTATATAAGCCACCCCCTGTAACTCAAACACCCCTATACATTCCAGTCGACCGCCTCCGGGCACCGAGACGTAGGGCTTTTACTTCCTCCGGGAAGGGCCTGAAATCGTATACATCTTACGTACAATCTCACCATAGCTAGGGCCTTGCCTCCTCTTACGTACCCCTACTCATACTGTCACACTTAGAATCATGATAGTTGGCGCCCATCATGGGGCAGAGTATCCTAGCGACTTCTGGTAAGGTTGCAAACTTTTCTCCGACCTCCTTCGTCATCGTTTCCGGCGATGGTCTGGCGTTGGGCCGCGAGATCCGACTTGGCGCGCTCGTCTTCGTCAACGACGACTCCGCTTGCCTCCAGGAGGCTCCCCTCGACGTCGAGGCGCTGCCCATCCGCGGGGCTGCGCACTTCCGTGCCAGTGCTTGCGGTGTCCTTCTCCGGCAGCCATCGATTCAGTACCTGTCGGTTCCTTCGTCATCCGTCGTCCCCGCCGGACGCCGTCGCAAGCGATCCGGTCGCTCGCGGCTCCAGCGGTGGGTGAAACACGCGGTGGCCCGCCTGGCGGCAACCCCTCAAGTCGCGGCCATCGAGCCCGACGAATACCTGTACGGGCCGGTCGATCTGTCGGTCGAGCTGTCAGATTTGATTTCCGAGTGCGGGAGCAACGATCCCGCGGCAGAAGTCCTCATGTTCGACTCGCGCCGCAGTCCACCAGGATTCCCTCGCGGCGGCGACGGCGGCAGCGGCGACGGTCATTCATTTGACCACGACGGGTACATTCCCCAACCCCTCACTACCGAGCAGAGGGACGAGCTCTGCCACCGCAATGAGGACGCACTCTTCACCCCCATCGTGGGAGATACTCTAGAGGCTCGGGTCCTGGAAGCCACGCGCCTGGCCACCGTGGCTGAGCATGCACGCCTGGAGAATATCCAGTGCGCACTTGACGAATGGGCCCGTCGATTGGTCCACGAGTCCAGTCGACGGTCGCGGCAGTCGTTCCCGCGTGAGACTCAGGTGTTCTGTACGCCTGTACAAAACCTCGAGGTCGTGGCTCGCATTGCGGAGTCAATTCAACCATCTCACTCGGAGGCTGTGAGAGGCCTACAACAGATCTGGGCGCTGCTCCGAACAGCCGAAGAGCAGAACGCGGCTGTTTCTCAGTCGCGCAACAGGATTCATAGCAGATCGGTAGTTGCAGACACCATTTGGTCAGCTCACAGTCCAAGATCGCCCCCGAGGCGTGAGGATCGTGGCCCACGTCAAGACCGGCATCTGGGTCGGAATGATGAGCAGTATGACCGTCGACCCGGTCACCACAACCGCCCTCGAGTGCCTACGCCTTCTCCAGGAAGCGGATCGTTCTCGCCCAGGCGACACAAGGGCAACCGCTTACGCGACGACGAGCAGAGGATTCCCCCAGATCCCCGAAGTCCCGGCTTCGATGCAAGGTCTATTCTTGTGCAGGGGCTGGTTGACAGGAACCGAGCATTCAGAGAAGAGCAAGGCAGAGACCGTTCGAGTGGAAGCCGAGCGTCTGTCTTTGGACCCGAGTGCTTTAGCATTTCCATCAAGGCCGCTGAGATCCCCCCAAACTTCAGGTTGGCGGCGGGGGTAAATAAGTTCACCGGCGAGTCAAAACTAGACACCTGGCTCGAGGATTACCGAGTGGCTATGCATATCTGAGGTGGCAACGACGACGTAGCCATGAAACACCTTCCTCTGATGCTGAGCGGCTCGGATCGGGCGTGGCTGAATTAGTTGGCCCCTGGGAGCATATACAGTTGGGAAGAACTGGCCCGAGTGTTTATTCGGACCTTCGAAGGCACTGTAAATGGCCGGCGGGACTCGCGGAGTTGCAGCATTGCGTACAGAAGCCGAATGAAACCTTGAGGGATTACATACAGAGATGGACCACCTTACACCACACGGTGGAGAATGTGTCTGAACACCAAGCAGTCTGCGCCTTCAAGGAGGGCGTGCGATACCGAGAACTGAATCTGAAGTTTGGTCGAAGGGAGATATGTCCCTGTCCCGGATGATGGAGATAGCCAGTTGGTACGCTAATGGCGAAGAAGCCGATCGACTCTGCAGTGGCAAGAAACCAGTCGGACAAGATGATCAGAACTCCAATCGGACACCCAAGCGCAAGGCCAAGCCAGCCGCTCAGGGCAAAGATGCGGTTGTCAACCAAGGGAAGGGAAAAGGAAATCCCAAGGGGCCTTGGGTCCCAAAGAAAGTGAAAGATCAAGCTGGGAATGATGTACTCGACCAGTGGTGTCCCATCCACACGAAGAAAGACGAAGAGAGGAACTTGGTCTATCCCAAGCACACCACTCGATAGTGCCGACTCCTGATCCAGAACTTCCAGAAAGATCAGTCGATTGAGAAGGAAAAGGAATCAGAGGAGACCGAGGACAAAGAAGGGGATGGAGGTTACCCCCAGATCAACTCCACTCTGATGATTTTTGCCGATGTTGAAAGCAAAAGTCAACTGAAAGTGATCAACAGAGAAGTCAACATGGTTGCCCCGGCAACAACCACGTATCTGAAGTGGTCCAAGACCCCCATCACATTGGACCAGTCCGATCACCCTGCGCATATCACTACCGCTGGGCGGCAGGCACTGGTGGTCGACCCAGTGGTCGAGGGCACGCGTTTGACCAGGCTCCTGATGGATGGAGGAAGTGGCTTGAATATTCTGTATGTTGAAACCCTCCGTGGGATGGGCATTCCGATGTCCAAGCTGAGCGAAAGCAACATGAGGTTCCACGGGGTCATACCCGGGAAGAAGGTCGACTCATTTGGCCAAATCTCACTCGACGTAGTCTTTGGCGACTGAAAGAATTACCGGAAAGAGAAGCTGGCATTTGAAGTGGTGGACTTCAACAGCGCTTATCATGCCATTCTAGGTAGGCCCACCTACGCCAGATTCATGGCTCGATCGTATTATGTATACCTCAAGCTGAAGATGCCGGGACCCAACGGTGTTATAACCGTCATGGGGAACCGTCAAAAAGCGGAAGAATTCTTCCAGAAAGGCTCGAAGATCGCTGACGAGCAGATGGCAGTAGTACAGATGGAGGAGTACCAGAAAAACGTGGATCTGAGTGACTTGCTGCGGGCCAAGAAGCCGGCTTTCGAGTCAGCTTTTTAGTCGGCTGGGGAGACGAAGCCCGTACACATTCACCCCACCGACCCCAATGCAGCACTGACCCACATCTCAACTACACTCGACAGCAAATAGGAAGAAGCGCTCATCTAGTTCCTCCGTGAGAACTAGGACATCTTTGCAAGGAAACCATCTGACATGCCAGGTGTACCCAGGGGACTGGCTGAGCACCGTTTGCGAGTCGACCCAAAGGTGAAGCCCGTAAAGGAACATCTCCGTCGGTCCCCTGCGGAGAAGAAAAAGGCGATACGCGAAGAGGTGGCTTGGCTTCTGGCAGCTGAGTTCATCCGCGAGATCTACCACTCCGAGTGGCTCGCCAATGTGGTCATGGTCCCCAAGAAGGACAAGTCTCTCCGCATGTGCATCTATTTCAAGCATATCAATCGGACCTGTCTGAAGGATCATTTTCCTCTCCCCCGCATCGATCAGATAGTCGACTCGACTGCGGGGAGCGAGCGTTTGTCCTTTTTGGACGCGTATTTCGGGTACCATCAGATCCGACTGTTTGGACCCGATGAAATCAAGACAGCTTTCATCACCCCATTCGGGTGTTTCTGTTATGTCACCATGCCTTTCGTTCCCAAGAATGCCGGTGCTACTTTCATGCGCATGATTCAAAAGTGCCTGCTGAAGCAAATCAGTCGGAACGTCAAAGCATACATGGATCACATCGTGGTCAAGTCGCGCAAAGGTTTCGACCTGTTGACTGACCTCGCTGAGACATTCGCAAATTTGAGAAGCTATGATATCAAGCTCAATCCATCGAAGTGTACATTTGGAGTTCCGGGCGGCAAGTTGCTCGGTTTCCTTGTATCCGAACGGGGAATCGATGCCAACCCAGAAAAGGTCGGTGCAATCCTCCGAATGAAATGCCCCGAGTGTGTACACGACGTCCAGAAGCTAACTGGTTGCTTGGCCGCATTGAGTCGATTCATTTCTCGTCTCGGTGAGAAGGCGTTACCTCTCTACTGACTAATGAAGAAATCCGAAAAGTTCTGGTGGAATTTTGATGCTGAAGCAGCGTTTGAAGAGCTCAAAGCCATGCTGTCCACCCAGCCGATGCTTGCTACCCCAGTCAGCAAAGAGCCTCTCTTACTATACATTGCAGCCACCGGACAAGTTGTCAGCACTATACTCACGGTCGAGCGGGAAGAAGAAGGCAAGGCCTACAAAGTCCAATGCCCAATCTATTACATATTCGAAGTATTGACTCCGTCCTAGCAAAGGTACCCGCATTACCAGAAGCTTGTGTACGGGACCTACTTGACCGCAAAGAAAGTTGCCCATTACTTCTCGGATCATACAATCTAAGTCGTCAGCGACGCCCCACTATCAAAAATCCTGAACAACCGACATGCAACCGGTCGAGTGGCAAAATGGGCAATTGAACTCCTTCCGCTAGATATAAAGTTTGAAGCGAAGAGAGCTATCAAGTCTTAGGCAATAGCAGATTTTGTGGCCGAGTGGATCGAACAAGAGCTGCCGACTCAGGTTCACTCCGACCACTGGACTATGTTCATTGATGGATCCAAGATGTTGAACGGATCCGGTGCAGGCGTGGTCCTGGTATCTCCCAAGGGCGACAAGCTCAGTTATGTCCTTCAAATCCACTTTGACTCATCGAACAATGAAGATGAATACGAAGCACTTTCGTACGGATTGCGTAAGGCCATCTCAGTCGGCGTCCGTCGCCTGATGGTCTACGGCGATTCAGACTTAGTAGTGAACCAGGTGATGAAAGAGTGAAACATCAGAAGCCCGGCAATGACCAGTTATTGCAGTGCAGTACGAAAGCTTGAAAATAAGTTCGAAGGTTTAGAGTTCCATCACGTGCCCAGAGCCAAGAATCAGCTTGCTGGCGATCTTGCGAAAATTGGGTCGACTCGGAAGCCTATAGCCAAGAATGTATTTCTGGAGCATCTGCACACCCCCTCGGTCAAAGAAGACCCCTTCATGGAGGAACCCCCGCAGCCAGTCAGTGCGTCTGATCTGACCGAAGTCGAAGTACCTGCAGTGGTCGACCTGATCATGGAGATTTTTGTGATCACGCCCGACTGGACCGTGCCATACATAGCGTATCTGCTCAGGCAAGAACTCCCGGAGGATGAAGAAGAAGTGCGCCAGATTGTCCGGCGGTCCAAGGCTTTTACCATCATTCAGGGTCAGCTCTACAGGGAGAGTGTCACAGGAGTCGCTCAGTGCTGCATCGACCCAGAGGAAGGTCGACTGATTCTGAATGAAATTCACTCACGGACTTGTGGACACCATGCTTCCTCTCGGACTATAGTGGCCAAGGCGTACCAAGCTGGATTTTATTGGCCCCGAGCTAACGAGATGGCTAAAGATATTGTGGACAATTGCGAAGGCTGCCAGTTCTACTCCAACATGTCTCATAAGCCGGCGTATGCCTTGAAGACCATTCCGTTGGTTTGGCCTTTTGCCGTTTGGGGGTTAGACATGGTCGGCCCCTTCAAAACTGGAAGAAGCGGATTCACTCACCTGCTCGTAGCAGTCGACAAGTTCACCAAGTGGATTGAAGCCAAGCCCATCAAGAACCTCGGGTCAAGCACCGCCATCAGCTTCATCAGGGAACTGATATTCAGATATGGAGTCCCCCACAACATCATCATGGATAATGGATCCAACTTTGACTCGGATGAATTTAGAGCTTTCTGTTCCTCCCAAGGAACACGAGTCGACTACGCCTCCGTAGCATATCCGCAGTCGAATGGACAGGTAGAAAGAGCGAATGGCTTGATCCTCCAAGGCCTAAAGCTGCGGCTTATGCGCGACCTCAAGCATGCCGCCGGAACTTGGGTGACCGAACTAGGTCCATTGATCCCAGTTGGTGGCACCAACTGGCACTTAAGGGGTGCATTGGTACCGGTTCGTGGTACCAACCGGGACCAATGCCCCCCTTTAGTCCTGGTTGGTGCCACCAACCAGGACCAAAGGCCTCTGTTCCCGCCCTTTGGGCTGCTGAAAACTGGCCTTTTGTCCCGGTTGGTGCCACGAACAGGGACTAAAGGGGTCATTGGTCCCGGTTGGTGCCACGAACTGGGACCAAATCCTTTTCTATATAAGCAACACTTGGGAAATTTTCAGATTTCCATCGTCAGTTGCCCCCGACACCGCCAGGCTGCCCGATCGAGCTCGCCGTCGACACCGTCGCCGCCTCTGCCCCGACCTCGTGCATCGATGCCCTCTACCCGACCTCGATGTCGACGTCCTCTGCCCCGACCTCGCCGTCGCCGCCCTCTGCCCGACCTCGCCGTCATCGCCCTCTGCCCCAACCTCGCCGTCGCCGCCCAGTGAGCTCCCTTCGCCCCGCCGCTGCCCCTGCCTGCTCTGCTCTGCGCGCCACCGCCCCTGCTTGCCGCACGCCGCCACCGCCGCCCTGACCTGCTCTGCTCTTTGCTCTCTGCGGTTTTTTCCTCATACTTTTTTTGTTCATTGATGTATGTATATATGGATGTTGTATGTATATGTAATTGCAGATGTATGTGTGATCCATGGATATATGGATGTGTTGATGTATGATTTTTTTAGTCAATTTATGTATATGTTCATATATATATATATATATATATATATATATATATGTGTGTGTGTGTGTGTGTGTGTGTATATTTAGAAAAAAATTGTGTTGCAAAAGTTACATTTAAGGTTAGTTGATTTAGTGCAAATGTTAGATGAATTTTTTGTTTTATATTTTTTATTGTTTTTATAGTTTTTTATAGTTTTAGTTATATATACAAATGTTAGATGAATTTTCTGTTTTTATAGTTTTAGTGATAGAATGTAGTTTGTTTAGTAAGAACTAGTTTATTTTTAGTAAAACTAGTTTATTTTTAGTAAGAACTAGTTCATTTTTATTTATAGTAAGTGCTTATTAATTAGTTGAACTAGTTGAATTAATAGAACTAGTTTATTCTTTTAGTTCAAGCAATTATTCCCGCATCGACGTTGACGATGCCTATCCCGCATCCTCGTCGTCGACTCAATGGAGGCCTGCTTGATCAGAGGGGTCATGTTCGGGACTGGGCTCCGCAGGGCTGGTACTGGAGGTGCTTCCTTCCGGGGCACAACTTGGTTAGGAGCCAATCCGTTGTTGACCCGAACCTTCTTTGGTGGCGGGCGCGCGGGCCAGTGACGGTGCGGACGCTTGAGGACCCCGCGGAGGTTCTACATTACCGTGTCAGCGAGGAGGACGAGCACGTCCGTCGCTACATGGTTGTGTTAGAGGGTAGGTTCGACAATACATGGCAGGTTCTTCAGGGATCTCACTGGAGGTATGATCCTGTGATGGTTCCTTCTCTTTGGGTGTCCACTGCCCGCGACGATACCCATCGTTCGCTAGGGTTTTAGTTGTATCTACTATTAGTGATGCTATATGTATGATACTATTCGAGATGTATTAGTGATAATATTCGACGATGTACGGACGCAAGAGATGATTTAGTTTTGCTTATTGAATGCTCAAACTGGAGTCCAACCAAATCTCCATGTCAATATGAGTCCAATAATTAAGATATTTTGAAATGTTTTTGTTTATATTTTCAACCATTGAATTTTGGCATGACTTGTGCTACAATATGTAGGAAATGTTGTCGTTTGACGATGATGATAGGATCCTGGTGTGCGACTGATGTGGCGACGACCAGGGTCAGTGCGAAAGGCCACACATGGTAGACGATCGATGCTTCAGTGTTAAGCTCGATGAGGCATTCGATTTTGAGACGGTATGCAACACGGCCAGTCTTGTTTGGTAATTAAGCATGACTTATGCCTTCTTTTCAGTGTGTAATTTTCGTCTTTTACAATTCGACTAGCTTATCCCATGCCATGCAAGACGTTATGTCTTGGAGCATCTGGATTTCGAAGATCATGAAAGTATGGAGACAAAGAAAATTCATCTCAGGACCCATCATGATTATGATTTTCTTGTAAAACTATACAATTCGGAGAGCGTAACCCATTTTGGTTGCTCGAACTGAAGAGCACTGTGCAAGGCATATGATTTTCAGGAGGGTATGTATGTCACCTTTGACCTTGGTGATGATGACGATGGCATGTCGGTCCTTGTTGATACGCTTCCAGTTCTACCTCTATGTGAGTTTCTCAAACATATTTATTAAGTAATTTATATTGTTTACTTCAAAATAATTGACAGCTTATTTCCATTAACAGCTTATTTCCATTCTTCAAGATATGTACGGAAGATGGTAGACAGAACCCACTACACTGATGGTGCAGAATTAACTTGTGAGAAGAAAAATCATCTTGTCTCATTACTTTCTTATTTTGAGCGTTACAATACCTCTTCTAAAATTCCTGCACATTATGGTCAATACGTGCCACTAGTGCACGTGTTCAACTACGGTAAGATCCATGGCGATGTCATGGTAAGATTTGTGCCTGGTCATCTTTTGCATAAATTCTTCTAAAACTAAACTACATTACTAACTACGAAGGTATTACTATGTTTTTCAACAGAAAATCCCTTCGCATTGTGTGCCTCATCTGATGTTTCAGAAAGGTCACCTTAATGTTTTGAGCTTATTACCGTACTCGTCAGGTCATCATCCTACGCATAACTGTCCATACCGGATTTCTAAAACCAATGAAGACATGACAATCAAAGATTGGAAGAAATGTATGGTCAATCGTATTAGGGAGCTACATGGAAGCGACATTGTGCGAAAGCCAAGAATTGGAGGTAGGATAATCTGCATTCTCCATAATGGAGAGTCAGAGCCTATCTTGTTTTATGCTATTTCACCTTAGAGAGGGTGTACTTAATTAAGTCTGGCTACTCATGATCATGTGCTAAGAAGTTGTTAGATGACTATGATGATGATGATCATGAGTAGGACTTGTTATTCTGACTTCGAGTAGAAGTTGTGAGATGACGATGATGCTGAGTATGACTTTTTTATTATGACAACGACGATGATGATTTATTATTAATTATGATGATGCATCGTTATATGAGCATGCACGGAGATAGAGAGGACACTTCTCTCTATTAGCTAGCTAACACAATATATTAAACCCCTAAATTAACCCTACAAAACCCCCAAACCCCCTCCCCCTTTTCAAGAAAAAAAAAACCCTAGCCCCATGAACTGCTGATGCGTGGAAGCTTATTTGTCCCGGTTGGTGTTACCAACTGGGACAAAAGGCCCCCCTGCCTGGGCAAGCCGCAATTGCCACGTGGAGGCCCATCTGTCTCGGTTGGTATAAGAACAGGGATTAATGGTCTAGGGCATTTGTATCGATCGTTTAGTCTCGGTTCCCCAACCGGGACAAATGGCCCTTTTTGCACTAGTGTTTGGTACTGTTCTGAACTCATTCTAAATTAATATTAGCGTAATATATACTGTATTCCAACTTCTCTATGGTTCATACCCTCTAATACTACTCATAGATTCATCAAAATAAGCAAACAACACATAGAAAACAGAATCTGTCAAAAACAAAACAGTCTGTAGTAATCTGTAACTCTCGAATACTTCTGTAACTCAAAAAATTCTGAACTAAATTGGTGGATGTGAGGAATTTGTCTATTAATCTTCTACAAAAAGAATCAACTTAAAAGCACTCTTTTGTAAAAGATGACAACTAATATCGTGAGTGCAAAGTTTATGTTTGTTTACAGCAAGATCACATTAACTTTCACCCAAGTCTTCCCAAAGGTTCTAGTTGGCACTTTATTGAAACAGTATATTAATCATGTGAACAAAAAAAATTGGGTTGTCTCCCAACAAGCGCTTTTTTTATGCCTTTTAGCTAGGCATGATGATTTCAATGATGCTCACATAAAAGATAAGAATTGAAACATAAAGAGAGCATCATGAAAAATATAACTAGCACATTTAAGTTTAACCCACTTCCTATGCATAGGGATTTTGTGAGCAAACAACTTATGGGAACGATAATTAACTAGCATAGGAAGGCAAAGCAAGAATAACTTCAAGATCTTGAACACATAGAGAGGAAACTTGATATTATTGCAACTCCTACAAGCATATATTCCTCCCTCATAATAATGTTCAGTAGCATCATGAATGAATTCAACAATATAACCATCACATAAAGCATTCTTTTCATGATCCACAAGCATAGAAAAAATTACTGCTCTCCACATAAGCAAAATTCTTCTCATTCTGAATAGTGGGAGTATCATAAGAAACTCGAATACTATAAAATGTTTCCACATTAAAAGAGTAATGTTCAGAAAAAGGGTAATCATAATCATGACATGTTTTGTAAATATAATCATCGCTACTTTTTATAACATAAGTATCATCACAATAATTATCATAAGTAGCAACTTTGTTCTCGTCATAATCAATTGAAACCTCTTCCAAGATAGTGGAATCATTAATAAATAAAGTCGTGACCTCTCCAAATCCACTTTTATAATTATCACAATAAGATTCAACATCCTCCAAAATAGTGGGATCATTACTTCCTAAAGTTGACACTCTTCTAAACCCACTTTCATCAATTAATTAATATAATCATCATAAATAGGAGGCATGCTATCATCATAATAAATTTGCTCATCAAAACTTTGGAGACTAAAAATATCATCTTCATTAAACATAGCATCCCCAAGCTTGGGACAAACATCGATTGCAGCAAATAAATTCTCAAACATGTCATTCTCATCAAACATAGCATCCCCAAGCTTGGGCCTTTTCATATCATAAGCATAATCAGTCTCATCATTAATAGTATGGATAGCATTAATAGTATAGCAATTATCATCATCACAATGAGTAATAGGAGGAACATCATTTGGGAAGGATACCTTTTTACCTTTGCTTCTCCATCTGTTCTTTTTCTTCTTCACATTAAGTATGGGTTTAATCCTCTTTTTGGAGCTCCTTATTAATGAGATTGGTTGAATAGAAGGCTCCTCCTCGTTACCTGATTCATCATAAGAAAGAATAGGATGATATTGGGAAATATCTTCCTTTTCATTAGTATTCTCTTCATCTTCTATTTGTTTTCTTGTCTTTATGTAATTGGTAATATAAGGATTTTCAATACAGTTCACTGCACAATACATATAAATTTCCTCTAGATCAAAATCAAGAACTTTATCAAGGACAAATTCTGGAATATCCTTAGTTATACGTTTCATTTCTTCATAACCCATAAGCAAACTAAGTTCATTATGATGCGCAAGGTAAATCAAGTCATCACAACTTTTTGACACGATACGTTCATCAAACAATTTGCATTGGAGATTTAAATGATCACGTTCATTGCAAATTTCACAAGGATGGCAAAGAAATTTTAAATTTTCAGCACAAACATCTAGCCTCTCTTGCAACCATTTAGTTTCTAAATACGTATGCCTCTTGCAAAATCTATCTTCCCTATTTGGTTTGTACTAGCAAACTCTATGCACTCCACAAAATTTGACATGCTTATAAGAGACATTTTCATCATGACTAGTGCAATCATCATTAGTACTATGGATATTCAAAGAGCTCATACTAAAAACATTGCAATCATGCTCATCATTCAAAGATTTAGTGCCAAACATTTTCACGCATTCTTCTTCTAGTACATAGGCACAATTTTCCTTTCCATCATTTCCACGAAAGACATTAAAAAGATGAAGCATATGAGGCAACCTCAACTCCATTTTTTTTTAAATATTATAGACTCAACTAGTGATAAAACAAGAAACTAAAAGATTAAATTGCAAGATCTAAAGATATACCTTCAAGCACTCACCTCCCCAGCAATGGCGTCAGAAAAGAGCTTCGTTCACGGGATGTGAGTGTCTCTTACCTAGCCTCCCCAGCAACGGCGCCAGAAAAGAGCTCGATGTCTACTACGCAATCTTCTTCTTGTAGACGTTGTTGGGCCTCCAAGTGCAGAGGTTTGTAGGACAGTAGCAAATTTCCCTCAAGTGGATGACCTAAGATTTATCAATCTGTGGGAGGCGTAGGATGAAGATGGTCTCTCTCAAACAACACTGCAACCAAATAACAAAGAGACTCTTGTGTCCCCAACACACCCAATACAATGGTAAATTGTATAGGTGCACTAGTTCGGTGAAGAGATGGTGATACAAATGCAATATGGATGGTAGATATAGGTTTTTGTAATCTGAATATATAAAAACGGCAAGGTAACTAATGATAAAAGTGAGCACAAATGGTATTGGAAATTTGGAATGCTTCGAAGCAAGGCCTAGGGTTCATACTTTCACTAGTGCAAGTTCTCTCAACAAGGATAACATAATTAGATCATATAACAATCCCTCAACATGCAACAAAGAGTCACTCCAAAGTCACTAATAGCGGAGAACAAACGAAGAGATTATTGTAGGGTACGAAACCACCTAAAAGTTATTCTTTCTGTTCGATCTATTCAAGAGTCCATAGTAAAATAACACGAAGCTATTCTTCCTGTTTGGTCTATCCTAGATTTCTTACTAGAATAACACCTTAAGACACACATCAAACAAAACCCTAATGTCACCTAGATACTCCACTGTCACCTCAAGTATCTGTGGGCATGATTATACGATATGCATCACATAATCTCATATTCATCTATTCAACCAACAGAAAGAACTTCAAAGAGTGCCCCAAAGTTTCTACTGGAGAGTCAAGACGAAAACGTGTGCCAACCCCTATGCATAAGTTCACAAGGTCACTGAACCCGCAAGTTGTTCACCAAAACATACATCAAGTAGATCGGGAATATCCCATTTTCACCACAGATAAGCACATGCAAGACATACATCAAGTGTTCTCAAATCCTTAAAGACTCAATCCGATAAGATAACTTCTAAGGGAAAACTCAATTCATCACAAGGTAGAGAGGGAGAAACATCATATGATTCAACTATAATAGCAAAGCTCGTGGTACATCAAGATCGTGCCATATCAAGAACACAAGAGAGAGAGAGATCAAACACATAGCTACTAGTACATACCCTTAGCCCCGAGGGTGAACTACTCCCTCCTCGTCATGGAGAGCGCTAGGATGATGAAGATGACCATCGGTTATGATTCACCCTTCCGATAGGAGGCTGGAACAGGGTCCCGATTGGCTTTTGGTGGCTACAGACGCTTGCGGCGGCGGAACTCCTGATCTAGGTTTCTTTTCGGGGGTTGATGAGGTTACGGACCTAGGGTAGGGTCACAGGCCTGACCAAGATACCCCACCCAAGGTCACTACCCCAGAAGCTCAAAAGACAAACTGAAGGCAACAGGAACAGTCGACTGACACGGCCCAAGAAGACATTCCACTCGACTGTACACCCCCGTTCAGACGACTCAACTTCACTCGACCCTTCCAAGACACTCGACCCCTGAAGGTCAAGTGTCCCTTAGGACTGCAATGGTCTGGTATTCACTCTGCTACAATGAATGCCTTTATTACTCTTTACTACGGGCTTTATCAGTAACACCTGCCTTTATGTACATTGAACCCTTGGTAACGTGGGGCATGGCTGGGGTCCTGGCGCACTATATAAGCCACCCCCTCCTCCAGTACAAGGGTTCGCACCCCCTGTAACTCAAACACCCCTATACATTCCAGTCGACCGCCTCCGAGCACCGAGACGTCGGGCTTTTACTTCCTCTGGGAAGGGCCTGAACTCATATACATCTTGCGTACAATCTCACCATAGCTAGGGCCCTGCCTCCTCTTACGTACCCCTACTCGTACTGTCAAACTTAGAACCATGACAGTAGGCGCCCACCGTGGGGCAGGGTGTCCTAGCGACTTCTGGTAAGGTTGCAAACTTTTCTCCGACCTCCTTCGTCATAGTTTCCGACGGTGGTCTGGCGTTGGGCCGCGAGATCCGACTCGGCGCGCTCGTCTTCGTCGCCGACGACTCCGCTTGCCTCCAGGAGGCTCCCCTCAATGTCGAGGCGCTGCCCGTCCGTGGGGCTACGCACTTCCGTGCCTGTGCTTGCGGTGTCCTTCTCCGGCAGCCATCGACTCAGTACCTGCCGGTTCCTTCGTCATCCGTCGTCCCCGCTGGACGCCGTCGCAAGCGATCTGGTCGCTCGCGGCTCCAGCGGTGGGTGAAACACGCGGTGGCCCGCCAGGCGGCCACCCCTCAAGTCACGGCCATCGAGCCTGACGAATACCTGTACGGGCCAGTCGATCCGTCGGTCGAGCTCTCACATTCGATTTGTGAGTGCGGGAGCAGAGATCCCGCGGCGGAAGTCCTCATGTTCGACTCGCGCCGTAGTCCGCCAGGATTCCCTCGCGGCGGCGACGGTGGCAGCGGCGACGGTCATTCATTCGACCACGACGGGTACATTCTCCAACCCCTCACTACCGAGCAGAGGGACGAGCTATGCCGCCGCAATGAGGACGCACTCTTCACCCCCATCGTGGGAGATACTCCAGAGGCTCGGGCCCTGGAAGCCACGCACATGGCCACCGTGGTTGAACGTCCACGCCTAGAGAATATCCAGCGCTCACTCGACGAACGGGCCCGCCGATTGGTCCCCGAGTCCAGTCGACGGCCGCGGCAGTCTTTCCGGCGTGAGACTCAGGTGTTTTCTACGCCTGTACAAAACCTCGAGGCCGCGGCTCGCATCGCGGAGTCAATTCAACCATCTCAATCGGAGGCTGGGAGAGGCCAACAACAGATCCGGGCGCTGCTCCAAACAGCCAGAGAGCAGAACGCGGCTGTTTCTCAGTCACGCAACGGGATTCACAGCAGATCGGCAGCTGCAGACACCGTTTGGTCAGCTCACAATCCAAGATCACCCCCGAGGCGTGAGGATCGTGGCCCATGTCAAGACCGGCATCTGGGTCGGAATGATGAGCAGTATGACCGTCGACCCGGTCACCACGACCGCCGTCGAGTGCTTACGCCTCCTCCGGGAAGCGGATCGTTCTCGCCCAGGCGACACGAGGGCAAATGTTTACGCGACGACGAGCGGAGGATTCCCCCAGATACCCGGAGGCCCGGCTTCGATGCAAGATCTATTCTTGTGCAGGGGCTGGTCGACAGGAACAGAGCATTCAGAGAAGAGCAAGGCATAGACCGTCCGAGTGGAAGTCGAGCGTCTGTCTCTGGACCAGAGTGCTTTAGCAGTGCCATCAGGGCCGCTGAGATCCCCCCAAACTTCAGGTTGGCGGCGGGGGTGATGTCTACACACGCTTCTATTCTTGTAGACAGTGTTGGGCCTCCAAGAGCAGAGGTTTGTAGGACAGCAGCAAATTTCCCTTAAGTGAATAACCCAAGGTTTATCGAACTCAGGGAAGTGGAGGTTGAACGTACCCCTTTCAAGCAACCCTGCAATCAAGATACAAGAAGTCTCTTGTGTCCCCAACACACCTAATACACTTCTTAGATGTATAGGTGCACTAGTTCGGCGAAGAGATGTTAAATGGCAAGTGATATGGATGGCAAAACAAAGTAATATAAATCTGTAATAAAAAGTGCAGCAAGCAAACAAGTGGTAAACGTGAGCACAAATGGTATTGCAATGGTGGAAACAAGGCCTAGGGATCATACTTTCACTAGTGGCAACTCCCAACAACATTAACATAATCGAATCACATGATATTTCCCATAAAACATGCAAGGGGGACGCACCCGGAGGTCATTCCTTCGTGGTCAAGAGAGGACGAGAATTATGTAGGGCTACAAAAGCACACCTCAAAGTTCGTAGTTCTCAATCTAAGGATTTCCCAATGTCACCGCGGCCATCCAAAGAGAGTCCCACAATCACCACAACATATCTAAAGGATAGTCAAAGACAAGCACCAAGAGACTCTCAATCTTCAATCAACACACAAGAGAGGAAATCACTCATGAAAATATTTTTCTAATCCATGTCCAATAGACCGCTGTCACCTTGGTCTCGGAGATTATACTAGATAAAGACAAGTGAGTACATCAATCCAATACATAGAGGAAGGGGAAATATCATGGGATCACCCTAGATTAACATAGCCTATGATCACAACGAAGATCACATCATGGGAGAGAGAGATAACCACATAGCTACACGTACGAGCCCTCGGCACCGGAGGAAACTACTCACGCATGGACATGGTGAGGAGGAGGTTGATGATGGTGTTGATAGAGAGGTGCAGCCCCGCGAGGAGGAGACGGCCGGCGGTAGCTACGGAGGCGGCGGCGGCGGCCCTTGGGGGCGGCGGCGGCGGCGGCGGCCCTAGGGGGCGGCGGCGGCCCTAGGGGGCAGCGGCTCCTTGGCCCCCCTTCTTCCTTGTGGATGGTGCTGCAATGGTGCTGGTCCTCCCCTCCAAGACGGCGGCTTGGGAGGAGGAAAATTCGTGGCCCTTGGTGACCTAGGTTTCCTATCTTTATATAGACTCTCGGATTCCCGTCATCAGATTTTGGGCCTCAGTAAAACGGGCTTTACTCGGCCGTCCGGACTCCGATTTGGACGAATTTTATATCCAGAAGCATCGCCTCAAAATTCCCCACAACTTTCGCAATTAGACTTTTTCCGTTTGACGTAGTCTTCGGGCTGGAACGTGACCATCTTTAAAAATCGTTCTCAGACAGATTTCAGGAAAGTCAGAGTCCTACTCCAATACGACTCCTTTTGCGCTGTTGTCAATTTCCAAGTAATTCCTACACAATAAAGTGTAAAACAAGAACATTGTGCACTTTTGCAACCATTAGTAGGTTAGTCCAAATATGATCAAAAGTGTATGGAAGTGCATAAGTATCATAGCAATATCACACAAAAAGGGCATGGAGCAAGCAGAAATTTAGATACGTTTTGGACGTATCAACATCCCCAAGCTTAATTCCTGCTCGTCCTCGAGTAGGTAAATGATAACAAGCATATTTTCTGTGGTGACATGCTATTAACCATATAAGAACTTTTCACAGTCACATGACAAGTGCTTACTGAGACAATGAATCTATAGTAATTAAGTTGCCTCATGAGAAAATCACAAAGAACTAAAAGTTTTACAATATGATACTGAAACACTCAATAAGATTTGTAGTGAGCATGGTGTGCAAATATGATAAAGTGGTACCTCGCTTGCCCCCTTTAGTGAAGCAAAACATAAATGCAGGGGCACCTCCAAGGTTTAAGTGACGACTAGATACAATGATTTCAGAATAAACGATATCATAATCATGCAAAAGGCAATGCTGCTTTGGGACAATGCACATTACACTCAGAATGACAATCATGCTCTCAATAGTTGGTGCTTTAAAGAAGGTGGAGACTCTCGAACCGTGGCTTTTGTTGGCAAGGTTGAAAACACGTAGTCGGAAACAAAGACAAAACATGTACCAGAGCTCTTGGTTTTAAAAACAGAGGTAAAAATTATTTTTTTAGAATATGCATATTTCGTCAATGAATGCTAGTAGATAACTCAATTACTTCTCGAGCTGGACAAGTTTCGAGGGACGGCTCCCACATGAGGACGATCACATCCTCTTAATCTCCTTTGTTTACCACTGCCAAAGTTTTCTGATTTCTCATGAACAAAGCGTGAAGGAGGGTTTGTTTGTTGTATTATTTTTTAATGAGCCGGGCGCACTCTATGCCAGTTCCTTCTCGTATTATGGGTTTGCACATTAGACATGCAATTCCGGGGTGAAGCTTGTCCAACTTAAAAAGATCATGAATTAAATACTACTTCCTCATGAGCTAAAACAGAGGCACAAAAGAGAAATGCTTTTTTGAATAATTTTGAGATGGTACATGAAAGTATTCGTTAGGAATGGCAGGTAAATACCATGTATAGGAAGGTATGGTGGACTCATATGGCATAACTGGTTTAAAGGATTTTGGATGCACAAGCAGTCAGTCCGCTTAGTACAGGCGAAGGTTAGCAAAAGACTGGGAGCGACCAACTAAGAGAGCAATGACGGTCATAATCATGCAGAGCGACAAAGCAACATTGAATCGGGCATGGAAGTTATATCGCTACTCAGAAATTAAAGATCATCAAGGCTTGATAGACTTTCTTTACAGTCTTAAATATGCGTGAGCATATGCCAAGTCAATCAAACTAAATTCTCGGAGGAAGATATCACTAAACCATACCACATCATAGGCAAACAAATCATGTTGGTACTCCAATAACACATTGGGAACCCCCCAGCTATTTGAGACTAACCATAAGAAAACATGAACTACTAAGCACCATTATGCACATAGCATTTTTATCATGGACATATCAACCAGTGCAACAGAAGCCAACTCTCTTAACAAGATAAGCATGATAACTAAAGAGAGTTCCAGCAACAAACTAAACAAAAGCTCTTTAAAAAGTAAAGCGTGAAAACTAAGAGCTAAGCATGACAGTAGCTATTGAAAGACTAAGAACTTACACAGCAAAGATAAACATGAAAATTCTATGTTGTGTTCTAGGTTGAAGTGGAGCGTGTTTCTCTCCCACACAAAGAAAGCTGAGTTCCAACTCGTTATGAAAAGCAAGCAAAGCTAAAGAAAACTAAAAAGGAAATTAAAAGCAAGACGCTCCAAGCATAGCACATAACACATGAAGTGATAAAAATATAGTGGAACGAAAGACGAACTGATAATGTTGATGGAGAAGGGGATGCACGGGGACATCCCCAAGCTTAGACGCTTGAGTCTTCTTGAATATTTCTTGGGGGTGCATGGGGGCATCCCCAAGCTTGAGCGTTTGACACTCCTGAATCTTTTTATCATCTTCCCTCGCACACTTGAAAACTCCCTTCATACATAACTCATCATAATCTGATTAGCGAGGTTAGTACCCATAATAAAATAAATTTTCCTTGCTGGAAATAAGGATATTCTTGAAGGTCTACTGTTTCTCAAGATTGTCAAAAGGTTTTTGCAAAGAAAAAGCAAGCTCAAGGTTTGCAAAATGAAGGAAAGGCAAAACAGGACAGAATCTGTGAAAAACAGACCAGCAGGTAGTAAATAATTTGTTCGGGGCACTTCTGCAACTCAAATCAAAAAACTCAGAACAGACGCCCGAAAGCCAATTGTATAGAGCACGCTGTCGAAAAAATCAGACCAAAAAGATGATCTGGTGATTTTATACGAATTTTTCTGTCCAAGGACAGAAGCTGTTTTCTGGACTGCACGTCACAACTTTTGAACTTTCTTGCAATCAGAGGCTAAACTTGGCACAAAGCTGAAAAATAAAGATACAATGATGTTGCTACAGTAGTAACAAACATCAAGACCACTAAAAACTGAAAGGACAAGCTGAAAGCAAAGATAACAAGGGTTGTCTCCCTAGAGCTCTTTCTTTATAGCCATAAAGATAGGCTTAAGACTTTAATGATGCTCTCGTAGGAATAAGAGTTGAAGAACAAAAGAGAGCATCAAGAAGCAAATACCAAACACATTTAAGCCTAACATGCTTCCTATGCATGGGAATCTTCTAAGAAAATAAATTATTGAAGCATAAAGCAACTAGCATAGGAAGGCAAAACAAGCATAACTTCAAAATATTCACCATAAAAAGAGGAAACTTTTTATTATTAAGATATTTAGAACCATGTCTCCCTCTCTCATTATAAATTTCAGTGGCATCATGGATGAACTCAACAATATAACTATCACATAAGGCATTATTTCCATGATCCAAAAGCATAAAAGTATCATTACTCTTCATATAAGCAAAATCTTTCTTATTAAGAATAGTGAGAGTAAAGCAATCATAACCATCATGGTAATCATCATATTTAGGAGGCATATCATAATCATAATAAATTTTATCCTCAATAGTAGGTGGACTAAAAAGCTCACATTTATCATTGTAATCATCATATATAGGAAGCAAAGCATCATCAAAGTAAATTTTCTCTTCAAAAGTTGGGGGACTAAAAATATCATGTTCATCAAACGTGTCATCCCCAAGCTTAGAGCTTTCCATGTCATTAGCAATATTGATATTAAAAAGAAACATACTAATAACATCACCACCATCATGATTGTTATGCAAATAATTAAGTTCCAAAGGTTTTTTAATTTTCTCTTCAAACACATCATGTCCAAGTTCAAGGTAGAGCTTATAAAGCTCTCTCATATTTTTGTTGTTTTCCATTAAGCAAAACTAGTGAAATAAAAACAAGAAACAAAAAGATTTAATTGCAAGATCTAAAGATATACCTTCAAGCACTCACCTCCCCGGCAACGGCGCCAGAAATAGCTTGATGTCTACACACGCTTCTATTCTTGTAGACAGTGTTGGGCCTCCAAGAGCAGAGGTTTGTAGGACAGCAGCAAATTTCCCTTAAGTGAATAGCCCAAGGTTTATCGAACTCAGGGAAGTGGAGGTTGAACGTACCCCTTTCAAGCAACCCTGCAATCAAGATACAAGAAGTCTCTTGTGTCCCCAACACACCTAATACACTTGTTAGATGTATAGGTGCACTAGTTCGGCGAAGAGATGTTAAATGGCAAGTGATATGGATGGCAAAACAAACTAATATAAATCTGTAATAAAAAGTGCAGCAAGCAAACAAGTGGTAAACGTGAGCACAAATGGTATTGCAATGGTGGAAACAAGGCCTAGGGATCATACTTTCACTAGTGGCAACTCCCAACAACATTAACATAATCGAGTCACATGATATTTCCCATAAAACATGCAAGGGGGACGCACCCGGAGGTCATTCCTTCGTGGTCAAGAGAGGACGAGAATTATGTAGGGCTACAAAAGCACACCTCAAAGTTCGTAGTTCTCAATCTAAGGATTTCCCAATGTCACCGCGGCCATCCAAAGAGAGTCCCACAATCACCACAACATATCTAAAGGATAGTCAAAGACAAGCACCAAGAGACTCTCAATCTTCAATCAACACACAAGAGAGGAAATCACTCATGAAAATATTTTTCTAATCCATGTCCAATAGACCGATGTCACCTTGGTCTCGGGGATTATACTAGATAAAGACAAGTGAGTACATCAATCCAATACATAGAGGAAGGGGAAATATCATGGGATCACCCTAGATTAACATAGCCTATGATCACAACGAAGATCACATCATGGGAGAGAGATAACCACATAGCTACACGTATGAGCCCTCGGCCCCGGAGGAAACTACTCACGCATGAACATGGTGAGGAGGAGGTTGATGATGGTGTTGATGGAGAGGTGCAGCCCCGCGAGGAGGAGACGGCCGGCGGCAGCCACAGAGGCGGCGACGGCGGTCCTAGGGGGCGGCGGCGGCCCTAGGGGGCAGCGGCTCCTTGGCCCCCCTTCTTCCTTGTGGATGGTGCTGCAATGGTGCTGTTCCTCCCCTCCAAGACGGCGGCTTGGGAGGAGGAAAATTCGTGGCCCTTGGTGACCTAGGTTTCCTCTCTTTATATAGACTCTCGGATTCCCGTCATCAGATTTTGGGCCTCAGTAAAATGGGTTTTACTCGGCCGTCCGGTCTCCGATTTGGACGAATTTTATATCCAGAAGCATCGCCTCGAAATTCCCCACAACTTTCGCAACTAGACTTTTTCCGTTTGACGTCGTCTTCGGGCTGGAACGTGACCATCTTTAAAAAACGTTCTCAGACAGATTTCAGGAAAGTCAGAGTCCTACTCCAATACGACTCCTTTTGCGCTTTTGTCAATTTCCAAGTAATTCCTACACAATAAAGTGTAAAACAAGAACATTGTGCACTTTTGCAACCATTAGTAGGTTAGTCCAAATATGATCAAAAGTGTATTGAAGTGCATAAATATCATAGCAATATCACATAAAAAGGGTATGGAGCAAGCAGAAATTATAGATACGTTTTGGACGTATCAGGGGGTAAATAAGTTCATCGGCGAGTCAAAACCAGACACCTGGCTCGAGGATTACCGAGTGGCTATGCAGATCTGAGATGGCAACGATGAAGCAGCCATGAAACACCTTCCTCTGATGCTGGGCGGCTCGGATCGGGCATGGCTGAATCAGTTGGCCCCTGGGAGCATATACAGTTGGGAAGAGCTGGCCCGAGTGTTTATTCAGACCTTCAAAGGCACCTGCAAACGGCCCGCAGGACTCGCAGAATTGCAGCATTGCGTACAGAAGCCGAATGAAACCTTGAGGGATTACATACAGAGATGGACCACCTTACACCACACGCTGGAGAATGTGTCTGAACACCAAGCAGTCTGCGCCTTCAAGGAGGGCGTGCGATACCGAGAACTGAATCTGAAGTTTGGTCGAAGGGAGATATGTCCCTGTCCCGGATGATGGAGATAGCCAGTCGGTACGCTAACGGCGAAGAAGCCGATCGACTCTGCAGTGGCAAGAAACCAGTCGGACAAGATGATCAGAACTCCAATCGGAAACCCAAGCGCAAGGCCGAGCCAGCCGCTCAGGGCGAAGCTGCAGTTTTCAACCAAGGGAAGGGCAAAGGAAATCCCAAGGGGCCTTGGGTCCCAAAGAAAGTGAAAGATCAAGCTGGGAATGATGTACTCGACCAGCCGTGTCCCATCCACACGAAGAAAGACGAAGAGGGGAACTTGGTCTATCCCAAGCACACCACTCGACAGTGCCGGCTCCTGATCCAGAACTTCTAGAAAGATCAGTCGATTGAGAAGGAAAAGGAATCAGAGGGGACCGAGCACAAAGAAGGGGATGGAGTTTACCCCCAGATCAACTCCACTCTGATGATTTTCGCCGATGTTGAAAGAAAAAGTCGACTGAAAGTGATCAACAGAGAAGTCAACATGGTTGCGCCGGCAACAACCACGTATCTGAAGTGGTCCAAGACCCCCATCACATTCGACAAGTCTGATCACCCTACGCACATCGCTACCCCTGGGCGGCAGGCGCTGGTAGTCGACCCAGTGGTCGAGGGCACACGTTTGACCATGGTCCTGATGGATGGAGGAAGTGGCTTGAATATTCTGTATGCTGAAACCCTCCGTGGGATGGGCATTCCGATGTCCAAGCTGAGCGAAAGCAACATGAGGTTCCCCGGGGTCATCCCCGGGAAGAAGGCCGACTCACTTGGCCAAATCTCACTCGACGTGGTCTTTGGCGACTCAAAGAATTACCGGAAAGAGAAGCTGACATTTGAAGTGGTGGACTTCAATAGCGCTTATCATGCCATTCTGGGTAGGCCCGCCTACGCCAGATTCATGGCTCGATCGTGTTATGTATACCTCAAGCTGAAGATGCCGGGACCCAATGGTGTTATAACCATCACGAGGAACCGTCAAAAAGCGGAAGAATGCTTCCAGAAAGGCTCGAAGATCGCTGACGAGCAGATGGCAGCAGTAGAGATGGATGAGTACCAGAAAAAACGTGGATCTGAGTGACTTGCTGCGGGCCAAGAAGCCATCTTTTGAGTCAGCTTTTCAGTCGGCTGGGGAGACGAAGCCCGTACACATTCACCCCACCGACCCCAATGCAGCATTGACCCACATCTCAACTACACACGACAGCAAATAGGAAGAATTGCTCATCTAGTTCCTCCGTGAGAACTAGGACATCTTTGCATGGAAACCATCTAACATGCCTGGTGTACCCAGGGGACTGGCTGAGCACCGTTTGCGAGTCGACCCAAAAGTGAAGCTCGTAGAGGAACATCTCCGTCGGTCCGCTGCAGAGAAGAGAAAGGCGATTGGCGAAGAGGTGGCTCGGCTTCTGGCAGCTGAGTTCATCCGCGAGATCTACCACTCTGAGTGGCTCGCCAATGTGGTCATGGTCCCCAAGAAGGACAAGTCTCTTTGCATGTGCATCGATTTCAAGCATATCAATCGGGCCTGCCCGAAGGATCATTTTCCTCTCACCCGCATCGATCATAAAGTCGACTCGACTGCGGGGTGAGAGCATTTGTCCTTTTTGGACGCGTATTCTGGGTACCATCAGATCCGATTGTTTGGACCCGATGAAATCAAGACAGCTTTCATCACCCCATTCGGGTGTTTCTGTTATGTCACCATGCCTTTCGGTCTCAAGAATGTCGGTGCTACTTTCATGCGCATGATTCAAAAGTGCCTGCTGAAACAAATCAGTCGGAACGTCAAAGCATACATGGATGACATCGTGGTCAAGTCGCGCAAAGGTTCCGACCTGTTGACTAACCTCGCTGAGACATTCGCAAATTTGAGAAGCTATGATATCAAGCTCAATCCGTCGAAGTGTACATTTGGAGTTCCGGGCGGCAAGTCGCTCGGTTTCCTTGTTTCCGAATGGGGAATCGGTGCCAACCCAGAAAAGGTCGGTGCAATCCTCCGAATAAAACGCCCCAAGTGTGTACACGACGTCCAGAAGCTAACTGGTTGATTGGCTGCATTGATTCGATTCATTTCTCGTCTCGGTGAGAAGGCGTTACCTCTCTACCGACTGATGAAGAAATCTGAAAAGTTCGAGTGGAATTCTGAAGCCGAAGCAGCGTTTGAAGAGCTCAAAGCCATGCTGTCCACCCAGCCGGTGCTTGTTGCCCCAGTCAGCAAAGAGCCTCTCTTACTATACATTGCAGCCACCGGACAAGTTGTCAGCACTGTACTCATGGTCGAGCGGGAAGAAGAAGGCAAGGCCTACAAAGTCCAACGCCCAATCTATTACATATCCGAAGTATTGACTCCCTCCAAGCAAAGGTACCCGCATTACCAGAAGCTTGTGTACGGGACCTACTTGACCGCAAAGAAAGTTGCCCATTACTTCTCGGATCATACAATCTCAGTCGTCAGCGACGCCCCACTATGAGAAATCCTGAACAACTGAGACGCAACCGGCCGAGTGGCAAAATGGGCGATTGAACTCCTTCCGCTAGATATCAAGTTTGAAGCGAAGAAAGCTATGAAGTCTCAGGCAATAGCAGATTTTGTGGCCGAGTGGATCGAACAAGAGCTGCCGACTCAGGTTCAGTCGGACCACTGGACTATGTTCTTTGATGGATCCAAGATGTTGAACGGATCCGGTGCTGGCGTGGTCTTGGTATCTCCCAAGGGCGATGATGGGCCTCGAACCCCTCGTTGGTTACCCCAAGTGGAAGGTGTAAGATGTAGTATTGTAGAAGTGTTTTCCCTTAGCAAAGATGCTAAGGATCGAATCCCCAGAGACTCCTAGGTTCAACAAGTAGGTGTCAACTGCTACGGCGCCAGATTAGTAGCAATCAACGTGGACCTGCACACAGATACAAATAACTTTGCTCCCAACGAGTACAGAGAGGTTGTCAATCCCTCCGGCCTTGTAGTTCACAAAGGATTAAAAGCAATGATAGTAGTGATAGATAGTGTTTTGCAATAGTAAATAATAAAGAAAAGTAAATAGTGGATGTGATCAATGATGGTAATATGGACCGGAGTCTCATGATGTTCACTAGTGATGTCTCTCTCCCAAAAGACGATAAAACAGCTATGTGAGGTAAACAAATTACAGCTGGGCAATTGACAGGACCACGAACGCAAACCAATGCTGACTACATTGCAAGAAAGGTTGAGGTTCAAAGCATGGGCGGTACGCCAAAGTAAGTAGACCGAAATCCATCAATATCTACTACTAATCATCCACCTTGAGATATCTATCCAGAACAGCTCGCTGGTATTAAGTTGCGAGTCCCACCCATAGTGTAAACTCAATGCAACAGACAACTGCATTAAAAGAACTTTGCGTAAAGTAAACAATCCTTGCACCCGCGGGCACAAGCACCGTTGTTTTCCCCCTTGTGGCAACAGCACATCCCCTAGACTCATGTTTCTGTCACTCAAGCTAGTCATCGAGGGGCATGAACCCACAATCGAGCATAACGTTCCCTCTTGGAGTCACTACCTACTACTCGGCCAAAGCAATAAATAACAACGGAGAACATGCAAGAATTACTTATGAACAAAAATATAAAAGAGGTAGATCAAATATATTACTCAAGATCAATCTGAACATAATCTCATAATCCATCGGATCCCAGCAAACTCAACATAGCAACAGCATAAGGATTACATAGGTGCCTCGATCATGTAGGGCAGCTCACGAGGACTAATTAGTGAAGCACAAGAACGGGAGGAGAACATCACATAGCTACTGGTCATGGACTCATGGTCCAAGGGAGACTACTCACGAGTCATCCGGGAGGCGTCCATGGTGGTGGAGAAGCTCCCGGTGGTGATCCTCCCCTCCGACAGGGTGCCGGGAACAGTTCTCCTGGTGCTCCCGATCTTGGAAGCGTCGGCGGCGGCGGAACAGAGATGGGATCGCGAAAAGAGTTTTTTTTCTGAGGGTTTCGGAGGACCCTTTAAATATATGCCAAAGTAGGGCATCGGGGGAGCTTCGGGGGCCCAGGCGCCCCCCCCCCCC
>LR738716.1:10144044-10158022 GCA_902687465.1 Secale cereale
CGAGCTACGCCACAAGTACAACGTGGCTTTGTCCTCCGAGCTCCGCCACAAGTACAACGTAGCTCGTAATCACCTAAGTTACAAAAACTACTCCGAGTGAAGAAGCAATCCTCTCACTCGGGGGCTTAGCTGCGGTCCTTCGAGCTACGCCACAAGTACAACATGGCTCTCCGAGCTCCGCCACAAGTATAACGTAACTCGTAATCGCCTAAGTTACAAAAACATTCCGAGTGAAGAGCAGCCCTCTCACTCGGGGCTTAGCTGCGACCCCGTAATCGCCTAAGTTACAAAAACTACTCTGAGTGAAGAGCAACCCTCTCACTCGGGGGCTTAGTTGCGGTCCTCCAAGCTGAGCCACAAGTACAAAGTCACCATCGAGTGGCTCGACCGTCAGAGCCATGCCACAGAAATGGCGTCGACTCAAAATCCAAAAGACCAGAAAGAGTCAAAAGCAAAACAAGCAAATGCAAAAGGAATCAAATCCAGATAAAGCCCTGCAAGATTCGGGCAGGAGTACTTGGGCATCGAGCCCACGAGAGTTTAACGGTTACAGGATCACTCGGCATTCCGAGGCAAATTAAATCGAAGTATCAAAGTTTATTCGCTCCTCAGGAGGAGGTGGGCTCGCAGGAGCAACGAACTCATCCAGGTCGATCCCATCGGCGATGCGGGTTGCAGCCTCCAAGAAAGTCTCCATAAACGATTGGAACTAGAGCTCCTTCGTGTTGGTGACCTTGAGTGCAGTCAGCCTCTTCTCCTTCACCTCCTTACAGTGCACCCAAACCAGAGACAGTGCTACGTCGGCTCCGCAACGAGCAGATGACTTTTTCCACTCCTGCACTCGACCGGGGATCTCAATGAGTCGAGTCATCAGGGACTCGAGGTCGTTCTCTTGCCCAGCTCCCCTCCAGAGTGCAGCGTCGATTCGGGACATCACTGCTTTCAGTCGACCAAGATAGCCTGTGGCACTAGTAAGGCGTGACTCCAACCTCAAAATGTTCATGGCAGCTTCGTCCTTGACAATAGAGTTGGCGGGGTCCAGACCAGGCTCGACCCGCCTGGTCTCCTCATCGAAGTTGCGGCAGAATTCTACACAAGAGAGAACGCGACGAATCAGCAAGCGAGTTACGAAGTCGACCACCTTGACCCAGACCAGAGCAAAAGAGGCATACCTTCAAGCACGAGATACCACTTCTTAGTGAGTTCACACAGATAAGCTTCCAGCTCGTTCTTCTTCTGGAAGAGGCCCTCGTACTTCTCATTCAGGGCGTTCTTAGCCCCCTTCAGTCGAGTCACTTCCCGGTTGGCTGCGTCGAGGGAGCCCTTCAGCCTGGTGATCTCTGCTTCAAGCGTGCCGACTGAAGCCAGCTTCTGCTCCGCCAGTTTGGTCTTCTCATGTGCCCTCTGCTGCGCCGCCGCCAAGTCAAGGTCCTTCTGCTCTAGGGCCGCCTTCATTTGATCTACAAGAGACGTTACTAGAAAGATGAACATAAGGATACACACGGCATATTTATCGAAGATCAGTCAACAAGTTGCTCGTGTTAATTACCAGCCGCCTCATCATGAGTCTTCTTCAAATGGTCCCGGGCCAGTCGCAAGTCAAGATTGAGCTGGACCTGCTTCTTCTCGAGATCCGCAAATTTGGCCCCGAACTCACAAGATCTCTGCATCGACACAACAAATCAGAATTCTAAGACTATAGTGAAGTCAAACACTCAACCGCAGTCTCGGGGACTACACCTAGTGGGTGCACTAAGCGTGCCCCCACTGGTTCTCACCCGGCCAGATCAGTCTGACCTGAGTCCAAAAAAAGAAAGGAGGATAAGTTCTGTTCTCAGACCACGGCCGACTACCAGCTATCGACCATGGTCTCGGGGAATACACCCAGTGGGTGCACTGAGCAAGCCCCCACTAGTTCTCACTCGGCCAGATCAGTCTGCGAGTAAGAGCGGTTCGAAGCAAATGAACAAGACATATTCTAAAGACCACGGTCGATTGACTTTAGTCGACCATGGCCTTAGGGACTACACCCACTGGGCGCACTGAATGTGCCCCCACTGGTTCTCACTCGGCCAGATCAGTCTGCGGGTAAGAGATGTTCGAAGCAAATGAACAAGACATATTCTAAAGACCACGGTCGACTGACTTCAGTCGACCATGGCCTCGGGGACTACACCCACTAGGTGCACTGAACGTGCCCCCACTGGTACTATCAGTTGGACTACAAAAAATAAAGCTACAAGAGAAGACACCCAGTGGGTGTGGGTGCGACATCATCTCACGAACAAGGCAGTAAATTTCTCAAATTGAAGACTACACCAATACAGCAAACCAGTCGGAAGAGACGAACCTGGACATTGGTCCGAAGAGCTGAGCTAGCGTTGTAAGCAGCCATGCTAGCCTCATACGCCGCCTTCGTCCTCTCCATCATCAACCCCGCCGAACGAACGGCTTCTTGGGCTACGCCCATGGGGTCCTCCAGGACGTGATGGGTGGAGAAGAGAACGAACGGCGGAGCTGGTGCTGGGTCGACGGCCAGACCAGTCGACAAAGAAGGGCGGATAGTCGACACAGGGACGGCGAAGGAGACCGTGGTTCGGGCCACGTCTCCCTGTTGCTGGGCCTCAGAGCCAGAGGGTGCCTTCCGGCCCTTCCTTCCCGTGCGTCGTCGAGTCACTCCCGCGCGCTCCTCATCGTCGTCATCTGGGAGCTCTATGACATGGCGCCGCACTTCAAAAGACAACCACGAAGTTCAGTCGACTGTTAGTTCGAACAGACAAAAAGCAAAGTGCGATCTACAACCCGCACCTGCACGAGACGTAGCAGCATCAGCGGTCTCCTGATCATCCCGACCCTTGTCGATATCCATCGAGGTCACAGAAGCAGCAGCACTGAAGATTTCATTGAAAGTGAGTCGACGAATACAAAGTTTATTCCCGAAGAACAGAGAGAAACGAAGCAGAGCAGCACTTACGTGGAGGCGATTGGGACGTCCACCTTGATCTTGGGCAGGGCCTTCCGAGGCTTGACGGCAGCGACCTTAGGCTGCTTGGGCGCCTTTTCAGTCGGATCGGGAGTGGCCGTGCGAGCCTGCTTCTGCACTTGGGAGCTGGAGGGGCCCACTCTGGAGCGCACAACCTCTGGGTCATGCTTCTCCTTGGAGCGCTTTTCGCCGCCGGGAGGTGACTCGACCTCCTCGCCGCTGCTGGAGTCTTCACTCTCTTCTCCGGTCTCCTCGTCGGACTTCCACACGGAAGCCTCGCCCGCACCTTCTTTGCCCTCCTGGACCTTATCCCCGTTGGGCACCGAAAACATTTCTGTATAGATCTGCGGAAAAGAAGATTAATCAAACATCAGTCGGATTCATCAGACAGCCGCAAACAAGAAACACTAAAATCACTCAGAAGTCAAGGCTAGACCTTGTCAGGTAGATGGTCGGCATCGAATGGAGGAACTCTTCCGATCCCTCTAGGGTTGTCCTTGTTCCCCGTGATGCACTTCAAACAATGGTACACCGTCTTCACTGCGGCCTCCTCTGGGTGGACACGAGACAAGTCGTCGACGCCGGAGTACAGCCACATCGGATGGTCTCGAGCTTGGAGAGGCTGGATCCTCCGCATAAGGAACACCTCAAGCGGATCCAACCCCGTAACCCCGTCGCGGACCAACTGGACGACCCGCTCCACCAGCATGTCTACCTCTACCCTCTCGGCCCGACTCAGAACCAACGACGGTGGCTGGCTGACTCTACTAAAGGAAAAGGGAGGAAGCCCAGTCGACTGACCAGGAGTCGGAGCGTCCCTACAGTAGAACCAAGTCGACTGCCAGCCCCGAACCGACTCTAGAAGGATCATAGCAGGAAAAGCACTCCTATTTCTAAGCTGGATACCCAGCCCGCCGCACATCTGGATGGCGTGCGTCTTTTCGTCGCTCGGATTCGCTTTCTTGATGGTTTGAGAACGACAAGTGCAGATGTGTTTGAACAAACCCGAGTGCGGTCGGCAGCCGAGGAAGTTCTCACACATCGAGACGAATGCAGCCAAGAAAGTGATGGAGTTGGGCGTGAAGTGGTGCAGCTGGGCACCGTAAAAAGCTAAGAAAGCACGGAAGAAAGGGTGCGGGGGTATGGAGAAACCTCGGTCGACGTGGGTCACGAGGAGAACGCACTCGCCCTCCCGTGGCTGAGGCTCGAGCTCGCCCCCCGGCAACCGTCAGGAGTCGCGAGTGACCAGGCCCTCCTCCTCCAGCTCTTCCATGTCCTTCATCGTCATGGTGGACTTGATCCAGTCCCCCTGGATCCAGCCAGGTCGGAGCCCGGACCTCGACGATGACCATCCGCGGTTGGACCGCTTCGCTTTCCCTATCGCCGCCGCCTTCTTCGAGCGCTCCAGCGCCGCGGTCTTGTCCTTGCCCATGGCGAGCGAGCCGGCGTTGGCCGGGGAGAGGGAGAAAGAAGCAAAGGCGTGGCGGAGAAACGGAGACGAAGAAACAGAGAATGGGCGCACAGTGCCCTCGCCTCGGCCGCGGCGCGCATTTATAGCGCAACAGTCGAGTGGCTGACTGGTGGCCCCGAGCAATCCCGTCAAATCTCGCAACAGGCGCACACGCAATACGTGGCGAAAAAGACGGCGCAAAGATCGAGGTGTCCCGGGCATACCCGACCCGATTGCCGCGGCACGACCCGTCCCGCGCGCTTCCCCAAATTTCGAAATCCCGCAAAATCCAGAGACTAGAGAGCAACCGATCCCGCCGAAAACTGCGCGCACCAACGGCGCTCGGTGCCGCGCGCAAGGTTCAGTCGACGGTCAACACGAACAAGTACACTCGACGGTTCTGGAATCGATTAAGGCGACCAAGCCAAGGTTGAAGAGTCGGCCCGGTTCACAAGTTCGGAGAAGATTACCCCGGGGACATCGAACCCTAGCCAAGGCCCACTTCAACACTCTCTTCTGCTCAAGCCTCAATCCATTCGGGGGCTACTGATGAGGTTATAGACCTAGGGTAGGGTCACAGGCCTGACCAAGATACCCCACCCAAGGTCACTACCCCAGAAGCTCAAAAGACAAACTGAAGGCAACAGGAACAGTCGACTGACACGGCCCAAGAAGACATTCCACTCGACTGTACACCCTCGTTCAGACGACTCAACTTCACTCGACCCTTCCAAGACACTCGACCCCTAAATGTCAAGTGTCCCTCAGGACAACAACGGTCTGGTATTCACTCCGCTACAATGAATGCCTTTATTACTCTTTACTGCATGCGTTATCAGTAACGCCTGCCTTTATGTACATTGAACCCTTGGTAACGTGGGGCATGGCTGGGGTCCTCGCGCACTATATAAGCCACCCCCTCCTCCAGTACAAGGGTTCGCACCCCCTGTAACTCAAACACCCCTATACATTCCAGTCGACCGCCTCCGGGCACTGAGACGTAGGGCTTTTACTTCCTCCGGGAAGGGCCTGAACTCATATACATCTTGCATACAATCTCACCATGGCTAGGGCCTTGCCTACTCTTACGTACCCCCTACTCGTACTGTCAGACTTAGAACCACGACAGGGGTTTCTGTATTTATAGGAATTTTTGGCGTCGGTCTCACGTCAGGGGGTCTTCGAGTCGTCCACGAGATAGGGGGCGCGCCCGGGGGTAGGACGCGCCCTCCACCCTAGGGGAGTCTCTTTATATTTTTAAAAATAAAGAGAGACAATCGAGAGAAAATAAAAGTAAATCGTTATTCTTTATTAATGACGGGTACATTTATTTATGTTGAGATATATATTTTATGTATATTTCTTGTACAATAAAACATGTTCTTTCCACATATAGTTGAGGATGTAGCTATATACCATTTGGGACACCTAGGTCCGCAGACTCCTTGCTTTTCACCGTTTTGATTGCATTTAGATGCGTGATATTGTGATATGTATAGAAGGTAATTATGATACGTATCATAAATGGATGTCATTGATATTGTGATGTGTATAGAAGGTAATTGTGATATTGCTCTTGCGCCGCCTCTACCATCGGGGACATTGTCGTTGATGTCTTGCTCCCGACCCCGCGTGCCTCCCATCGCGACCAGCCCAAGCCAGAGCTCGCCTCCCCCGGCCATCGGCAGCAACAATTGCGCACCAGTGCCGCCCAGCTCCCCCATCCTCCTGTTCCTTCCTTCACCTCCCGCTCACTTCCGGTCTCTCATCTCCCTGTCTCTCCTGTCGCAGGAACCACCATGGACGAACGCTCGAGCTCTCCTGTCACTGATCTGGATGCCGTCTCTCGGATCCCTTGCGCCGCCAGCCAGATCCGGTGCCCCGCGACCGAATCCTCCCGTCCCCGCCGCCGCATCTCTAGCGGCTGACACTGCCGGACTACCGCCGCGCATGACTTCCGCTTCTCACCGGAGCAGTGCCGCTTCCGTCGCTCGACTTTGGTTTCGCTCTTGAATTGGCGTCATCAATAAGTTTCCAGCGACGTGCCATTATACCCCTGAAAAAATTGAGGTCAACAGTGTATTTGTGTATCGTTACTGTAAAAGTGCATGATCTAATCAATGCAACCGAAAGACCGATGTGATGAAAGAGACTAGGCATCACATTATACGTCAACAGTAACATTCATATAGATGTTGGATCAAGCGAGCCTCCAATTGTTGAAATCGAATGGCATGCAAGAAGATCAAAGGTACTAAACAGATCGTTCCATGCGCTATCCGTGCATAATAAACAGCAGAAGAAGAGAAATTTTGAAACTCCCCCAGATTTCCATTCCAAGGTTGGATCTTACCTGCAAGAAGCGGAGGCCAAGCTCGGTTTGCGGCAATCAGTTGGAGGAAGTTATCCACATCTACAGCAGCTCAGATTTATCACGCGGAGGAGAAAAGGCTAGGAATGAAAGAGCAGCTGCTCCAAGTGCAAGCTAGTTGCAACTTGTAACTCAGCATGTAAGCAATGACCCTCAGGGCCCTTTCTTAAGTATCATGGTTTGGAAGTAAACGGTATGCTAATTTATGCGGAGAACGAGGCTAGATCTTGTTTGACCAACAACATTCGAGGTCCGCTTTTTTTTTTTTGAATTACTAATCCCAACGGCTATAGCCACAACCTGCTTGTAATAAGTAATATGTTGCTCAAGTAAACTACTATTTGTTTGCCGTCTCCTGCTCTCCCTCTATTGGATTTGGTTGTTTGATCTCACACTGGAGCTGCTCGATGTAATGGGGACTCAGGGCTACAATACAGAAGAAAAAGCAGAGCAGCAAGCCCCTTCTTTTTTCACTGAACCAGCAACACATGCCAGCTCTGCTCTTTTTTATGTTCAGTTACACAAACAAACACCACACTGTAGCCATACCGGTGCCCGCACACAGCCCACACTATTTGGGTACACACTCAATACACCCATGCACTAACTACTGGAATTTTAGTCTATTATGGACCAGCCCAATTGAAATTTCAGAATTCCTAATAAATCCTAAAGGTCCACTTAGCCCATTCGTGCAAGGCAAGGGGCACTACTAAAGTTTAGTCCCACATTGCTAATTTACAGGGAGTTGGACCTCTTTATAAGGGATGTTATTTCTCCACTTGTACGAGCATGAAAACAAAAGGGACATCCACGCGCGCTACTCCTCCGCCGCCACACGCCACGCCACTTGTACGATCCGGTCGCCGACGACTTCTTTCCCGACGTCGACAACATCTTTGACGACATGCGAGGATGTCGACCCCAAGAGCAGTGCTTCTGCTACTGCACAGTACGTGTTTATATTTCTTTTGCTTGAGGTCCTGGTACAGTTTCTTGTTCTAGTATGTGCTCTGCATATATTCAGTTCTAGTTCATATATGCGGATGCCTTTGCATATGTTCGGTTCTAGTTCATATATGAAGATGTTATTTACCTTCTTTTTGTCAAATCACATGACTTGTTTTATCACTGCTATACTAGTCATGCTTTATTTAGTATTTCTATTAATAAAATCATTTGGTAAATTGCTCATATTTCCAACAATCCAAAAACCTTATCATAGGCAATTTACCCCCAAGTGGTTTTGCTGCTTCCATGAGACCTCCTGTGTTTGAGGGTATCCACTATAAGAGGTGGCGCGTGAGAGTTGTTCTGTGGTTTCAAACCATGAGCTGCTATGACGCCACTCTTGGCAAACCTGAAGGAGATTATGATGCTCAACAGGAACAAGCTTTTTTTTTAAATGGATACCCTATTTAGGGTTGCTCTCTTGAGTGTTCTTGGTGAGAACATAGTTGATGCTTATGCGTCAATTGAGAATGGAAAAGATATGTGGGACGCACTCGAGGCCAGGTTTGGGGTCTCGGATGCCGGCACTGAGATGTACATACAGGATGACTGAAGAGCGCTCCGTGGTTGAGCAAGCTCATGAGATACAGTTGTTTGCTAGAGAATTTGAGCACTTCAACTGCATGCTACCAGACAAGTTTGTTGCCAGGGGTATCATCACTAAACTTCCTCCTTCATGGAGGAACTTTGCTACCTTACTGAAGCATAAGAGGCAGGAGTTTTCCGTTTCGGATCTCATTGGTACTCTTGATGTGGAAGAAATGGCGAGAGCAAAGGACACGCGTGCTCGAGGTACTGAGAGAGTATCTAGTGCCAATCTGGTACAGAAGAAAAACTTCTAGCCCCACAAGTTCAAGAACAAGGGCAAGTTTGATGGTAAAGCAAAGTTTGATGGGAAGAACAAGGCTATGCAACACACCAACTTCAAGAAGTAGAATGACAAGAAGAAAGGTGTCTGTCATGTGTGTGGAGATCCTGATCATTGGGCTCCTAGTTGCCCTAATCGATATGACAAGCGTCATCTTGGGAAAGGCGGCAAAACCGTCAATGTTGTCATTGGAGACACTGGCATGAAGGATGCTGGGTATGGTATATTTCCCACTATTCTTTCAGTATGTCATTCTCCTGATTGGTTGATTGACACGGGTGCTAATGTGCATGTATGCAGTGATATTTCCATGTTTTCGTCTTATCAGACCGCAGGGACTTCAACCGTGTTGATGGGCAACGGTTCAAGTGCTTCTGTTCGTGGTGTTGACACGGTCGATCTGAAGTTTACTTCGGGCAAGATCGTGCGGCTGAAGAATGTGCATTATGTCTCCTCCCTCAATAAAAATCTTGTTAGCGAATCTCTGTTATGTAGATATGGCTACAAGCTTGTCTTTGAGTCAAATAAATTTGTAATATCCAAGTATGGAACGTTTGTTGGCAAAGGCTAGGCATGTTTCGTTCATCCTTATCAGATGTTTGCAATAAAGTTGTTAATCATGTTTGCAACAATAGTGAATCAAATGTGTGGCATTCACGTGTGTGTCATGTTAACTTTGGTTGCATGTCGCGACTAGCCAAATTAAACGTAATCCCTAGTTTCACCACCGTCAAGGGATCTAAGTGTGCACTATGGTCAGAAAAAGCATGGCGGTGACAAAATGCACAATTAACCCTTAGTGTTTTTTTAAACCTTTTTCGGACTATTCAGTTGTGCATTCTATGTTTGTGTTCTTTTAGATGCTTTGTGTTTGTGTTTGTGGTGACATCGTAATACAAGCCCAGCGATCTTGTATGCTGTCAGTGTATTTCTGAAACCTGAAGTACAGAAGTTATTCCTTGATGGTGCCTTTGTGAAAAAAAAAATATCTCATAGAGAGACTCTCCGGAATATAAGCTGAGATGAGAATGGAAAGTTCATCATCGACAAAGTGTCACGGTAGCGACGATCCTTACCGTTGCACTAAGCGGAAACAGTACTTAGAGAAATGTGTTTATGAGAGCCTGGGAGGAAGAACATGAGAGAAGCTGGAGGTTTCTTTTTCTTTTCTTTTTTTTTTTGAAATGGAAAAAGATTTATTCCATTACACATTCGGGCCAGCTAAATCGCCGGCAACCGCATCAGCTACAAAATTCGGTACATCTGACAGCTACATACAGACATCTCATTCAACCAAACTCGCGCCAAACGACGCCGATTTATGAGCAACTACTCCCTCCGTTCGGAATTAGTTGTCTCGGAAATGGATGTATCTAGAATTAAAATACATCTAGATACATTCATTTCTGCGACAAGTAATTCCGAACGGAGGGAGTACATTACAGGACCTGGGAGAGGATACATGATATTTGTACACCTCTGATACAATCCCAATCGCCATCATATATGGGATTCTGCGTAGATTGTCCAGAATGTGAGAACAAATGCATTATGTAACTAGAGTTAGGTACAAATTGTAACTCTGATACAATCCCAGTCGCCATGAATTGAAGGATTGTAGAAAGGCAGAGAACAGCCTGGTGGTGTTCATGCATATAACAGCAGAGTTCTTCCCAGCAGCTTCACATTCATTTCGACAAATTTGTTACAACTGGGAGATCTAGCAGACATGTAAGGTAGCAGGAGAAAAGGTCTTTTACCAGCACTGGCATTGCTGCAGCTGCTGTGAACTGTGCTACTCAAGATCAGATTCAGTTGGTCGCAGCAAATCGCGCAAGCATGCGAGTACTCAGGCGGCGGCGGATCAGGACAGGAGCAACGCCCTTTCATTTCATTTCATTGTGCCGGGCGGCTAATGGTTACAGAGTCTCCATAAAACAGAAGAGGAACATGGCAATCTGAAACAGAATACAAGCTGCTGGCTGGTCATCACATACACATCTGGGCTAGGAGTAGAAAGGATCCCCAGACACATATGTGTAGTACATAGATACATACAGGCTACTCGTTCTTCGACTAACGGATTACTTACTTCTAACACCTCCAATTGATGACGACGTGCACGCTAGGCGGCTCGGCCAAGGGAGGAAGCTCACTCACTCTTTAACTTACTTATCCTGCATATATTAGCTACTGCACCATCCATGCATTACTGCAGTTGTCTTGACAGCGTGCTGCGCCACGACAAGACGCTGTTGGCTTCTCTCAGGCTCCTTGCCCTCCTGAACTCGACCTCAGCATCTGAGCACGCCTGCTGCCCACCCGGGGATTTCTTCCTCACCTCTATGGGCTTCAGAGATATCTCGTCTCGAGTCATCCTGAAAGGATGGCAGTCTTTCGCAGCCGACGCGTCATCCTCGGACAGATACCCCCCTTTTGTTCCTGCAGTAAGAAAGGAAAGGAGCATGGTGAGTAAGTTTGCACAAACATTGGCACAACACCAGCATTCAGGTTCAGGTTATGGAGACGGTGCTAGTATAGTTCAAGTTACTGAATGAATAATTATACATTATTTTAAGTAAAGAAAACCAATAAATCTTGATGATTCTGGAGTAAAAAGATCAGTACTGTAACAGAATGGATGAATGGCTGGGGTCGGAAGTCAGGACATTCACCTTTGAATATATCGAGGTGCACTGCCTTATGTGGAAGCTGGTCTGCTGGCTTCTTTGAGGGGCTTGACATCATCTCTTTTGCATTCGAAAGAGATCTACTCATCTTACCGACCTTCTGAACCTCATTATTAGGCAGAGGATCACTGAACAGGCACACCTCCTCTGTGTTATTAGCAGGGGCACTGTTTCCAAATGGGGAAATGCTGAATCCCTCATCAAGCGTGGCATCTGGCGCTTCCGCGTAACGCTGAGTGCTCGTAACCATCTCATCTGCACTGAACCCAAATGATGCCCTGTATGCTTCGACCTCATCGGCATCTTGCTTGTCCCTCGAGACGCTGAGCCTGCCACCATTGTAAGCCTGGTCCAGGTAGAACTGAGCAGATGCAGCCGGGCGGAAGAAGTTGCTGTCTAGCAAGGAGTTTCTTGTGGCAGCTGAATCAAGCCCGAAGATGTTTGACGGCGAAGTCCTGGAATACGGAGTGTCACAGGCAGACCTGGAAGTCTTCCAGTGTGAGGTAGGGACCTCTTGTTCAGGTATGGGCGAAGCGATGGAATATGGTGTGTCACAGGCCGACCTAGACGTCTTCCAGTGAGCAGCAGTAGGAACATTTTGCTCGGGGATAGGCGAGGAGAGGCCAGTCCTCGGAGTCACCGAGGCAGGCGAAATGAGGCTGCTAGAAGGGCTCCCTGGTTGGTAAAGTGGGTAAGACCCCTGGAGCCCTGAACCGCCAGAGTAGTAATGCATGTTGTGCTCCTTGCCTGCAGTTTTAAGACCCATAGACGACGAAAGGAACCGAGCATAAGGGACATCTGGAGAGGACGGAGTGGTTGCATGAGCTAGTTCAGGAGGAGGGGTCAGTGGTGCTGTGGATGGCTCAGTTGTGTAAGTCGAAAAGGCTGCCGGAGGTGAGACAAGCTGAGGCTCATTGGCATATGGTCCAACAGCGAACATGTTAGACGTTGGGCCACCAGGAGAGTTTGCAGAGATTGAAAGGAAGCAGTTTGGTGACTGGGCAGTCGAAGGAAGTGCAGAGTTGGAGAAGGACGCTGGCGATGACGGTGGCGCAAGAAGGGACAGATTCATAGCCCCATTTTGGTTGGGATTGCCACCAGACTGAGCATTTCCACGGTTAGTCGATGCATTCCCGTCAGGCATACGTGCTGCAGGAACTATACGCTTTCCACCCTTCTGCGCCCCGAAGCATGACAAGCCAGAGAAACAGCCAGCCCATATACTCTGCTGTTAAGAACAGTGAAACATGTATTAGTAGTGCAAGTACATGAATTTCATTAAACAAAATAAAAACCGCCGTGCTAATTATTGACAGGTAAAGAAAGATACACAAAATTGACTGCGCAGAAGAACAAAGAACTAGTTCCGAGTTGAAAAGAAGGACGATGTAATGTACTAGCTCAGCCAACGACGAAACTGCACATGACTACTGAATTCTGTACAGAAAGGAAACTTCATTCCATCATTATTAATCATGCGAAGGAAAATTGGACCAAACTTCATAAGCATAACGAGATGATGTCACACATATAACATAAAAACTGGCGTATCAGTCATCAAAGTATGCACATATCTCGCAAGAATATGAAAAAGTGCAAAAGGATCCTAGCATAGCACCACAGAGTTTGTGCTTACTTTGGCCCTTAGCCTCAACACTCTGACAAATATAAATGTGAACAGAAGCTCAAATCCACCAGTCAAGTCACATACATGTAAATCTACAATTTCCATAGAGGAGTGGGAGAGAAACATACTACAAATGATGCTGCGGCATTGCAATATTACTGGCTAAACGAGTGCAAAATGCATGCATTTCAACTAGCTTAGAGCCGAAAGGACAATGTACTAGCTCACAATAAGGGGAAAAGATCCGTCAGTTAGTGATATGCTTATATATCTAGAATACCCACGGAGGAATGGGAGAGACACACGCTCCAAATGATGCTGTCTCTGCAAAATTACTGGCTGGCCGAGTGCAAAATGCATGCAAGTCAACAGCAAAATTACTGTCAGTTCAGTTCAGTTCAGCAGCCTATTATGCCTGTGCATGCATAGCAGGGAGCAATCAGTGGAGTGGTAGTACACAGGAAAGCAGAATTAAAGGTGCTTCAGTTGCATCAGCTAGTGGCCGGTACAGTTGGTACGCAGGCAGTGGGCTGGATGAGCTCATTCAGGTCCTGGCAAATTTCGGCAGGTACCCTGTACACATCAGCCTCTAAAGCAAGCGTGCGCGCAAGAAAATCACACATCACATGTAAGCGTGCGCGCATATACCTTGTCCTGCTGCGGCGGCTGCTGCTGCTGGGATCTGCTGCCGCCACCGCCATTACTGCTCCCCGGCGCCGCCATTCTTTTTGTCGGAAGAGCGCGCGGAAGCCCAATGCGGTGTCCCAGCTAGCCTCCTCGCGGTCCGCCTCGGCTCGGACGACCAGATCGAGCTCCGCCGGCCGCCGCCTCCCGGGCCGGATCTCCGGCCGCCAGATTCGGGGGAAAGAAACGGCTGATTCGGGGACGGGGACGGGGGCGGCTCCCTCGTGGGTTTTGGGAGGGGGGAGATCGAATCTGGTGCGGGATCTCGCAATGGGGGCAGCGGATTGGAGAGTT
>LR738716.1:10158152-10245455 GCA_902687465.1 Secale cereale
GCAAAAGTTGGTTCTTGCGATGGGGGAAGCTTGGGAAGGAGGCGTGAGGGAGTGAGTGAGTGAGTGAGGGGAGAGAGAGAGAACGGGAAAGGAGAAGATGGGGGAGTGAGAAGCGGGGCCCGCCTGGCTAATCATCTTCCATCGCCATGATTTTATTTTTTCAATTCAGGCACACAAAAAATGCTGAGAACAAGAATTGATCCAGGAGTTAGCCACATGACGATGTCAACCCACTTGCCCATGGAAATATTTAGCTTGTTTATTTATTTAGCTGTAGGCCAATGATAGGCGCCGGCCCAACTTTCGGCCGGACGCGCCATAGCCATCGGATGCAACTCGCATGAGCCGTCAGATATGTCAAAAACGGATTTCGCTCAGCTTCTTCTTCCTCCCGTATCTCGCGCAGTTAGCCCCAGCGCCCTTCCCCCTCCGTACCTCGCCCTCGGGCGCAGAACCGCGTCATGCCGGTCTAAGCACCACGCCTCGCCGGTGCCGCCACCCTCGGTTGCAGCATCCATGAATCCTGCCGCGCGCGTCGCTTGCACTGGTTCCAGCAAAAGAGCTCTCTGGTTCCAGCAATGGCGTGCTTGATTGCAACATCTCACCGCAAAACTCGTCGTGGTGACGTTCTGCTCATCATGGCAACGGTTCCAGCAAAGCCAATTAACGGTTGCATCACCTCACGGCGGCCATGATTCCAGCTAGCCGTGGTGACCCGACGCAGCTCACCACGGTCACCGGTTCCAGCAAAACCAAATCGCGATTGCATCTCCCACATAAAACGGTTGTAGCATTGTGTGCTCTCCATCGCGCCTGCAGGTGAAGGTAGTAGCAAAAATAGTAGCCGGTTGTAGCTCGCCGAAAAACGGTTGCAGCTCGCCTCGAGTACGTTGCAGCATCTGCCCAGCTAGATGTAGCTCGCCGGCCTACGGTTGCAGCTCTACCGCCCTAGGTTCCAGCATCCGTCTGTGCAGGTTGTAGCTCTCGACTTGACGGTTCTAGCACATGCCCCGTGATGGGTTGGGGCTCGTCGGCGTGACGGGTTGGAGCTCGCAGGCCATGGCCTCCCTGTCGCAGCAGGCCCAAGGAGAAAAACCTTGAGGGCTCGGGTGAGGACATGTTGGAGCAGCACGCCATGGAGAAAAACCAGCAGCGCGAGATGGGAGAGAGAAGCATGGAGCTGCTGTGTGTTGTGGCAGACGAGGTGAGGCAGAGTTGCTTGGGTTGCCGGTGAAAAATCTCGATTTGCTCCAGAAGATAAGGCTGAGGTAGGGGAACGGCGGTGTGTGGCCCTGGTGAGGACGTGTGTCTCTGTGGAGGCCTTTCCGTGGCCGGTTGGATCGCTCTGATCCAACGCACCACATGAGTCCAGCGCAATCACTCGGCCGGCCTGCCAGCTACAAACATTTGCCTTAGATATATACGTCATGATACTATAACTCGATCATCTCCTCTTCCTCCTCCTCAGCTCCCATCTGCCGCTGTCGTCGGATGAAACCAACAGAAGATCCAGCGCAGCGGGTGGTGGTAGTGGGGCTCTTGGCTATAGCGCCCCAAGGGTGGCGATTTTCCTCGATCTGTTAGTTGTTTACAGCTAGGTGTGAGTTGTCGTCCTGGATAATTAAGCGTGACTAGGTGAAGATGATATCTTGTTAGGTCAAGAGTAAAGATGACAAGGAGTTAGTTGTAAGATGATGTCTTATGGAACGAGTAAAGAGAATTGTCGGCAACGAGATTGAACTAGGTATGGAGATATCGACGATCGAATCTCGGACAAGTAACATACCGACAGACAAAGGGAACTACGTATGTTGTGATAAAGGTTCGACCGATAAAGATCTTCGTAGAATATGTACGAACCAATATGGGCATCCAGGTCCCGCTATTGGTTATTGATCGGAGAGTCGTCTCGGTCATGTCTACATCATTCTCGAACCCATAGGTTTCGCACGCTTAACCCAATGTGGAAGCACTATGTTTTCCTTTTTCCATAGAACGGTAGTTCCTCTGGCATATTCCAGTGCAGTCTCCCCTTCAATTGTAGGGAAGTCAAGCTCCAGCTGCTGAAATCCATTCATAACTTCATCCACCCCGACAACGACATAGTCATCTGAAATCGGAGAGGAATGGTAAGTTGCATCAGGTACAAGAGGTAAGGCAAAGCCGACCGCCACTTTCACGGATATGTTCATGCATTTCACATGTAGATCACAATGTTCGCTCTACGTGATACCATCCACGGGATAGCGAGGAGCCTGATATCATCCGTGGGCTGAACGAGCTCCGTGGCAGCCACACTACTTTTCCTCTGAGATGGTGGGCCAATGCTACCTCTTGAGCTTGTGTTGGTTTTTCCCTTGAAGACACTACAAGAAATATGTCAACTAGTGACCTTCTGTCAGTGGCCCTGGAAGAATTGGTCATAGATCTATGACCATTTCAGACCAATTGGTCAAAGCTGTTCGGGGGGCTCCAAACCCTAAACTATAACGACCATTTTGGTCAGAAAGGTCGTAATTTCCTTACACGAAATGGTCATAAAGCAGATAGCACTGGTCCGCTGCCTTATTTCTAGCTGATCATGACCAATATAGATGGTCATAACCTTGTAAATTGTGGTGGGTTGCTACGACTAGGCGCCACCTCATCAGTTTGCCTATGTGTCATGTCCATGTGGCAGTTTTTGCCCTAGGTTGTGAAGCAACCTATATTTCTGTCATTCCCAAAATTCCCCCAAAAATCTCATAAATTCTTTGGGTCATATCTTCGTCAAATATGTAAAAAAACCTTCCTTGCCTAGTTAAAAAATAATTCAAAAATATTCATTTTCCTATTCTCTTCAAAAAAACACTTTGTGAAGGAAGTACCACTTTGGCATGTCCAAATGGTATCCATTTTCTACAGTGCTTTCCTATGCCCAAATAACTATCCTCCACCAAATGCCAGCTCAATCCATTCATTATTTTGAGCCCAGCTTCAACATTCGTATTTATGTCCAGTGTGGTACTTTGCAAAGCAAATACCACCTAGACTCCTCCTTTTGAGCTGAAAATTTGTGAAGACGGTCTTCTTAGTAACTGATCATCCTCAACCAAAACTCACGCCCATTAGCCATGTGCATTTCCCATACCGCTAATCAAACACTTGGCTGCTAATTCATGTTTGAGCATCGATCGGTCTCCTAGTGAGAATCTTATGTTGTAATTTTCTTCCTAGCACCTACTCGGGGAGTGCCCAACCCACTAGACATGCCTAGGGCTCCCAGAACACATGGCAACGCCATAATCACGCGGGGACCACGCGACGGGCATGCGAGTTTACGTGCTCTAGAGTTGGGGCCCTCGACCACCGCCCAAACCTCGACGTATCGCCACCAAACCATGTATTTATGATTAAATAAGTACTTATGTAATTAGAAATAATTTTTGGAAAAAATAAATAGCAAACTATGAGGCAGCTGCAGTTTAGATTTGACCCGCTTCCAACTGAATCGGTGGAAATTTGTCTTTTTCACGAGAGGTGGATCAAAACTTTTTACACCCAACCATTTTGTCAATTGTGCATTAAATATGTCCTAGTATTTTAGAAAATTGATTTGGTTCAATTTTGCAACAATTATTTGGGAGGTCCTTCAATAAAAAAAACCTTCTTTTGGGCACTCGAAAAATGGAAAATGAATTTTTCGTCCAAAGAAAATGAAAACTTCCTTAGGCAATATTGTTTGCCATTCCAAAATGCACCCTTGTGCACAATATGAGATCATTTGAACAAACTATGCCATGAATGTGGCCATAGGATTGATCATTTGGCTTGAAAGCCATGAATCTTCACGCATGATAGCTCATTTCTGAGAACACATTTTTAAAAGAATTTCCGTATTACAAGTTTATTATTTTTTCTGGTAACTTGGTCGTATATAAAGACACAATGCGAAGGTTTTCCAATTTTTTGATTTTTTTTAATTTTTTATGGCCGTTTCAAAATGCGGTCAAAATGGCGGGAATGACCGTTCCTAGCTAGTGGTTGAATCTTGGTATTTTTTGGTGTTTATCAGATTAAATAGATACTTATGTACCTAGAAATGATTTTTGTAAAAAATAAAGAGCAAACTACAAGGCAGCTACAGTTCAAATTTGACCCACTTCTAGCTGAATCGGCCGAAATTTGTCTTTTTCATGAGAGGTGGATCAAAACTTTTTACACCCAACCATTTGGTCAATTGTGCATTAAATATGGCCTAGTATTTTATAAAAATGATTTGGTCCAATTTTGCAACAATTATTTGGGAGGTCCTTCACAGAAAAACCTCCTTTTGGGCACTCGAAAAATGGAAAATGAAGTTTTCGTCCAAAGAAAGTTAAAACTCCCTTAGGCAACATTGTTTGCCATTGCAAGATGCACCCTTGTGCACAATATGAGATCATTTGAACAAACTATGCCATGAATGTGGCCATAAGATTGATCATTTGGCTTGAAAGCCATGAATCTTCACGCATGATAGCTCATTTCTGAGAACACTTTTTAAAAATAATTTCCGTATTACAAGTTTATTATTTTTCCTGGTAACTTGGTCATATATAATGACACAATGCGAAGGTTTTCCAATTTTTTGATTTTTTTGAATTTTTTATGCCCGTTTCAAAATGCGGTCAAAACGGCGAGAATGACCGTTCCTAGCTAGTGGTTGAATCTTGGTATTTTTTTGGTGTTTCTCTGATTAAATAGATACTTATGTACCTAGAAATGATTTTTGTAAAAAATAAAGAACAAACTACAAGGCATCTACAGTTCAAATTTGACCCACTTCCAGCTGAATCGGCGGAAATTTGTCTTTTTCACGAGAGGTGGATCAAAACTTTTTACACCAAACCATTTCGTCAATTGTGCATTAAATATGGCCTAGTATTTTATAAAAATGATTTGGTCCAATCTTGCAACAATTATTTGGGAGGTCCTTCACAAAAAAAAACCTCCTTTTGGACACTCGAAAAATGGAAAATGAATTTTTCGCCCAAAGAAAGTGAAAACTCCCTTAGGCAACATTCTTTGCCATTCCAAGATGCACCCTTGTGCACAATATGACATCATTTGAATAAACTATGCCATGAATGTGGCCATAAGATTGATCATTTGGCTTGAAAGCCATGAATCTTCACGCATGATAGCTCATTTCTGAGAACACTTTTTTAAAATAATTTTCGTATTACAAGTTTATTATTTTTCCTGGTAAATTGGTCATATATAATGACACAATGCGAAGGTTTTCCAATTTTTTGATTTTTTTTGAATTTTTTATGCCCGTTTCAAAATGCGGTCAAAACAACGGGAATGACCGTTCCTAGCTAGTGGTTGAATCTTGGTATTTTTTGGTGTTTCTCAGATTAAATAGATACTTATGTACCTAGAAATTTTTTTTGTAAAAAATAAAGAGTAAACTACAAGGCAGCTACAGTTCAAATTTGACCCACTTCTAGCTGAATCGGCCGAAATTTGTCTTTTTCACGAGAGGTGGATCAAAACTTTTTACACCCAACCATTTGGTCAATTGTGCATTAAATATGGCCTAGTATTTTATAAAAATGATTTGGTCCAATTTTGCAACAATTATTTGGGAGATCCTTCACAAAAAAACCTCCTTTTGGGCACTCGAAAAATGGAAAATGAATTTTTCGTCCAAAGAAAGTGAAAACTCCCTTAGGCAACATTGTTTTCCATTCCAAGATGCACCCTTGTGCACAATATGAGATCATTTGAACAAACTATGCCATGAATGTGGCCATAAGATTGATCATTTGGCTTGAAAGCCATGAATCTTCACGCATGATAGCTCATTTCTGAGAACATTTTTTTCAAATAATTTCCGTATTACAAGTTTATTGTTTTTCCTGGTAACTTGGTCATATATAATGACACAATGTGAAGATTGTCCAATTTTTGAATTTTTTGAATTTTTTATGCCCGTTTCAAAATGCGGTCAAAACGGCGGGAATGACCGTTCCTAGCTAGTGGTTGAATCTTGGTATTTTTTTGGTGTTTCTCTGATTAAATAGATACTTATGTATCTAGAAACGATTTTTGTAAAAAATAAAGAGCAAACTACAAGGCAGCTACAGTTCAAATTTGACCCACTTCCAACTGAATCGGCGGAAATTTGTCTTTTTCACGAGAGGTGGACAAAAGCTTTGGACACCAAACCATTTTGTCAATTGTGCATTAAATATGGCCTAGTATTTCATAAAAATGATTTGGTACAAATTTGCAACAAATATATGGTAGGTCCTTCACAAAAAAACTCATTTCGGGCACTCGAAAAAATGGAAAATGAATTTTTCGTCCAATGAAAATGAAAACTTAGGCAACATTGTTTGCCATTCCAAGATGCCCCTTTGTGCATGATATGAGATTATTTGAACAAACTATGCCGTGAATGTGGCCATAAGATTGATCATTTGGCTTGAAAGCGAGGAATCTTCACACATGATAGCTCATTTCTGAGAACACTTTTTAAAAATGATTGCCGTATTACAAGTTTATTATTTTTCCTCATATCTTGGCCACATATAATGACACAATGCGAAGGTTTTCCAATTTTTTGATTATTTTAAATTTTTTATGCCCGTTTCAAAATGCGGTCAAAACGACGGGCTTGACTGTTCCTAGCTAGTGCTTGTATCTTGGATTTTTTTTTGGTGTTTACATGATTTAATAGATACTTATGTACCTAAAAATGATTTTTGGAAAAAATAAAGAGCAAACTATGAGGCAACTGCAATTCAAATTTGACTCGCTTCCTGCTGAATCAGCGGAAATTTGTCTTTTTCACCATAGGTGGATCGAATTTTTTGACACCCAACCGTTTGGTCAATTGTGCATTAAATATGTCATAATATTTTCTAACATTAATTTGATCCAAATCTGTAACATGTATATGGTAGGGCCTTCACAAAAGAACTCATTTTGGACAATCAAAAAATGAAAAAATGATTTACAAGAACTCATTTCTCATAACTCTTAAAAAAATATTTGTCTTATTTCAATTTGTGATTATTCCTGAAAACTATAGTCAAATTTGTTGACACAGTGAGAAGGTTTTTTATTTATTTTTCAATTCAGAATAAAATAGGTAACATGATTTAACACCTTACTTTTAGTCGATTATGACCAATTTAAATGCTCAAAATATTATACGTGTATACTGCGTTCTAATTGGTCAAGGGGCCTCTCACGCGGATCGCGGATAAATCACCGTCGGATGCTCGTCGATCCAACGGCCCGCACGTGACCCGCTGACCCACCCACCGTGAGCTACCCCTAAAAAAAACACCGCACACCACTCATCTCTCTCCGAGCGCAGTGAACCCTAGCGCTCTCACCCTTTCAGCCCCACACTTCCTCCTTCTGGATCTCGATGTGCCGCCGCCCCCAACCCCACTCCCTCCCTCTGGATCTCGACGCGCCGCCGCCCCCAACCCCAATCCCCCCGCCCCCAACCTCACCGCTAGGCCCTCTCATCCGCCTCCCGTCCCCTCGGCGGCAACGCCCTCCGCATCGCTATCCCCCAACCCCGGCAGCGACCTCGTTTCCCTCAACAGCCAGATCCCGCTCACGCAACAGATCACCATAGCCTCGCCGGAGAGAGAGGCGTCGCCGCCCAGCGACCCCAACCCCGGCCCCGACCAGCACTCCACCACTGCCGCACGAAGAGAACACCACCCACCACCACCAAACCCAACCCATCCCAACCCAGTCCGCAAAGATGATTCCTCCCCAAATCCAGCCGCCGCCGCCCGCTGAACTCCTCTTCCCCAACCCCCACTGTCGCTCGTGACCTTGTCTCCCTCCCTTCTTTCATTGAGGGCGCCTGAAACCCTAGCCCCTCTCTTCATGCGCGCACGGGGCGACAAAGATGGCCAAGGACGCGGCAGCTCCGGCAACGATGGCGCCGGATCCGCACCCAACTGCGGTGGCTTCTACACCAGCATCACGAGACGACGATGGAGGGTCCCTAGCCGGCCGCTTCTACCACCTGGCCGACTGATTGACCTCGTGATGGATGTTTCTCTATAGGTGGCCAGGGTCTCCGCCGTCGCCGTCGTCTACGCTCCGTCAAGCTCGGCATCCTCAAGGTAAGCCCCCAACCTTCCTTGGTCATTCCTTCCTCCTCTATGGTATAGCCCAAGTTCTTGATTCAAAGTTTCGGAATAGCACTTACTGCACACATGATTTTGTATACTAGTATGTTCAGATGTTTAAATGTGTGAGCCATGTGCGTTGGTATTTAGAGGGCATTTGGAGCTTGTGTGTCTGCTTCTTGGGAATTAATTGTTTGGCCTTCCTCAAGAGCACTGATCTTACTGATTACCGTAAGCATCAGGTGTTGCTTTGCAGTAGCTTAGAGAGTTTGACTAGATTACATGCAGCAACTATAGGAGTAAGATTATATGGTCCCTTCCGCTGCGTGGCAGTGATGTTCTAGTCTGGATTTCGCGTGTCTCTGCTGAATTTCGCATCACTCGCGTGCGGCCGATGGAGATTGATGTTTTCTATGCTTCCTCTGCAGAGACCTCGCGCTTTGACTCGGGGAAGTAATCCTTCGGCAAGGTGGCGCTGGAGGGATGGAGCTTGGCGGCAGCCTGCGGATGACGGGGGCCTGGACGGTGGCTATTTCTGCAGCAGGATGATAGCTTAAATTTTGTGATAATTTTGGAATAGCTTCAGCACCTACTGTTAATTTTGCACATAAAGCTTGAGTAATTTTGCACATGAAGCTTCAGTATTTTAGCACATGAAGCTTCTACTTCTGTTATTCTTGTCATGAATCTTCCACCATTTTTCAGTAGCTTAATTTTGACTTGGTGTAGTAATCTTGGTGCTTACTGATACGTCTCAAACGTATCTACTTTTCCAAACACTTTTGATATTGTTTTGACCTCATTCTTGCATGATTTGAACTAAACTAACCCGGACTGACGCTGTTTTCAGCAGAGCTGCCTGTATGGTTTTATTGTGTGCAGGAAAACGGATTTTTAGGTATCTTAGAAAAATCCACGAAAAATCACAGAAAATCCACGCACCCGAAGGAACCAGGATCCAGAAGAGGGGCCAGAGGGGGGCCAGGGGGTGCCCAGGCGCCCTGTGGGCGCGCCCCCCCTGGGCCGCGCCGGGGGGTTGCCTGGGTGGGGCCCACACCCCCTAGTGCCCTACTTTGCCTCGTATTTTTACTCGCGACACGGAAACCCCAGATCAGAAGTTCTTTTCGCAGTTTTCCGTCGCGGAGCCGCCGCCACCCTCTGTTCTTCCTCGGGAGGGCTAATCTGGAGGCTGAATTGGCCTCCGGAGAGGGGAGATCGTCGCCATCGTCATCACCATCACCACTCCATCATCCCTCCATGACTTCTCCCTCCATGTGTGAGTAATTCCCCTGCTGTAGGCGAAGGGGATGGTAGGGATTGGATGAGTTAGATCATGTAATAGTTTGTCAGATCGTTGGGGGCATGTTGCCTATCATCTACTATGGTGTTTATCATCTTTGCTTCAACTTGTTATTCTTAATGCTTGACACTTAGGGCCCGAGTGCCATGATTTCAGATCTGAACCATATGTGTTTGCATGAATATATTTGTGTTTGTGATCCTATCTATGAGTTGTTTGCACCTATTACGGTTCGGAACCGGCAATCCCAAAAGTGACAGCTTGGGACACCAAAGGGGATGGTCCGTAGTTTGAGGATTACATGTATCCATTGAGTTCATTGCTTTGTTCCGGTGCTCTTTGACAGGAGCACCTTAATCTCCATAAGTTCCTTTTGGCCCCGTTCGTAGCAGGATGGTAGGACAAAAGATGTTGTGCAAGTTCTTATTGCAAGCACTTACAACTACCTACGGGATACATGCCTAATGTTTGATATTTGCCTAGATGATCATTACTTTTCCGTGTGCCGTGCCCCAAGTTAGAATCTATCTCATCCATGCAGCGCCCAACCATCCATCTCCCTAGCCTACAGTGTTTTAAATCCTGCTGGTTACTAGTCGCTATTTTTGCCATTTACTTTTGCTATTTACTTTTACTGTTTACCTTTACTATCACTATCATCACTATCACATCACTGTTACCACTTATCTTTTGTTGCAAGTAAGTATATTTCAGGTGCGGTTGAATTGACAACTCAACTGTCAAAGCTTATAAATACTCTCTGGCTCCCCGTGTGTCGAATCAATAAATTGGGTTATTCTTACCCGCGAAGACTATCTCGATCCCTTACGGTTGAGGGTTATCAAGTACCGTTTTCTGGCGCCGTTGCCGGGGAGCATAGCAATATTTACAAGTCTACTTGAGGTATCCTACCTGCTGCACTTCATCTACTATGGGTAAGAAAGGAGACCCCAAGGTTCCGATCTTACTATCCACTACAAGAAGATGTACTGCTCTGAGCACTAGTGCTACGCTTGATTCACCTTCTATTATGAGTAAGTTTGCCTCACCACCACCACATGATGCTCCTACTGAATCTGTTACTATGTCCGATACTCTTGATGATGCCTCTACTACTTTTGATGATATTAGTTCGCTTGGTTATGCTCTTGAGAAACAAATTGCTGCTGCTGCTAAAAAGTCTGGAATTGAACTACCTATTACTCGCTACCCTATTGGTGAAACTTATGATTATCCTGATTTGAGTAAACTCAAAGAGAGGCTCCTTGATGATGATTACTATATGCTTTATGAAGATTTATGCAGGGAACTGACAGAGTTTTCTGGCTCTGACCCTGAAGTTATTAAGAAACTATTTGAAAAACACTCTTTGAAGAACAAAACCGTTCCTGATCCTGAATTTGCTACATCTCCTATATGCATTGATGATCCTGATTATGATTTCTCTGTTGATCTTTCACTTATACCTATGGTTGAAGCTGACCCCTTTTATGGTAGAGAAAATGATGATGCTATTGCACACCTGACTAAACTCGGTGAGTTGGGTGGCCTGTTTACCACAGATGAGAAGATACGATACTTTTATATCACCAAGCTTCTTCCTTTCTCCTTGAAGGAAGGTGCTAAAGCGTGGTACGATTCGCTTCCATGCGGTTCCATTAAAAGTCCTCAAGACTTAGCTCACTCTTTTGTTGATAAGTACTTTCCTGCTCACATGCAACATGCTGCTTTACAAAGAATTTATAACTTTAAACAGTTGCAGGATGAGTCCCTCCCTAAAGCTTGGGGGAGGTACTGCGGTCTGATTCGGGCTAGACCAGGACATGAAATCCCTAAGAATGAATTAATCGATATATTCTATGCTGGTCTAACTGATGAATCCAGGTCCTATTTGGACAGTTGTGCTGGTTGTGTTTTCAGGAAAAGAACACCGGACGATGCAGAAGATTTGATGGGCAGGATTGCCAAAAACCATGAAGATTGGTCCGTCCCTGAACCACCTCCACCACCAAAGAAGAGGGGCATGTTTGTTCTAAGTCCCGAAGATATGCGAGAAGCAAAGAAGTCTATTAAAGAGAAAGGTATTAAAGCTGAAGATGTGAAGAATCTACCCCCTATTGAGAAGTTGTGTGAGCCTACCACTCACCCTCCTATGGTAGAGGTACACTCTCTTTTAGATTTCAACGCAAGTGACATCCCTCATGGTAAGCCTCCTGATCAATGTTTAGATGAGTTTGATAATTTTATTATGAAACAAAATCATTTTAATGAGAGGATACAAAGTCAATTGCATGATAATTCCCTTGCTATCAAAAGACTGCTTGATGTTTTAGATAGAACAGTTAATGATGTTCAATGTCTTGTGAAGCATTTTCATATGGTTCAAACTCATCTTGACCAAATTTCTAATGTGCAAAGAGATTTGCTTGCTAACAATGCCAAACAAGATGATTTGCAGGCTTTCGGGATTAAGACCCGAGGAGGAACTAGCACTCAAGATCCTCTCTACCCAGAGGGGCATCCGAAGAGAATCGAGCAGGATTCTCAAATGCAGGAAGAAGAAATTGTTGGCTCTCCAAAGAAAAAGAAGAAACATAAGGAGACTGACAATTCTAATGGTCCTATTGCAGATGACTAGCCAACTATTGATCCTAACAGCGTATCTATCACCGATGCTGAGACTGAAGACGGTGCTGAACCTGAAGGTAAGGATAATGAGAAGAATGATCCGCCTGAAGTTCGAGAAGAAGAAGCACCTGAGAAACGTAAGAGGTACACTAAAGAAGACTTCATCGCGAGAAAACATGGGAAGGAAAGAGAACCATGGGTACGGAAACCCATGCCCTTTCCAGGTAAGTCCATCAAATCTAAAGAAGAAGAGCATTACAATAAGTTTTGTGAGTGGATTAAACCTCTTTTTCTTCAGATCCCTTTGACTAGTGCTATTAAGTTACTTCCTTATTCAAAATATATGAAAGATATTGTCACTAATAAAAGAAAAGTTCCTAATGATGCAATATCTACTATGCTTGCTAACTACTCTTTCAGTGGCAAGATTCCTGAGAAGCTCGGTGATCTAGGTATACCCACCATTCCTTGCTCCATAATGAATAATTATGTCAAAACTGCTTTATGTGATCTTGGAGCAGGAGTGAGTGTTATGCCTCTCTCTCTTTACGAGAGGCTTTGTTTAGAGAAACTAATTCCTACAGATATCTCCCTTCAGATGGCTGACAAGTCAACCGCTGTTCCGATAGGTATTTGTGAGGATGTTCCCGTAGAAGTTGCTAATTGTTTGATTCTTACTGATTTTGTTGTGCTTGACATGCCCGAGGATGGGAGCATGTCCATTATTCTTGGTAGACCTTTTCTTAACACCGCAGGTGCTATTATTGATTGCAATAAAGGGAAAGTTACTTTCCATATGAATGATAAAGAACACACGGTATATTTTCCAAAGAAGACCGACAGGAGGCATGGCCTCAACTCTATAGAGAATATCGAGACCGTGAAAATTGGAGAATGGGACTGTCCACTACATGTGCCTCACAAATATAAAACTATCATGGCGGGGACAATGACCATCAAAGTAAAGGTTTAGTAACTACTTCGTAGGAGGTGAGACTTTTTGCTCTATATATCGCCTGTTTGTTGGTAAGACTTGATCAACCTTACTAGTAAACATGTTTTATATAGATAAAAAAGTTGAGCTTGTTATGTTTGCATTTGTTTTTAGTTTTTGTTCTACTTGCTGTACCAAGTATCTATGTTTTGAAGCTTCACAATACTACTAACTGCTTCAAGTTTTCAGAGAGTTTCGCAGCTTTTTGAACTTCGAAAAAAATTTCAACAGTGAAGTTTTCAGAAAAATTCCAGAAAAATTAAAATAAAAATTCCCACGTCGGGAGAGACCCAGAAAGTCCTGGGGCCAGCCAGGGGGACCCACCAGTGGCCCAGGCGGCCAGCTGGCGCGGCCCAGCCCCTGGCCGCGCCCACAGGGCGCCTGGGGCCCACAGGGCCCCCCTCCAGGTATGTCTTCTTCCTCTCTCTCTCTTTCTCCAAAAACGCGAGTTCTGCACTTGTTCTTGTGTTCTTGCTGTTCTTGGAGCCGATTCTTCGATCTCTCTCTACAGCCCCTCATTTGAGCTGGAATTTTGAGCAAATACTCCCTGGTATGTGACTCCTCCACCCCTCCAATTAGATTTTTGATTGGTGGCCTCATTTGTGAGTATTTAGTAGTTCTTGGTGCTGTAGAGATGAGCTTGCATGCATGTGTAGAAAGTTATTTTCCAAGTTTTGATGCAAGTTTATGCCTTGGGCAAGTGAGTTGAGTAGTTTGCCTTAACTCACTTTGTTTTAATCCTCGTTTTTGTAAATTGCAAAAAAAAAAATCAGAAATGAGTTTGTTAGGAAGGGCAAAAGGGTGGCTTGAGAAGAGGAGGCCTGCACACTCTGATTGAGTTACTAGAGCTGCAGCTTCACCATCGACTGCTAGGGTGAGCTATAATGAAGATCATGTGCCCCTGGAGTTGTTGGAAGACACAAGTCTAGCACGTGCGATGACATTTCCATGTGATGAATTCCTTGAAGCTGCGGGAATCAAGGATGAGTTTTATAATCTTTGTGCTAATGCAGGTTTGACACGGCTCGTCACGAGCCGTGTTACCCAGTATCAAAAACTCACCTCCAGTTTCATTAATAGTTTTAGATATAATCCCGATTCAGGTGCTATTGAGTTTAAAATTTATAATGATCTTATCACCATGATTTTGGGAAATTTTTGTGAAATAATAGGTGTGCCGAACGTTGGGAGGACAGCTAGGATGGCCACTCAGCCCTCCGAGCTGAAAACCGTCATCAACTCTCTCTGCAGCATGGGTACGAGGGATATTCATCGGTCGAAGATCTCCAGCATCTTATTTCCTCACCTCAGGTATTTTGCATATTATATTGCCAGAGGGGTGTTAGCTCGTGACAACACGAGCAGCATTTCTGCTCCGGATATTGCTATCCTGGCAGCAGCCCTCTCAGGGAGGTCTGATTATAATCTGGGAGCCTTAATTGCTCGACGCCTTGCTATGAACGGTAACAAGGGGGACTTATATGGTGGCGTTTATGCCACGCTTATCTTAGAACATCTTGGAGGCACCCCACACCCTGATGATAATCCTTTTACTTATTTAAGCTTTGATCTTGCTGCTATGAAAAGGCATAAGTTTGTTACCATGGCTTCTGAGCTTGATAATCTTGTTTATATCTTGCGTTTCGGAACTACCGCGGAACGCGAGATCCGTCTACCTGCACCCCTTTTGTTTGATTTTTCTCGCAGGAACGGATGGTCCTTTGATGTTGTCCAGTTCGATGAGTTCATGGTCCAGCATCAGTTTCATAACCCCATGGAGGGGGTTGTGCCCGACGAGGAGGAGCACGGTGAGTTACCACCTTTTCAGGGAGAAACCGCCACCGAGTTTGGTGAAGGTTCTTCCTCTGTTTGGCGTTCGGAACCTTCCTCGTGGGAGACTCCGAGGAGTTCGGTGTACGCGCCAGCATCCTTCTACGACCCTTGGACTCACCACCATACCCCCGGAGCAGGAGGCTCCTCGGGGCAGTAGCTGCTACCAACTTAGGCCAAAAGCCTAAGCTTGGGGGAGTACGTGCCCCTCTCACTTTTCCATTGTATTATCCGTTTTATTCGCTTTGATCTTTTCGAAGTTTTTGCTCGTTCTTCTTTATTTCTCTCTTTACAAAAACAACAAAAAGATTTTCTCTTTCTTTTGCTTTTATTCAACCTTTGAAAAATCCAAAAAGATTTCCTTTCTCTCTTTAGTTTGCTTTGTTTTCAGAGTTCAGCTCGAGTCCGTGATGGCATTTGATTATATTTCCTACGTTCGATCGTGCAAGTGACAAGCAGTAATGACGAAGATCGACTGAAAGGAAGCAACAAGGAAGACCGGTATGAACTCTTTTTGTTTCTACTTTTGTACATATGCCTGTACCTATGATCTAGAGACCAGCTTGTAACGACATAGTGCTATGTTTACAATGCTCTTCCAGTGGTTCATGCTTTCCTTGTGGCTAGTCCCGAATAACTAGAGTATATAATGCGTTATTGAAATGATCTACATGCATTGCACTGCTCATAGTCTGGTATACTAAGGTGGTATTTCCCTTTAGAGAATTTTTGGATTGACTTGGCACATGCTTACACATGCTTAAGACTAAAAAGTCTACTCTCCCTTGATGATCTTTGAGTTTCAGAATAGTTATATCACTTTCATGCCCGATTCAATGTTGCTTTGTCGCTCTGCATGCTTATGACCGTTATTGCTCTCTAGTTGGTCGCTTCCCAGTCTTTTGCTAAACCTCCACCTGTACTAAGCGGGCTGACTGCTTGTGCATCCAAAATCCTTAAAATCTGTTATGCCATATGAGTCCACCATACCTTCCTATACATGGTATTTACCTGCCATTCCTAACGAAGACTTTCGTGTGCCATCTCGAAATTAATCGAAAGCATTTCTCTTTTTGTGCCTATGTTTTAGCTCATGAGGAAGTAGTAGTTAATTCATGATCTTTTTAAGTTGGACAAGTTTCACCCCTGGATTGCATGTATAATGTGCAAGCCCATAATACGAGAAGGAACTGGCATTGAGTGCGCCCGACTCAAAAAGATAATATAACAAACAAACCCTCCTTCACGCTTTGTTCATGAGAAATCAGAAAACTTTGGCAGTGATAAACAAAGGAGATTAAGAGGATGTGATCGTCCACATGCGGGAGCCGTTCCTCGAGACTTGTCCACTCAAAAAGTGATTGAGTTATCTGCTAGCATTCGTTGATGAAATATGCACTTCTCAAAACGTGTTTACTTCTGTTTTTAAAACCAAGAGCTCTGGTACATGTTTAGTTTTTGTTTCCGATCATGGGTTTTCAACTTTGCCAACAAAAGCCACGGTTCGAGAGTCTCCACTTTCTTTCTTCAAAGCACTAACTAGGAGAGCATAATTGTCATTCTAAGTGTAATGTGCATTGTCCCAAAGTATTACATTGTCTTCTGCATACTTGTGATATGATTTATTCTGAAATTCTTAGTTCTAGTCTCCTTTAAAACTCTGGAGGAGTTTCTACATTTATGTTTTGCTTCACTCATGGAGACTAGCGAGATACCACCCTAGTATGCTCAAGCTATGTGCAATGTAATCTTGTCTTGATTTTCAGTAGTATATTGTTTACTTTTAAGTATTTGTGACTAGTCACTTGAAAGAAGGATTGCTCCTTGCATTGTCCTCATAGTACTGTTTCAATATTTGCTAGACTCTTTTCGTAGTACATGCTTATATACATCTAATGAAGCAAAAGATTTTGTCAAAGTTTTCTTTGTTGCGTTCAGTTCGTTGAACTGAATTGCTTGAGGACAAGCAATATGCTAAGCTTGGGGGAGTTGATACGTCTCAAACGTATCTACTTTTCCAAACACTTTTGATATTGTTTTGACCTCATTCTTGCATGATTTGAACTAAACTAACCCGGACTGACGCTGTTTTCAGCAGAGCTGCCTGTATGGTTTTATTGTGTGCAGGAAAACGGATTTTTAGGTATCTCAGAAAAATCCACGAAAAATCACAGAAAATCCACGCACCCGAAGGAACCAGGATCCAGAAGAGGGGCCAGAGGGGGGCCAGGGGGTGCCTAGGCGCCCTGTGGGCGCGCCCTCCCTGGGCCGCGCCGGGGGGTCGCCTGGGTGGGGCCCACACCCCCTGGTGCCCTACTTTGCCTCGTATTTTTACTCGCGACGCGGAAACCCCAGATCAGAAGTTCTTTTCGCAGTTTTCCGTCGCGGAGCCGCCGCCACCCTCTGTTCTTCCTCGGGAGGGCTAATCTGGAGGCTGAATTGGCCTCCGGAGAGGGGAGATCGTCGCCATCGTCATCACCATCACCACTCCATCATCCCTCCATGACTTCTCCCTCCATGTGTGAGTAATTCCCCTGCTGTAGGCGAAAGGGGTGGTAGGGATTGGATGAGTTAGATCATGTAATAGTTTGTCAGATCGTTGGGGGCATGTTGCCTATCATCTACTATGGTGTTTATCATCTTTGCATCAACTTGTTATTCTTAATGCTTGACACTTAGGGCCCGAGTGCCATGATTTCATATCTGAACCATATGTGTTTGCATGAATAGATTTGTGTTCGTGATCCTACCTATGAGTTGTTTGCACCTATTACGGTTCGGAACCGGCGATCCCAAAAGTGACAGCTTGGGACACCAAAGGGGATGGTCCGTAGTTTGAGGATTACATGTATCCATTGAGTTCATTGCTTTGTTCCGGTGCTCTTTGACAGGAGCACCTTAATCTCCATAAGTTCCTTTTGGCCCCGTTCGTAGCGGGATGGTAGGACAAAAGATGTTGTGCAAGTTCTTATTGCAAGCACGTACAACTACCTACGGGATACATGCCTAATGTTTGATATTTGCCTAGATGATCATTACTTTTCTGTGTGCCGTGCCCCAAGTTAGAATCTATCTCATCCATGCAGCGCCCAACCATCCATCTCCCTAGCCTACAGTGTTTTAAATCCTGCTGGTTACTAGTCGCTATTTTTGCCATTTACTTTTGCTATTTACTTTTACTGTTTACCTTTACTATCACTATCATCACTATCATATCACTGTTACCACTTATCTTTTGTTGCAAGTAAGTATATTTCAGGTGCGGTTGAATTGACAACTCAACTGTCAAAGCTTATAAATACTCTTTGGCTCCCGTGTGTCGAATCAATAAATTGGGTTATTCTTACCCGCGAAGACTATCTCGATCCCTTACGGTTGAGGGTTATCACTTACTGCTACTGTTATTCTTGTCATGAATCTTCCACCATTTTTCAGTAGCTTAATTTTGACTTGGTGTAGTAATCTTGGTGCTTACTGCTGCTTGTATCTCATGCTAATTGTTGCATGAGTAGTTTCCGTAGTTTTATAACAGCAGTAGTAGCACAAATTTAATTGAATTCAATTAAAATTTCCAGAATCTCTTTTTGATCTGTAATGTTTTAGTGCAACAAAGCCATACCGAGTGAGGTCCATGTGGTGCTCTGAGATTCTCTTGGTGGTTTGTTGTCAAGACTGATATGTCCTGTATGTCATGATGCTGCTAGCTTGTTTCAGTACTGAAATATAGATCACATGGATCGAATTTTGTGCAAATTTTTGGTTCCAATGCATTCTACGCACTGATATGAGTATGTTTTGATGTGTAGCACCATAATCAGGGCATATGAACTGAGATACTATGCATTACCTATATAGACAAGTGAGCATTGCTGATAGCAGCAACAATATCTTATGTTGGACTGCTGCAACAGTTGCAACTATGCGGTATTTATACAAAATGCCATCTTGCCTGAACAATGAAACTGAATTGCTGCAGCCTCTTGTGTCAACTACTTCCTGTATGAAACAATGGAATAGATTAGCTTAGTTCCGTGCACTTTCTTTTAGTGTTCAAGATTGATGTGCTTTAAATTTTAATTCTGGTAGATGAAACATCAGATTTTGACTTCGTTGCACAAATATTCAAGGTCTAACTAATCATTGTTTCATTGTTATAGGAACTCAGTTAACATCCACACCTGAAGTGGCAATGATGTGAAACTTAGGAGGGTAGGAGTGGCAATGCTGAATGAACAAGGTTTACTGTAAGCTTGCTATTTAGCAAGGCTTGAGTAATTTAGTGTACTGCATCATTAGTTTCAACTAAAAAAATTATCATGCTACTGTGACATCTACTAAAAATTTCAAACAAATGAAAGCTATATTGTAGTAAGAACACCACTCTCACTTGATGTTCATGTATTACTACAGCAAAGCACTAAAAATTTCAGAGTACACATTATGTTATCTAGTGGGAAAACTTGTGACCACTGGGTTACTTAATTGAGTTTGGGTTACTTACTGGGTCACTATAGTTTCTAATCTTGCATAAAATTGAGAGAACTGTAATTAGCAGCACATTCCTTTCATTTTACAGGATGATCATTGCTTTGATATGCATGTTGCGAAATTAGTATCCATACATGCTCAGTGCATGCCTAAATCATGAGTTTTGTTTTTGAACACTCCCCCATGTATGTACAACAATTATTTTAATTGTCAAGTGTGTTTTTTGTACACGAGGCGTGTGTTATTCTCCTTCTTGTAGTAATTTCCACTAGCTTGCTTGTTACGTGCAGTGCATTTGCCATGTGTATGCGAAGTGGAGACTAAAATGGCGACTTTGTCCTTGGCACCACTCTCTACTCCAGCGGTGCGCCCCCTCTCTGTTCTCCCACCTCCCCTATGGGGTTTTGTTTTGAGTCTACTTTAAATTGTAATTGCTAATGATGTGTTATCGTAAATCATTCGCACCATGCTCAATAAACCATCTGAAGATTGAATCATCTTCTGTGTTCAATATCTAGAACCATTCTGTCAGTTTTGGTATTCATGCAACAACTATGCGTTCATGTGTTGTTTCTGTGAGCTATTCCTTGTGGTACTGTTACATGTTACATGTAGAGAAGCTTCATGATTTAGTCCCAAGCTGCTTTCTATATTTGTTTTTATTTTGTTTTTAACTATTTTGTTTTATGTGTAGGTGCCTACGTTCAGCCTCTGCGATCATATCCAGAAATGGTGTTTCCTCGTTTACAGGAGCTCCATCTTGAAAGTGAAGAAGTCAGAAGTATATTTGTAGCAGTAGTTATATGTTGTGATAGTATCACACGTACTGGTGAAATGAATCATGTAAAGATTGTGCTATTAGCCAAAATTGGCATGTGGTTTGATAATTTTCATTTGTTTACTGTCTGACTGAAATAATTGTGTGCAAATTGAAACCTGGGCTGTTGTTAATCAGAACCTGACAAGTGGGACCTAATAAGTATTTGGCATCTAAAAAGGCCATTATCCAAATAATATTCACAGGAAAAAAGACTAAAAAGACTAAAAAAATAAGTAAATGGATTGTAGAAAGGCCGAGGCCCAATTGAGAAATAGATGCGACCCAAAATAAAAAGGCTGAACTGTCGGGCTTAGCCCATGTATTTGACCAAACTTGAAAGCAAATAAACAATAAATGGGCTGAATTAATGGTCTCGGCCCATGTAAAACACCGAACTGGACCGGGCTGATTCTTATCAATGACCTTTTCATTTGGTCGCAATTTTGCCACGTCAGCTTGCCATGTCGGATCCGACGTGGACTGGGCAGACAGCTAGTGACCAAAGCAAAAGGTTGTTGAACCAATGACCTTTTGTTTTGGTCGTAAACGTCTACGACCTTCTCACAGAGAAGGTCATTAATTTCAGTTTACGACGGACAGCTTTTGACCATCTGTTTTTGGTCACAAAAAGGTCACAAATGGAAAATAATGACCATTCAGTGACCAATAGTCAAGGTCACAAGTTGACATATTTCTTGTAGTGAGAGGAAAGGGTGATGCAGTAAAGTAGAGTAAGTATTTCCCTCAGTTTGAGAACCAATGTATCAATCCAGTAGGAGATTATGCACAAATGGCCAAATACCTGCACAAACAATCAAACAACTTGCACCCAATGCTATAAAGGGGTTGTCAATCCCTTCACGTTATTTGCAAAAGTGAGATCCGATAGAGATATATGAACTAGTAAAGTAAATATTTTTGGGTTTTTGGTTTATAGATTGAAAAGTAAAAGATTGCAAAATAATAGATCGGAAGCTTATAAGATGTAAAATAGACCCGGGGGCCATAGGCTTCACGAGAGGCTTCTCTCATGATAGCAAATATTACGGTGGGTGAAAAATTACTGCCAATCAATTGATAGAAGGGCGAATAATTATGACGACATCTAAGGCAATGATCATGAATATAGGCATCACGTCTGTATCAAGTAGACCGACTCCTGCCTGCATCTACTACTATTACTCCACACATCGACCGAAACGATTCTGCATCTAGAGTATTAAGTTCATAAGAACAGAGTAACACATTAAGCAAGATGACATGATGTAGCGGAATATACTCAAGCAATATGATGAAAACCCAATCTTGTTATCCTCGATGGCAACAATACAATATGTGACATGTCCCCTACTGTCACTGGGATTGAGCACCGCAAGATTGAACCCAAAGCAAAGCACTTCTCCCATTGCAAGAAAAACGAATCTAGTTGGCCAAACCAAACCGATAGTTCGAAGAGAATTACTAAGATATCAAATCATGCATATAAGAATTCAGAAAAGACTCAAATAATATTCGTAGATAATCTGATCATAAACCCATAATTCATCGGATCTTGACAAACACACCGCAAAAGAAGATTACATCGGATAGATCTCCAAGAACATCGAGGAGAACATGGTATTGTGGATCAAAGAGAGAGAAGAATTCATCCAGCTACTAGCTATGGACCCGTAGGTCTATGGTAAACTACTCACACTTGATCGGCAGAGCAGTAGGGTTGATGTATATGCCCTTCGTGGTTGAGTCCCCCTTCGGCGGAGTACCGAAAAAGGCATCTAGATGGGATCTCACAAGAACAGGAGGTTACGGCGGCAGAAAAGTGGTTTCAATGGATGTTCTGATGTTTCTGGAATATTTGGGAATTTATAGGTGATGGCTTCTCGCCCCTCGTTGGTTACCCCAAGTGGAAGGTTGAGATGTAGCGTAGCGGCAAGTTTCCCTTGGCAAAGATACCAAGGATCGAATCCCGTGAGACTCCGAGGGTCGACAAGTAGGTATCAACGGTGCCAGAAACTTAGCGGTTGACAGGACCTGCACACAGATACAAATAACTTTGCTCCCAACGAGTACAGAGAGGTTGTCAATCCCTCCGGCCTTGTTGTTTACAAAGGATCAAACACAAGAGATAATAATGATAGCTATGACTGCAACTAGGGAATAGAAACAGGAAGTAAATAGAAGGTGTGATCAGTGGTGGTAATATGGACCGGGGTCCCATGATGTTCACTAGTGATGTCTCTCTCCCAAAAGACGATAAAACAGCTAAGCGAGGTAAACAAATTACAGCTGGGCAATTGACAGGATTATATGCGCAAACCAATGCTAACTATGCTGCAAATAAAGGTAGATGCTCAAAAGCATGGGCGGTACGCCAAGGCAAGTAGACCGAAATCCATCTGCATCTATGATGGCTTCTCGCCCCTCATTGGTTACCCCAAGTGGAAGGTTTGAGATGCAGTGTAGTGGAAGTTTTCCCTTGGCAAAGATACCAAGGATCGATTTCCCTGAGACTCCCAGTTTCAACAAGAAGGTGTCAACTGCTAACGGCGCCAGATATTAGTATTGACGCTCAAAAGTGGCACAATCGTAAAAGTTGCTTTAATCTATGTCAAGATTACTTCAAACTTATGATTGGAAGTCACCATGAGATGGCTTTCTTTGAGAAGATCAAGATGGATATGAAAGTGGACTAAAACGGAGTCCGGATGCAAAAGTTATGACAAGTTCAGAGATGCTCATGATGACCCCAGATTAAAGAATGGCTTGAAACCCAATTAATATGACTTCAAATGGAAAAAGTTTCAACATGAAAGTTGTGCGTCTCGTCGAAACGGTCGATTTTGATATAAAAATCGTCCCAATCCGAGTTCGTATGCAAAAGTTACAGACATCCGAACACAGCCCTGTCACAGAGCCATAAGTGGCGCGCCCCACCAGCCACGTGTCTGATGGGTAGCGCGAATAACAGCCTATATTGCGTGACCGTTTTGGCCTAGAAGATGGTTTCAAATCGAAAAACGTTCAACATGAAAGTTTTTCGTATCGTCGAAACGGTCAAGATTGCTTTTGGGCTCTTTTCCATCCGAGGTCGTTTACCACCTCAAGAATTACCCGCAAGGTACAGCCAGTTTAAACCGAACAGTTTTGGAAAGTTCGGATAAAACCAATCCAAATTTGGCTAGGGTTTTGGACGTGAATCCAAGCCTTTTCCTTGCACGGGAAGTCCAGCCGCCTCTTATATACCTAAGGGGTGACGGCCGATTGAAGAACACACAATCGATCAATTCATCTACCACTTATTACCCTTTACCTTTATCTCTTTCCCTTGTTCTTCTTCTTCCTCGTTCTTCGTCTGTTCTTCTTTTGCAGGGCGGCGAACCTCGAGGCCCTAGGGGCGATCAGGTCGACCTAGGGCAGCCCATAGCCGCCGCGCGCCCTGACGGGGTCCCTCCCGAGCGTGTGGGGTTTCGGGTCATCAAAAGCGCTCACCGGATTGTCTTGCGTACCGCGCTTCCGGCGGGTCTCCTTCGACGTGAGCTGCGGTGCATCACCCCCGGCGTCGAGGGTACACGGTGACGTGTTCGTGTGCGAACACACTTTTTGGCGACTCCGCTGGGGACGAAGCTTTGAACAGTCTCCAGCCTGTTCTTGCTACGAAGAGATCATCATCTAGGGTTTGCAATCTACAAAGGTAATATGAATACCCAATTCACATATGTAGATGCAAATAATGCATATGTTGTTGCTAGATCATCTAATGAGCATAATGTATCGGCTAACCCTAGCTTTATCAATCATGCATCTAACTGTGTGCAAGGGCCGATGCAACAAAATCTCCATGATTCCACTTCATATAATTTTGGCAACATGCAACATATGTATCCCAACTCCCATGCATCGGGAACCCCACAAATCCATATGCCGATGAACAACATGATGAGTTTGGTTAATCAAATTGAAACACCCCATGTAGGATCTTTCAATGGCATGCAACATAGTGTTTCATATTTTTATTCATCGGCAACTAATTTGCAACATGTTAATCCAAACATGCTGGTGGGTAGGGGAATTGGCCATGATACTACTAGTTATCCGGCAAATTACCCTCAAACATCATATTCTACACCTCATGCTACTAGTTTATTGGCACCATACGCAACTGTTGATGTCCATAATTCGGCTCCGCACCTTAATGGTCATGGCCGAATAAGTGAAACTTCTGCAGGAGCACAAATGCCTTCACCTACTACCGTGGCATATCATGTCCCCCCTACACAATTACAGAATTTCGGCAACATCTCATTGCCGAAAGAGTCTAAAAGCATTGGGGGGCAACCATATCCAGACTGGGTAATTGAGAACAAGCTTACATTCTCTTGGGATTTGTGCAACTCTATTCGCCAAGAACTAATAGAAGGCGGGAAGCCTCATGATTTTGCTGCTGTAAAAGCTAGAGTTGTGCAAATGACGCAGTTGCCCAGTGTTGTACCATCCAGTGTACCACCTAAACAATCGCAAAGCTTCGGCACCTCATTGCTGAAAGAGTCTCAAAGTATTGGGGGGCAATCTCATGACGAGTGGATGGAAATTGAGATGAAAAAGTTTAAAGCTCGCCAAGCTGAGATGTGGGGTAAACTTAGACGAGAGCGAGAAGCCTTGCAAATTCAAAAAGATAAAGTTGTTGATTCAGGTAACAAAGAAAATTCGGTTATTAGAAGAGCCGAATCAAGTAGTATATATTCTGAGTCCATCAAATCCAAAGAGGCAAGCATTATTGAGAAAGGGCATGGAAAGCATAGCAAAACAGTCATGCTCGATTTTTCTAAAGATAATGGAACCTACTTCCTGCCCTATGAGTTCCGTGCCGTAGAAATTGATAAGCTTCAAGGCCAAGAACAAGTAGTCGAACAAAGTTCGGCCGACAAAAATCTTCAGTGTAATGATGCACGGAATCAAGAAAAAGATGATGAAGAGGCGTTGGGGAGCCATCCAAAGGCGGAGCAAGATATTGTTCAAGTCACACCACCATCATGCTCTCCCAACATATTTGAAGAGGTATGTTTAGCAAGTAATTTACCTATTTTCAAATTTGGTCAAAACTATATTGTTGATGCATCTATTAGAAAAATCCTCTTAAGTAATTTTGAAAGACCAATGAAGAAGGGTAATTTACTTGTTAGCAACAAAATCGTTATAGAACATATCGGTCAACCCATTGCACCATTTATAAAGACCGATATTGACTTATTGGTACAGCCAAAGCTTTCCCCGTTGCTTTATGTAAAGTTCATATCTAGTTGGGTAGCTTTGCTTATTTCGTACTTGGCTTGCACTTGGTCTCAACTGAGACATGTATGTTCTAAATATCTTCATTTCAGGAATTTAAAGCCAAGGTTAAATTCTATTGAGAAAACTGATGCTAATATAATATCTTATCCAAAGACATCGGAGATAGAGTGGAAAACACAATGCATAGCCGAATGGGGAGATTACAAATCTGAACCATTCGTTTGCTTATCTCCAAAGCCGTTCAAACAGCAAGATCGGCTAGAAAACAAGAAGTATACCTTCAATTCAAGCATGTGTGATCAAATATTTGATTTGTTGCTGCAAAATAATTACATTACAATTCTAGATCACCATGCTAAGCCATCAATCCAAGGACGAATGTATTGTAAGTTGCATGATTCATCCAAGCATAATTTTCAGGATTGCAACATGTTTCGTCAAATAGTTAAATCGGTCATTGAAAAAGGGCGATTGAAGTTTGTTGAAACACCAAGAGATGACCAGTCTATTCTGATTGGTCCTGATGGCAAAAAGTTTTTGCATCGGCTGTTTCAAGCCGATCCATTTAAAGAGAATGTAAAAGCTGCAGGTGATGGGATCAAGCTTTCAAGTAAAGAATGTATTGAAGAGCATAACGAGCATAATCTTGAGGGCGAGAGTTCCATCGAAGCTACAATGGAGACGCCATGGACTGGGGGGCAGCAAGCAAATCCAATGACCGATGAAAGCAAACCAATAAAAAACAAAGGCCAGAATAAGCGCAAGTGTAAGAGATCAAAAATCACCTTCGCTGAACTATTGGATAAATATCAAAAGAAGAGTGAAGAGAAGAATGCTTATCGGCCAAATCATGCAAAGAAACCAAGATCACCCCCAAGGCGCAAGTATGAGGATCGACATTGGCAAAGTGACAATTTTTATGCAACATATTCATATCCTTATTTTGGGCCGCCAATGCCAATGCCGTGGATGCCTCCCTATGCTCAAGTAGATCCATATCCATCATGGGACAGGTATGATACAAGGGCGCATTCTCCATCTTATTTTAGACCATCTCACCAATATTATGAAGCTTCGAGGAGATCAACATTTGAACAATCACATGTTAAAGACCGTTTCAATCATAAGGAATCGGTCCGGAGCTCAAGGAAGAAGAAAGAGGTGGTCAAGCAAGTTTACCGTGTTAAAAGCGATGGTCGTAAGAGTGCAACTTCAGATTTGATCTCAAATGAAAAAGAGCCAATTAAAGTGTTGACATTGGCTACTAAAGGCAATGAGATGAAGCAACCAATTATTGACAGTCAAAGTGCCAAATCTGAAGAAAAGAAGTTGAGAGTGCACAAAGCCAAAAAAGGATTGCCATTGGCCAAGACAAAATCGCAGCCGGGGTGCCCACTCGACTTATCATATTGGCAAAAGAAGAAACTACAAAAACTTAGTGCACAAGAACTTGAAGAAAGAAACATGGCATGGGTTCCCAAAGGAAGTGATCAAAATAAGAATTATGTGCAAGCTTCCATTACAAGAAGTGCGGCAAAGGTGAAGAAGGAAAAGAGTGAAAACTATGAAAGACGAAGCCGAAGGTTTCAGCATCTTCGGTCTACACATTATCCATATTCTTCAACTATGCCATTAACGCCCATGTCATGGAATTCGTCATCAGGTATGATTGGTAAACCTCAATGGGCTTATTTTAATCCATGGATGCCATATAATTTCTTACATCATGAAAGGGTATTACCAAGTCACTATACATTTGATTAGTTACAACTTTTGTTGCTGATCCAAAGGGCCGAAATACTTAGTTTGTCATTTCATTTATTTGTTTCGGCTATATGTGCTTTGAATGAAGTTTACATGGTAATGGCCGATATTTATCTATCGTCCTAAGAATATGTCAATGCATGGCCGGTGTAGTATTCTAGCATCGTCCTTAGTTCGAATGGAGAGCGAGACAAGGTGATATACATCTTGAGGCTTTCGGTGATTCGTTATGAGTAGTGCAACAAATATCCAAGGGTTATCAATGTTTTGACGAATCACTTATAGTTTATCTTGAGATATGTCTAGATGCAAAATTTACCTTGGGTTGCTTTAAAATTGTTCTTATATTTAGACATGACAATTCAAAAGAGTTGGCACAGCAAGTATCCGTCTACTACGTTAATCATGGTGTATTGCATTTCTCTCAATAGCCGATGCTTCGTCTCGTCAACATAGGTAAGGCCGAACCGAAGTTCACAGCTTCGGCCACTAATGAATTTTGATGCAGGTGATACTAAGGATTGGAGAGAGTTTATTGATTATCTACAAAATCCTAACAAAAGGGGGAACAATATGGTCCGGAGGATGACCTTGAGATACATATCTATGGAACTTTATCATCGGATTGTTAACGAAGTTGAGAAGGTTTCGCCCAAGTTTGCATCAAGGGTTCAAGAACAATAATGGCTGATATATAATTATCGTCCTAAGCATATAAATGGCCGATGGGGTGTTGACATCGTCCTTAGAACCAACATGGTACAAATTATTTTTCGGCACGCTTGCTTTGCCGAAAAACAGGGGGGCATGTATTGACGCTCAAAAGTGGCACAATCGTAAAAGTTGCTTTAATCTATGTCAAGATTACTTCAAACTTATGATTGGAAGTCACCATGAGATGGCTTTCTTTGAGAAGATCAAGATGGATATGAAAGTGGACTAAAACGGAGTCCGGATGCAAAAGTTATGACAAGTTTAGAGATGCTCATGATGACCCCAGATTAAAGAATGGCTTGAAACCCAATTAATATGACTTCAAATGGAAAAAGTTTCAACATGAAAGTTGTGCGTCTCGTCGAAACGGTCGATTTTGATATAAAAATCGTCCCAATCCGAGTTCGTATGCAAAAGTTACAGACATCCGAACACAGCCCTGTCACAGAGCCATAAGTGGCGCGCCCCACCAGCCACGTGTCTGATGGGTAGCGCGAATAACAGCCTGTATTGCGTGACCGTTTTGGCCTAGAAGATGGTTTCAAATCGAAAAACGTTCAACATGAAAGTTTTTCGTATCGTCGAAACGGTCAAGATTGCTTTTGGGCTCTTTTCCATCCGAGGTCGTTTACCACCTCAAGAATTACCCGCAAGGTACAGCCAGTTTAAACCGAACAGTTTTGGAAAGTTCGGATAAAACCAATCCAAATTTGGCTAGGGTTTTGGACGTGAATCCAAGCCTTTTCCTTGCACGGGAAGTCCAGCCGCCTCTTATATACCTAAGGGGTGACGGCCGATTGAAGAACACACAATCGATCAATTCATCTATCACTTTTTATCTTTTACCTTTTCTCCTTAACCCTAGTTCTTCTTCTTCCTCGTTCTTCGTCTGTTCTTCCTGTTGCAGGGCGGCGAACCTCGAGGCCCTAGGGGCGATCAGGTCGACCTAGGGCAGCCCATAGCCGCCGCGCGCCCTGACGGGGTCCCTCCCGGGCAAGTGAGGGCTTCGGGTCTTCAAAAGCGCCCGCCGGACTGTCTTGCGTACCGCGCTTCCGGTGGGTCTCCTTCGACGTGAGCTGTGGTGCATCACCCCCGGCGTCGAGGGTACACGGTGACGTGTTCGTGTGTGAACAATTAGCAATCAACGTGGACCTGCACACAGATACAAATAACTTTGCTCCCAACGAGTACATAGAGGTTGTCAATCCCTCCGGCCTTGTCGTTTACAAAGGGTCAAACGCAAGTGATAATAGTGATAGGTTTTGCTGCAAATAGTAAATAAAAGCGGAAAGTAAATAGCGGATGTGATCAATGATGGTAATATGGACCGGGGTCCCATGATGTTCACTAGTGATATCTCTCTCCCAAAAGACGATAAAACAGCTATGTGAGGTAAACGAATTACAGCTGGGCAATTGACAAAATTATGTGCGCAAACCAATGCTAACTATGTTGCAAGAAAGGTAGAGGTTCAAAGCATGGGCGGTACGCCAAGGCAAGTAGACCGAAATCCATCTGCATCTACTACTAATCATCAACCTTGAGATATCTATCCAGAACATCTCGCTGGTATTAAGTTGCGAGTCCCACCCATAGTGTAAACTCAAAGCAACAGACAACTGCATTAAAAGAACTTTGCGTAAAGTAAACAATCCTTGCACCCGCGGGCACAAGCACCGTTGTTTTCCCCCTGGTGGCAACATCACATCCCCTAGACTCATGTTTCTGTCACTCAAGCTAGTCATCGAGGGGCATGAACCCACAATCAAGCATACGTTCCCTCTTGGAGTCACTACCTACTACTTGGCCAAAGCAATAAATAGCAACGGAGAACATGCAAGAATTACTTACGAACATAAATATAAAAGAGGTAAATCAAATATATTACTCAAACACAATCTGAACATAATCTCACAATCCATCAGATCCCAGCAAACTCATCATAGCAACAGCATAAGGATTACATATGTGCCTCGATCATGTAGGGCAGATCACGAGGACTAATTAGTGAAGCACAAGAACGGGAGGAGAACATCACATAGCTACTGGTCATGGACCCATGGTCCAAGGGAGACTACTCACAACTCATCCGGGAGGCGTCCATGGTGGTGGAGAGGCTCCCGGTGGTGATCCTCCCCTCCGGCAGGGTGCCGGGAAGAGTTCTCCTGGTGATCCCGATCTTGGAAGTGCGGCGGCGGCGGAACAGAGATGAGATCGCGAAAAAGGGTTCCCGTCTCGAGGGTTTCGGGACACAATATAAATATATGCCAAAGGGGGGCATCAGCGGAGGCCTGGGGGGCCCAGGCGCCCCCCCCCCGGCGCGGCCGGGAGGGGGGCCGCGCCACCAGGGCGCCTGGAGCCCTGGTGGCCCCCCTCCGACTCTACTTCGGGTGCCGGGAAGCTTCTGGAACACTGATTTTTTATATAATTTTTCCGGGATTTTTCTGGCAGTTTTCGTAATGGGAAAACCTGAAATACAAAAACAGCAGAAAACAGAAACTGGCACTGGGGTGCACTGAGTTAATAGGTTAGTCCAAATATGATCAAAAGTGTATGGAAGTGTATAAATATCATAGCAATATCACCCAAAAGAGGCATGGAGCAAGCAGAAATTATAGATACGTTTTGGACGTATCAACATCCCCAAGCTTAATTCCTGCTCGTCCTCGAGTAGGTAAATGATAACAAGAATAATTTCTGTGGTGACATGCTATTAACCATATAGGACTTTTCATAGTCATATGACAAAAGCTTACTGAGACAATGAATCTGTAGTAATTAAGTTGCCTCATGAGAAAATCACAAAGAACTGAAAGTTTTGCAATATGATACTGAAACATCAAATAGATTTGTAATGAGCATGGTGTGCAAATATGATAAAGTGATATCTCGCTTGCCCCCTTTAGTGAAGCAAAACATAAATGCAGGGGCACCTGATGGGCCTCGAACCCCTCGTTGGTTACCCCAAGTGGAAGGTGTAAGATGCAGTAAGTAGAAGTGTTTTCCCCTAGCAAAGATGCCAAGGATCGATTCCCCAGAGACTCCTAGGTTCAACAAGTAGGTGTCAATTGCTACGGCGCCAGATTAGTAGCAACCAACGTGGACCTGCACACAGATACAAATAACTTTGCTCCCAACGAGTACAGAGAGGTTGTCAATCTCTCCGGCCTTGTAGTTCACAAAGGATTAAAAGCAGTGATAGTAGTGATAGATAGTTTTTGCGATAGTAAGTAAATAACGGAAAGTAAATAGTGGATGTGATCAATGATGGTAATATGGACCGGAGTCTCATGATGTTCACTAGTGATGTCTCTCTCCCAAAAGACGATAAAACAGCTATGTGAGGTAAACAAATTACAGCTGGGCAATTGACAGGACCACGAACGCAAACCAATGCTGACTACATTGCAAGAAAGGTTGAGGTTCAAAGCATGGGCGGTACGCCAAAGTAAGTAGACCGAAATCCATCAATATCTACTACTAATCATCCACCTTGAGATATCTATATAGAACATCTCACTGGTATTAAGTTGCGAGTCCCACCCATAGTGTAAACTCAATGCAACACACAACTGCATTAAAAGAACTTTGCGTAAAGTAAACAATCCTTGCACTCGCGGGCACAAGCACCGTTGTTTTCCCCCTTATGGCAACAGCACATCCCCTAGACTCATGTTTCTGTCACTCAAGCTAGTCATCGAGGGGCATGAACCCACAATCGAGCATAACGTTCCCTCTTGGAGTCACTACCTACTACTCGGCCAAAGCAATAAGTAACAACGGAGAACATGCAAGAATTACTTATGAACTAAAATATAAAAGAGGTGAATCAAATATATTACTCAAGATCAATCTGTACATAATCTCATAATCCATCGGATCCCAGCAAACTCAACATAGCAACAGCATAAGGATTACATAGGTGCCTCGATCATGTAGGGCAGCTCACGAGGACTAATTAGTGAAGCACAAGAACGGGAGGAGAACATCACATAGCTACTGGTCATGGACTCATGGTCCAAGGGAGACTACTCACGAGTCATCCGGGAGGCGTCCATGGTGGTGGAGAAGCTCCCGGTGGTGATCCTCCCCTCCGGCAGGGTGCCAGGAAGAGTTCTCCTGGTCCTCCCGATCTTGGAAGCGGCGGCGGCGGCGGAACAGAGGCGGGATCGCGAAAAGAGTTCCTATTCTGAGGGTTTCGGAGGGTCCTTTAAATATATGCCAAAGTAGGGCATCGGGGGAGTTTCGGGGGGCCCAGGCGCCCCGCCGGCGCGGCCCAGGGGGGGCGCGCCCACAGGGCGCCTGGAGCCCCTGTGGCCCCCCAGGCTGCCCTTCGGACGCAGTGTTGTTTCCGGATCGCTGATTTTTTATATAATTTTTCTGGGCAGTTCTCGAAACGTGAAAACCTGAAATACAAAAACAGTCGAAAACAGAAACTGGCACTGGGGTGCACTGGATTAGTAAGTTAGTCCAAATATGATCAAAAGTGTATGGAACTGTATGAATATCATAGCAATATCACCCAAAAGTGGCATGGAGCAAGCAGAAATTATAGATATGTTTTGGACGTATCAACATCCCCAAGCTTAATTCCTGCTCGTCCTCGAGTAGGTAAATGATAACAAGAATAATTTATGTGGTGACATGCTATTAACCATATAGGACTTTCTCATAGTCATATGACAAAAGCTTACTGAGACAATGATTCTAAAGTAATTAAGTTGTCTCAAGAGAAAATCACAAATGACTGAAAGTTTTACAACATGAAACTGAAACATCAAAAAGATTTGCAATGAACATGATGTGCAAATATGATAAAGTGATATCTAGCTTGCCCCCTTTAGTGATGCAAAACATAAATGCAGGGGCACCTTCAAGGTTTAAGTGATGACTAGATACAATCATTTCAGAATAAACGATATCACAATCATGCACAAGACAATGCTACTTTGGGACAATGCACATTACACTCAGAATGACAATCATGCTCTCAGTAGTTGGTGCTTTAACATAAAGGTAAAAGAATGGTTATGTGCTAGAGCTTTTTATTTTGAAACATGGAAGCAATTGTGTCAACGGTAGTAGTACTTCATATGTGTCATGCATAAAACATCTTATAAGTTGCAAGCCTCATGCATCGAATACTAATAGTGCTCGCTCCTTGTCCTAATTAGCTCGGATCCCCATGGGTTATCATTGCATTGCATATGTTTTAACCAAGTGTCACAAAGGGGTACCTCTATGCCACCTGTACAAAGGTCCAAGGAGATTGATCGCATTTGATATCTCGTTTTTGATAAATCTCAACTTGAGGACATCCATACCGGGACAACATAGAAAATAGATGATGGAGTCCTCTTTAATGCATAAGCATATTCTCATAAGAGATTGAGGATTAAGGTCCAAGCTAAAACTTCCACCATGATGCATGGCTTTGGTTGGCGGCCCAATGTTCTTCTCTAACAATATGCATATTAATTCAACCCACGGTAAACCACCCTTACTTCAGACAAGACGAACATGCATAGCAACTCACATGATATTCAACAAAAGTGTGACAGTTGATGGCGTCCCCAGAAACATGGTTACCGCTCAGCAAGCAACTCATAAGAAATAAGATACATAAGCAACATATTCTTTACCACAATAGTTTTTAGGCTACTTTCCCATGAGCTATATATTGCATGGTTAATTCGCTTAGTGCAGGTGTAGGTTAGCAAAAGACTGGGAGCAACCAACTAAGAGAGCAATGACGGTCATAATCATGCAGAGCGACAAAGCAATATTGAATCAGGCATGGTAGTTATATCGCTACTTAGAAACAAAAGATCATCAAGGCTTGACAGGCTTTCTTTACAGTCTTGAATATGCGTGAGCATACGCCAAGTCAATCAAAATAAATTCTCGAAGGAAGATATTACTAAACCATAACACATCATAGGCAAACAAACCAAGTTGGTACTCCAATAACACATTGGGAACCCCCCAGCTATTTGAGGTTAACCAAAAGAAAACCTGAACTACTAAGCACCATCATGAAAGTAGCATCTTTATCATAGACACATTAACCCATGCAACGGAAGCAAACTATGTTAATAAGGTGAGCATGGTAATTAAAGAGAGTTCAAGCAACCAACTAAACAAAAGCTCTTTGAAAAGATATGCATGAATACTAAGAGCAGAGTATGATAGTAGCTATTAAAAGACAAAGAACACACACAACATAGATAGACATGAAAATTCTATGTAATGTTCTAGGTAGAGGTGGAGCGTGTTTCTCTCCCACATAAAGGAATGCTGGGTTCCGACTCGTTATGAAAAACTAAAAAGAAAACTAAAAGCAAGACGCTCCAAGCATAGCACATAACATATGAAGTGATAAAAATATAGCGAAATGAAAGACGAACTGATAATGTTGATGGAGAAGGGGATGCACGGGGGCATCCCCAAGCTTAGACGCTTGAGTCTCCTTGAATATTTCTTGGGGGCGCACGGGGGCATCCCCAAGCTTGAGCGCTTGACACTCCTGAATCTTTTTATCATCTTCCCTCGCACACTTGAAAACTCCCTTCATACATAACTCATCATAATCTGATTAGCGAGGTTAGTACCCTTAATAAAATAATTATACCTTGCTGGAAATAAGGATATTCTTGAAGTTCTACTGTTTCTCAAGATTGCCAAAAGGTTTTTGCAAAGAAAAAGCAAGTTCTCAATTTGCAAAGTGAAGGTAAGGCAAAACAGGACATAATCTGTGAAAAACAGAACAACAGGCAGTAATTGGTATGTTCGGGATACTTCTGCAACTCAAATCAAAAAACTCAGAACTGACGCAGTAAAGACAATTATATAGAGAACGCTGTCGAAAATATTCAGACCAAAAAGATGATCTGGTAATTTTATACGCATTTTTCTATCCAAGGACAGAATCTGTTTCCTGGACAGCACCTCACAACTTTTGAACTTTCTAGCAATCGGAGGCTATACTTGGCACAAATATGAAAAGCAAAGATACAATGATGATGCTACAGCAGTAAACAACATCAAGACACAACAAAAGCAAAAAAATTATTCATGTGGGCTGCCTCCCAAAAGCGCTTTCTTTTATGCCTTTAAGCTAGGCATAATGCATAGAGGAATCAATAATCATCATAATAATCGGAGTTATAAATTGTTTCAAATGGTTCCTCAATAAGTTCATTCTTGTTCCTTCTAGGAAAGGGGTACACACCTTTTGCCTTCCCGCGTAAGCAGATTTGTCCCTTACCTATATCGATGAAGCCTTTAACTGCTCGGAGGAAGTCCCTTCCAAGCACTATATTTCCTTGGTTTGGCTCCACGATGAAGAAATCAATCATTGCAATCCCTTTAAGGAATTTAACCGGTACGTCTTTTATTTTTCCCTGGATTTCAGAAATATCTCCATTAGTGTGTTCATGATAAGATGGTAATCTATCCATGTTAAATTTTAAAGAATCATGAACAATTTTTGGCATAGTAGAAACCATAGATCCAATATCACAATAAGCAAGGAAGTCTTGATTAGAGATGCTAATCCTAACAAGAGGTTCCCAGTCATTATCTATTTCCAGAATGTCTCTCTTATTGGGTTTAGGTTTTTCTCCCTTCATTAAGTCTAGAGCATCCATTCTCTTTTCAATAGTACCAAGTCTATCTATGACAGTATCAAGATTATGATCATAAACAAAGTAACTAGATAGACCATGTATAATTTCAAGAGCTCTAGCTTCATCACATTCTAGGAAATATCCCTCGGCTATAATGTCAAGGGAGTGTTTACACCATTTAAAAAGACCATGGTAAAAATTTCTAAGAACAATTTTTATAGGTATCCAAGGCATAATTCTCCTATGTGCATCAGAAATTCTGTCCCATGCCTTCTTCATATTTTCTCCATCTCTTTGATGGAAATCTAAAACTTCTGATTCCCTCAAAGCACCAAAGCCTAACATGTTTGGCTAAACAGAAAGGACTACTAATAAAAAGGCAAATAATTTTTTGTGATTTTCGATAAAAAGGAACTAAAGCAAAAATGAAAGGTAAACTAACAAGACTAAAAAGCAAAGGTAAAAGATAGCATGCAACTCCCCTATCCTGAAGAGTGGAGTCCCCGGCAACGGCGCCAGAAAATACTCCTTGATGGGCCTCGAACCCCTCGTTGGTTACCCCAAGTGGAAGGTGTAAGATGCAGTAAGTAGAAGTGTTTTCCCCTAGCAAAGATGCCAAGGATCGATTCCCCGGAGACTCCTAGGCAATGTTCAAGAAATCGTTAATTGGTAGCTGCTCGGTCGGTTTAGGAGTAGCGATTAATCGGTGAATCGGCCTATTAACTGGATTAATCGGTCAACCATTAATCGGTAGATTGAATAGGAACTTGCCAACATATATCAAGATTTTTTATGTATTATACCATACTCCCAAGATCACAAATAGGTAGTATACTAAAACATGCTTCCTTACACATATGAAAATCATAGAGAGGAGGTACAATTATTAATCCTAGCTATTAAGGAGCGGGATCGGGATGGAAGGGGTTACGGGTCAAAAATTTGGGGTTTGTTTGCCCACCTATTAATGAGCCGGCAGGGATTAATCGGCATGACAACTGATTAATCGGTCTAACTGGCCAATTAATCGGCCCGACAAGTTAACTCGATGAATAGGTGTTATTCGATTCGGCCATGCAGTGAGTAGCGATTAACTGGCCCGTTAACTGATTAATCGGGTGAATTCTTGAACAGTGCTCCTAGGTTCAACAAGTAGGTGTCAATTGCTACAGCGCCAGATTAGTAGCAACCAACGTGGACCTGCACACAGATACAAATAACTTTGCTCCCAACGAGTACATAGAGGTTGTCAATCTCTCCGGCCTTGTAGTTCACAAAGGATTAAAAGCAATGATAGTAGTGATAGATAGTTTTTGCGATAGTAAGTAAATAACGGAAAGTAAATAGTGGATGTGATCAATGATGGTAATATGGACCGGAGTCTCATGATGTTCACTAGTGATGTCTCTCTCCCAAAAGACGATAAAACAGCTATGTGAGGTAAACAAATTACAGCTGGGCAATTGACAGGACCACGAACGCAAACCAATGCTGACTACATTGCAAGAAAGGTTGAGGTTCAAAGCATGGGCGGTACGCCAAAGTAAGTAGACCGAAAGCCATCAATATCTACTACTAATCATCCACCTTGAGATATCTATCCAGAACATCTCGCTGGTATTAAGTTGCGAGTCCCACCCATAGTGTAAACTCAATGCAACAGACAACTGCATTAAAAGAACTTTGCGTAAAGTAAACAATCCTTGCACCCGCGGGCACAAGCACCGTTGTTTTCCCCCTTGTGGCAACAGCGCATCCCCTAGACTCATGTTTCTGTCACTCAAGCTAGTCATCGAGGGGCATGAACCCACAATCGATCATAACATTCCCTCTTGGAGTCACTACCTACTACTCGGCCAAAGCAATAAGTAACAACGGAGAACATGCAAGAATTACTTATGAACTAAAATATAAAAGAGGTGAATCAAATATATTACTCAAGATCAATCTGAACATAATCTCATAATCCATCGGATCCTAGCAAACTCAACATAGCAACATCATAAGGATTACATAGGTGCCTCGATCATGTAGGGCAGCTCATGAGGACTAATTAGTGAAGCACAAGAACGGGAAGAGAACATCACATAGCTACTGGTCATGGACTCATGGTCCAAGGGAGACTACTCACGAGTCATCCGGGAGGCGTCCATGGTGGTGGAGAAGCTCCCGGTGGTGATCCTCCCCTCCGGCAGGGTGCCCGGAAGAGTTCTCCTGGTGCTCCCGATCTTGGAAGCGGCGGCGGCGGCGGAACAGAGACGGGATCGCGAAAAGAGTTCCTGTTCTGAGGGTTTTGGAGGGTCCTTTAAATATATGCCAAAGTAGGGCACCGGGGGAGTTTCGGGGGGCCCAGGCGCCCCCCCGGCGCGGCCCAGGGGGGGGGGCGCCCACAGGGCGCCTGGAGCCCCTGTGGCCCCCCAGGCTGCCCTTTCGGACGCAGTGTTGTTTCCGGATCGCTGATTTTTTATATAATTTTTCTGGATTTTTCTGGGCAGTTATCGAAACGTGAAAACCTGAAATACAAAAACAGCCGAAAACAGAAACTGGTACTGGGGTGCACTGGATTAGTAAGTTAGTCCAAATATGATCAAAAGTGTATGGAAGTGTATGAATATCATAGCAATATCACCCAAAAGTGGCATGGAGCAAGCAGAAATTATAGATACGTTTTGGACGTATCAGCACCTCCAAGGTTTAAGTGATGACTAGATACAATGATTTCAGAATAAACGATATCATAATCATGCAAAAGACAATGCTACTTTGGGACAATGCACATTACACTCAGAATGACAATCATGCTCTCAGTAGTTGGTGCTTTAAAAGAAGGTGGAGACTCTCGAACCGTGGCTTTTGTTGGCAAGGTTGAAAACCCGAAGTCGGAAACAAAGACAAAGCATGTACTAGAGCTCTTGGTTTTAAAAACAGAGGTAATATATGTTTTGATTATGCATGTTCCGTCGACGAATGCTAGCAGATAACTCAATTACTTCTTGAGATGGACAAGTTTCGAGGAACTGCTCCCGAATGAGGACGATCACATCCTCTTAATCTCCTTTGTTTATCACTGCCAATGTTTTCTGATTTCTCATGAACAAAGCGTGAAGGAGTGTTTGTTTGTTATATTATTTTTGAGCCGAGCGCACTCAATGCCAGTTCCTTCTCGTATTATGGGTTTGCACATTATACATGCAATCCTGGGGTGAAGCTTGTCCAACTTAAAAAGATCATGAATTAACTACTACTTCCTCATGAACTTAAAACAGAGGCACAAAATAGGAATGCATTTTTTTGAATAATTTCGAGATGGTACATGCAAGTCTCCGTTAGGAATGGCAGGTAAATACCATGTAGGAAGGTATGGTGGACTCATATGGCATAACTGGTTTAACAGAATTTGGATGCACAAGTAGTCAGTCCGCTTAGTACAGGCGAAGGTTAGCAAAAGACTGGGAGCGACCAACTAAGAGAGCAATGACGGTCGTAATCATGCAGAGCGACAAAGCAACATTGAATCATGCATGGAAGTTATATCGCTACTCAGAAACAAAAGATCATCAAGGCTGTGACGTCCGGATAGTTAAGCTACAGTAACCCTCTACTAATGACGACACGTAACCGCAATTACTGTTGATAATCTCGTGTTAGTTCGAAACCGGTTGGAATTCAAATTCAAAATGAAGCAAAAACTACAAGTTTTCAAACGTCAAAACTAAAATGTTCAAATTTTGGCCAATAATCATTTGCAAATGTTGGTGGTGACCCTACAATTTTTATAAGATATTAAATGCCCTAAAATATTTAAACAATGCCAAGATAACAATTGAAATGCTTTTCTAAATTATGAAGATTACAAACTAATTTATTTACCTCTGACTTTTGTGGCAAGGAATAATATTGCATCACTAACTATGGGCTAAGTCTCATGTTTTATAAAACACAAATAATATTGTAGGTAAATAGAAAACAGAACAGATTAAAAGAAACAAAAAAAGGTTTGGAAAAGGTAAGATGAGGTGGCAAAGTGCACTGTGCACTTCGGCCTGCTGGCAATAGTGCCAAACCCTCCGGCCCATATGGCCCAGCCCCGAGTCTTCCCCTTCCCCCTGTTCACCATCGCGGTGGACGCCCGCGCGCCGTCCGTGGCCGCAGGAGGCCACACGCCGGCCATCCGCCGTTCCCCCGTCGCCTACTTAGGTCCCCCACCACCAAACCCTAACCCACCCCACGATCCCCACTCCCCCACTGCCCCGATCCCCTTCTGGATTGGGATCGTCCCCGATGCCCCGGCTCGTCCCCGCCGCTCGCCGTCACGAACAGCCGCGACCACTGGCCTCCATTTGCCGCACCACTGTGCCCACCCGCTACTCCGACCTCCTCTTCATCGTCTTCGACCACGGGATCAAGCCCGGGACCCCTACCTCGCCGGATCGCCTCGTCGCCCCGCCCATGGATTCGCCGGACTGCTTCCTCTTCGTCCCTGTCTTCTTCGACCTCCTCCCCGCGCCCCGCTGCACCGTCCCTACAAATCCCGGTGAGGCCACGGCCTCGTCCTCCTCCTTCCCTGCCTCTGCTCGAGGTTGAACACGCGCACCGGCCCTTTCTTCCTTCGTGCGGCGTCGTCCACCGCCGGCCCGCGCCCTACCTCGCCCTCCCACGCGCGCCATGGAGTGCCCCTGTCGCCGGAGCCCATGCTCGCGTGCCGGCCCGACCGCGCCGCCGTTGCGCTACTGCCACTACTGCCCCCGGCCCCTCCCTCCACGTACGCCCACCTAGCCTTCCACGCACGCGCTCGCAGGAGCCGCGGCCTCCACCGACCGTCGTCACGACCCTCCGCCGAGCCGCACCGCACTCTGGCCGCCTCGCTCGCCCCACACCGCATCGCCAGAGGCCGCCGTTGCGTTCCCTGCACGCGTGCCCTGCTGCTCGCGGCTGCGTCCGCCTCGGCCCGGCCACTCCTCTCCGCCCAGACCAGCTCGCGCACGCCCCACCACCTGGCTCCGCCTGCTCCAGCCGCCGCCCGGTTTCGCCCCCCCCGCCACCGCGCGACCTCCCCAAGCCGGCGCCCCTATCCTCCGCCCTACGGCCGCGCCGGCCTCCACCTAGCGGCGCCCCAGTTCGGCTCGCCTCGCCTTAGCCGCCCTCGGCTGCTGCGCCGGCCCTCGTGGCTCCGGCCAGCCGGCCACGCCATGGCGGGGCAGGAATCCGGGCTCTTGCCCGTAAACGAGCCCACCGCGCCCGTTAACCCACCCCGGCTGGCCTGTGTGCCACTGCCAGAAGGACCCCACGGCCAGAACAAAAAAAAAGAGATTAAAAAAACAGTAATAAAAATAAATAAATAAATAAAAATATTAATTAATTAATTAATTAACAAATTAATTAAGTTAATTAATCATATTTAGATTAATCTAATCCGTAATTAACCTAATCTGCAGTTAACTAAAACATAATTAAGCTAACTAAATTGTTAGTTAGTTTACAGCCAATGACACGCGGGCCCCTTACGTCAGTTTGACCAGTCAACATTTTGTTGACTGCTGACGTCATGCTGACGTCATGCTGACGTCAGCATGCACTATTCTGGATAATGTTTCTTTATTTAATAATTGATAAATTAGAAAATGATTTAAAAACTTTAAAAATTAATATAAAATAAACCGTAACTCGGATGAAAATACTTTATATATGAAAGTTGCTCAGAATTTCGAGACGCATCCGAATACGCAGACCGTTCGTCCACCACACATACCTAGCATACCGAACCCGCAACTTTCCCCCTCCGTTTCATCCGCCCGAAAACGCGAAACACCGGGAATACTTTCCCGGATGTTTCCCCCCTTCGTCGGTATCACCTCCTACCGCGTTAGGTCACACGTAGCACCGCGTTTTGCCATGTTATGCTTTGTGTTATAATTGTTTGCTTTATATTTATTATCTCTTCTCCCTCTTCTCTCCGATAGACATCGGGACTGAGACCATTGATGCTTCGGTGTTCGACTATGGCTGCGATTCCGAAGATTCCTTTCGTCTGCAGAGCTTCCAGGCAAGCCCCCCCTTGATCACCAGATATCGCCTATTCTCCTCCCTCTTACTCTTGCATTAGTTTACTACTGTTATTGATTCGATAACTCCTATTCTGATGCATAGCCTGTCATTGTTGCTACCACTGTTGATACCTTTACCTGTTATCCTAATGCTTAGTATAGGATGCTAGTATTCCATCGGTGGCCCCACATCCTTGTCCGTCTGCTATGCTATACTATCGGGCCGTGATCACCTCGGGTGGTGATCACGGGTATATACTATATACATACTTTACATACACATGATGATGATTCGGAGATGGGGGCTGAAGGGGCAGGTGGTTCCACCCAGGTAGTGGTGGGCCTGGGTTCCCGACAGCCCCCTGATAGTTACTTTGTGGCGGAGCGACAGGGCGGGTTGCGACCACCTAGGAGACAGGTGGGCCTGGCCCTGGTCGTTGTCCGCGGTTATTTCATAATAACACGTTTAACGGGATCTTGGTATTTGATCTGAGTCTGGCCATTTGGTCTATGCGCACTAACCAGCTGCGTGGGAACAGTTATGGGCACTCGACGTCGTGGTATCAGCCGAAGCCTTCTTGACGTCAGCGACATAGCTGCGCACGCCGGATTGGACTGGAAAGCCTACTCTGGTATTAGGAGAGGCTAGGTCTGCTTATCGGCCGCCCTCGCAACGTGCAGGTGTGCATTGGGCGATGGGCCCAGACCCCCGTGCGCTTAGGGTTTAGACCGGCGTGCTGACCTCTCTGTTGTGCTTAGGTAGGGCTGCGACGTGTTGATCTTCCGAGGCCGGGCATGACCCTGGAAAGTGTGTCCAGCCAAATGGGATCAAGCGTGCTAGGTTATGTGGTGCACCCCTGCAGGGAAGTTAATCTATTTGAATAGCCGTGTCCCTCGGTAAAAGGACGACCCGGAGTTGTACTCTGACCTCATGACAACTAGAACTGGTTACTTAATAAAACACACCCAGACAGGTTCCAGATACAACCCGGTGATCGCTTTCTCACAGGGCGACGAGGGGAGGATCACCGGGTAGGATTATGCTATACGTTGTTACTTGGTGAACTCTTCAGCTACTCAAGACGGAGGCTGCCAGAAGCTTTGACGCTTGTTACTATTCCATCTACTCTCTTCTACTGCTGCAAGATGGAGGTTGCCAGAAGCGTAGTCTTCGATTGGATTAGCTATCCCCCTTTTATTCTGGCATTCTGCAGTTTAACCCACATATATTACCCCCTTTACACAGGTACCATTGCATTTGTAGTATAGATCCTTGCTTGCGAGTACTTTGGATGAGTACTCACGGTTGCTTTTCTCCCCATTTCCCCTCTTGTTCCTTCTTCTCGGATGACGCAACCAGATGGTGGAGCCCAGGACCCAGAAGATCCCGATGATGTTTCTACATGGAGTTCGGCTTCAAGGAGTAGTTAGGAGGTCCCAGGCAGGAGGCCTTGCCTTTTCGATCGTTGCTATATTTGTGCTAGCCTTCTTAAGGCAAACTTGTTTAACTTATGTCTGTACTCAGATATTATTGCTTCCGCTGACTCTTGTGTATTTGAGCTTTTGTATTCGAGCCCTCGAGGCCCCTGGCTTGTAATATAAAGCTTGTATTATTTTAATTTGTGTCTAGAGTTGTGTTGTGATATCTTCCAGTGAGTCCCTGATCTTGGTCGTACACATTTGCATGCATGATTAGTGTACGGACAAATCGGGGGCGTCACAAGTTGGTATCAGAGCCAGGTTTGCATGTAGGAATCCCCCTTTCCAACTCCTTGGCCGAAGTTGAGTCTAGTCATTGCAAAACTTAACTAACATGGCTGTGTGGTCTACAGGCCCACGTTGCCATTGGGTGGTATTAGGATCTTTTACTCCTCGTCTATACTCTGGGACTCTTATCTCTCTTCTATTCGGGATAAAGGAATTTTGCTAAATCTAACATTAGGATCTCGTTATCACCTTCACCCGGAGAGCACCTTATGATCGATGATCGTTCGCTGCACCAGAAGACCCTGAAGATACTCTCCGCTGTTAACCCGAGAACTTGTGATCATCGCCTTTGTAATTCACTGCCGCCGATATATCCCTATGGATATCTGCATGCACTTGTCATTCTCTTGATCATTCCTCGTCGCTCTTGTTGTTACAAGAGGCCTCGAAATATTCTTCGTTGTCCCGAGAATCATTTGAGTTTACTGTCTTGCAGTTTTATGTCACATGAAAACCCTTACGGTTATCTCCTCACATTTATCGAGCATCCTTTTTCTCAATTGTTCATGTGTCTCACAAAATTCTTCGGAATACTTTTCGATCTTTCGAAAATCCTCTCCAGCCTGTTACTCTTGAAATTCTTGCCTGCTTACATTATGGTTAATTCCGTATGACTAGTAGTCTTCGTTAACATCCATTGTCTTAGCCATTTTTGAGCCTATTGATTCAATGTGTGCGTATGCACACAGTCATCAGGTTATCCTTTTTAAAATTATCTTTCCGGCTCAGACGTCATTCCGGACATGAGTTGGTTCTCGGCAATTCAAACCTTTATGGATTGTCCAACTAAGTGTTTTCAACTTATCCATCCTTGATCAGAGCGTCTGCTTCTGATCCTTCATTTTGGAAACCATAATTTCTTTCCATTTAAGCATCAGACTAATAAGGTGATTCTTGAATCTGACGCCTCAGCATTCTTTCTTCCACTGAGTGAGTGCCGATACTCACATCAGTTCCATTGTGGATCGCCTGATCCATTGTTGGATTATTATCCGACAGTGTCCTTCATATTCAGTCACCTTGTGAGTTCTTCCCCTGATACATAATGCCTTTGGTAAATTGTATTATCTGCTTGGTCAACCATGCTCTGATTTTGACCTTGTGCTTTTACTTTGAAACTTATGGTATAAGTTACTAAGGTGCCCGATGGGTTGAACCTATGCCTTCCCCTAATTCGTGAGAACCCGAAAGTTTTCACAAGTCATACCCTTCCGGTGTTCTACCAGATAAAATTCCAACACTACAATTTTATTAAAGCGAGAGGTGAATGAAATGATAGGCATTAAAGAAGTGGGAGTCGACCTTGAACTTTGTGTTCATGCCCATGAAAATGATGTAGACCGTCTCGGAAGCTTCTTGCAAAATTATTATCCAGCTGTATGATTCTTTCGGTATTCTTGATTTGATTCCTTACAGTCATGGTTTCGACCATGCTGTCTTGATCTAATATATCTGATGGGAATTCATTCTAGTGCCTCGTCCATTTTTGGCAAGGTTGAAGTAACTACTATCATAGGTCAATGAGCCGGTTCGACCTCTATCATGTTCTACCTTCGAGTATTACCCCCTGGTATCTCGAAGATGTCTTGCCACTGCACCACATCTTACTAACGTTGTCGAAGTAATGTCTTTCCTTGTCATAATCACTCTACGGGTTCTGGGTTGTTGTCAATCGAGGACGCCGACTAGTGAAATTGTTCCGCACTACAAATCAAATACCCCTAGTATTTTTACCGGGGAAATTCTGAAATCACTCTAGTCATTCCTAGACTATCGGCTGCATCCTGGTCTTGCTATCTTTGACTGTGCTACCTCGTCCTTCTCTGGTGCACGAATCCTTCAGTGTGTGAACATGACTTACGTCGAGCCTTCAACATCAGGTTTCTTGTCTTGAAAGGCAACTTTGGTTCCGAGCTTGCATCTTATATATTGATCCTATAACTTGCTACTTCGTCATTCCCTTGCTTGTTGCCGTTGTTGTTTGATTGCATCCTCTTGAAACCTCCCGACAAATGTGTCGGATCACTTTCAACACTTTGACTTCTTCCAAGATGTCAACTGTGCTCATGATAAGGAATACTCTCCTTGCCCTCGATGATTTTTATTATCATCGACAACACCCTTGACTTCCTTTCATCGCGAGCTTGTCCACGTTATGATTAAAAACTTACTCTCCAACTTGTAATATGTTCTATCTTGAAGTATTACCATCTTTTATGTCAAGAATGTTGCGAGATTGCTCCACCTCTTAGAAATTCTCGGTATGATGATACTTCTCACCATCACCATTCTTCCTTGGTCCCCGTGTTGTTTTTAACCGGGATACCAACATGCTAACGATGCTGCTTGAGTTCTGTACTTCTAGCAACCCTATTGCTTTGGAGTTAATGTTCGACAGTTTATTCTTAGACTGTTGGTTATTGAATCGTCACTCTAACATTGATCTTGCCGCCTAAGGTCATATTTCTGGCACACCTTTCAACTAATGATTAATGTTGTATGTTTTCCTCGAGCATACAACATTATATCATTTGAATTGACAAGTGTCATTTTCTTATTCACATTATTGTGGAAATCCATCTGTTTGGATTTCTCAATGAATTATCGCTGAGCCCATCAGCCACCTCCTCATCCTCTCCTTGGTTTAATGATGAACTATAGTTTTGGGAACTCGCTCCCATAGTTCATTTCCCGAGAATCTTGCAATGTAATTTCGTCGATTTGTGTTGCACCTTTTCTTCTCGAACATCCCGAGTCTGAGGTACCATGACACCAACCGGATCTGAATCTCGGTCAGATATGATGGTTGGGACAACTTTCTAGTGGTTATAATGTTGGTCCTTTGATGACCCGGTATTATGATGTCATGCCTAGCACCCCTGACTAGAGGAACTATCACTATAATTTCTTTTGCAATGATAACCATTCCTCCAGGAGGAAATTGTAAGACTTATTCTATAAGTTGTTCCTGATGAATCCTTTGCGTATCCAAGTACGACCTTTGCTTCAAGACCATGCCAATGCTATCTCGAAGCATGTCTATGGTGCTCCGATTTTCAACAAGAGCATTTGAAGCCCAATGCTAAATGTTTCTTGGTCGGTTAGCCAAACATCGTTGTATGGGTAACATCTTGATTAATCCTGGCCTCTTTATCTGAATGGTTGGGTACTTACTCTCCTACCCTGTATGCCATGTTCTTCTTGTCCATGGGAAGGATATACTCCTATTAATTGTGTGTAATCACAATTTTCCTTTTCATTTGTTTGTTTAACCTTTCTTTGATCTACATACGATCTAAGCAGTAATATTTTTCTGCTTATGTAAACACCTTGGTGTACAACTCTATCAGTAAGACCTTGATTCTATTGTTGATAACATTCCGGTACTGCCGCTGGACGAGAAATTTGCCTATTGGTCCGCGGTCCGCCTCGTTTCAACGAGCGGGAAAATGGTTCTCTTCGTTCCCCGTCCTTGGTACCGACATTGTTGCTGACATAGCTGACAAGCTACCCACTCAGATGCCTCCCTGTCGAGGCTGTGCAAGATGTCACCACCCTTCCTATTTTCAACCCACATGGTGGGCCCATAACCCACAGGTCCACGGGATCGAAACTTGACTCTCCTGTACAACCCTGATTCTAATGTATTCTTTGCACTTGGCTTCGTGTGTAATTCACGAGCTAAATTCTACCATGTTTCATCCTGGTATCAAACACCATATTATTCTCATTGATCAAGACCCCATTCCAGCATCTGTTTAGGCATCGAATGACTGCCTACCCGTTCGAAACTTTGGTACCATTGATTATTGCACTAAACGAATTCACTATAATACAACTCATGGGGTACCCCGCGTATTTCCCATTGAGTTCACCGTCAAATGCCCAGCTTTGTGGAGATGCGTTCCTCCGGAGTTTTTCCCCTTGGTCGCGTTCGTAGGACGATGGAGATCCCCCCCTCCCCCCCCCCCAAAAAAAAAGAACGATGACTTGATCACTATGGCTTGAAGTAGAGGGATGAAGACATCATTGTAATGGACCAACATCTTCGAGAAGAGCAACCAAGACCGAGAAGACTCGATAGAATTTCGTAACCCCATATTTCCCCTTACGTTACCTCTTAAATCTCGGGACGAGATTTCTTGTAGTGGAGGAGAATTGTGACGTCCGGATAGTTAAGCTACAGTAACCCTCTACTAATGACGACACGTCACCGCAATTACTGTTGATAATCTCGTGTTAGTTCGAAACCGGTTGGAATTCAAATTCAAAATGAAGCAAAAACTACAAGTTTTCAAACGTCAAAACTAAAATGTTCAAATTGTGGCCAATAATCATCTGCAAATGTTGGTGGTGACCCTACAATTTTTATAAGATATTAAATGCCCTAAAATATTTAAACAGTGCCAAGATAACAATTGAAATGCTTTTCTAAATTATGAAGATTACAAACTAATTTATTTACCTCTGACTTTTGTGGCAAGGAATAATATTGCATCACTAACTATGGGCTAAGTCTCATGTTTTATAAAACACAAATAATATTGTAGGTAAATAGAAAACAGAACAGATTAAAAGAAACAAAAAAAGGTTTGGAAAAGGTAAGATAAGGTGGCAAAGTGCACTGTGCACTTCGGCCTGCTGGCAATAGTGCCAAACCCTCCGTCCCATATGGCCCAGCCCCGAGTCTTCCCCTTCCCCGTGTTCACCATCGCGGTGGACGCCCGCGCGCCGTCCGTGGCCGCAGGAGGCCACACGCCGGCCATCCGCCGTTCCCCCGTCGCCTACTTAGGTCCCCCACCACCAAACCCTAACCCACCCCACGATCCCCACTCCCCCACTCCCCCGATCCCCTTCTGGATTGGGATCGTCCCCGACGCCCCGGCTCGTCCCCGCCGCTCGCCGTCACGAACAGCCGCGACCACTGGCCTCCATTTGCCGCACGACTGTGCCCACCCGCTACTCCGACCTCCTCTTCATCGTCTTCGACCACGGGATCAAGCCCGGGACCCCTACCTCGCCGGATCGCCTCGTCGCCCCGCCCGTGGATTCGCCGGACTGCTTCCTCTTCGTCCCTGTCTTCTTCGACCTCCTCCCCGCTCCCCGCTGCATCGTCCCTACAAATCCCGATGAGGCCACGGCCTCGTCGTCCTCCTTCCCTGCCTCTGCTCGAGGTTGAACACGCGCACCGGCCCTTTCTTCCTTCGTGCGGCGTCGTCCACCGCCGGCCCGCGCCCTACCTCGCCCTCCCACGCGCGCCATGGAGTGCCCCTGTCGCCGGAGCCCATGCCCGCGTGCCGGCCCGACCGCGCCGCTATTGGGCTAATGCCGCTACTACCCCCGGCCCCTCCCTCCACGTACGCCCACCTAGCCTTCCATGCACGCGCTCGCAGGAGCCGCGGCCTCCACCGACCGCTGTCACGACCCTCCGCCGAGCCGCACCGCACTCTGGCCGCCTCGCTCGCCCCACACCGCATCGCCAGAGGCCGCCGTTGCATTCCCTGCACGCGTGCCCTGCTGCTCGCGGCTGCGTCCGCCTCGGCCCGGCCACTCCTCTCCGCCCAGACCAGCTCGCGCACGCCCCGCCACCTGGCTCCGCCTGCTCCGGTCGCCGCCCGGTTTCGTCCCCCCCGCCACCGCGCGACCTCCCCAAGCCGGCGCCCCTATCCTCCGCCCTACGGCCGCGCCGGCCTCCACCTAGCGCCGCCCCAGTTCGGCTCGCCTCGCCTTAGCCGCCCTCGGCTGCTGCGCCGGCCCTCGCGGCTCCGGCCAGCCGGCCACGCCATGGCGGGGCAGGAATCCGGGCTCTTGCCCGTAAACGAGCCCACCGTGCCCGTTAACCCACCCCGGCTGGCCTGTGTGCCACTGCCAGGAGGACCCCACGGCCAGAACAAAAAAAAAGAGATTAAAAAAAACAGTAATAAAAATAAATAAATAAATAAATATATTAATTAACTAATTAATTAACAAATTAATTAAGTTAATTACTCATATTTAGATTAATCTAATCGGTAATTAACCTAATCTACAGTTAACTAAAACAAAATTAAGCTAACTAAATTGTTAGTTAGTTTACAGCCAATGACACGCGGGCCCCTTACGTCAGTTTGACCAGTCAACATTTTGTTGACTGCTGACGTCATGCTGACGTCAGCATGCACTATTCTGGATAATGTTTCTTTATTTAATAATTGATAAATTAGAAAATGATTTAAAAACTTTAAAAATTAATATAAAATAAACCGTAACTCGGATGAAAATACTTTATATATGAAAGTTGCTCAGAATTTCGAGACGCATCCGAATACGCAAACCGTTCGTCCACCACACATCCCTAGCATACCGAACCCGCAACTTTCCCCCTCCGTTTCATCCGCCCGAAAACGCGAAACACCGGGAATACTTTCCCGGATGTTTCCCCCCTTCGTCGGTATCACCTCCTACCGCGTTAGGTCACACATAGCACCACGTTTTGCCTTGTTATGCTTTGTGTTATAATTGTTTGCTTTATATTTATTATTTCTTCCCCCTCTTCTCTCCGATAGACATCGGGACTGAGACCATTGATGCTTCGGTGTTCGACTATGGCTGCGATTCTGAAGATTCCTTTCGTCTGCAGAGCTTCTAGGCAAGCCCCCCCCTTGATCACCAGATATCGCCTATTCTCCTCCCTCTTACTCTTGCATTAGTTTACTACTGTTGTTGATTCGATAACTCCTATTCTGATGCATAGCCTGTCATTGTTGCTACCACTGTTGATACCTTTACCTGTTATCCTAATGCTTAGTATAGGATGCTAGTATTCCATCAGTGGCCCCACATCCTTGTCCGTCTGCTATGCTATACTATCGGGCCGTGATCACCTCGGGTGGCGATCACGGGTATATACTATATACATACTTTACATACACATGATGATGATTCAGAGATGGGGGCTGAAGGGGCAGGTGGTTCCACCCAGGTAGTGGTGGGCCTGGGTTCCCGACAGCCCCCTGATGGTTACTTTGTGGCGGAGCGACAGGGCGGGTTGCGACCACCTAGGAGACAGGTGGGCCTGGCCCTGGTCGTTGTCCGCGGTTATTTCATAATAACACGTTTAACGGGATCTTGGTATTTGATCTGAGTCTAGCCATTTGGTCTATGCGCACTAACCAGCTGCGTGGGAACAATTATGGGCACTCGACGTCGTGGTATCAGCCGAAGCCTTCTTGACGTCAGCGACTTAGCGGCGCGCGCCGGATTGGACTGGAAAGCCTACTCTGGTATTAGGAGAGGCTAGGTCTGCTTACCGGCCGCCCTCGCAACGTGCAGGTGTGCATTGGGCGATGGGCCCAGACCCCCGTGCACTTAGGGTTTAGACCGGCGTGCTGACCTCTCTGTTGTGCTTAGGTAGGGCTGGGATGTGTTGATCTTCCGAGGCCGGGCATGACCCTGGAAAGTGTGTCCGGCCAAATGGGATTAAGCGTGCTGGGTTATGTGGTGCACCCCTGCAGGGAAGTTAATCTATTCGAATAGCCGTGTCCCTCGGTAAAAGGACGACCCGGAGTTGTACTATGACCTCATGACAACTAGAACTGGATACTTAATAAAACACACCCAGACAAGTTCCAGATACAACCCGGTGATCGCTTTCTCACAGGGCGACGAGGGGAGGATCACCGGGTAGGATTATGCTATACGTTGTTACTTGGTGAACTCTTCAGCTACTCAAGACGGAGGCTGCCAGAAGCTTTGACGCTTGTTACTATTCCATCTACTCTCTTCTACTGCTGCAAGATGGAGGTTGCCAGAAGCGTAGTCTTCGATTGGATTAGCTATCCCCCTCTTATTCTGGCATTCTGCAGTTTAACCCACATATATTACCCCCTTTACACAGGTACCATTGCATTTGTAGTATAGATCCTTGCTTGCGAGTACTTTGGATGAGTACTCACGGTTGCTTTTCTCCCCATTTCCCCTCTTGTTCCTTCTTCTCGGATGACGCAACCAGATGGTGGAGCCCAGGACCCAGAAGATCCCGATGATGTTTCTACATGGAGTTCGGCTTCAAGGAGTAGTTAGGAGGTCCCAGGCAGGAGGCCTTGCCTTTTCGATCGTTGCTATATTTGTGCTAGCCTTCTTAAGGCAAACTTGTTTAACTTATGTCTGTACTCAGATATTATTGCTTCCGCTGACTCTTGTGTATTTGAGCTTTTGTATTCGAGCCCTCGAGGCCCCTGGCTTGTAATATAAAGCTTGTATTATTTTAATTTGTGTCTAGAGTTGTGTTGTGATATCTTCCAGTGAGTCCCTGATCTTGGTCGTACACATTTGCATGCATGATTAGTGTACGGACAAATCGGGGGCGTCACAAAGGCTTGACAGACTTTCTTTACAGTCTTAAATATGCGTGAGCATACGCCAAGTCAATCAAAACAAATTCTTGAAGGAAGATATTACTAAACCATACCACATCATAGGCAAACAAATCATGTTGGTACTCCAATAACACATTGGGAACCCCCCAGCTATTTGAGACTAACCATAAGAAAACATGAACTACTAAGCGCCATTATGCACGTAGCATTTTTATCATAGACATATCAACCAATGCAACAGAAGCAAACTCTCTTAACAAGATAAGCATGATAAATAAAGAGAGTTCAAGCAACCAACTAAACAAAAGCTCTTTAAAAAGATAAGCATGAAAACTAAGAGCTGAACATGATAGTAGCTATTGAAAAATCAAGAACATAAACAGCAAAGATAGACATGAAAATTCTATGTTGTGTTCTAGGTAGAAGTGGAGCGTGTTTCTCTCCCACATAAAGAAAGTTGAGTTCCGACTCATTATGAAAAGCTAAAGAAAACTAAAAAGGAAACTAAAAGCAAGACGCTCCAAGCATAGCACATAACACATGAAGTGATAAAAATATAGCGGAACGAAAGACGAACTGATAATGTTGATGGAGAAGGGGATGCACGGGGGCATCCCCAAGCTTAGACGCTTGAGTCTCCTTGAATATTTCTTGGGGGTGCATGGGGGCATCCCCAAGCTTGAGCGTTTGACACTCCTGAATCTTTTTATCATCTTCCCTCGCACACTTGAAAACTCCCTTCATACATAACTCATCATAATCTAATTAGCGAGGTTAGTACCCATAATAAAATAATTGTTCCTTGCTGGAAATAAGGATATTCTTGAAGGTCTACTGTTTCTCAAGATTGCCAAAAGGTTTTTGCAAAGAAAAAGCAAGCTCAAGGTTTGCAAAATGAAGGAAAGGCAAAACAGGACAGAATCTGTGAAAAACAGAACAGCAGGTAGTAAATGATTTTTTCGGGGCACTTCTGCAACTCTAATAAAAAAACTCAGAACATACACACGAAAGACAATTGTATAGAGCACACTGTCGAAAAAATTCAGACCAAAAAGATGATCTGGTGATTTTATACGAATTTTTCTATCCAAGGACAGAATCTGTTTCCTGGACAGCACGTCACAACTTTTGAACTTTCTTGCAATCAGAGGCTAGACTTGGCACTAAATTGAAAAGTAAAGATACAATGATGATGCTACTGTAGTAACAACATCAAGACACAACAAAAGCAAAATAAAAATTTATTCATGTGGGTTGCCTCCCAAAAGCGCTTTCTTTTATGCCTTTAAGCTAGGCATAATGCAAAGAGGAATCAATAACCATCATAATAATCGGAGCTATAAATTCCTTCAAATGGTTCCTCAACAAGTTCACTCTTGTTCCTTCTAGGAAAGGGGTACACACCTTTTGCCTTCCCGCGCAAGCGGATTTGTCCTTACCTATATCGATGAAGCCTTTTACCGCTCGGAGGAAGTCCCTTCCAAGCACTATATTTCCTTGGTTTGGCTCCAAGATGAAGAAATCAACCATTGTAATCCCTTTAAGGAATTTAACTGGCATGTCTTTTATTCTTCCCTGGATTTCAGAAATATCTCCATTAGTGTGTTCATGATAAGATGGTAATCTATCCATGTTAAATTTCAAAGAATCATGAACAATTTTTGGCATAGTAGAAACCATAGATCCAATATCACAATGAGCAAGGAAGTCTTGATTAGAGATGCTAATCCTAACAAAAGGCTCCCAATCATTGTCTATTTCCAAAATGTATTTCTTATCGGTTTTGGGTTTCTCTACCTTCATCAAGTCTAGAGCATCCATTCTCTTCTCAATAGTAGCAAGTCTATCTATGACAGTATCAAAGTTGTGATCATAAACAAAGTAACTAGATAGACCATGTATAATTTCAAGAGCTCTAGCTTCATCACACTCTAGGAAATCTCCTTCAGCTATAATATCAAGAGAGTGTTTACACCATTTAAAAAGACCATGGTAAAAATTTCTGAGCACAATTTTTATAGGTATCCAAGGCATAATTCTCCTATGTGCATCAGAAATTCTGTCCCATGCCTTCTTCATATTTTCTCCATCCTTTTGATGGAAATCTAAAACTTCTGATTCCATCAAAGCACCAAATCCTAACATGCTTGACTAAACAGAAAGGACTACTAGCAAATATTTGAATTTTTTTGTGATTTTCGATAAAAGGCACTAAAGCAAAACTGAAAGGTAAACTAACAAGACTAAAAAGCAAAGGTAAAAGATAGCATGCAACTCCCCTATCCTGAAGAGTGGAGTCCCCGGCAACGGCGCCAGAAAACTTTGCTTGATGGCTTCTCGCCCCTCGTTGGTTACCCCAAGTGGAAGGTTTGAGATGCAGTGTAGCGGAAGTTTTCCCTTGGCAAAGATACCAAGGATCGATTTCCCTGAGACTCCCAGTTTCAACAAGAAGGTGTCAACTGCTAACGGCGCCAGATATTAGCAATCAACGTGGCCATGCACACAGATACAAATAACTTTGCTCCCAACGAGTACAGAGAGGTTGTCAATCCCTCCGGCCTTGTCGTTTACAAAGGGTCAAACGCAAGTGATAATAGTGATAGGTTTTGCTGCAAATAGTAAATAAAAGCGGAAAGTAAATAGCGGATGTGATCAATGATGGTAATATGGACCGGGGTCCCATGATGTTCACTAGTGATGTCTCTCTCCCAAAAGACGATAAAACAACTATGTGAGGTAAACGAATTACAGCTGGGCAATTGACAGAATTATGTGCGCAAACCAATGCTAACTATGTTGCAAGAAAGGTAGAGGTTCAAAGCATGGGCGGTACGCCAAGGCAAGTAGACCGAAATCCATCTGCATCTACTACTAATCATCCACCTTGAGATATCTACCCAGAACATCTCGCTGGTATTAAGTTGCGAGTCCCACCCATAGTGTAAAATCAAAGCAACAGACAACTGCATTAAAAGAACTTTGCGTAAAGTAAACAATCCTTGCACCCGCGGGCACAAGCACCGTTGTTTTCCCCCTTGTGGCAACAGCACATCCCCTAGACTCATGTTTCTGTCACTCAAGCTAGTCATCGAGGGGCATGAACCCACAATCAAGCATAACGTTCCCTCTTGGAGTCACTACCTACTACTTGGCCAAAGCAATAAATAGCAACGGAGAACATGCAAGAATTACTTACGAACATAAATATAAAAGAGGTAAATCAAATATATTACTCGAACATAATATCACAATCCATCGGATCCCAGCAAACTCATCATAGCAATAGCATAAGGATTACATATGTGCCTCGATCATGTAGGGCAGCTCATGAGGACTAATTAGTGAAGCACAAGAACGGGAGGAGAACATCACATAGCTACTGGTCATGGACCCATGGTCCAAGGGAGACTACTCACAACTCATCCGGGAGGCGTCCATGGTGGTGGAGAGGCTCCCGGTGGTGATCCTCCCCTCCGGCAGGGTGCCGGGAAGAGTTCTCCTGGTGCTTCCGATCTTGGAAGCGCGGCGGCGGCGGAACAGAGATGAGATCGCGAAAAAGGGTTCCCATCTCGAGGGTTTCGGCACACGATATAAATATATGCCAAAGGGGGGCATCAGCGGAGGCCTGGGGGGCCCAGGCGCCACCCCGGCGCGGCCAGGAGGGGGGCCACGCCACCAGGGCGCCTGGAGCCCTGGTGGCCCCCCCTCCGGCTCTACTTCGGGTGCCGGGAAGCTTCTGGAAAGCTGATTTTTTATATAATTTTTCCGGGATTTTTCTGGCAGTTTTCGTAATGGGAAAACCTGAAATACAAAAACAGCAGAAAACAGAAACTGGCACTGGGGTGCACTGAGTTAATAGGTTAGTCCAAATATGATCAAAAGTGTATGGAAGTGTATAAATATCATAGCAATATCACCCAAAAGAGGCATGGAGCAAGCAGAAATTATAGATACGTTTTGGACGTATCAATCTACTACTAATCATCCACCTTGAGATATCTATCCAGAACATCTCGCTGGTATTAAGTTGCGAACCCCACCCAAAGTGTAAACTCAAAGCAACAGACAACTGCATTAAAAGAACTTTGCGTAAAGTAAACAATCCTTGCACCCGCAAGTACAAGCACCGTTGTTTTCCCCCTTGTGGCAACAACACATCCCCTAGACTCATGTTTCTGTCACTCAAGCTAGTCATCAGGGGGCATGAACCCACAATCAAGCATAACGCTCCCTCTTGGAGTTACTACCTACTACTTGGCCAAAGCAATAAACAGCAACGGAGAGCATGCAAGAATTACTTAAGAACAAAGATATAAAAGAGGTGAATCAAATATATTACTCAAACACAATCTGAACATAATCTCATAATCCATCGGATCCCAGCAAACTCAGCAGAGCAACAGCATAAAGATTACATATGTGCCTCGATCATGTAGGGCAGCTCACGAGGTCTAAACCATGAGGAACAAAGAGGGGAGGAGAACATCACATAGCAACTGGTCATGGACCCATGGTCCAAGGTGGACTACTCACGACTCATCCGGGAAGCGTCCATGGTGGTGGAGAAGCTCCCGGTGGTGGTTCTCCCCTCCGGCAGGGTGCCGGGAAGAGTTCTCCTGATGCTCCCGATCTTGGAAGCGTTGCGGCGGCGGAACAGAGGCGAGATCGTGAAAAAGGGTTCCGTCCTTGAGGGTTTCGGGACGAGAGGAATATATATGCAAAGGGGGGTCACCAGAGGCGGAGAGGGGGCCCCAGGCTCCCCCTAGCGCGGCCAGGGGTGGGACCGCGCCGGGTGGCCGCCTGGGCCACCCCTGGCTCCCCTCTGGCCCCCCTTTGGTTTTTCTCGAAGCTTCCTGTACGCTGATTTTTCCTGTATTTTTCCCGGAATTTTTGGAGCACTTTTAATATGGGGGAAACCTGAAATAGAAAAACAGCAGAAAACAGGAACTGGCACTGTGGTGCACTGAGTTAATAGGTTAGTCCAAATATGATCAAAAGTGTATGGAAGTGCATAAATATCATAGCAATATCACACAAAAGAAGCATGGAGCAAGAAGAAATTATAGATACGTTTTGGACGTATCAACATCCCCAAGCTTAATTCCTGCTCGTCCTCGAGTAGGTAAATGATAACAAGCATAATTTCTGTGGTGACATGCTATCAACCATATAAGAACTTTTTAAGTAAAGCAATCCAGGCATGTAATTCAATTCAAGTCATAACAAGCAAGAGTCTATATTAGCATTGTAACAAGCAACATAAGAACATAAAGGTGCAAGAGCTCTCGCTGTCCGTGACTCGAATGTCTCCAAATGGTGTTTGCATGCAAGAAAGGGGATAGGGATATACGAGAGAGTAAAACATAGTTTTTGTATTGTTGAGAACTTAATCTACTAAAGTTTCACACTTGGTCTTATTTGGAATCTTATCTTGACTCATCCCCAGACCACTAGCCAGGTACAAGTCAAAATGATCCACTCCCTTTCGATATTTTGAGCACTCATGCAATGGATGAGCGTAAGCAAGAAAGTCGACACTTAGGATGGCAAAGAGAGAAAAATGATGAAGGGGGGAGACAAAAAAGGTGTGAAAGGCTCACATCAATGAGGACAATCATAGGCGAGAGAAAGCCAAATGATAGATATGATGTGAGGAGTAGGGATTGCCATGCAACGGATGCACATATGAGCTAAGGTAAGCTCTCCAATGGAACTAGTAGGGGTGCATCCAACTTGCTTGCTCAAGAAGACCTAGAGCTCTTTTGAGGAAGCTCATCATTGGAATATACAAGCCAAGTTCTATAGTGTGAAGGTCCCCACATAGCTATATGCATAAATGATAATCTCTATGGAGTACAAGGTATAAGATGGAGTACGAGTGTGGATCTCTCAAAAGAAATAGTAGTGTGCCCCCTTCTCTCTTTTTATTTCTTTTTCTCTTTTTTTTTTAATTTTTTTTGTGGCCTCCATGGCTCTTTCTATTTAACTCTCATTTGTCCTCTTTGGGATCTTTTGATTTTGTCCTCTTTGGGATCTTTTCCTCACTTTAGGGGCAACACTCTATATATTACGAGAAGTGTAGAAGATCTTTCACACTTTACAAAAGTACTCAACATAAAGAAAATGAAACTATCATGATGTATGCAAATGTATGCCTCTGCCAGTGTAGCAGGATATGCAATGATACTAGCGCGTCATGAAGCAATGATTAGGGCAAGGCCCAACTAGCATGCGGCTCATCGATCAAGCAAAAAGCATGTATGTCATGAAGATCAAGTCATGAGAAGATGGATGTTGCATGGCAATGTATCTCGGAAAGGCTACGGAAATGCCTTGATAGGTAGGTATGGTGGCTGTTTTGAGGAAGGATATAATGAGGCTTATGATGACAGAGCGTATCGTGCCAAGGATTTGGATGCACCGGCGGAGTATGCGCCAACTCTCGAGGTGAGAAAGGGCAATGCACAGTACCGAAGAGGCTAGAAAAATATGGCTAGGTGGAAGTGTCAACTTTCGAATACTCACATTAGTCCGAAGAACTCATGCACTTATTATCGATAACTCTCAATCTAATTAGGAGGTTCACAAAGAGACAGTACCCCGAGGAGGAGTGTATGGGGGTTTGGTTATCCTTGCGCATCCTCGACCCATGGTCCGTGAGTGTACTCTAATATTAGATCCCTCCAAAGATTAGTGATCCATCTAGTAGCTAAAGTTCTCAACTATTTTGTAGGTTTTCGAAAATAAACACGGATTGCCCAAAATACAACATCTATCACTAATAGGCTAAAGCTCTTGACACCAAAAGTTCAGACATTACTCATGGCAATACCTCAAAACTATTGCAAGTTACTACTAAAATTAAATAGCAACCTCAATTACCTACTTTAAGTTAAGACACACAACTCAGTGCAACAGGCAAACTCTCTTAACAAGATAATCATGAAAACTCAAGAGAGTTCAACAACCAACTAAACAAAAGCTCTTTAAAAAGAAAAGCATGAAAACTAAGAGCTAAACATGACAGCAGCTATGGAAAGACAAAGAACACACACAACAAAGGTAAGCATGAAAATCCTATGTTGTGTTCTAGGTTGAAGTGGAGCGTGTTTCTCTCCCACACAAAGAAAGCTGGGTTCTAACTTGTTATGAACAGCAAGCAAAGCTAAAGAAAACTAAAAAGGAAACTAAGAGCAAGACGCTCCAAGCATAGCACATAACGCATGAAGTGATTAAAATATAGTGGAACGAAAGACGAACTGATAATTGTTGATGGAGAAGGGGATGCACGGGGGCATCCCCAAGATTAGACGCTTGAGTCTTCTTGAATATTTCTTGGGGGTGCACGAGGGCATCCCCAAGCTTGAGCGTTTGACCCTCCTGAATCTTCTTTTATCATCTTCCCTCGCACACTTGAAAACTCCCTTCATACATAACTCATCATAATCTGATTAGCGAGGTTAGTACCCACAATAAAATAATTTTTCCCTACTGGAAATAAGGATAATCTTGAAGAGCTACTGTTTCTCAAGATTGCCAAAAGGTTTTTGCAAAGAAAAAGCAAGCTCAAGGTTTGCAAAACGAAGAAAAGGCAAAACAGGACAGAACCTGTGAAAAACAGACCAGCAGGTAGTAAATAATTTTTTCGGGGCACTTCTGCAACTCAAATCAAAAAACTCAGAACAGACGCTCGAAAGCCAATTGTATAGAGCACGCTGTAAAAAAAATTCAGATCAAAAAGATGATCTGGTGATTTTATACGAATTTTTCTGTCCAAGGACAGAATCTGTTTTCTGGACAGCACGTCACAACTTTTGAACTTTCTTATAATCGGAGGCTAAACTTGGCACAAAGCTGAAAAGAAAAGATACAATGATGATGCTACTGTAGTAACAAACATCAAGACACAACAAAAGCAAAATAAAACCTTATTCGTTGTGGGCTGCCTCCCAAAAGCGCTTTCTTTTATGTCTTTAAGCTAGGCATGATGCAATAAGAGAAGATCAAGTTTTATCAAGAGTAAGAGAATAGCTAGCCCGTGTAACGGACTCAAAAGGCAACTTAATCTTCTTTCTAGGGAAGTGTTCCATCCCTTTCTTGAGAGGGAATTGGAATTTTATATTCCCCTCTTTCATGTCAATGATAGCACCAACGGTGCGAAGAAAAGGACGTCCCAAAATAATTGGACAAGAAGGTTCACATTCAATATCCATAATAGTCAAATCAACGGGAACATAATTGTCATTGAAAATGATAAGAACATCCTCGATCTTCCCCAAAGGTTTCTTTACGGAAGAATCAACAAGACGAACACCAAAAGAACAAGGATCAAAAGATTTCAATTTAAACATATCATATATTCTTTTGGGCATAACGGAGGTACTAGCTCCAACATCACATAAAGCATAGCAAGAGAAGTTATTCAACTTAATTTTAATCATAGGATCCCAACCATCTTCTAGCTTTCTAGGTATGGAGGCTTCTACCCTAAGATTCTCCTCCCTAGCTTTGATAAGAGCATTAGTGATATGCTCTGTGAAGGCAAGATTAAGTGTGCTAGTGTGGGGATCTCTAGACATTTTGTGAAGAAAACCAATAACTTCAGAAAGGGTGCAATTATCAAAATCAAGGTCACTACTATCAAGTAAAGTGGTAGTGGTGTCCTTTAGGCTCACTTGTTTGATAGCTTCTATGGTTATAGGAGTTTCTTCTTTTACGGTTGAGGTCATAGCATCACCATTAATAGGTCCAATGGGACTAGGAGTGCATTGGGTGCTAAGAGTTTGGATATCCTCAACAACTTGGATAGTAGCAACAGTGTGGTGGGTAGGAAGGCTCTTAATTCTATCTTCTTCCTCCTTTTCTCTAGCCCATCTCTCTTTAAGTTTAGCCATCATCCTAATGTTTTCATTAATTTGCACTTGAATAGCATTCATAGGAGTGGTCTTCCTCTCCTCAAGAGGAGAAGTTCTAATTTTAAGCAACTCTACCTCATGGGCTAAATTGTCTACCTTCGAAGAGAGATTATCTAGTTTGTCTAGTTTTTCTTCTACACTCTTATTGAAGGCCTTTTGGGTAGTGATGAAGTCTTTAAGCATAGTCTCTAGTTCAGAAGTGGAGTTCTTGGTGCTAGGATAAGCATTGTTGTTCCCATAGGAATTAGAGGGGAACGGTCTAGGGTTGCTACCAAAATTACTCCTATAAGCATTGTTATTGAAATTGTTTCTAGAGATAAAGTTCACATCTACTTGATCTTGAGCAATCAAAGAATTTAAAGGAACATCATGAGGATCAATAGAAGATTGCTTGGAAAGTAGAGACATGATCAAGTCAACTTTTTCATTTAGGGAGGAAATCTCCTCGACAGAGTTTACCTTCCTACCTATTGGAGCGCGTTCGATATGCCATTGGGAATAATTGGTCATCATCTCGTCGAGAAGCTTCGTGGCAGCACCAAGTGTAGTTGACATAAAGGTTCCTCCCGCGGCCGAATCTAACAAGTTCCGCGAGGTAAAGTTCAAGCCTGCATAAAAAGTTTGGATAACCATCCAAGTAGTCAAACCATGAGTAGGGCAGTTCTTGACAAGAGATTTCATGCGTTCCCAAGCTTGGGCAACGTGTTCATTATCCAATTGTTTAAAATTCATTATGTTACTCCTTAATTGGATAATTTTAGCAGGGGGATAGTACTTCCCAATAAAGGCATCCTTGCACTTGTCCCAAGAATCTATACTATTCCTAGGCAAGGATTGAAACCAGATTTTAGCTCCTCCTCTCAAGGAGAAAGGAAAAAGCTTAAGCTTAACAATATCACTATCTACTTCTTTGTACTTTTGCATATCACAGAGCTCAACAAAATTATTTAAGTGCAAAGCAGCATCATCTCCAGCACCGGAGAATTGATCTTTCATAACTAGGTTCAGTAAAGCAGGTTTAATCTCATAAGAAGGTGCTGAAGTGGCAGGTGTAGCAATAGGCGTGTAGATAAAGTCATTGTTGTTATGACTAGTGAAGTCACACAACTTGGTGTTCTCGGTGGAACCCATAGCAGCAGCAAGCAAGATAACTATTTTTGTGATTTTTGGTAAGGGACACTAAAGCAAAAACTGAAAGGTAAACTAACAAGACTAAAAAGCAAAGATAAAAGATAGCGTGCAACTCCCCTATCTTGAAGAGTGGAGTCCCCGGCAACGGCGCCAGAAACTTTTGCTTGATGGCTTCTCGCCCCTCGTTGGTTACCCCAAGTGGAAGGTTGAGATGTAGCGTAGCGGCAAGTTTCCCTTGGCAAAGATACCAAGGATCGAATCCCGTGAGACTCCGAGGGTCGACAAGTAGGTGTCAACGGCGCTAGAAACTTAGCGGTTGACAGGACCTGCACACAGATACAAATAACTTTGCTCCCAACGAGTACAAAGAGGTTGTCAATCCCTCCGGCCTTGTTATTTACAAAGGATCAAACACAAGAGATAATAATGATAGCTATGACTACAACTAGGGAATAGAAACAGGAAGTAAATAGAAGGTGTGATCAGTGGTGGTAATATGGACCGGGGTCCCATGATGTTCACTAGTGATGTCTCTCTCCCAAAAGATGATAAAACAGCTACGCGAGGTAAACAAATTACAGCTGGGAAATTGACAGGATTATGTGCGCAAACCAATGCTAACTATGCTGCAAAGAAAGGTAGAGGCTCAAAAGCATGGGCGGTACGCCAAGGCAAGTAGACCGAAATCCATCTGCATCTACTACTAATCATCCACCTTGAGATATCTATCCAGAACATCTCGCTGGTATTAAGTTGCGAATCCCACCCAAAGTGTAAACTCAAAGCAACAGACAACTGCATTAAAAGAACTTTGCGTAAAGTAAACTATCCTTGCACCCGCAAGTACAAGCACCGTTGTTTTCCCCCTTGTGGCAACGGCACATCCGCTAGACTCATGTTTCTGTCACTCAAGCTAGTCATCAGGGGGCATGAACCCACAATCAAGCGTAACGCTCCCTCTTGGAGTTACTACCTACTACTTGGCCAAAGCAATAAACAACAACGGAGAGCATGCAAGAATTACTTAAGAACAAAGATATAAAAGAGGTGAGTCAAATATATTACTCAAACACAATCTGAACATAATCTCATAATCCATCGGATCCCAGCAAACTCAGCAGAGCAACAGCATAAAGATTACATATGTGCCTCGATCATGTAGGGCAGCTCACGAGGTCTAAACCATGAGGAAAAAAGAGGGGAGGAGAACATCACATAGCTACTGGTCATGGACCCATGGTCCAAGGTGGACTACTCACGACTCATCCGGGAAGCGTCCATGGTGGTGGAGAAGCTTTCGATGGTGGTTCTCCCCTCCGGCAGGGTGCCGGGAAGAGTTCTCCTGATGCTCCCGATCTTGGAAGCATTGCGGCGGCGGAACAGAGGCGAGATCGCGAAAAAGGGTTCCGTCCTCGAGGGTTTCGGGATGAGAGGAATATATATGCAAAGGGGGGTCACCAGAGGCGGAGAGGGGGCCCCAGGCGCCCCCCCTAGCGCAGCCAGGGGTGGGGCCGCGCCGGGTGGCCGCCTGGGCCACCCCTGGCTCCCCTCTGGCCCTGCTTTGGTTTTTCTCGAAGCTTCCTGTACGCTAATTTTTCCTGTATTTTTCCCGAAATTTTTGGAGCACTTTTAATATGGGGGAAACCTGAAATAGAAAAACAGCAGAAAACAGGAACTGGCACTATGGTGCACTGAGTTAATAGGTTAGTCCAAATATGATCAAAAGTTTATGGAAGTGCATAAATATCATAGCAATATCACACAAAAGAAGCATGGAGCAAGCAGAAATTATAGATACGTTTTGGACGTATCAATAGGCGAAAGAAGTAGGTCAGGGGGTCTCGGCGGGCCCACAAGGTAGGGGGCGCGCCCTCCACCCTTGTGACCGCCTCGAAGCTCCCTTGGTGTGTACTCCAAGTCCTCCGGGTATCTTCTGGTGCAAGAAAAATCCTCGTAAAGTTTCGTTCCGTTTGGACTCCGTTTGATATTCCTTTTGTGCGAAACTCAAAAACAAGGGAAAAACAAAAATGACACTGTGCTCTGGGTTAATAGGTTGGTCCCAAAAATCATATAAATAGCATATAAATGCACATAAAACATCCAAGATAGATAATATAATAGCATGGAACAATAAAAAATTATAGATATGTTGGAGACGTATTAAGCATCCCCAAGCTTAATTCATGCTCGTCCTCGAGTAGGTAAATGATAAAAACAGAATTTTTGATGTGGAATGCTACCCAACATATTTATCAATGCAATATTCTTTATTGTTGCATGAATGTTCAGGTCCATAAGACTCAAACTAAAAGTTTATCAATATCAAAACAATAATACTTCAAGCATACTAGAAAGTTATATACGAAGCTTCAAAAATAACATGGATAAAGAAAGTTATCCCTACAAAATCATATAGTCATTTATGCTCCCTATTCTTAACGCAAAGTATAAATCATGCATATCCCGATGTCAATCAAGCAATTGTTTTCATAGTTTAACATTCTTAAACTTTTTTAACTCTTCACGCAATACATGAGCGTGAGACATGGATATATCACTATGGGTGGAATAGAAGGTGGTAATAGACAAAAGGAGGGAGAAAGTCTCACATCAACTAGGCAAATCAACGGACTATGGAGATGTCCATCAATCGATATCAATGTGAGTGAGTAGGGATTGTCATGTAACGGATGCACTAGAGCTATAAGTGTATGGAAGCTCAAAAAGACAACTAGTGGGTGTGCATCAACTTGCTTGCTCACGAAGACCTTGGGCATTTGAGGAAGCCCATCGTTGGAATATACAAGCCAAGTTCTATAATGAAAAATTCCCACTAGTGATATATGAAAGCGACAACATAGGAGACTCTCTATCATGAAGAACATGGTGCTAGTTTGAAGCACAAGTGCGGAAAAGGATAGTAACATTGTCCCTTCTCTCTTTTTCTCTCATTTTTTTGTAGTCTCCTCTCTTCTTCTTTTTTGAAGACCTTTTTTTGGAAACTCCTTTGGCCTCTTTATTTATAACCTCAAATGGGACAATGTTCTAGTAATGATGATCACCACACTTTTATTTACTTACAACTCAATATTACAACTTGATACTAGAACAAGATATGACTCTATATGAATGCCTCCGGCGGTGTACCGGGATGTGCAATGACCAAGAGTGACATGTATGAAAAATATGAACGGTGGCTTTGCCACAAATACTATGTCAACTACATGATCATGCAAAGCAATATGACAATGATGAAGCGTGTCATAATAAACGGAACGATGGAGTTACATGGCAATATATCTCGGAATGACTATGGAAATGCCTTAATAGGTAGGTATGGTGGCTGTTTTGAGGAAGGTATAAGGAGGGTTTTATGCATCGGCAAAAGTTGCGCGACACTAGAGTGGCTAGCAAGGTGGAAGGGTGAGAGTGCGTATAATCCATGGACTCAACACTAGTCATAAAGAACTCACATACTTATTGCGAATTTTTTATTATCTATCGAAGCAAAGTACTACGATGCATGCCCCTAGGGGGGAGGTTGGTAGGAGTTAACCATCGCGAGCCCCTGACCTTCACGCAGAGACAAACACTCAAAATACAAAGTGCTCCAATTTGGTTACAAAGTTAGGAGACCATATATGCATGTTACGGGAATCACAAACCTTAACACAATTATTTATTTAACCTCACAAACTACCACTAGCATGACTCTAATATTACCATCTTAACATCTCAAAACATTTACAAGGACTCAAACTTCACATAGTATTCAATGCTCTATATATGATTTTTTTTATTATATCTCCTTTGGGTGTCTATCATATTAGGACTAAATTAATAACACAAGCAAATTACCTTGCTATTCTTTTAAGACTCTCAAAATAATATAAGTGAAGAAGAGAGTTCAACAATTTCTATAAAATAAAACCACCAGTGTGCTCTAAAAAGATATAAGTGAAGCACTAGAGCAAAATTGCCTAGCTCAAATGATGTAAGTGAAGCACATAGAGTATTCTAATAAATCATGATTGAAGTGTGTCCCTCTCAAAAGGTATGTACAACAAGGATGATTGTGGAAAACTAAAAAGCAAAGACGCATATCATACAAGACGCTCCAAGCAAAACACATATCATGTAGTGAATAAAAATATAGCCTCAAGTAAAGTTACCGATAGATGAAGACGAAAGAGGGGATGCCTTCCCGGGGCATCCCCAAGCTTAGGCTCTTGGACGTCTTTGAATTTTACCTTGGGGTGCCTTGGGCATCCCTAAGCTTAGTCTTTTGCTACTCTTTGTTCCGTAGTCCATCAAATCCTTACCCAAAACTTGAAAACTTCACAACACAAAACTCAACAGAAATCTCGTGAGCTCCGTTAGTAAAACAAAGCAAATAACCACTCAAGGTATTGTTGTGATCTTATTATAATTTTATATTCGTGTAAAATCTACTGTATTCCAACTTTTCCATGGTTCATACCCCCCCGATACTATCCATAGATGCATCAAAATAAGCAAACAACACATAGAAAATAGAATCTGTCAAAAACAGAACAGTTTGTAGCAATCTGAAAACTTCGCATACTTCTGTAACTCTAAAAATTATGAAAAATTAGGAAGACGTGGGGAATTTGTATATCAATTTTGTGTAAAACTTTCAGAAGGTTTCGACGTTCCAGTGAATTATTGAATTTTCTACACTAGGCGCAAATGTTTCTGTTTTTCAGCAAAATCAAGTCAACGATCACCATAAGCCATCACAAAGGTCTTACTTGGCTCAAACACTAATTAAAACACCAATACACAATTACTACAGAAGTAATAATGCGTATTTATTGAAAAACATAAGCAAAAAGTAAAGGCAAAAATAAAATTGGGTTGCCTCCCAACAAGCGCTATTGTTTAACGCCCTTAGCTAGGCATAAAACACAAATAGATCTAGGTATTGTTGTAATAATGATAAGGCACGTATCGAAAACTCATCTCATATTCCCTTTGTTCAGCAGCAAGTTTTCTTTGAGGCAAGCAAAAATAATCAAAAGGGCTAAATTTAATAGGATAAGAACCCCCAACATCAATCTCGGGAGGAATTGGTTCCTCCTTCGGCCCTTTGTATTGTATGACCAACTCATCATTATAAGCATTATTTTGGCAAAAAGTCATGAGCTTATTCCTAAGGGAGAATCCCAATCCATTGTTTTGTATAGCAAAATCATCATTAAGTTCGGAAATCCTATCAATCAAAACTTCGGTACGTACCTTTTTCTCAAATTTTCATTATAAGCAACATGATCAAGAGATCGCAAACGCATTATTTCTTCTTGGTTAAAGAGGACCCCCTCTATAGGAGGACGACCCCCATCTACTTTGTAATGTGCAAAAATTTCACTAGCCTCTTTCATAATAAACCTGAACTCATGGGCTGAAAAAATAGTAGTAGCGCGCTTGATAGAAGAATGCCCAATATTAGAGAACTTTAGGAAAATCCTTTGTATGCATGGATGCATATGAATAAATTGTCTTTCCAGTTCAACTATAAGCAAAGAAATAGCACCCGCGAGGCTATTAGTTTTGTGAAGAATATATCCTCCCAACGTAGGGAGTGATCCGGCACAAGTGAAAAAGTCTTGAATAACCCCCTTTCCAATAATGTTGCCGCTGCCTATGCAGAGTTTTTTAGTATGCAAGATGGTAGGTTCTTTATGATTATTAGAAAAATCATCAAGGTTTCCTCCATCGTTTCTATCATCTTTACCAACTACAACTTCCTCGAATTCCGACATGGCGGAATACCGATCTAGCAAACGGGCAAGCGAAAGAAGGAGGGGCCAAGAAAAGGCAAATCATTTTCGAAGATTGTTTTATAAGTGGGGGAGAGGAAAACGAGAGGCGGATGGCAAATAATGTAAATGCAATAGATGAGAATTTAATGAAGGGTACTTGGTAGGCCTTGACTTGGTGTAGATCTCCTCGGCAATGGCGCCAGAAATTCTTCCTGCTACCTCTTGAGCTTGCATTGGTTTTTCCCTTGAAGAGGAAAGGGTGATGTGGCAAAGTAGAGTAAGTATTTCCCTCAGTTTGAGAACCAATGTATTAATCCAGTAGGAGATTACGCACAAATCGCCAAATACATTCACAAACAATCAAACAACTTGCACCAACGCTATAAAGGGGTTGTCAATCCCTTCACGGTTATTTGCAAAAGTGAGATCCAATAGAGATAGATGAACTAGTAAAGTAAAAAATTGTGGGTTTTTGATTTATAGATTGAAAAGTAAAAGATTACAAAATAATAGATTGGAAGCTTATAAGATGTAAAATAGACCCATGGGCCATAGGTTTCACGAGAGACTTCTCTCATGATAGCAGATATTACGGTGGGTGAACAAATTACTGTCAAGCAATTGATAGAAGAGCGAATAATTATGATGACATCTAAGGAAATGCTCATGAATATAGGCATCACGTCTGTATCAAGTAGACCGACTCCTGCTTGCATCTACTACTATTACTCCACACATCAACGAAACGATTATGCATCTAGTGTATTAAGTTCATAAGAACAGAGTAACACATTAAGCAAGATGACATGATGTAGCGGAATTAACTCAAGCAATATGATGAAAACCCCATCTTGTTATCCTCAATGGCAACAATAAAATACGTGCTATCTCCCCTACTATCACTGGGATTGAGCACCGCAAGATTGAACCCAAAGCAAAGCACTTCTCCCATTGCAATAAAACCAATCTAGTTGGCCAAACCAAACCGATTGTTCGGAGAGAATTACTAAGATATCAAATCATGAATATAAGAATTCAGAAGAGACTCAAATAATATTAGTAGATAATCTGATCATAAACCCACAATTCGTCGGATCTTAACAAACACATTGCAAAAGACGATTACATCAGGTAGATCTCCAAGAACATCGAGGAGAACATGGTATTGTGGATCAAAGAGAGAGAAGAAGCCATCTAGCTACTAGATGTGGACCCGTAGGTCTGTGGTAAACTACTCACACTTCATCGGTAGGGCAATAGGGTTGATGAAGATGCCTTCCGTGGTTGAATCCCCCTCCGGCAGAGTACCGGAAAAGGCCTCTAGATGGGATCTCACGAGAACACAAGGTTACGACGGCGGAAAGTGGTTTCAATGGATGTTCTGATGTTTCTGGAATATTTGGGAATTTATAGGCGAAAGAAGTAGGTCAGGGGCGTCTCGGGGGGCGCACAAGGTAGGGGACGCGCCCTCCACCCTTGTGACCGCCTCGACGCTCCCCTGGCGTGTACTCCAAGTCCTATGGGTGTCTTCTAGCCCAAGAAAAATCCTTGTAAAGTTTCGTTCCATTTGGACTCTGCTTGATATTCCTTTTCTGCAAAACTCAAAAAAAGGAAAAAATAGAAACTAACACTGGGCTCTGGGTCAATAGGTTAGTCCCAAAAATCATATAAAATAGCATATAAATGCATATTAAACATCCAAGATAGATAATATAATAGCATTGAACAATTAAAAATTATAGATACGTTAGAGATGTGTTTGCCGGCAGCAGTATTGAATGCAGGATCTTCGTGCAGCTGACAAGGGCTGGTAGCTCGCTGCCTGGTAAGTACCTCTATTTGCTTCTGCTGCAACTCTATTTTTTCTTCTACCTTCTACAGCCGGTCTGCTTCATGTTTCTTCTTTCTCGCTCGGCTTTTATAGGTATCATTGCTGCCGGGAAACCCAAGCTTCCATGGAACAGAGCCTGATGTGCCTCGTGTTCATCCAGTATGATCAGCATTCCCAAGGGCGCGTGTTAGCTCGTCATTCTGTCTGTCGGCAATGAACTTCCCGTCCTGCACAGCCTGCATTGCCTCTTTAAGGGCTTTGACGGGTGTTGCAAGTTGCTCTTTTGTATAAATACACTTCTCCGTTTATGGGTTCAACGTTCCCCCGTGCCCGTAGAGCCCCTTCGGTGCACGACATTGGCTCTGGATTGACCCGTTTTGCAATTAGGTCGTTCTCAATTTTCTCACACTTAGGCCTGGCAACCTTGTGGCCACCTGACCCCGTAACATGGTGATATTCTTTCTTTGCAGCATTTTTCTTATTTCTTTCTGACCTTTTCTTAGCTTCTTCTGATTTCTTGTACTTCACAAATATGTCCCAATGATCTTTTAACTTCTCATTTGCTCCAATGAATATTGGATTCTTGTCTTTCTGGACATACACTAGTACGCGTCAGTGCTATACAAACGGTTTTAACCCCTTTCCGCGACGGCATTTGGAATCGTCACCAAGTGAGTATGGGCGATAGGGGGGTCCTTCCCACACGACCGAGAAATCGTCGGGGATAGGCCCTCCTGGGACACCAAATGAGCTCGTGTGCGATCGGCCGAGGCATCGAAACCCAATCATTTCCGTAGGTATGTACATCCCACACGGTGAATACCAGAAAAATATTTCCGTAGGTATGTACATCCCACACGGTGAATCTCAAATAAACATTTCCGTAGGTATGTATATCACACATAGTCGATCCAAGGAATACGTTTTCGTTCTTATGTACATATCACACAGTCAATCCAGGGAAAACGTTTCCGTTCGTATGTACATCCCACACAGTTTTATGTATACGCTCGTGTGTGAAAGGTGTAACTATCACACACGCTCTGCCTTGGTTAACTGTTTGCTTTTATGAACTACATCACACACGATTTGATGTAGAAAATTCTGTGGCATTTGGCTATCCATCACAAGTTCTTTTATTGCCAGAACCGTTTGCAAAGTTCAATGGCCGTCTGTTCTCTTTTTATTTTTGCCTGTAATTTATTATTCAATTTGGAAATTTTGAAATATGAAACATTCAATTCAAATTCTCAGCACAATGGTTCAACAACGAATCCATAAATAAAGTTTCCAGTACAATATGTTCAATAGTTACAGGATTAGGCAGCAATTAACTAAGATGAACCACAAATATTTAAAGACGGTAAAGGTGAAGAGACAAGTGTAAATCATTTTGACTGTCGATGGTGTTGAAGAAGCGGAATGCCCATAATGTGCCTTCCTGCATGCCATAGGCACGAACCACTTTTGTCCAACCCCTTGTGACGATTGCATGCCCATCCTTCACAGCCTTCAGGGAGACTTCTAGAGCATTATCATGGTAGCATGAATTATATACTTTCACTGGTGCGCGTCGGTCCTAAACAAACGGTTTAAAACCCCTTTCCGCGACGGCATTTGGAACCGTCGCTAAGTGAGTGTGGGTGATATGGGGGTCCTTCCCACACGACCCAGAAACCGTCGGGGATAGGGAGCCTTGATGCATACAGTTGTCCCTATATAACCGTTTCCGATATCTCGAATATCCCAAACGCTTCATCCTTGCTACTCGTTTGTGTTGGGGAACGTAGCATAATTCAAAAAAATTCTATGTCTTCACCAAGATCCAACTATGGAGACATCTAGCAACGAGCAACTAAGAGTGCATCTACATACCGTTATGAAGATTGCGTGCGGAAGCTTTCAACGAAGCAAGGATGAAGTAGTCGTACTCTTCACGTTCTTCGTCATCGATGATCTAGCGCCGAACGGACGGCACCTCCGCGTTCAACACACGTACGGTGCAGCAACGTAACCTCCTTCTTGATCCAGCAAGGGGGGAGGAGAAGTCGTCAGAGATCCGGCAGCACGACGGCGTGATGACGGATGCAGTGGAGATCGCAGCAGGGCTTCGCCGGGCGCCCTGCGTTGGGAGTATGGGGTGTGACGGGAGGGGGAGAGGCGCCAGGGCTTGGGTGCGGCTGCCCTCTCCCCCCCCCACATATATATAGGGGCCAGGGGGGTGCCTGGACCCCCTGCAGATCCAATCTGCAAGGGGGCGGCGGCCAAGGGGGGTTCCTTGCCCCCCAAGGCAAGTGGAGCCCCCCCTCCCCTTTAGGGTTTGAACCCTAGGCGCAGGGGAGGTGGGCCTCCCTTAGTGGTGCGCCAGCCCAGAGGGCTGGACACATCCCCTCGCGGCCTAGGGGCCCCACCGGGATGGGTGGCCCCACCCGGTGGACCCCCGGGGCCCCTCCGGTGGTCCCGGGATGCTCCCGGTGACCCCCGGAGATCACCCGTTGGCCGAAACTGGACTTCCCATATATCAATCTTTACCTCCGGACCATTCCGGAACTCCTCGTGACGTCCGGGATCTCATCCGGGACTCCGAACAACTTTCGGGTTTCCACGTGCATTTATCTCTACGACCCTAGCGTTACCGAACCTTAAGTGTGTAGACCCTACGGGTTCGGGAGACACGTAGACATAACCGAGATGACTCTCCGGTCAATAACCAACAGCGGGATCTGGATACCCATGTTGGTTCCCACGTGTTCCTCGATGATCTTCATCGGATGAACCACTGTGTCAAGGATTCACTTAATCCCGTATGTTATTCCCTTTGTCTATCGGTACGGTACTTGCCCGAGATTCGATCGTCGGTATTCCCGATACCTTGTTCAATCTCGTTATGGCAAGTCTCTTTACTCGATCCGTAATCCATCATCCCATGACTAACTACTTAGTCACATTGAGCTCATTATGATGATGTCTTACCGAGTGGGCCCAGAGGTACCTCTCCGTCATACGGAGTGACAACATCCCAGTCTCGGTTCGCACCAACTCAACAGACACTTTCGGAGATACCCGATGCGTACCTTTATAGCCACCCAGTTACGTTGTGACGGTTGGCACACCCAAAGTACTCCTACGGTATCCGGGAGTTGTACAACCTCATGGTCTAAGGAATAAATACTTGACACCGAAAAGCTTATGCATTACGAACTATACGATCTCGTGTTATGCTCAAGTTTGGGTCTTGTCCATCACATCATTCTCCTAATGATGTGATCCCGTTATCACTGACATCTTATGTCCATGGTCAGGAAACCATGACCATCTGTTGATCAACGAGCTGGTAACTAGAGGCCTACCAGGGACTCATTTTGGTCTATGTATTCACACATGTATCGCTGTTTCCGTACAATACAATTCAAGCATGAATAACAGACAATTATCATGAACAAGGAGATATAATAATAATGCTTTTATTATTGCCTCTAGGGCATATCTCCAACAGTCTCCCACTTGCACTAGAGTCAATAATCTAGTTACATTGTGATGAATCGAACACCCATAGAGTTCTAGTGTTGATCATGTTTTGCTCGTGAAAGAGGTTTAGTCAACGGGTCTGCGACATTCAGATCCGTATGCACTTTACAAATATCTATGTCTCCATCCTGAACATAATTCCGGATGGAGTTGAAACGGCGCTTGATGTGCTTGGTCTTCTTGTGAAACCTGGGCTCCTTGGTAATAGCAATAGCACCAGTGTTGTCACAGAAGAGAGTCATCGGGCTTGACGCGCTTGGAATGACTCCTAGGTCGGTGATGAACTCCTTCATCCAGACTCCTTCCTACGCTGCTTCAGAAGCAGCTATGTACTCTGCTTCACATGTAGATGCTGCCACCATGCTTTGCTTGCAACTGCACCAGCTGACTGCCCCTCCATTCAAAATATACACGTATCCGGTTTGTGACTTAGAGTCATCCAGATCTGTGTCGAAGCTAGCATCAACGTAACCCTTTACGACGAGCTCTTCGTCACCTCCATAAACGAGAAACATATCCTTAGTCATTTTCAGGTACTTCAGGATGTTCTTGACCCCTGTCCAGTGTTCCGTACCGGGATCACTTTGGTACCTCCCTACCAAACTTATGGCAAGGTTCACATCAGGTCTGGTACACAGCATGGCATACATGATAGAACCTATGGCCGAGGCATAGGGAATGACACTCATCTTTTCTCTATCTTCTGCCATGGTCGGCGACTGAGCTTTGCTCAATCTCATACCTTGCAAAACAGGCAAGAATCCTTTCTTTGACTGATCCATATTGAACTTTTTCAATATTTTGTCAAGGTATGTACTTTGTGAAAGACCAATGAGGTGTCTCGATCTATCTCTATAGATTTTGATGCCTAATATGTAAGCAGCTTCTCCAAGGTCCTTCATTGAAAAACTTTTATTCAAGTAGGCCTTTACATTTTCCAAGAATTCTATATCATTTCCCATCAGCAATATGTCATCCACATATAATATGAGAAATGCCACAGAGCTCCCACTCACTTTCTTGTAAATACAGGCTTCTCCATAAGTCTGTATAAAGCCAAACGCTTTGATCACCTCATCAAAGCGAATATTCCAACTCCGAGATGCTTGCACCAGCCCGTAAATCGAGCGCTGGAGCTTGCATACCTTGTCAGCGTTCTCTGGATCGACAGAACCTTCCGGTTGCATCATATACAACTCTTCCTTGAGGAAGCCATTAAGGAATGCTGTTTTGACGTCCATTTGCCATATCTCATAATCATAGAATGCGGCAATAGATAACATTATTCTGACTGACTTCAGCATCGCTACGGGAGAGAAAGTCTCGTCGTAGTCAATCCCTTGAACTTGTCGATAACCCTTAGCGACAAGCCGAGCCTTATAGATGGTCACATTACCATCCGCGTCTGTCTTCTTCTTAAATATCCATTTGTTTTCTATGGCGTGCCTGTCATCAGGCAAGTCCACCAAAGTCCATACTTTGTTTTCATACATGGATTCTATCTCGGATTTCATGGCTCCAAGCCATTTATTGGAATCTGGGCCCGCCATCGCTTCTTCATAGTTCGAAGGTTCACCGTTGTCCAACAACATGATTTCTAGGACAGGGTTGCCGTACCACTCTGGTGCGGAACGTGCCCTTGTGGACCTTCAACGTTCAGTAGTAACTTGATCTTTTCTTCATGATCATTATCATCAACTTCCTCCCTTGTAGGTGCAGGCACCTCAGGAACAGTTTCCTGCGCTGCGCTACTTTCCGGTCCAGGAGGGGTGACTGTCACCTCATCAAGTTCTACTTTCCTCCCACTCACTTCTTTCGAGAGAAACTCTTTCTCCAGAAAGCATCCATTCTTGGCAACAAAGACTTTGCCTTCGGATCTGTGGTAGAAGGTGTACCCAATTGTTTCCTTTGGGTATCCTATGAAGACGCATTTCTCTGATTTGGGTTCGAGCTTTTCAGGTTGAAGTTTCTTGACATAAGCATCGCAACCCCAAACTTTCAGAAACGACAGCTTCGGTTTCTTGCCAAACCAAAGTTCATACGGAGTCGTCTCAACGGATTTTGACGGAGCCCTATTTAAAGTGAATGCGGCAGTCTCTAAAGCATAACCCCAAAAAGATAGCGGTATATCGGTGAGGGACATCATAGATCGCACCATGTCCAACAGAGAACGATTTCGACGTTCGGACACACCGTTACGTTGAGGTGTTCCGGGCGGTGTCAATTGTGAAACAATTCCACAGCTTCTAAGGTGTGTGCCAAATTCATGACTTAAATATTCACCCCCACGATCCGATCGCAAGAACTTTATTTTTCTGTCACGTTGATTCTCAACCTCATTCTGAAATTCCTTGAACTTTTCAAAGGTCTCAGACTTGTGTTTCATCAAATAGATATACCCGTATCTACTCAAGTCACCCGTGAGGGTGAGAACATAACGATAGCCTCCGCGAGCCTCAACACTCATTGGACCGCACACATCGGTATGTATGATTTCCAACAAGTTGGTTGCTCGCTCCATTGTTCCGGAGAACGGAGTCTTGGTCATCTTGCCCAAGAGGCATGGTTCGCACGTGTCAAATGATTCATAATCAAGAGACTCTAGAAGTCCATCTGAATGGAGCTTCTTCATACGTTTGACACCAATATGACCAAGGCGGCAATGCCACAAGTATGTGGGACTATCATTATCAACTTTACATCTTTTGGCATCTACACTATGAATATGTGTATTACTAAGTTCGAGATCCATCAAAAATAAACCATTGACCAGCGGGGCATGACCATAAAACATATCTCTCAAATAAATAGAACAACCATTATTCTCTGATTTGAAAGAATATCCATCTCGCATAAGACGAGATCCAGAAACAATGTTCATGCTCAAAGCTGGTACTAAATAACAATTATTCAGGTTTAAAACTAATCCCGAGGGTAGATGTAGAGGTAGCGTGCCGACGGCGATCACATCGACCTTGGAACCATTCCCGACGCGCATCGTCACCTCATCCTTCGCCAGTCTCCGTTTATTCCGCAGCTCCTGTTTTGAGTTACAAATGTGAGCAACTGCACCGGTATCAAATACCCAGGAGCTACTACGAGCGCTGGTAAGGTACACATCAATACCAAGTATATCAAATATACCTTTGACGTTGCCGGCCTTCTTGTCTGCTAAATATTTGGGGCAGTTCCGCTTCCAATGCCCCGTTCCCTTGCAATGAAAACACTCAGTCTCAGGCTTGGGTCCATACTTTGGCTTCTTCCCAGCAACAGGCTTGCCAGGCGTGGCAACTTGCTTGCCGTCCTTCTTGAAGTTCTTCTTACCCTTGCCTTTCTTGAACTTAGTTGTTTTATTGACCATCAACACTTGATGTTCTTTCTTGATATCCACCTCCGCTGATTTCAGCATCGAATACACCTCGGGAATGGACATCTCCATCCCCTGCATATTGAAGTTCAGCACAAAGCTCTTGAAGCTTGGTGGGAGCGACTGGAGGATTCTGTCAACGACCGCTTCATCTGGGAGATTCATTCCCAGCTGAGACAAGCAGTTGTGCAATCCTGAAATCTTGAGGATGTGCTCACTGACAGAACTGTTTTCCTCCATCTTACAGCTGTAGAATGCGTCAGAGACATCATATCTCTCGACTCGGGCATGATCTTGGAAAACCATTTTCAGCTCTTGGAACATCTTATATGCCCCGTGGTGCTCAAAACGCTTTTGGAGCCCCGATTCTAAACTGTAAAGCATTACGCACTGAACCAGGGAGTAATCATCACAACGCGACTGCCAGGCGTTCATAACGTCTTGGGTCGCCGGGAGAACGGGTGCATCACCTAGCGGTGCTTCTAGGACATATGATCTCTTGGCAGCTATGAGGATAATCCTCAGGTTACAGACCCAATCCGTATAGTTGCTACCATCGTCTTTCAGCTTGGTTTTCTCTAGGAACGCGTTGAAGTTGAGGGAAACTGGAGCGTGGGCCATTTGATCTACAAGAGATATTGTAAAGTATTTAGACTAAGTTCATGATAATTAAGTTCATCTTAATCAAATTTTAATGAACTCCCACTCAGAATGACATCTCTCTAGTCATCTAAGTGATACACGATCCGAATCGAGTAGTCCGTGTCCGATCATCACGTGAGACGGACTAGTCATCAACGGTGAACATCTTCATGTTGATCGTATCTTCTATACGACTCGTGTTCGACCTTTCGGTCTTCCGTGTTCCGAGGCCATGTCTGTACATGCTAGGCTCGTCAAGTGAACCCTAAGTGTATCGCGTGTGTAAATCTGTCTTACACCCGTTGTATGCGAACGTTAGAACCTATCACACCCGATCATCATGTGGTGCTTCGGAGCAACGAGCTTTAGCAACGGTGCACAGTTAGGGGAAACACAATACTTGAAATTTTAGTGAGAGATCATCTTATTTACTACCGTCGTTCTAAGTAAACAAGATGCATAAACATGATAAACATCACATGCAATCAATTAAAGTGACATGATATGGCCAATATCATCTTGCTCCTTGGATCTCCATCTTCGGGGCACCATGATCATCTTGTCACCGGCTCGACACCATGATCTTCATCATCATGATCTCCATCATCGTGTCTTGAAGAAGTTGTCACGCCAACTATTACTTCTACTACTATAGCTAACGTTTAGCAATGAAGTAAATTAATTACATGGCGTTATTCAGTGACACGCAGGTCATACAATAATTAAGACAACTCCTATGGCTCCTGCCGGTTGTCAAGTTCATCGACATGCAAGTCGTGATTCCCTATTACAAAAACATGATCAATCTCATACATCACATATATCATTCATCACATCTTCGTTCTTGGCCATACCACGTCACAAAACACATGCTGCAAAAACAAGTTAGACGTCCTCTAATTGTTGTTGCATGTTTTACGTGGCTTCTATAGGATTTCTAGCAAGAACGTTTCTTACCTACGCCAAAACCACAACGTGATTTGTCAACTTCTATTTACCCTTCATAAGGACCCTTTTCATCGAATCCGATCCGACTAAAGTAGGAGAGACAGACACCCGCCAGCCACCTTATGCATCTAGTGCATGTCTGTCGATGGAACCAGTCTCACGTAAGCGTACGTGTAAGGTCGGTCCGGGCCGCTTCATCCCACAATACCGCCGAATCAAGATTGACTAGTAACGGTAAGAAAGTTGAACAAGATCATTCGCCCACAACTGCTTTGTGTTCTACTCGTGCAAGATGCTACGCATAAAACCTAGGCTCAGATGCCACTGTTGGGGAACGTAGCATAATTCAAAAAAATTCTACGTCTTCACCAAGATCCAACTATGGAGACATCTAGCAACGAGCAACTAAGAGTGCATCTACATACTGTTATGAAGATTGCGTGCGGAAGCTTTCAACGAAGCAAGGATGAAGTAGTCGTACTCTTCACGTTCTTCGTCACCGATGATCTAGCGCCGAACGGACGGCACCTCCGCGTTCAACACACGTACGGTGCAGCAACGTCACCTCCTTCTTGATCCAGCAAGGGGGGAGGAGAAGTCGTCAGAGATCCGGCAGCACGACGGCGTGATGACGGATGCAGTGGAGATCGCAGCAGGGCTTCGCCGGGCGCCCTGCGTTGGGAGTATGGGGTGTGACGGGAGGGGGAGAGGCGCCAGGGCTTTGGTGCGGCTGCCCTCTCCCCCCCCCCACATATATATAGGGGCCAGGGGGGGCGCCTGGACCCCCTGCAGATCCAATCTGCAAGGGGGCGGCGGCCAAGGGGGGTTCCTTGCCCCCCAAGGCAAGTGGAGCCCCCCTCCCCTTTAGGGTTTGAACCCTAGGCGCAGGGGAGGTGGGCCTCCCTTAGTGGTGCGCCAGCCCAGAGGGCTGGACACATCCCCTCGCGGCCTAGGGGCCCCACCGGGATGGGTGGCCCCACCCGGTGGACCCCCGGGGCCCCTCCGGTGGTCCCGGGACGCTCCCGGTGACCCCCGGAGATCACCCGTTGGCCGAAACTGGACTTCCCATATATCAATCTTTACCTCCGGACCATTCCGGAACTCCTCGTGACGTCCGGGATCTCATCCGGGACTCCGAACAACTTTCGGGTTTCCACGTGCATTTATCTCTACGACCCTAGCGTTACCGAACCTTAAGTGTGTAGACCCTACGGGTTCGGGAGACACGTAGACATAACCGAGACGACTCTCCGGTCAATAACCAACAGCGGGATCTGGATACCCATGTTGGTTCCCACGTGTTCCTCGATGATCTTCATCAGATGAACCACTGTGTCAAGGATTCACTTAATCCCGTATGTTATTCCCTTTGTCTATCGGTACGGTACTTGCCCGAGATTCGATCGTCGGTATTCCTGTTACCTTGTTCAATCTCGTTATGGCAAGTCTCTTTACTCGATCCGTAATCCATCATCCCGTGACTAACTACTTAGTCACATTGAGCTCATAATGATGATGTCTTACCGAGTGGGCCCAGAGGTACCTCTCCGTCATACGGAGTGACAACATCCCAGTCTCGGTTCGCACCAACTCAACAGACACTTTCGGAGATACCCGATGCGTACCTTTATAGCCACCCAGTTACGTTGTGACGGTTGGCACACCCAAAGTACTCCTACGGTATCCGAGAGTTGTACAACCTCATGGTCTAAGGAATAAATACTTGACACCGAAAAGCTTATGCATTACGAACTATACGATCTCGTGTTATGCTCAAGTTTGGGTCTTGTCCATCACATCATTCTCCTAATGATGTGATCCCGTTATCACTGACATCTTATGTCCATGGTCAGGAAACCGTGACCATCTGTTGATCAACGAGCTGGTAACTAGAGGCCTACCAGGGACTCATTTTGGTCTATGTATTCACACATGTATCGCTGTTTCCGTACAATACAATTCAAGCATGAATAACAGACAATTATCATGAACAAGGAGATATAATAATAATGCTTTTATTATTGCCTCTAGGGCATATCTCCAACAGTTTGTGCTCGCATTGCCATCGACGTCGGAGTTTTGTGGTTCTGCCTAAAACCAGTCAGATTCTAGGCATGTGAGCTTTCCAGGCAGATTCTAGGCAGATTCCAGGCACGGAAGATTTACGATGCCTAGCACATCACAAACAGTTCATGATTATAAACCGTGTACGATAGGTAGACAATCACACACATTTAGTTTTCCTGCACCGTATGTGATAGTGTATGACATCACACATGCTTTGCGAACGGCAACTGTGTGCATGCTTGCACATGTTTCCTCTTTGTGAACCATCTCGGATTATGGTGTATATCACAAACGTTTATGTTTTACCAACCGTGTGTGCCGTAATGACCTGCACAACTTAATTTTGCCCTAATTTAATTGCTGCTATTTATAATTGTACCTTATTTATTGAAAGTAGGCTATAGCTTTATTCATATCCATTAGGTTCAAACAACCAATGCATTATTCGATTCACATGTACATATGTTTAAGAATTACAGAAGCACCAAATTAAGAATGATGTACCAGGGTTCTATACTTGTACTATTACAGATGGTAAAGAAAGAGGCGACAGACATTCCAGTTGCTGAACAAGGTGAAGCAGAATGGCCCTATTGTGCTCTCCTGGATGCAGAAGGTATGCAGGACTCTAGTCCAACCCCTTGTGATGGCCGGCCGCCAATCATATAGTTTGAGAGGTAATCTTGAGTAAACTTTTTCAGGATCCACTGCAAAAGAAAAAAGATTCAGATATTGTCATCTAACACAACTCATTACGGGCAGTAAAAAGAAGGCTACAGGGTTCTTACTTACCATCCTGCAGTTCACTGTTGTCTTGCATAAAGTGTAAACAAATAGTTCGATTGACATCTTTTGACCCATTTTAGTAACAATCTTTATCAGTTTCCTCACTTGAAGCTGGTTCATGAATATATCATTGCCCCATACGCAGAAAGGGTCGAAGTGTGGATCTTTGGCAATGATATATGTACCTAAAAGCACCAAGTTAATGTTAGAAGCTAAACAACAATTGAAAAATGATGTAGTACAACACTCCATCCATCTCATTATATAAGATTTTATTACATGTATATTTAGACATCATCAGAACATTAAGGTAACACTCTTCCTTGTTGCTATGTAGCCTGGGATTGCACATTTAGTCATTCAGTACAATGCATGTTGCTAAACAACATTTGAAAAACGAAAAGGCATGTTAACTGCAATATCCTTAACAACAACCAAATATCGTAATTCATAGTGGTATTGTTGAAACTGTTATTGATGAAATTGAACTACACAACAAATAGTTGCACATATAGAGCGACAAATTGTGAAGAACTGAAATAAACAAGTCATAAGGACATCTCTAGGCAATCCTTAAAAAGTTAAAGGACTAAAACCCTTAGTGGATATATATATACTCCAACAATTTTTGGCCTTTTCAAGTCGATCCCCCAAACTTAAGGTTGTAAACTTCAATTTGATCAAGTTCAAAGCAGGTTCAACCGAAAGTAGCATGCATTCAAACATAAACATAGATAGTTTTGCATAACTGAACATAAAACATAAATTTAAACTAAGCTAAACTACTTTCGGTCGAAGTAGAGGCCGAGCCAATCCTTCCTCGTCATGTACGGTGTGCCGTGAGCCGGGTCCGGGCCAGTACCATCATCGGGGTCGTTGGGGTAGGCACTTCTCCACTCATCGACGTCGATCTCCTCGTCCTCGGGGCCCACTGATGGTCCCCAAGTGCAGGGAATCATCGTAGCAATTCCCAATGGTGGAAGTGATAAGTATGGAGTGTTGAACCCACAAGGAGCTAAAGGTAAGATCAATATTCTCTCAAGTCCTATCTGCCACTAATACGACTCTACGTACACCGAATGTTTGCTTCCAACTAGAAACGGGAAATAAAACTACGTTGTGGGTATGAAGAGGATAACTTTGCATGATATCAGAGAGCTAAAATATAAAAGTAGGTGCTGTTATCATAAAGTTAGAATATATTACTAAATATTATAAATAACGAGTGTGGAATAATGATGGATCGGTGTGCGGAATTGTCCTAGGCAATTTTTAACAAGACCGGTAGTCGTCATTGCAATTTCATATGAGGGGGAGGCATAAGCTAACATACTTTCTCTTATTGCATCATATGCACTTATGATTGGAACTCTAGCAAGCATCCGCAAGTACTAAAGATCATTAAGGTAAAACCCAACCATAGCATTAAAGCATCTAGTCCCCTTTATCCCATACGCAATTACTCGGGTTTATGCTTCTGTCACTCAAGCAACCCACTATAAGCGAATCATGAACGTATTGCAACACCCTACAGCGGGAATCCCTCACGCTTGCACGACGCGGAGGGCACCTTAGGACAGCACCAAAATAAAACATACAACTCGTACCAATCTAGATCATCAATCAACCCAAAGACAAAGGATATCTACTCAAAACATCATAGGATGGCAACACATCATTGGATCATAATATGTGGCATAAAGCACCATGTTCAAGTAGGGATTACAGCGGGGTGCAGGAGAGTGGACCGCGTAAAATAGATGAGGATGGTGATGATGCTGGTGATGTTGATGAAGACGATCACCGTGGCGATGATTCCCCTCCCGATGGCACTGTGGCGCCACCGAGAGAGAGGAGGAGAGGTTCTCCCCCTTGTGCTTCCTCCTCCATGGCCTCCCCCCTACATGGGGAGAGGTTCTCCCCCTGGTCCTTGGCCTTCATGGCGATGATGGCCCCTCCGAGATCATCCTCCATGGCCTCTGGTGATGATGTCCCCCTCCGGCAGGGTGCCAGAGAAGGCCTAGATTGATTTCTGATGATTGGTATGCTGATCAGAGCCGACAGGTACTGCAGAATGGAAGAGGCTCCAAAAAAGCTAAACTTTGTATTGGAAGAGCATATGATAGAGTAACTGGAACTCATTGTGTCAAACCAACACATGACTTGTAAGCGGCTGATCCCTTTGCAGAAATGATGAGGTTTGCAATGTTTGAATTTGGGCATTGTAATCTTTGAATTTCAACCTTGCAATATTTATGGTATTTGTTGTATAACGTAATTGGATGTTTAATTTGGTATTGCAATCATGTCTTGTTACAAGTATATATATGTTGTTCTTCTGTACATAGAGCATAGATGTTCTGCAGACAGAGCATATCACATCTTCTTATATTGAACATTTATGTTCTCTTTTCTCAACACAAACAGTTCATCCGAGTGAACCGCATGCCATATATCGCACACACCTTGATTTGGCTGACTGTTTCTTTTGTGTTGCCTAATCACAAACAGTTCATCTGAGTGAACCGTATGCTGTACATCGCACATGCCTTCATCTGACAGCTCATTTCTTTTGCTCTCCTCATCGCAAACAGTTAACTGAACTGAACCGTATGCCCGTCATCGCATACACAACCAAAATCTAAACCGTGTTTGATGCATGCGTCATCGCAAACGTGTTGCACCTTTTTTGATGGGTTTTTACACCACCGTTTGCGATTATTGCATCACACACAGTTTCGTCGAAAGGTCTCTGACCGTAGCATCGCGTTAGCAGCATTCTGCAGTAGTGATATTCTTGGTTCAATCTTTTCTTCCAGTTGCAGAATTGTTCGGCCATCTTCTTAAGAGCCCACGACTTGACTTTTCGCTCTATAACTGGGTTATTTAGATTCACCTCTGGCGGTAGGGTGAAATTTGTCATGAGCGTAATCGAAAGCATTTCTTTGCATCTATCCTCGACATAAGTAACTCCATCGTCCGCCTTTGGCTTATTCCGTTCTTGAATGGAGATCGGGATGCTATCCCTAACAACAACTCTGCACTGACTTCGAAATGCATCCGCGGTCTGCTTGGGAGCAGTCGGTTTGCCATATGCAGCGACTTCTTCGATCGTGAACCTTTCATTATCGCCCAACCTTTTTTCTGGGCCACGTTTCTTTATCAAAGATTGGCTCGATCCGGAGGGCTAAAAGAAGAAACAAGCGTTAATATATGTATATACAAATCAATTAGTGCATCTAGTTAGTAGAGGCTTAATTAATATACCTCGTCAGACTTTGTAATAATTAAGGTTCCAACACCGGAGTCGTCATCTTCTCGCTCCATTCTCTCACTAAAGCCGTCCATTCCCTCACCGGAAAATGTGAGGTGATATCACTTTTTTAAAATGTTTCATACAATTGAAATGAATTCACGACTTTTTAAAAATCTTCTAACACTTTGCATGTTTAAAAAGTGGTCATGGTATTTATGAAAATGTTCAAAGTATGTTGAAACAATAGTAGTCGTGTAGTCAAAAAATATTCAATGTGCATTTGACACATGTTCAATGTGTACCAAAAATTGTTAGACATGTATATGAAATATGTTCAACGTGTCTTTGAAAAGGTTTACTTGTATTTAAAAAATGAAGAAATAAAAAAAGAAAAAAGAAGAAGATAAAAATAAATGAAAAAATGAAGGAAAAACAAAAAACCCTGATAAATACACATAGAAACAAAAGAAGAAGAAAAGTCACAGGGAAGCTTCCTAAAACCGTGTGTGTTTTTTACCCTGCCTTTTCACTAACTAATATATTTAAAAAAACTCGTTTCCTTACTTCTTGTGCAAATTTAAATACTTTTGGAAGTAATTTAGGCAATATCCAGTCAACTGGAGCGGTAAAAGATAACTTCCATGTTGGAGCCAAATACGGTGGCTGGTACAGGCGTGCCTGCTCGTAGCCATGGTCGTACCAGATGTCGCGGTCTCCCTCTCATCTATACATGCCAACTGCAGATTGTCAGCGATAAGAACAGAGGAGAGGAAGACACAATAAAATACACCAGAGCAGAGAAGAGTGATCCGGAGGAGAAGGACTTCACTTAGACACTTCCAACTTTCTCTACATCACAATCCCCCTATCATTCATTGACTTGTAATGCTAGGGTTTGTAACTTTACTCGACTTGATCAGATATTAATATTGGTTTAATTATTCGTCTTTTTTGACAAACCATTTGCATTCTATCCTTGAACTTCTGCACCACATTGGTGCAAGTTCCATCAACTTCTTTGATGTGTGATTCTATATTGCTATCAAATTTTGTTCAACACTTAGATGACCGATGCATCCTCCATTGAGAATTGACATCTCTGATGTTTTAGAGAAGTAGGAAAGTTCCTCGAAGAAGGACGGAGTTTAAGAATTTTGCATGTAGGCCAGGGCGACACCCCTCAGCCCATGTAGGCCTTCGGGACATGTGGGTCCCAGGTTCGACCCACCAGAACCTTATAGAATTCTCTCATACAAATACCCAAAAAATTGAATTTTTTTCCGAAACCATGGAAAACACTTTCCTTATACGGAACTTTATCTCCATACTATTTTGGAGCTCCTCATGATGTCCTGAATCCCATCCGAGACCCTGAACTATCTTTGTACTCATGAATTTGAAATAAAAATCATCAAATTTGATATAAAGTTCATCAAATTTGAAAGAAGTTCTCCGATTTTGACAAAAGTTCAACGAACTAGAAGAAAGTTCATCGAATTCAAAAAAAGTTCATTCGATTTTGAAATAAGTTCATTGAATTTAGAAAAGGTTCATTGATTTCAAAAAAAGAGTTCATCGATTTTGAAAAAGTTCACAAACTTCGAAAAAGTTCATGAATTCGAAAAATCAAAATTAAGAAAAGGTTAACCAAATTTGGAAAAAGTTCATCGAATTTGAAAACAAATTTCATTTTATTTTGGAAAAAAATTCATCAAATTTTTAAAAAATATCATCGATTTTGTTTTTTTTTGTCGAATTTGGAAAAGTTCATAAACTCAGTGAACATATTTCCATCGAATTAGAAAAAGAAAAAAGAAAGAAGAACAAAGGAAAGAAAAGGTTTATAGCTTATCCTTTTTTAGACGAAACAACGCTTTTAATTCAATCAAACAAGGTTTGTGGGATACAAAGGTTACTAGGAGGATTGGAGAGCCACAAATGACGTCCCACATCCAAGCTAGTAGCCATCTTAGCAATAGTATGAGCCTCAAAATTATGCTCGCGCTGCTCGTGGCATATTTCACATGCCAAAAAAACGGATCTACGAGAGTTAATCTCCTTCACTATCATACAGTACTCACCACGCTGCTCTGTCTCCTTAAGCTCATGTATGACTCTCAGGCAGTCGGTAGCGATATGGATCTTGCGAAGTGCCAAATCCTCACCTAGAGCTTGAGCTTCTCGACGCGCAAACGCTTCCAAAGTTTCAGGCTCCGTCAAACCTTCGAAAACAACCGCAGAAGCCCCCAGGTAATTTCCATGTTCATCCCTCTATCGGTGTGATTGGTCGAGTTGGCTATCGTAGCTAGCTTGCACTAGTAGGTCGTGGGTTCGAAACATGCCGCTCGCCCTTTTTTGGGCCAGTTTAAAACAGAAAAATGGAAGGCGGTATGTGCCGGCCCAGCACGGTGTGGGGGTGTGCGCCCGTTTGCTTACACTTAAGGAGTGGGCACCTTCAGCGCCGCTTAGGATTTGGCGCAGGCAGCGCCGTATATCATTTGCTCGAGCGCGACTACCGCCGCGCATCCAGCACAACAGTTATTGGGTTGACCCAGTAGTTATGCGTTAGTTTTTTTCTAACTTTTATTTCAATTTCTGGAATATAGAATATATTTACTTAATTTTTAAAAGCGTCCATCACACATTTTTTTTAAAATCATGTAAAAAATTACCCGCACATTTTTTCTAAAAGGTTTGCACAAAAAAGGTTCTTACAATTAAAAACTGGTCATGCATTTAATTATGTTTTGGTGGCATCTAAAAATGGTTTATAGAATGTAAAACAAATGTTCGCCTAACTTGAGAAACGTTTCATACCATTTGCAAAATGTTTGTCAAATTTTAAGAAAAATGTTCGTGTGCTTCAGAAATATGTTCTTAACTTTTTGAAAAATGTTTATACAACGTCAAGTAATGTTCATGTAATTTAAGAAATATGTTTCATACAATTGAAAAGCAATTGTGACATTTAAAAAAGTTTCTAACACTTAACAATGTTGCATGTTTAAAAAATGGTCATGGCATTTATGAAAAATGTTTAAAAGTATGTTGAACCAATGTTGGCCGTGTAGTCAAAAATATATTCAATGTGCATTTGAAAAATGTTTAGTGTGTACCAAAAAATGTTCAACATGTTTATGAAATAAGTTCAATGTGTGTTTGGAAATTTTTTGCATGTATTTGAAAATGAAGAAACAAATCAAAATAGAAAACAGATATAAAAACAATAGGAGAAGAAAAATCACAGGAAAGCTTCTAAAGCAGAACTGAGCCAATCCATAAAAGCTTCCTAAA
>LR738716.1:10245511-10258481 GCA_902687465.1 Secale cereale
CCCCCCCCCCCCCTCTGAGAGTTTTGACCTAATCACAAGTGCTCCATTTTGGCTGTGTCATCATTTTGTTGTCCATTTTTTTATGTTGTTCATCAATTGTGCATATTTGTGCTACAAAGTAGTCATGATAATAGCATAAGTAATAGGTTAGCCAAATGGTACAATGGGGCAAAACTATGGTAAGGCGCGCAAACATGGTTATCGTAACCCAGCCAATGCCAACCACAACGTAAGAAAGCTTTAATGTTGAGAAAATTGCCAAGACAATGAATATAGTACCTCCCCAGGTTGGGAACCACTAGAGTGAATGATTTATTGAATTAGCAGCGAGCAATGGCTTCAGAAAGAGAACAAAACAAACAATGACAAAGTGAGCAAATGTTATTTACCCTGCATGCATGAGCGATTTATAGTTTTTGACAAGAACTGCCAACAAAAATAGGCTTAGCTAGTTTAAAATGAAGAGATAGGGTAACATATATGTAACCGTGATGAGGACTGTCATTTTATTCGGTGTTATCCAAGTGCCAATAATAACCTATACGTAAAGAGAAAGAGATTGGCGCACACATGTTCTCTTATGTTGTGTTTGTTCTAATTGATGACTATTTAATAATAGTGCATTAATACCTAAATTTTTTATAGAATCCAAGCAAATTTAGAGAATGTTGACTAATTGACCCTGATGCAAAATTACCAATATCTTTGCAGCAAGATTCCCCCCAAAAGTTCCGCATGCTTTCCGGCTTTGCTAGAAAATGAAATGCCATGATTAATTTATGAGCACACACTCACATAATATGCATATGCATGCACGCACTGACGCACACATTGTAAAGTGTGAGTGAACCACACATCATTCCTCAGGCCAATACTAAGCTTAGTTGCTGCTACTTCATCCTCAATTTGTGTGACTGAGATAGACATACATATTGTTTATATGAAGAAAAGGTCATTCTTTACATTTGTCAGCTCCTTCTCCTCCCAAGGTGTTGGCAGTGACTGGGATAGTCACCAAGCAATTCGGATGGTTATGTTCCCCCTGGCGATTGCAGCAAGTGCAAGTAGAGCATTAGTAGTACAGTCGTCTCCATTTATTTGGACCAAAAATGGTAGCTACATTACATGTTCCTCTAGGTTATCATCATTAAGAAAATTAGGGTATGGTTATCATCATTAGTTAACCACTGCTAATATGAAAGCGTGAAACACGACGGTCTCAGTTGGGCCCGGGCTCACGTCACGATGGGGCTCGCTCCTCGCTGGGCTGCGCCGTCTTGTCTTCTTGGGCTCTTTACCGTTGAGATTTGCCGAGCTCCTACGCAATCATCACTCACTCTGGACTGCATTGAAGCCAGGGGTCAACTCTCAAGTCAGGTCTGGGAAATATATGCACAAGGATGAGAGCTTGAGAATGATAATTAAGCTCTTGTTAAACTAATATCGTCCTTAACTACTTTGCATATAGATTAGATAGATAGACACATCTGCCACTATATACCTAGATTAATTAGAGAAGAACGAGATGCTCAATCCAGCTGCTGCTAGGCAAGGTAGGCACTGCCTACTCACTGTACAGCTCCATATATTTCATTGTTCCAAAAAGGACAAGTGCTTGATTCTCCATCCACTATGAGATGATGTGCTATATGACGGTGTTTTTCACCTGACCTGTTAATGGCCGCGTAATCATCCCTCTCTTTTCTCACCACCGATGAATTTGTGGGAGCGTTTTTTGCATTCTAATAGTTTATGTGTAAAAGTTTTACCATATACCTAACTCTTCCATTAATTTATCCGCATTATGCTGTTTCCTTTTCACAGTAGGATTGATTGCTGTCTTGTAGCAGTGTCCAGCACAGAAATTACTGCTCAAGAAAAAACTGCAGAAAAGCACTTCTCAAGTTACCAATCAAATAGCTCGGGCAATTAGTCCCGCGACACGTGCATAATCTTTTCTTATTCCGATCCCCCAGTGAGCCAATTATCAATTAGCTAGTAGTTTGAGAAAAGAGTGGGCCCTTCCCTCTTCTTCCATATGTGGCGATTCGTCCTGAAACTTTTCCATATCAGATGATCATCATCAGCTGATGTGTGCTGCTGGACCTAATGCCTTTCACCAATCAAAAAACACATGGATGTACCATGTTCGTGCAGTGTGTGCAAATCAAGGATTTATTTTTATGTTTTGGCATGTCAAGGTCTTCCCTTTTGCACTTTCCCGGCCACCATGCTAAGTTTTAACTAATCACTAGTGCTCCCTTTTGAGTGAGCATCTTTGTGTTGGGTATGTATTCACCACCTTGCTATGGAGAGGACACCTCCTTATCCACTATGGATTCCTTCCGATGGACCCACCACCACAAAAAGATTTGTTCTTATTCGCCTTTAGCAAATAGCAGAAAATTTTGTTTGGCTTATACACGTGTCGCTATTTGCTCATCGTGTTTGTCTTATTATTATGTTGTACTCCCTCCGTCCCATAATATAAGAGCATTTTTTACGCTAGTGTAGTGTCAAAAACATTATTATATTATGGAACGGAGGGAGTACTAATGGAAACGTCTTTACTATGTAGAGAACATCTTTAGCAAGATTTATAGTAACATAACTTGCATTTAATTATATGTAGTTTGGATTTCATAGTGCAAGATATATATGACACATTGGATTATCAATTAGGCAAATGTACCACACAAATGATCCATGCTATGCTTTCATATATAGCAGCATGTACATCATTTCCGAGTCATCGCATCTAGAAGTAGGTAGTATTTAGCCGACACTTCATTTATTGTAGAAACATGCAGAAATAAAATTCCATTCGTGAGTGTGCTGATCATTTATAGATGATATATGTGAATTTTATATGTCATATTAGATATAAGTACAAAGGGTGGCACTCTTTAGTTCTGGTAGATCAATTCTTATACTTTATTAGGTCAATACATGCAATTAAAGTTTGTCAGTGAGCTACCTTGTTTTTCTTGATATTACATTGAATTAACAATGAAAGCTAATAAGCAAATAAACTTTGGAACAAAAACTAAATGTTGGTAAGTTCCCTGAAATACTTTCTCCTAAGGAAAGGGGATGAGCATGACTTGTATTCGTGTGCCTACCTTGGCAAAGTGGTCTTTTTGATAAGGTAGTACTTCCACTATTTCAAAATATTCTTGACTGGCATAGTATCTGGTATGCAACTTTGGTCGTTACTTTTGTACGCTTAGTTTAAATGATTATAAGATTATGATGTTTACAAAATAATGTGACAGAACTAATCATTCTAATTCCACCACCTTGCCTATGAGAGGACACCTCCTTATCCACTATGTATTCCTCAGAGTGGAGCAATTGCACCAAAAAGATTTGTTCTTGTTCACCTTTTGAAAATTATAGAAAATTGTTTGTGGCTTCTACACGTGTCGTTATTTGTCCCTCCCACTCGGTTTTTTATACTGTATTTTGGCCACCCATGATGTTGTTGCGACTACTGAACATTGTTAAGCTTATTGTATAAACTATTGAGAGAGAAAAGGCATGAAAATACAAAATATATAGTTAGCCAAAAATAGGTTAAAGAAGGCTGCACAATCATGAACATCCTAGCACATGGCAGTAGCAAATACAGCTAAATAAAACTCACGTACGTTAAAACCTAGAGTAGCTTCTCACAGACCACTTATGATGTATAAGAACAAGTACTTTACTCAATAACTGCTGACGAAAAAACTAGAAAAATGACAAATAAGAGAAACTGTCATGCACGCGGGCCTTAGAATTTTCACAAGAGTTGATAACAAAACAGGCGTAGTTAGAAATGAGCAGATGGACTGAAAATGAGGGTTGTCATTTTTATTCGGTGTTATCAGAATGCCAATATCCCTACTACGTAAGAAGAACATATTGTAGCACACATGTTAACTCTTTATGTCTACATTTGTTCTAGTGACATTTTAATACCAGTACAGAATATGTGCCAACGTCCTCAAATGCTCTATCACTAATGGCGAAGCGCCGAAATCAACTTTCACAAAACCCAAACAAACACAGGAATGTTGACTAATTATCTGACTGTATGGGGGAATTCCCATATCTTCCAGCAGCAAGATTACCCCCAAAAGTTGTGCATGCTTTTAGGCTTTACCTCTCCATTTGCATTTGATGAATAAAATATGAGAAACTAAAGTGGATGATTAACTTATTTAAATTATTTTTGAGCAAGTACATATACATGCACTCACTCAACAGGGAAAAGGTGCAGATTGGCATATGCATGCACGCATTGTTAATAATTAAAAGTTAGTGAACCACACGTACGTCACTTCTTCCAATACTGCTTGCACAGTTGCTACTGCTTTGTGATCAATATATCTGTTGCTCCTTCTCCTCCTAAAGTGTTGGCAGTGACTGGGATGGGCACCAAACAAATGGGATGCTTTTGTTCCCCGTGGAGATTGCAGCCAGTGCAGTAGAGCCGTGGAGCCTATAGTCTATACTCTATAGAGCATTAGCAGATCAACAGTCGCCTCCATTAGTTTGGACAAAAATGATATTCGAATTGTATGTCATCATTATTAACCGCAGCTACTTTGTCTGACTTTTTTTTTGTGTTGGGGGATGGGGGGGGGGGTGTTCTGGCGAAGATCTGATTTTTTTTTCGTGAATACGCCTTTTACAGACGGATTCTCACAAACACGAACATGGGAGTCAGACGTGTTCGCCAGGCAGTCAAGATGATGATTGTGGCCATGCCTCGATGAAGCGAAGTTGGCACGTCACGGACGGAAAATGAGAACTAGTCCCGGAACTCGCACCCTTGGTTCGGCGGGCTGGTGGTGGCGCGACACCAAGGTCTGACTTTGTGCCATACCTCACAAGAGAAGGACCAACCGACTAGAAGGTGCTGCATAGTTTCAAGCTCTTGGTCGCACATAAAGCAAAGTTAGGCGTGGGCTAGCCCGCGCCAAGACAACCGATCGGCAGTCTAGCAGCGGCCATGGTATGCAAGGCAAAGGAAGATCATAACTCGAAGCGACACCCAAAATTTATAAGTCAAACTCCAGGATGGCTCGAATGAAGAACCCGAGAAAAGTGCCAATTAGCACGACTTGGTGGAGTACGCGTGAGAAGTACATTGTGCAACGCAAGGAGATGCTGATGTACTGAACCAAGGCAGTCGGGCCTAGCGTGCCTTATAGGTCTCTGATCCACGCGTGGTCAGTCAGGCCTTCGTGGTCCGTGCATGTTTTGCGACGTCGTTGGGAACCATAGCGTGGATGAGGAGGGCTAGCTCAGCAATGGTGGAGCCATTGAGCCAGTGATCTTCCCAAAATCGATAGGAATTGCCATCGTCAATCTCCCAGCTAGTAGACGGGCGGAAGATGGAGTGTACCTCGTCGTTGCAAGAGATGTGCAGGCGTTGCCATGGTTTCTAGGGATTTGTCTTGCACAACCAAAGACATCTGGCCTGGAGAGCGCACCCAAAATGCTACTCCCTCCGTTCGGAATTACTTGTCTCGGAAATGAATGTATCTAGAACTAAAATACGTCTAGATACATCCATTTCTGCGACAAGTAATTCCGAACGGAGGGAGTACATGTTGGGAACACTATGGTCGCCAAAGGCGAGCGGTCAGCAGACTTTTCCCCAGCTGACTAAGCAATATCCACGGTTGGCCGTCTTCCGTCCATGCCAGAGAAAAGCACGAACAAGCCGCTTGATCTGCATTAAGATGGTGGCGTTGATCGACATCACCAACAGGATGTGGACCAAGGCGGGAGCTTCAGTTTGTCGACGAATGTGAGAGCATAATTGGTGTATCGAACGTACCTAGGTTTGAGGATAATTGGTCTATTGAATTATTTACGCAACAACCATCGCATTCTCATTATTTTATGCTCGAAGTAGAGTGCGACTTATTTCTTAGATTCGACGAGAAGGAGAAGAAAAACTACACTGCCATCATGAATGTTCAAGATGAACTTGTGGCAGAATCAAAATGAACTTGCACCAAAATTTGTCTAGGTAGATTTTTCATAGGGCAATCGACATTTTTTAACAATAAAACGGGTTTGAAACATAATAGAAACTTGCCCGATACCTAGTAAGACACATGAAATATTAAAATAAATGAGAATTTTAAATAAATAAAACCACATTAAAATAACTAAAACAAAACAATGAAAAAAGTTGCACACAATTACATATAGATTATGTTTTTTATAATATGCAAGAATAAGCATATAATAGTGGAATTTTTGAAAACAAAATCTTTTCTAATAATGAACGAAATAGTGGCCTTGGTATTACCCGTGAAGAAGAAAGAAAAAAAAACTAAACAATATAGAAAATGGAATTTTTGTAAGTAAGAATGAATTCGCGACATTGGTATTACACTTTGAGAAGAAGAAGAAAAAATGCAGACAACTTTGCCATGAAATTGCATTTGTTGCAATATGTAAAGAACAAGTATATAATAGTGGAATTTTTACAGTCTAATATAATTCAGACACATATTTTATACTAGTATTTGGGTGTCCACATCTACCGTACCAAACATCCGGAAAATACCCAAAAAAAAACAACTACAAAGAAAAAGAAAAAACAATAGCAAAAACACATAAGAATAGAAATAGAAAAATAGGCAACCGGTAACAGGCTTCACGCCCAATAAAAAAAGACCCTCCTAACCGGCGAACATTCGTCAGGGGAGGTGGCACATGCGAACAATTCGGTGTCATTTGTAATTGTGATGAAGTGTGGATAGGTGTTATTTTCTTCAGAAGACATGGCAGTTTATCCCCGAGAGGGCAATTTTTGTTTATAAACTGTCGTCATTTGATCTCGTCCTACACCTAAAATTGTCAGCAAAGATGCTTCGCTTGCCACCCCTTACAACGAACGTTCGACATGTACAATTGCTGAAAAAAAATCGATTGAGCCCAAAAAGGGGCAAATCAAAACTCCACCCAAGAAGCCATGGAATACAAGGTGAAAAAGAAGACGAATCTTGACAAAATAGTCAACGATAAAAAAAGTCGACTTGTCCAAATTTTAAAAATATGACTTGCATGTAACTAAAGCGGAAGAATACATGGTAATTTGGGAGAATGAACGTTTGGCTCTCGGCCTCCATGGAGGCCGATTTTTTGAAAAATTTGTAATTAAAAAATGTCTGTCTCAAACATAAATGTGAATTTTTTTTGAAGTAAACAAGGATGTGAGGCGTATGTATGTAAAATACGTTGAAATGCGACATGTACAAAAAAGATAACTTCATGGTCTCAGAGGGTGACTAGTATCATGTGTTAAAAAGTGACGAATTTGTCTTTTTTGCACCGCCCTCATTTCAACGTATTTCGTCCTGAAAATTTACACACTTATGCACGGTGTCTTCATCTATCTCTGTATTTTTTTCAGATTTTTTTTTGATATGTAAAAATATGAATATTGACAAAATTTAAATCCTGCATTTAGAGGCCTCGGCCACCAAAAGCAATTTCCGGCAAGTTGGAGCACATCTCAAAATTGAGTTGGGGGACAAGTTGAATGGGCTAAAGTGGACTTCTCCCATGTTTGACTGGCACAGCTGCATTCCACTGTACCCAGAGAAAGAAGAAGAAGATGAAGCTCGGGCATCTATCTCCCTCCCTTTATATATACCGTCATCCGCATCGCCATCAGCAATTTCTTTGGCAGATTCTCGCTCCACTTCTTCATATACCAATTCGCTCTCCCTCCATTTCTCAATTCTCACCGCCACACACCACCAATTTCCCAACCAAATATTTTGCTCCATCGGACAGCAGCAGCAACAAGCACTGGCCAGTGGTAGTGGCTAGCTAGCTTTGGTACAGCCATGGTGGCCACGCTTTGCTCGGTGGCCTTGCTGCTCGTCGTCGTCGCTCTCCTGTCGGCGGCCGGCCATGGCGCGGCGGCATTGGACGCGCAGGCCGCGTACCTGTCCCGGCTGAAGCAGGAGCTCGCCGGCCCGGCCATGGCGCGCTGGGACTTCTCGTCGGCCACGCCGGTCGACTACTGCCGGTTCCCGGGCGTGGTTTGTGATGATGGCAACGTGACGGGCATCGACCTCAGGTCGTGGCGGCTCACCGGCAGGCTCCCGCCCGGCATCTGCGCGGCGCTGCCGGCGCTCCGGGACCTCGTGCTCGCCTACAACGAAATCCGCGGCGGCTTCCCGGCGGGCCTCCTCAACTGCTCCTCCCTCGAGACGCTCAACCTCAGCTTCGCCGCCGTGTCGGGCGCGCTGCCGGACCTGTCCCCGATGCGGGCGCTGCGGGTGCTCGACCTGTCCGACAACCTCTTCTCGGGAGCGTTCCCGGCGGCGTCCCTCGCCGGCATGGCCTCGCTGGAGGTGATCAACTTCAACGAGAACCCCGGGTTCGACGTCTGGCGCCCGCCGGAGGCGCTCACGCGGCTGCGGCGCCTCCGCGTGCTCATCCTCTCCACCACGTCCATGCGCGGCGGCGTGCCGGCGTGGCTCGGCAACATGACCTCGCTCACCGACCTCGAGCTCAGCGGCAACGCCCTCACCGGCCGCATCCCGGGCTCGCTCGGCCGCCTCGCCAACCTCGAGTTCCTCGAGCTCTACTACAACGACCTGGAGGGCGCCATCCCCGACGAGCTCGGCAACCTCACGCGCCTCGCCGACGTCGACTTCTCCGAGAACCGCCTCGGCGGCGCCATCCCGGACTCGCTCTGCGCGCTGCCGCGCCTCCGCGTGCTGCAGCTCTACACCAACTTCCTCACGGGGCCCATCCCCGCCGTACTGGGGAACTCCACGCAGCTCGAGATCCTCTCCGTGTACAAGAACCAGCTCACCGGCGAGCTCCCCGCCGACCTCGGCCGCTACTCCGACTTCAACGTGCTCGAGGTCTCCGAGAACCAGCTCACCGGCCCGCTGCCGCCGCACGCCTGCGCCAACGGTAAGCTCCAGTACATCCTTGTCCTCAGCAACCTGCTCACCGGCACCATCCCGCCGGCCTACGCCGACTGCTTGCCGCTCCTCCGGTTCCGCGTCAGCAGCAACCACCTCGAGGGCGACGTGCCGCCAGGCATCTTCGCGCTGCCGCATGCCTCCATCGTGGACCTCTCCTACAACCATTTCACCGGATCCGTGCCCCCGTCCATCGCCGGCGCCAAGAACCTCACCTCGCTGTTCGCGTCCGCCAACCGGCTGTCCGGCATGCTCCCGCCGGAGATCGCCGACGTCTGGGGCCTCGTGAAGATCGACCTGAGCAACAACCTCATCGCCGGCCCGATCCCGGCGGCGATGGGGAGGCTGGTCCGGCTGAACCAGCTGTCCCTGCAGGGCAACCGCCTGAACGGCCCCATCCCGGAGACGCTCGCCGACCTGAGGAGCCTCAACGTGCTCAACCTGTCGGAGAACGCGCTGTCGGGGCAGATACCGGAGGCGCTGTGCGCGCTGCTGCCCAACTCGCTGGACTTCGCCGGCAACAACCTGTCGGGGCCGGTGCCTCCGGCGATGATCAAGGAAGGGTTGCTGGAGAGCGTGGCCGGCAACCCGGGGCTGTGCGTGGCGTTCCGGCTCAACCTGAGCGACACGGCGCTGCCGCTGTGCCAGAAGGGCGGAGAGAAGCGGGGGTTCGCCGGGAGCGCGTGGATCGTCGGGGTGTGCTGTGTGGTGTGCGCGGTGGCAATGCTGGCGCTGGCGCGCCGGTGGGTGACGCGACGGCGGGAGTTGAAGGACGGCGAGCAGGACGGGACGTCGTCGCCGGGGTCGAGGGGCGGCGGGTTGTCGTCGTACGACGTGACGAGCTTCCACAAGCTAAACTTCGACCAGCACGAGATTGTGGAGGCGCTGATCGACAAGAACATCGTCGGGCACGGCGGCTCCGGCACGGTGTACAAGATCGAGCTGAGCAGCGGCGAGCTGGTGGCGGTGAAGAAGCTGTGGGTGTCCTCCTCCAAGCAGCAGCGGCAGAAGCAGCATCAGCATCGCGGCCATGGGCATGGGCATGGCCGTGGCTACAGCGGCGGCGAGGAGGACGACAGCCGCGAGCTGCGGACGGAGGTGGAGACGCTGGGCAGCATCCGGCACAAGAACATCGTGAAGCTCTACTGCTGCTACTCCGGCGCCGACTGCAACCTGCTGGTGTACGAGTACATGCCCAACGGCAACCTGTGGGACGCGCTGCACGGCGGCGCCGGCGGCGGGTGGGGCGGCTTCGGGTTCCTCGACTGGCCGACGCGCCGCCGCGTGGCCATCGGCGTGGCCCAGGGTCTGGCGTACCTCCACCACGACCTCCTGTTCGCCATCGTGCACCGCGACGTCAAGTCGTCCAACATCCTGCTGGACGCCGACTTCGAGCCCAAGGTGGCCGACTTCGGCATCGCCAAGGTGCTCCAGGCCACACGCGGCGGCGGCGTCGTGGTCGGCGGCGACACCTCGTCCACCACCACCATCGCCGGCACGTACGGGTACCTGGCCCCGGAGTACGCCTACTCGTCCAAGGCGACGACCAAGTGCGACGTGTACAGCTTCGGGGTGGTGCTCATGGAGCTGGCCACGGGGAAGAAGCCGATCGAGCCGGAGTTCGGGGAGACGAGGGACATCGTGCAGTGGGTGACCGGCAAGGTGGCCGCCGCGGCGGAGGCGGAGGCGCTGGACAAGCGTCTCGCGTGGAGTCCATTCAAGGACGAGATGGTGCAGGCGCTGCGCGTGGCCGTCCGGTGCACCTGCAGCATCCCCGGCCTCCGCCCCACCATGGCCGACGTCGTCCAGATGCTCGCCGAGTCCGGCCCGCCGCCCGGCAGCCGGTCCGCCAAAGACTACGCCGGCCAGAAACCCAAACCAGCTGAGGCCAAGTGAGCCGTGCAACTCAAGTGATCAATTAATTAACCATCAAGTAACTAGGAGTAACTAAGAGTGAATCAAGTGATCATCACAGATCCAGTTATAAGTTTATAGGCACAAATAGTGCAATTATAATAGCACTGCTAGTACTGATTAGAGAGATGATTAGAACTAGTGGTGCAACCAAGTTATTATAGAGAGATAGGAGAGGTGATTTTGAGGATGGATTGATGAAATTTAAGTTGCAAAGATTGTTGGATCTTGCACTAGATTGAGTGATATGTACTGTACTTACATAGATAAGTGGAGTAGCTGCATTGCAATAATATTGCATAGCTAGCCCTTTTATTTTTGGGGTCGTTTTCCTCATGGATCACTGAGATATACTCTAATGTACTGGGCTGCTTGGTGTTTAAGCAGAATCTGATGCCTCAGTGAGTGGATGGATGGACCTGTACAAGTCTATCAACAACAGCCATGCATATGCATATGCTATGTGTATACAAATACATATAAACGGATGGATGCAACAAAAAGTACTAGTGCATTCAGACTTTGAATTGTTCCCTTTCTTTCTTTTTGGATGCATGGACACCTTTTGTTCTCCCTTTTAGTGTGCCCTTTTGTTTTGGTGAGAGTGATATGAGGGAATTACATGAATTGAGAAAGAGAAATCTGTTATTTCACTCAAATCATCGTTTAGCCCTGCGCACAGAAAAAAAAACATGTTACTCCCGCCGTTCACAAATATAAGATGTTCTAACTTTTTTTCTTCTGAATCGGATGTATATAGACACGTTTTAGTGTGTTCACTCATTTCTGAAATATTCTAAACATATTATATATTTGTGAACAAAGGGAGTATTTGTTCTGACATGTGGGCTCACACATATCATTATACAGAGACTAAAATCCAGTGTAAATTTCTCACCATGACATATAAGGATTATTTTCCCCCTTTTTTCTGTATGGAAGTAGTTAGTTGTGAATTAATAAAGTTGGACCTTTTGCTTAAAAAGTAGTTTTGTTCTGTTTTTGGCTGCAAAGCACAGAAATTACAGGTCTTATTAGCCTATTTTCCCTAAATGAAAGCTTTATTATAGAAAAGCAGAGGTTGGGTGAGGACCTTCATATAGAAAATAATAGAATGTTGAGTAACAACAGCGGAGAATGGAGGATTTCTGAGTTGTAACACAACAAAATTTAAGTCACGACTGCATTTGTCAACCACATCATTTTTTTCTTCTACTAAACAACACTCGATAAATTTGGCTGCAAGTAGAGTGTACATTTCCATTCACAAAGGTCGTGGCTGTTTATCAATGTGTCCTATCCATATTAATTTTGTCTTCCATTACTTTGTAAGACTTGTGAAATTAAGACTTTGTGAAAATTGGTTGTGTGCATATGAAGCATGGAGAGTTATTCTTCATTAATCAAATACTTTTTTTATGTCCCAGAAACATATACAAGACATTATTACGACTAATGTGTCGATTTATTTAGGTCACGTTTGTACATGTATTTCTGATCACACATTTTAAGTTGTTTTAGCTGCAAAGATAACTAAATTTTTACATCGCTTAATCCATATGTTTTTTTGTGTTTTCTTTTAGAGAGAGCGAAAGCTTTATTAACATAAGACAAAAGTGGATGTTGAAACGCAACAAAATCCAGGTCACCTCAGCATTTGTCAACCACAACTTTTGTTGTTTCTGTTTCTTTACTAAACAACATTCGGCTGATTTCGCTGCAAGTAGAGTGTGCATTTCCACTCAAAAAGTTATAACAGTGACAAGGCAGTGAGCACATTACTCAGGTTGCATGATCTCAGGAAATTGATTGATTAGTGCACGGGTGCAATGGATGTTGACTCGGTCTACCACAAGTAGGTTCATGATTAGTACTTCCAATGTGGCCTCCTCGTCTATCTATCACACCTAGGCAATGATTGATACTTATTTCAAGCATGTAAATGCAAATATTACATTTTACTCGATTAAGATTTGGCATAATTACAGTTATATCCAAATAAAGTAAAAAAAGAGCAAATCATTAGGGTAAAAAAACAAGTTATGCCGCACATGTAAAAAAAAGTCATTTCCGGTGCAGAATGTGCACGAGACACATAA
>LR738716.1:10258543-10285313 GCA_902687465.1 Secale cereale
TAAAATTTAGATGAAATACGGCAATAATTAATAGTTCTGTTGAAAATAGAAACATGAGCAAGTTAATTAGTTGCAAGCACATTGTGTTGTGCCAAATAATACAATACAACCACAATCCACTAACTAATGTATTTACTACGTACTAGTGTATCAGTCATAGCTAACTACCAACGTCGATTTCGGGCATATATTTGGTTTGCGGGCTATCTCTCTGTTGGATATGTTAGCTGATTTAGGGAAGTCACCACCTATTTGCTTTGTGGCTGAGGAGGGGTGAGTTGGGACATCTACAGTTAGATGCCCTTAATATTCCTCTAAAGTTCGGTTGTGCTCATCCACAAAAAAAAAAACCTAGCGGGCGATGCCAATACCCCTGCTTCTACGTCGCTATGATAATGTGCGAATTGTTTTAGGGAGACACAATATGATGGAATAACGACAACTAGATGCCTCGAATATTCCTCTAAAGTTCGGTTTTTCTCATCCGTAAAAAAAAACTAGCAGATGGCGCCAATAACCCCGGTTCCGCGTCGCGATGCTCACGTGCGAACTGTTTTAGTGAGAGACGGTATGATGGAATAACTTAGCTAGGGAATGAAATGAGAAAGAGGTAGATGTTCCACTTTCTCATTTAAAAATCATCATTTAGCCTTGCAAATAAAACATGTTATTTTTTATGATATGTGGGTCAAAACAAACGTGTCACCGACACATATAAGATGCAAATCCGGTCTTGCATTTCTCACCATGACAAAACAATTGTTTGGCCTTGTTTTTGCAAGGAAGAGGTTAGTCATTAACTAATAGTCAGATATTTTGGTAGAAGAAAATCATTAACTAAAATTGCACATTGATTAATCTATTTCCTTTACAAAAAATCGGAACCTTAGTATCCCCATCCTAGTTGGATGCGAAATAAGACCGAATTTTGAGTGAAGATCTTGAGATAGAAAAGAACAGAGTAACAGGAGAGGAGAATGGAGATTTGCAACATAACAAAATCCAAGTTACCTCGACATTAATTTGCAAGCCACAACTTTGTTGTTTCTGTTTCTTAGCTAAACAACATTTGACTAATTTGGCTGCAAGCAAAGTGGACATTTCCACTCAAAAGGTCTGACAATGACATGGCAGTTTTTGAATAGGCTTTCTTATGCCTGATGTCTGGACGGTTCATCCAATGTGTGCATCTTCCAATGCAGTGGCGTGAAGAGCTATTATTTCATTATCTAATTTGTGTTATATCAATAAAACATATATGAGACGCAATTCCAAGTTTACCGAAAAGGTCTGGTAGTGACATGGTCGTGGCCATGTTGAATGAGAAGGGTGACATAGAATCATCGGCACAACATACATGTCATCAATCTGCATTTTGGATAATCCATGGACATGGTATGTTTCTGTCTGTGGCATACAAAAAAAGGGAGGTTACCAATTTGAGTGGACAGGCTGGTTGATCCATCCATAGGTTGTCCTACAAACCTAACAATGCTTTACGTTTCTGCAACAGAGGAAAACTTGCCAAAACATGTATGTTGAGTAAAACAAGCTCAATTATATATAAGATTTTTTTTGGAAAAAAGAGACATTATCTCTCCCGTGTGGCCGCCCTGCCTCCACCTCCTCTCCCCGGCTCTGGCCGTCGCCCCGCTCCCCGCCTTCTCACCTGGCTTCGGCTGCCGCTCCACGCCCCACCTTCTCCCCTAGCTTTGGCCGCCGCTCCGCGCCCCACCTTCTCCCTTGGCTTCAGTCGCCGCCACGCGCCACACCGTCTTCCTTGGATCCGGTCGCCGCCCCACACCCTACCTTCTGCCTCCGGCTCCGCCCGCCGCCCGCGCCCAACCTTCTCCCTCGGCGCGGCGGCCGCCCAATCCCCCACCATCTCGTGCTCCCCAGGCCGTGCCCCATCCCTAATCCCGAGCACGTCGCCCATCCCCATCCGCAATGCGCCTGCTGCCCCCATCCTAGTGCGCCAATCCCTAGGTCGCCACCTTCCCATCGCAATGCCGCCCACTGTCCTTCTGATACGTCTCCAATGTATCTATAATTTTTTAATGTTCCATGCTGTTATATTATCATTCTTGGATGTTTTACAATCATTTTATAGTCATTTTATATCATTTTTGGTACTAACCGACTCACATAGTGCCAAGTGCCAGTTGCTGTTTTCTACATGCTTTATACATCGCAGGAAATCAATATCAAACGGAGTCCAACCGCAGCGAAACTTTTTGAGGATTATTTTTGGAACAGAAGACATCCAATGGGCCAAGACAGCGCCTGGGGGTTGCTCCGAGGGGAGCACAACCCACCAGGGCGCGCCAGGAGGCCCAGGCGCGCCCTGGTGGGTTGTGCCCACCTCGGGTGCCCCCCGGACCGCCTCTTTGCTCTATAAATACCTCAATATTCCAGAAATCCTAGGGGAGTTGACGGAATTTTGGTCCAACTGCCGCAGAGTCCAGAGCCACCAGATCCAATCTAGACACCATCACGGAGGGGTTCGCCACTTCCATTGGTGCCTCTCCGATGATGCGTGAGTAGTGTTAGGGAAGGTAGTATTTCAAAATTTTTCTACGATCACGCAAGATCTATCTAGGAGAAGCATAGCAATGAGCGGGAGAGTGTGTCCACGTACCCTCGTAGACCGAAAGCGGAAGCGTTCAGTAACGCGGTTCATGTAGTCGAACGTCTTCGCGATCCAACCGATCCAAGCACCAAATGTACGGCACCTCCGCGTTCAGCACACGTTCAGCTCGATGACGTCCCGCGAACTCTTGAACCAGTTGAGTGTCGCGAGAGAGTTTCGCCAGACGACGGCGTGGTGACGGTGATGATGAAGTTACCGACATAGGGCTTCGCCTAAGCACTGCAACGATATGATTGAGGTGTGTAACTGTGGAGGGGGGCGCCGCACATAGCTAGGAAATCAACTTGTGTGTTCTAGGGTGCCCCCTTCCCTCGTATATAAAGGAGCGAGGGGAGGCCGGTCGGCCCCTATGGTGCGCCCCAAGAGAGGGGTTCCTACTAGGAATAGGAAATCTATTCCTAGTAGGAATCCACCAAGAGGGAGAGGGGGGTGGAAGGAGAGGGAGAGGGAGAAGGAAAGGGGGGCGCCGCCCCCCCCTTCCTAGTCCAATTCGGACTCAAGGGGGAGGGGGCACGCGCCCTGCCCTAGCCGCCCCTCTCTCTCTCCACTAAGGCCCATGTGGCCCATTATTTCCCCCGGGGGGTTCCGATAACCCTCCGACACTCCAGTTTTATCCGAAACTTCTCCGGAACACTTTCGGTGTACAAATATAGTCGTCCTATATATCAATCTTTATGTCTCGACCATTTCGAGACTCCTCGTCATGTCCGTGATCCCATCCGGGACTCCGAACAACCTTCGGTACATCAAAACACATAAACTCATAATACCGATCGTCATCGAACGTTAAGCGTGCGGACCCTACGGGTTCGCGAACTATGTAGACATGACCGAGACTCATCTCCGGTCAATAACCAATACTAGAACCTGGATGCTCATATTGGTTCCTACATATTCTACGAATATCTTTATCGGTCAAACTGCATAACAACATACATTGTTCCCTTTGTCATTGGTATGTTACTTGCCCGAGATTCGATCATCGGTATCATAATACCTAGTTCCATCTCGTCTTCGGAAAGTCTCTTTACTCGTTCCGTAATACATCATCTCGTGACTAACTCATTCGTCGTATGCTTGCAAGGCTTATGTGTATTACCGAGAGGGCCCAGAGATACCTCTCCGACACTCGGAGTGACAAATCCTATTCTCGATCTATGCCAACACCACAAACACCTTCGGAGACACCTGTAGAGCATCTTTATAATCATCCAGTGACATTGTGACGTTTGATAGCATACAAGGTGTTCCTTCGGTATTAGGGAGTTGCATAATCTCATAGTCATAGGAACATGTATAAGTCATGAAGAAAGCAATAGCAGAAAAACTAAACAATCATATTGCTAAGCTAACTGATGGGTCTTGTTCATCACATCATTCTCCTAATGATGTGATCCCATTGATCAAATGACAACTCATGTCTATGGTTAGGAAACATAACCATCTTTGATTAACGAGCTAGTCTAGTAGAGGCATACTAGGGACACTCTGTTTCGTCTATGTATTCACACATGTATCAAGTTTCCGGTGAATACAATTCTAGCATGAATAAAAGACATTATCATGATGTATAAGGAAATATAAATAACAACTTTATTATTGCCTCTAGGGCATATTTCCTTCAAGTAGTTCCTTGTAGACCTACGGGTCCGTAGTCAGTAGCTAGATGGCTTCATCTCGCTCTTTTGATTATCAATACAATGGTCTCTTGGAGATACATCTGATGTAACGCTTTTGCGGTGTGTTTGTTGGGATCCGATGAACTTTGAGTTTATGATCAGATCTATCTTTTTATATCCATGAAAGTTATTTGAGTCTTCTTTTGATCTCTTATATGCATGATTGCTTATAGCCTCATATTTCTTCTCTGATATTTGGTTTTGTTTGGCCAACTTGATCTATTTATCTTTCCATGGAAAGAGGTGCTTTGTAGTGGGTTCGATCATATGGTGCTTGATCCCAGTGATAGAAGGGGAACCGACACGTAAGTATCGTTGCTACTAAGGATAAAATGATGGGGTCTATTTCTACATAAATAGATCTTGTCTACATCATGTCATCATTCTTATTGCATTACTCTGTTTCTCCATGAACTTAATACACTAGATGCATGCTGGATAGCGGTCGATATGTGGAGGAATAGTAGTAGATGCAGGCAGGAGTCGGTCTACTAATCTTGGACGTGATGCCTATATAATGATCATTACATGGATATCGTCATGATTATTTGAAGTTCTATCAATTGCCCAACAGTAATTGTTTTCCCACCGTTTGCCATTTTTTCTCGAGAGAAGCCACTAGTGAAATCTACGGCCCCCGGGTCTTTTTCTCATATTATTTTCCTTTGCGATCTATTTTCCTGTGCTTTTATTTTCAGATCTACTAAACCAAAAATCCAAAAATACTTTGCTTCAATTTATCTTATTTATCAATCAATCTATCAATATTTACAACTCTATCACGTCCGTTATCCGAAAGGGATTGACAACCCCTTTTACACGTCGGGTTGCGAGTATTTGTTATTTGTGTGCAGGTGTTGTTTACGTTGTGTTGCTTGGTTCTCCTACTGGTTCGTTAACCTTGGTCTCATCACTGAGGGAAATACCTACCGCTGCTATACTGCATCATCCCTTCCTCTTTGGGGAAATACCGACGTAGTTCCAGCTGTCATCAAAAGGAATTTCTGGCGTCGTCACCGGGGAGCACCTTCAACATATACCAGGTTCCTAATCACAAATCTCATCTCCTCGCAATTTACATTATTTGCCGTTTGCCTCTCGTTTTCATCTCCCCCACTTCACAAAATTTGCCGTTTTTATTCGCCCTCTTTTCCGTTTGTCGTTTTCTCGTCAGATCTGTTTTCGTTTGTACTTATGTCTTACTTGGTTACTTTGCTTGGTTGTTTGGTATAATTGGATATTTTATTGGAAATCGTAAGGAAAGCGTTTATGGATCCTCGTCCACTTGCCAATCTTTTTAAAAGATCCAGTTATGTTAAACCAATTGCTAGTGAATTGAGCGCACTAGATTATCTGTATGAAGTTTTGCTTGAGATTCATGAATTTGATAATTGTGATGAAGTGATAAAAGAAGAAATTCATGAAGTGATTCATGATAGCTCCTTGTATGAAAATCATGATTGCAATGATGTCATAATAAATTCTATTAATGTCAATTATGCTAGTAATATGCAAAACCCCACGCTTGGGGATGCTAATTTTGATATGTCCTCCACTTATTGGAATGATCATGATTGGGGTGATTCTTGTTACGATCTTGAAAATTTATTTATGCCTCGTGATGAATATGTTTGCGATAATATTGAAAGTGGGTTTGGAGAGGTCATGACTTTATTTCATGTTAGTCCCACTATCTTGGAAGATTATAAGACTTTTACACATGTGGATCATGAAAATAAATTTTATATGATTGCTATATTGTTGAATTTGAGTACAATCCTACATGTAATTATTCTGAGAGAGGAAAATATGGTTCTAGAAATTTTCATGTTACTAAATCACCTCTCGTTTTGTTGAGATTTTCAATGTTTTATTCCTCTACTTTGCATATGCTAGACATTACTTGTCTTGATACTTTGTTTGCTTATAAAATTCCTATGCATAGGAAGCATGTTAGACTTAAATGTGTTTGTCACATATTTTATGATGCTATCTTTGTGCTTCAATTCTTGTCTTTCATGTGAGCATCATTGAAATTCCAAACCTATCTTAATGGCTATAAAGAAAGAGCTTGTTGGGAGGCAACCCAACATATCAAATAAATGTTTGCTTTTTATTTTCTATTCCTGTGAAAAAAAACCTTTAATACCTCTTTTGAGATGTGTTTTTCTTGTTTGAATAAAGGTTTGTGCCAAGCAAAGCCTTAGGAACACGTTGGGTTTTAGTAGATTTGATCTTGCTGAAAAAACAGAAACGTTTTCACTCACGAGAAAAATTATCATTTTTAACATAAGAGTGCTTTCTGGTTGATTCCTTTTGCAGAAAATTAATATACAAATTGCCCACGTGGCCCTATTTGTTTCAAGACTTTTAGAGTTACAGAAGTATTCAAAACTTCCAGATTACTACAGATTGTTATGTTTTTGACATATTCCGTTTTTTTGTATTATGTGCTTGTTTTGATGCTTCTATGGTTTTATTTGATAAGTTTTTGCCATAGAAAAGTTGGAATACAGTAGATATAATACAAATACAAAATATGAATTGGTTTGCTACAGAACTTATAGTAGTGATTTGTTTTTTTATACTAACGGATCTCACGAAAGTTTTGTTGAGTTTTGTGCGATTGAAGTTTTCAAGTTTGGAGTTATCTTACGATGGATGAAGGAATAAGGAGTAAGAAAAAGTCTAAGCTTGGGGATGCCCCGACATCCCAAGATATTATCCAAAGAGAAGCAAGCAACTAAGCTTGGGGATGCCCCCGAGTGGCATCCCCTCTTTCTTCTAACGACCATCAGTATTTCACTCGAAACTATATTTTCATTCGTCACAAGATATGTGTTTTGCTTGGAGCGTCTTGTATGATATGAGTCTTTGCTCATTTTCTTTTTCTTTTTAAGTCATAAATCCTTGCTGTACACATCCATTTGAGAGAGCCAAAATTATGCCATGACTTGTTAGAATAGCTCTCTATGCTTCACTTAAATTTTTATGAGCTATGGATTTGCTGTAGTGCTTCACTTATATCTTTTGAGCACGGTGTGCTTTAATATTTTTGAAGAAACACTCTCTTGGTTCACTTAGATTTATTTGAGAGTTAGTAAACTTTTAAGAAATTCTTTCTTGCTTCACTTAAATTATATTGAGAGAAAGAAGATTATTATGCTCATGATCTTCACTTATATTTGTTTGAGCTTATCAAAAGCAACACATGAAAATTAGTCCCAAAGTTATAGATATCCAAGAAGGATATAATAAAAACTTTCATGAAGATCATTGGACAAAATAAACTTGATTCCTTGTAATAGTTTTGAGACATGAAGATGTGACATGTGAGTCATGTTGATGAGTAATTATGCTTTAGTAAGAATATTCGTGTTAAGGTTTGTGATTCCCTATGCAAGCACGAAAGTCAATAATTATGCAATGAAATTATATCCTACTTGTGGTGCATTATTCGGTGTTATTTATGCTCAATGTTCGCTTATGAGATTGTTCGTTTCATGGTTGGTCGCTTCCAGTCTTCTGCTAGCCTTCATTTTGCACTAAGTATGATCACTACTTGTGCATCCAAAATCCTTTACCCTGGTTTGCCACATGAGTCCACCATACCTACCTATATGCCATATTTCCTTGCCTTTCTAAGCAAATTTGTATGTGCCATCTCTAATTTTCAAAATAAATTTCCCTTTTGTGTGCTCGTACAGCTCGCGAGGCGGTGAGAGGTGGGCAATATTTTCCATGCTAGATGTGTTATTCTCACGATGAGTGTTTATTCACTTGTCATTGCGCAAGAGTAAGGCAAAGGTATTAGGGATGCCCAGTCCCAAAATGAAAAACAAATTTACTTTATGTTGTCAAATAATAAATTCCTTGGAAAGTGTTGGTATGGAAGGCAACCGTGGATTCGGCTAGCCATGGCTTGTCTAAGTTTGGTGGAAAAGGAACAAACTTTATTTTATGTTTGGGAACCGTCTATGATATATCTAGCATGGAAACTATTGGGAACCTCAAGTCGTTTTCGTTGGTGGGAAAAGTATACCTCCCAAAATATTTTTATCTCTCAGTTTCAGCTTTGAGCTCTGGCACCTCTACAAATCCCTACTTCCCTTTGCGAAGGGCCTTTCTTTTATTTATGCAATTTTTATTTTTGAATTCGAGTCTCCATATTCTCTTACAAGCACCAACTGGGAAACACTATGATCGTACTTGAGCATTGGGTGTAACTAATATGCGAGTGTGTTTCATGAATGGATACATGGTTGAGCATGATGGGCTAGGGATAACTTGTTTTAGCATTGATATTTTGAAAGACATGATTGCTTGTTGATATATTTGAGTATTTAAATCTCATGTCAAAACTAGACTATTGCTTTGAACCATATAAAAGTTCAAATGTCCATGCTATAAAGAAAATAATATGATATGACATGATATGCAACATTCCACATAAAAAATTCTGTTTTATCATTTACCTACTCGAGGACGAGCATGAATTAAGCTTGGGGATGGTGATACGTCTCCAACGTACCTATATTTTTTGATTGTTCCATGATGTTATATTATCATTCTTGGATATTTTACAATCATTTTATAGTCATTTTATATCATTTTTTGGTACTAACCTATTGACATAGTGCCAAGTGCCAGTTGTTGTTTTTTGCATGTTTTTTACATCGCAGGAAATCAATATCAAACAGAGTCCAAACACAACGAAACTTTTTGAGGATTTTTTTGGACCAGAAGACATCCAATGGGCCAAGGCAGCGCTAGGTGGGTGCTTCGAGGGGAGGACAACCCACCAAGGCGCGCCAGGAGGCCCAGGCGTGCCCTGGTGGGTTGTGCCCACCTCCGGTGCCCCCCGGACCGTCTCTTTGCTCTATAAATACCCCCCAATATTCTCGAAACCCTAGGGGAGTCAACGGAATTTAGATCCAGTTGCCGCAGAGTCCAGAGCCACCAGATCCAATCTAGACACCATCATAGAGGGGTTCAGCACTTCCATTGGTGCCTTTCCGATGATGCGTGAGTAGTTCCTTGTAGACCTACGGGTCCGTAGTCAGTAGCTAGATGGCTTCATCTCTCTCTTTTGATTATCATTACAATGGTCTCTTGGAGATCCATATGATGTAACTCTTTTGCGGTGTGTTTGTTGGGATCCGATGAACTTTGAGTTTATGATCAGATCTATCATTTTATATCCATGCAAGTTATTTGAGTCTTCTTTTGATCTCTTATATGCATGATTGCTTATAGTCTCAAATTTCTTCTTCGATATTGGGTTTTGTTTGGCCAACTTGATCTATTTATCTTGCCATGGGAAGAGGTGCTTTGTAGTGGGTTCGATCTTACGGTGCTTGATCCCAGTGATAGAAGGGGAACCGACACGTAAGTATTGTTGCTACTAAGGATAAAACGATGGGGGTCTATTTCTACATCAATATATCGTGTCTAGATCATGTCATCATTCTTATTGCATTATTCCGTTTCTCCATGAACTTAATACACTAGGTGCATGCTGGATAGCGGTCGATGTGTGGAGTAATAGTAGAAGATGCAGGCAGGAGTCAGTCTACTAATCTAGGACGTGATGCCTATATAATGATGATTGCCTGGATATCATCATGATTATTTGAAGTTCTATCAATTGCCCAACAGTAATTGTTTCCCCGCTGTTTGCTAATTTTCTCGAGAGAAGCCACTAGTGAAATCTATGGCCCATGGGTCTCTTTCTCATATTATTTGCCTTTGCCATCTATTTTGCTTTGCTTTTATTTTCATATCCACTAAACCAAAAATCCAAAAATACTTTGCTGCAATTTATCTTATTTATCAATTAATCTATCAATATTTACAACTCTATCACGTCCGTTACCCGAAAGGGATTGACAACCCCTTTTACACGTCGGGTTGCGAGTATTTGTTATTTGTGTGCAGGTGTTGTTTACGTTGTGTTGCTTGGTTCTCCTACTGGTTCGATAACCTTGGTCTCATCACTGAGGGAAATACCTACCGCTGCTATACTGCATCATCCCTTCCTCTTTGGGGAAATACCGACGTAGTTCTAGTGGTCATCACCTTCCTTCTGGCTTCTCCCAGCCATGGCGGGCGCATCCTCCCTGCTCCAAGCTCACTCAGACTACACAGAGCCGTCAGCTCCGCCGCCTCCTGTGTAGTACAACGCCGCCCCTGTACAAGGTTCAAATACCCTATAGATAGAAGGAAAGGAGATGCTACGGTCAGCAGCTTTTTTGTGCCGTGCCGCTTGTTCATCCTTTGTCATTCATTTTAGTAACTAACAGCAGCATAACCCCGTCTGCACATTTTTTCGTAAGTTCTAAAAAAAATTAGAGCTTCAGTAGAACTATGTTGCTTCTGCAATTATCCTTACGTAGAAAAGCAAACTAAAGATTGTTTTGTTCTCTAAACCTAAACACATGTGTTCTTTGAGATTAAATACATTTACTCTCTAAACATAAACGAGGTGGTTCTTTGAACTTATGTGTGTTTGTTCTATGTATTTTCTGTGAGTGTTAGAGAACAATGTAGTGTTGCCTGTCAACTGCTTGTTTGGCCAGTTTCGAATTTTGGCCTAGTTGAACTTTTGATAGAGCATTGGTTTGTTGTCAGTTCTAGTGCACTCACGCATAAGGAGGGTTTGACATGTTATCGATGGATCACTATAACTTAACTTATCATGTCAGTTCTAGTGCGGCGCTAGCGAAGGTACAAATGTACTGAATGTTCACACCTTTAATCTTTTCATTTTGTGAACAAACATCAATTCAGTATGAAAAAGGAACATAATTAGTCAACCTTGCAAGTGCATCGATTCACCTTGAGCAAAATACAGAAGTGCACCATCAAGTTTTCCATCAGTTCGCTTATAAAAGAATAGGAAATTGGTTGTGTAAATAAAACCGGAGACCCAATGTCAGCTTAGAAGTTCAGTAGGAAACTCCACGCAAGTGCACTCGATAGAAATTTTTGGGTTTCCTATATTTTATAAACCAGTCACCTCCGTGTGCGCTTCCAGCCACCGACGTGCTTCCCTCCCCTGTCCGCCGCGCACCTCCCTCCGTCCGCGCATCTCCCTCCCTGCCTATCCCCCGTCATGATGCTTTTATGAGAAAGAGTTGTTGTTATGATGTTTTGGAAAAGTGATTAAAATTATCGTTGATCAAACTTATGTACTATGCTAGCATTCGGACTTCATAAACTATTTGTTTTATCATTTACCTACCCGAGGACGAGAAGGAATCAAGCTTGGGGATGCTGATACGTCTCCAACGTATTTATAATTTATGAAGTATTCACGCCATGTTTACTACCATTTTATATGGTTTTGGTGCATGTTTATATTATTTTTATGGACTAACTTATTGTTCCAGTGCCCAGTGTCAGTTCCTGTTTTTCGCATGTATTTTGTTTCGCAGAATTACGATACCAAATGAAATCCAAATGCGATAAAAATTTATGAAGATTTATTTTGGAATATATGTGATTTTTACGAGGAACCAGGGCGCGGCCCACCCCCTGGCCGCGCCCTGGTGGCTTGTGGGCACCTCGTAAGTCGGCTTATGCTCTTCTTTCGTTGCAAGAAAGATAATTTCCGGATAAAAATCCCCTCAAAAGTTTAGCCCAATTGGAGTTACGGATCTCCCGGAATATAAGAAACGGTTTTCGGCCAGAAACAGGGTCGCAGAAACAGAAGACAACAGAGATATCCAATCTAGGGAAGAGCTCCTTATCCCCTCCACGGAGGGCCAATGAAGAAGAAGGAGGGCCCACGCCCCTCTCCTCCAGTAGCGCCGTAACACCGACGGGGACATCTCCTCCATCACCATCACCACCAACTTCTCCTCCGTTCTCATGGTGATGTGGGAGTAGTTCACCCCTGAGGCTGAGGGTATGTACTAGTAGCTATGTGTTTGATCTCTCTCTCTCTCTCTCTCTCTCTCGTGTTCTTGATTTGACACGATTTTGATGTACCGTGAGCTTTGTTAATATAGTTGGATCATATGGTGTTTCTCCCTCTCTATCTTCTTGTGATGAATTGAGTTTTTACCTTTGAGGTTTCACTATTATCGGATTGAATACTTTATGGATTTGAGAACACTTGATGTATGGCTTGCGTGGGATACCGGTGGTGACAATGGGGTATTCTATTGATTCACTTGATGTATGTTTTGGCACTCAATTACCGGATTTCCGAGGTGACATTGGGGTAATCTATGCATAGGGGTTGATGCACGTTTTTGACCTACTTTCTCCGGTAGAAATCTTGGGGCACTCTTTGAAGTTCTTTGTGTTGGATTGAATATTATGAATCTGATTTTTTTATGCGTATCGTATAACTGACTCACGCATACTTGTTGTGACATTAGAGTTGGTTGATGCGTATCATATGGTGTTATTTTAGTATGAACTCTAGGGATATTTGTGACAATTATAGGAATAACTCAAAAGATTGATCGAAAAGGATAACTTTGAGGTGGTTTTGTACACTATAAACAATTTCATCTTATGGTCTCCGTTAGATAAGCACTTTGGAGTGACTCTTTGTCGCACGTTGAGGGATTGTTATATGATTCAATTATGTTAGCACTGTTGAGAGATTGCACTAGTGAAAGTATGAACCCTAGGCCTTGTTTTTAATCATTACAATACCATTTGTGCTCACTTTTATCATTTGCTACCGTGCTATTTTTATTTATTCAGATTGCAAAAAATTATACCATCCATACTACACTTTTATCACCATGTCTTTGCCGAACTAGTGCACCTATACAATTTGCCATTGTATTGGGTGTGTTGGGGACACAAGAGACTCTTTGTTATTTGGTTGCATGGTTATTTGAGAGAGACCATCTTCACCCTACGCGTCCCACGTATTGACAAACCTTAGGTCATCCACTTGAGGGATATTTGCTACTGTCCTACAAAACTCTACGCTTGGAGCCCCAACACAAGTCTACAAGAACAAGTTGTGTAGTAGACATCAAGGTCTTTAATGACAGCGTCAGCCCCATCTTTAGTGAACGGAATTTCCAAGAAGGAGATGTCACTATGGGCCTGGATTAGATTTAAAAGTTCATCAGGAATGTCAAAAGTGCCAGATTGGCCCATCCTTTCCTTGAAGGCCTCTCGGAGTATATAAGCCTTTGTCTCATGAAGAAAAACCTCTACACCATCAAATCCAACAAGAGATGTGATACAATTATGTTTGTGTTGTATAGAGGCTAAGCAATGTTTTTGCTTCACACTTGAGGACAAGCTGCAGGGGTTCTTTTCCGCACGATTGAGTGAAAGCGAGCAGTGGCTAACTCGCTAGGGATTAAAGATTGTGGCCGTACGGGATCCGTCCGGCTTAATGTGTGGGGTATCCTTTTTCTGGGCACGAATTGATTACACGTTCGTGGTTGCGGCGTCAACGACGAACTGGCCGTGGCCGGAGCACGACTCGACGACGGTGACCACCCAACGAACTGTCATCAGATCGTCACCAGCGCTACAGCGTGAAACTAGCTTTTGTTTAATTTCCCGGTCGAGCGGCATTTTCTCACACGAACTGCATTAAGATGCCAATAAGATATGGTTGGGTCTTACTACTCCAGAGCAATAAGAATTGACATAGTAGTAGACCACGTGGCACCAGTCATTCCTCCCTCCTGCGCATTATCATATGTTCAGATCCATTATGCATATTAATACCCCTCTGATCATGAACAATATTATTTCTTTTGAGTAATTACTTTTCTTCCTGAGGAAATGGGAGAAGTCTTGTTATAAGTAATCATGTGAATTTGGTATTCGTTTGATATTTTGATGAGATGTATGTTGTCTCTCCTCTAGTGGTGTCATGTGAACGTCGACTACATGACACTTCACCATTATTTGGGCCTAGAGGAAGGCACTGGGAAGTAATAAGTAGATGATGGGTTGCTAGAGTGACAGAAGCTTAAACCCTAGTTTATGCGTTGCTTCGTAAGGGGCTGATTTGGATCCATATGTTTCATGCTATGGTTAGGTTTACCTTAATACTTCTTTTGTAGTTGCGGATTCTTGCATTAGAGGTTAATCATAAGTGGGAGGCTTGTCCAAGTAAGGACAGCACCCAAGCACCGGTCCACCCACAACCAAATTATCAAAGTACCGAACACAAATCATATGATCGTGATGAAAACTAGCTTGACGATAATTCCAATGTGTCCTCGGGAGCGCTTTCCTCCATATAAGAGTTTGTACAGGCTTGTCCTTTGCTACAAAAAGGATTGGGCCATCTTGCTGCACCTTATTTACTTTTACCTTTGTCACTTGCTACCAATTACCTTATCACAAAACTATCTGTTACCGATAATTTTAGTGCTTGCAGAAAATACCTTACTGAAACTGCCTATCATTTCCTTCTGCTCCTCGTTGGGTGATAACCCACAAGTATAGGGGATCGCAACCGTTTTCGAGGGTAAAGTATTAAACCCAAATTTATTGATTCGACACAAGGGGAGCCAAAGAATACTCTTAAGTGTTAGCAACTGAGTTGTCAATTCAGCCACACCTGGAAACTTAGTATCTGCAGCAAGATAGTTTAGTAGCACAGTAATATGATAGTGGTGGTAGCAGCAATAAAAGTAAAGATAATGTTTTTGTAGTTTTTGTGATAATAGCAACGGAAAAGTAAATAGCAACTAGCAATATAGGTAAAGCTCGTAGGCACTGGATCGGTTATGGGAAATTACGTCGGATGCAATTCATCATGTAAAAGTTATAACCTAGGGTGACACAGAACTAGCTCCAGTTCATCAATGCAATGTAGGCATGTATTCCGAATATAGTCATACATGCTTATGGAAAAGAACTTGCATAACATCTTTTGTCTTACCCTCCCGTGGCAGCGGGGCCCTATTGGAAACTAAGGGATATTAAGGCCTCCTTTTAATAGAGTACCGGACCAAAGCATTAACACATAGTGAATACATGAACTCCTCAACTATGGTCATCACCGGGAGTGGTCCCGATTATTGTCACTTTGGGGTTGCCGGATCATAACACATAGTAGGTGACTATAGACTTGCAAGATAGGATCAAGAACACACATATATTCATGAAAACATAATAGGTTCAGATCTGAAATCATGGCACTCGGGCCCTAGTGACAAGCATTAAGCATAGCAAAGTCATAGCAACATCAATCTCAGAACATAGTGGATACTAGGGATCAAACCCTAACAAAACTAACTCGATTACATGATAGATCCCATCCAACCCATCACCGTCCAGCAAGCCTACGATGGAATTACTCACACACGGCGGTGAGCATCATGGAATTGGTGATGGAGGAAGGTTGATGATGACGATGGCGACGATCTCCGCTCTCCGGAGCCCCGAATGGACTCCAGATTAGCCCTCCCGAGAGAGATTAGGGCTTGGCGGCGGCTCCGTCTCGTAAAACGCGATAATTCTTTCTCTCTGGTTTTTTTCTCCATGAAACGGAATATATAGGACCTAGGGGTACGTCGGTGGCGCACCGGGCTGCCCTCGAGGCAGGGGGCGCGCCCTGGGAAGGGGGGCACGCCCCCCACCCTCGAGGATGGCCCGTGGGCCCCCAGGTGTGGAACTCCTTGCCAGTATTTTTTATATTTTCTGAAATAAATCTCCGTTGATTTTCAGGCGATTCCGAGAACTTTTTATTTCTGCACAAAAACAACACCATGGCAGTTCTGCTGAAAACAGCGTCAGTCCGGGTTAGTTCCATTCAAATCATGCAAGTTAGAGTCCAAAACAAGGGCAAAAGTGTTTGGAAAAGTAGATGCGTTGGAGACGTATCAACTCCCCCAAGCTTAAACCTTTGCTTGTCCTCAAGCAATTCAGATGATAAACTGAAAGTGATAAAGAAAAACTTTGACACACTCTGTTTGCTCTTGTTGTTGTAAATATGTAAACTAGCATTCAGGTTTTCAACAAGATCATGAACTAACCACATTCACAATAACTTTCAGGTCTCAAGACTACTTACATCAATAGCATAATCAACTAGCGAGCAATAATAATAAACCTCGGATGACAACACTTCTCAAAACAATCATGATATGATATAACTGGATGGTATCTCGCTAGCCCTTTCTGAGACCGCAAAACATAAATACAGAGCACCTTTAAAGATCAAGGACTGACTAGACATTGTAATTCATGGTAAAAGAGATCCAGTCATGATCATACTCAATGCAAATTAATAGTAATACATGCAACGACAGAGGTGCTCTCCTACTGGTGCTCTTTGATAAGAGGATGATGACTCTGCATACAAGTAAATAGATAGCCCTTCGCAGAGGGAAGCAGAGATTTGTAGAGGTGCCAGAGCTCGATTTTTAAATAGAGATTGAATAACATTTTGAGCGGTATACTTTCATTGTCAACATAACAACCAAGAATCTTGATATCTTCCATGCTACGCACATTATAGGCGGTTCCCAAACAGAATGGTAAAAGTTTATACTCCCCCAACCACCAACAAGCACACTCCACGGCCAGCCGAATCCACGGGTTACCGTCCAAACATGCAATAGCCCTGGGGAGTTTTGTTTAATCATTATGATTTAGAGCATGGGACTGGGCATCCCGATTACCAGCCATTTTCTCATGAATGATGAGCGGAGTCCACTCATTATGAGAATAACCCACCTAGCATGGAAGATATAGACAACCCTAGTTGATACATGAGCTGTTCGAGCATACAAAACAGAATTTCATTTGAAGGTTTAGAGTTTGGCACATACAAATTTACTTGGAACGGCAGGTAAATACCGCATATAGGAAGGTATGGTGGACTCATATGGAATAAATTTGGGGTTTATGGAAGTGGATGCAAAAGCAGTATTCCCGCTTAGTACAGGTGAAGGCTAGAAAGAGACTGGGAAGCGACCAGCTAGAGAGCAACAACGGTCATGAACATGCATTAAAATTAATCAACAATGAATGCAAGCATGAGTAGGATATAAATCACCATGAACATAAATATCGTGAAGGCTATGTTGATTTGTTTCAACTACATGCGTGAACATGTGCCAAGTCAAGTCACTTAAATCGTTGAGAGGAGGATACCACCCATCATACCACATCAAAACCATTTTAATATCATGTTGGCATGCAAAATAGACCATTATAAACTCTCAGCTAATTAAGCATGGCAGAAGCAGCTATGATCTCTAATTGTCATTGCAAACATGTTTCATTCATAACAAGCTGAATCAAGAACGATGAGCAATCATATTTACAAAAACAAGAGAGGTCGAGTTCATACCAGCTTTTCTCTTCTCAATTAGTTCATCATATATCATCCTTATTGCCTTTCACTCGCAGGACCGAACCGTGTGGAAAATAATAATAGTGCACGTGTATTGGACTAAGATGGATTCTACAGACATTTAATTCAAGAGAGAAGAAAAGGTAATATGGCTCAAGGTTAAATCGACAACAAAGCATATGAGAGCCAACAAGCATTTTAATCATGGTCTTCTACTCTAAACCCCTAAAGAAAAGAAAAGAAACTATTTACACGAGAATTCTCCCAACAAGCAAAAGAAGCACGGGAAATCTTTTTGGGTTTTTCATTTTTTTAGTTAATACTACAAGCAAAGAAAGTAAACTAGCTAGAAGCTACAACTATTTTTTTTTTGTTTTTCTGGGTTTTTCTAGCACACAAGAAAAAGACTAAGAAAAAGTAATTTAAACTAATCATGGATGGTACAGTGAAAGAGTGTGAGCACCGACAGCTAGAATAAGTGTGAACAAGAAAGTAAGTCGTTGAGAAACACGTACTCCCCCAAGCTTAGGCTTTTGGCCTAAGTTGGTCTATGGCCACGGATCGAAGCCACTCCCTCCAGTGTACTGAGATGTGTCCTCTGGATGCCACTGGTTGGCGAGCTTGTCCAGATCCCACCCATAAACAGATTGACGAGAAGGATCAAACAGTGGTTCTGGCTCAGGCTCTGAAGCTTGTGCCTGGCCTTGGTACTGGTAGAAGGCGTCTGATGTAATGAGGTACTTGCATGTGGACAGATCAAACAGAGATGGTGCAGGCAAGGTAACAATTTCACAGTATATTTCATCAAACCTCAATTTATAAAGTAGCTGCATATTTTTGTCTTTAACAAGAAAGTCATGAGCTACCATGCTCTTGTAGTCTAGATAAACAGGGGCAAGCAATTTTTCTTCCTTCTCATGATGCCTAATAGGTATATTAAAATGTTCAGCAAGGAGAGAAGCAAAGATGCCTCCAAAGACGGGCCCCTTTGAGTTGTTCAGACTCAATCCTTTGGCAACGACGGCGCCCAAGCTAAAAGTTGTGTCATGAAACAAGGCATGGCGTAAAATGATAATATCAGGGGAACAGAGATTCCCATTGTTCCCGCGACCAATTAAACACCTACTAGCAAATAAAGAAAAGTAGCGCAGAACAGGGAAGTGTATACTGGTGATTCTTGCCCCTGAAACTTGTCTAGTTTCACCTACGGCTATCTTATCGATAAACCCTTTGATGTCTTCATGACGTGGTTCATCAAGTCTACCTTCAAAGGGTACTTTGCATATTTCACAAAAATCTAATAGTGATATCTCCTTAACCACATCATATAAGCGAAACTCCACCGTGGGTGGTGTTTTCCTAGAATGAAAATGAAAGCTTTGCATAAAAATATTGGTGAGTAAGAGATACTATTCTTTTTGGTCGTTGATGAAGTCGGTGAGGCCTGCATTATTCGCCATCCAATAAAAGTCTTCGTAAATACTGGCGGACATCATGAAATTATTACAAGGCCACTCGCACGGTCGAACTTCCGCCATGCGAGGAAGATGATACTTTGGCTTCTTATTTTCTTCTTTCTTCTTCTCCTCTGAGCTCTTGCTAGAAGAGCCCCTGAATATTATTTTTAGCATTTTCCTTTTTTGAAAATTTCTGAAATAATTTAGTAACTCACAATAAAAGTTAACCAAACTCAACAAGATTGATAGCAACAACTCCTACAAGTGCCTAGAGGCTATATCATGCATTAGAGCTACTTGGGACCAAGAAAATTAGACATGCAAGCTCAAGAACAAGGTCACCACAGCAGCACAAATTTGCAACAAATAAAGCACTAGAACAAAAACTAATTGGACCAATGGAGGAGTCACATACCAAGGAACAATCTCCGCAAACAGTTTGGTGAATGGTGCTTTGAGCAAGGAGATCGAAAATGGCAGCAAAATGAGCTAGAACTCGGGTTTGAGCTGGTTGGGGATTTTTTTGGGAGGAAGAAGAAGAGCATGGGTGAAAGGATAAGTGGAGGGGGGCACGTGGGGCCCTCGAGGCAGGGGGCGTGCCCTGTGAAGGGGGGCGCGCCCTGTGCCCTCGAGTCCAGGTGTTGGCTCCCCTCGATGTGTGTTCAGTGCCATATTTTCTTAAATATTCTAGAAAAAAATCATATTTCATTTTCATGGCATTTGGAGAACTTTTATTTTTGGGATATTTTTTTTATTGCACAGATAAGTCTGGAAACAAACAGATAATGCTATTTTTCTTTTATTTAGCCTAATTAACAGAAAGTAAAAGAAGGGTACAGAAGGTTTGTGCTATCTAGATTCACCTATCCCATGTTCATCAAAAGGAATCCATTAACAAGGTTGATCAGGTCTTGTTAATAACCTCTTTCCGAGTAACATGAAACCGGAGAATTTTCGAATAACACTATGTTACCTCAATGGGGATATGTATGTCCCCAACAATAAGTATGTAATATGCCTTCTTGATAGTAGGAACAGGAAACTCAAAACTTCCAATAGTAACAGTCGAAGTTTTTCCAATATAATTGATACTATGGACCTGGGGTTGTTTCCTCGGGAAGTGTACCGTATGCTCATTACCATTGACATGAAAAGTGACATTGCCTTTGTTGCAATCAATGACAGCCCCTGCAGTATTCAAAAAAGGTCTTCCAAGAATAATAGACATACTATCATCCTCGGGAATATCAAGTATAACAAAGTCCGTTAGAATAGTAACATTTGCAACTACGACGGGCACATCCTCACAAATAATGATAGGTATAGCAGTTGATTTATCGGCCATTTGCAAGGATATTTCAGTAGGTGTCAACTTACTCAAGTCAAGTCTACGATATAAAGAGAGAGGCATAACACTAACACCGGCTCCAAGATCACACAAAGCAGTTTTAACATAGTTTCTCTTAATGGAGCAAGGTATAGTAGGTACTCCTGGATCTCCTAATTTCTTAGGCATTCCACCCTCAAAAGTGTAATTGGCAAGCATGGTGGAGATTTCTACTTCAGGTATTTTTCTTTTGTTGGTGATAATGTCTTTCATATACTTGGCATAAGAATTTGTTTTAAGCACATCAGTCAAACGCATACGCAAAAAGATAGGTCTAATCATTTCCGCAAAGCGTTCAAAGTCCTCATCATCCTTTTTCTTGGATGGTTTTGGAGGAAAAGGCATGGATTTCTGAACCCAGGGTTCTCTTTCCCTTCCGTGTTTCCTAGCAACAAAGTCTCTCTTATCATAACGTTGATTCTTTGATTGTAGGTTATCAAGATCAACAGCAGGTTCAATCTCTACATCATTATCATTGCTAGGTTGAGCATCAATATGAACATCATCATTAACATTATCACTAGGTTCATGTTCATTACCACATTGTGTCTCAGCATCAGAAACAGATATATCATTGGGATTCTCAGGGTGGTGAGCTACAGGTTTACTAGAAACATGCAAATTACTATCATTTTTCTTTTTCTTGTTCTTAGAAGAACTAGGTGCATCTAAATTAGGTCTCTGAGAATCTTGCTCAATTCTCTTAGGGTGGCCTTCAGGATACAGAGGTTCCTGGGTCATTTTACCACCTCTAGTTGCAACTCTAACAGCACAGTCATTATTCTTACTATTTAATTCTGAGCCTTAAGTACTTGTTCTACTTGAGTGGTGACCATGGAAGCATGTATACTACTAAGTTTCAGTTCATCTTTAGCACTAGACAGATAATCACTCAAGCGTTCAATCATATGAGCATTGTGTTGTAATTGTCTACCAACATAAGCATTGAAGTTTTCTTGTTTCATAATAAAATTGTCAAACTCATCTAAGAAGTGGCTAGCACACTTATAACGAGGAATATCGCTTTCATCAAATCTATAAAGAGAATTTACCTTTACTACCTGTGTCGGGTTATCAATACCATGTATTTCTTCAATAGACGGTAAATTCTTAACATCTTCAGCTTTAATACCTTTTTCTTTCATAGATTTCTTTGCCTCTTGCATGTCTTCAGGACTGAGAAATAGAACACCTCTCTTCTTTGGAGTTGGCTTAGGGGCTGGTTCAGGAAGTGTCCAATTATTTTCATTGGCTAGCATATTATTCAATAGTAATTCAGTTTGTTCCACTGTTCTTTCCCTGAAAACACAACCAGCACAACTATCCAGGTGGTCTCTGGAAGCATCGGTTAGTCCATTATAAAAGAGATCTAGTATATCATGCATCTCAAGAGGATTATCAGGCAAAGCATTAAGTAACTGGAGAAGCCTCCCCCAAGCTTGTGGGAGACTCTCTTCTTCAGTTTGAGAAAAGTTATATATTTTCCATAAGGCAGCTTGTTTCTTATGAGCGGGAAAATATTTAGCAGAAAAGTAATACATCATATCCTAGGGACTACGTACACAACCATGATCAAGAGAATTAAACCAAGTCTTAGCATCACCCTTTAAAGAGAACGGAAACAACTTAAGGATATAGTAGTAGCGAATCTTTTCGTCATTGGTAAACAGGGTGGCTATATCATTCAACTTGGTAAGATGTGCCACAACAGTTTCAGACTCATAGCCATGGAAAGGATCAGATTCAACCAAAGTAATTAACTCAGGATCAACAGAGAATTCATAATCCTTATCAGTGACACAGATAGGTGAAGTAGCAAAAGCAGGGTCATGTTTCATTCTAGCATTCAAGGACTTCTCTTTCAACTTAGCTAATAACTTCTTAAGATCATATCTATCATTGCAAGCAAGAAAGTCTCTAGCAGTTTCTTCATCCATAACATAACCCTCAGGCACAACAGGCAATTCATATCTATTGGGAGTAGTTTCATCATCACTTTCATAAATATCATCAACATTTGCACTCTCCCTAACCTTAGCAATTTGTTCATCTAGAAATTCACCTAGTGGCACATTATCAGGCATAGAGGTAGTTTCATCATACATAGCAGAAGTAGCATCATCAAGAACATACGACATATCAGATTCAATAGCAGGAGTAGGTGACGCAAGTTTACTCATAACAGAAGGAGAATCTAGTGCAGAGCTAGATGGCAGTTCCTTACCTCCCCTCGTAGTTGAGGGTAAGATCTTGGTTTTTGAGTCCTTCAAATTCTTCATAGTGATAAGCAGATATAAATCCCAAGTGACTTAAAGAATAGATCTATGCTCCCCGGCAACGGCGCCAGAAAATAGTCTTGATAACCCACAAGTGTAGGGGATCGCAACAGTTTTCGAGGGTAAAGTATTAAACCCAAATTTGTTGATTCGACACAAGGGGAGCCAAAGAATACTCTTAAGTATTAGCAACTGAGTTGTCAATTCAGCCACACCTGGAAACTTAGTATCTGCAGCAAGATAGTTTAGTAGCACAGTAATATGATAGTGGTGGTAGCAGCAATAAAAGTAAAGATAATGTTTTTGTAGTTTTTGTGATAATAGCAACGGAAAAGTAAATAGCAACTAGCAATATAGGTAAAGCTCGTAGGCATTGGATCGGTGATGGGAAATTACGTCGGATGCAATTCATCATGTAAAAGTTATAACCTAGGGTGACACAGAACTAGCTCCAGTTCATCAATGCAATGTAGGCATGTATTCCGAATATAGTCATACGTGCTTATGGAAAAGAACTTGCATGACATCTTTTGTCCTACCCTCCCGTGGCAGCGGGGTCCTATTGGAAACTAAGGGATATTAAGGCCTCCTTTTAATAGAGTACCAGACCAAAGCATTAACACATAGTGAATACATTAACTCCTCAAACTATGGTCATCACCGGGAGTGGTCCCGATTATTGTCACTTCGGGGTTGCCGGATCATAACACATAGTAGGTGACTATAGACTTGCAAGATAGGATCAAGAACACACATATATTCATGAAAACATAATAGGTTCAGATCTGAAATCATGGCACTCGGGCCCTAGTGACAAGCATTAAGCATAGCAAAGTCATAGCAACATCAATCTCAGAACATAGTGGATACTAGGGATCAAACCCTAACAAAACTAACTCGATTACATGATAGATCCCATCCAACCCATCACCGTCCAGCAAGCCTACGATGGAATTACTCACACACGGCGGTGAGCATCATGGAAGTGGTGATGGAGGAAGGTTTATGATGACTATGGCGACGATCTCCGCTCTCCGGAGCCCCGAACGGACTCCAGATCAGCCCTCCCGAGAGAGATTAGGGCTTGGCGGCGGCTTCGTCTCGTAAAACGCGATAATTCTTTCTCTCTCATTTTTTATCCACGAAACGGAATATATAGGACCTGGGGGTACGTCGGTGGGGCACCGGGCTGCCCTCGAGGCAGGGGGCGCGCCCTGGGAAGGGGAGCGCGCCCCCCACCCTCGAGGACGGCCCGTGGGCCCCCAGGTGTGGATCTCCTTGCCAGTATTTTTTATATTTTCTGAAATAAATCTCCGTTGATTTTCAGGCGATCCCGAGAACTTTTTATTTCTGCACAAAAACAACACCATGGCAGTTCTGCTGAAAGCAACGTCAGTCCGGGTTAGTTCCATTCAAATCATGCAAGTTAGAGTCCAAAACAAGGGCAAAAGTGTTTGGAAAAGTAGATACGTTGGAGACGTATCATTGGGTTTGGCACTCTTACTTATCGAAAGGACTACGATAGATCCCCTACACTTGTGAGTCATCATGGCCTTAAGACCCTGTGACGGGGAGGTGGTCCACAACATGGCTAAAAAAATTAATGTTGTCCTTCGCAAGAGCCACCCTTTGACGGTGAAACTAACACCGAAGGATCAAGTGTTTAAGAAGAAATCGGTGTTCTGGAAATTACCTTACTGGGAGATTCTATGTGTATGTCATTGCATCGATGTCATGCACGTATAGAAGAACGTATGTGAAAGCATCCTTGGTACTCTGCTCAAGATTAAAGGTAAAAGAAAGGATGGTGACGGTTCACGGCTCGATATGCTTGCTGATCAATCACAACGCAAGAGTGAAGCAGAAGATGATGACAAATTCATCAAAGCTTGCCAGAGTTAAAATTTCAGTACAAAAGAAGCAACACAATTCTTCACCTATTTGTTGTCAGTTTAGACACCCTCTTCCTACTGCGCAAACATCAGAAGTCTCATGTATGTGAACTCGGGTAAAATGAAGTTGGGACACATGAAGTCACATGATTGCCACGTAATGTTGACACAAATCTTCCCGGTGGCCATCTGGAATCTGATGGACAAAGATATAAGAAACACACTCATTGACCTCTGTGATTTCTTAAAAAACTATGGCAACAAATTGTAGATCCTGAAGAGTTGGATAATATGCAAGATGATATTGCAAGAGCATTGTCCAACCTAGAGATGTTTTTCCCACCGTCATTATTTGATGTCATGGTCCATCTCACTGTGCACCTTGTCGGGGAGATAAAGTATTGTGGTCCTGTGTTTCTTCACAATATGTATCCCTTCGAGCGGTTCATGGGAATACTGAAGCACTTTTGTCGCAACCGAAACCATCTAGAGGCAAGCATCCTACAAGGTTATACCGCGGAGGAGGTGGTTGAGTTTTGCACCGAATACATGAAACAAAGACCTATAGGTTTGCCCCTCTCTCTCGCCACGAGGGAAGGCTGAAAGGTAAGTCAGTCCTTGCTGGCACGCAAATGGCTGCACCCGGAGAATTGGCAGAGAAAGCCCATTCGACGGTACTGCTTAACAGACCAGTTCTCATCTCTTATGCCGAAGAACACTTGGTACCTTCATGAGAAGTGGAGATGAAAGAGCTTCTTGCCAATGGTGCCTTCATGAGAAGTGGAGATGAAAGAGCACACTAAGAAGTACGCTGAATGGTTGAAGAATCGTTTGGCACGAGGATCCATCGATGACATTGCTACGTGGTTGGCACAAAAGCCATCACCTACGGTGTTGACGTACCAAGCATATGACATAAATGGATACACGTTCTACACTGAGGAACATGATAAGAAGAACTCATATCAGAACAGCTCTGTTCGAATAGAATGCATGACTATAAATGAAGCTGATAAAAGGGTATACTATGGAACCATCAAAGAGATTTGGGAGCTTGACTATGTGAAAGTTAAGGTGGCATTATTCAGGTGCGCATGGATTCCTCTTGGTCAGGTAAGGATTGATGAGTACAGGAAGACATGTGTTAACAGGATAACGATGGCATATCACGCGGACCCATTCATTCCTGCCAGCGATGCTACCCAGATTTTCTTTGTGGAAGACCCCTTGCATAAGAATGGCCATTTAACGATGCATGGGAAGATAAGGGTACTGGGTGTCGACGATGTTGCCGATCAGGCTGAGTACGATGAATTTGATGAGTTGCCAGCCAAGGGATCACGCACCAGTGCAACAGAGAAGCGTAAAATCATCAAAAACCCCAAGTTCATTCGGGGTCAACTTAATGATCCCAGTTCCCCCATGTACATGGTATTTAAGCCGTAAGACTAGTCTTTATGCCTACCGTACAACTTAATTCGTTCAATTTAGAAGTGTCGCGTGTACTGAATTTGTGAGTTATGCCCGGTTTTCTGTTGATGTAAGAACCGTTAATATGTTGACCTTGATATGTTGTCAGCTTAGGCAGTGAATATGAACTGTTTATTATTATTATTATTATTATATTATTATTATTATTATTATTATTATTATTATTATATTATTATTACTATTATTATTATTATTATTATTATTATTATTATTATTATTATTATTATTATAGAGGTAGCACACTCAATCGATCTCACTACAGTATGTGTGAACAAAAATATGCAATCTAGTTTGCGAATAGCACACGGTTCATTGATCAAAGATGTGTGCCGACTGTCGTGGAATTGTCACGGCAGATGTCCTAGCACTAGTAGATAAAGGGTCATCAGACCCGGTTCGTTTGGGCCTTTAGCCCCGGTTCCTGAACCGGGACAAAAGTGTCGGTACTAATGCTCTGACCCTTTAGTCCCGGTTCGATCCAGAACCGGGGCAGATGGGTGTCCACGTGGCCTGTGCACCGAGCCCAGGCAGGAGGGGCTTTGGTCCCGGTTGGTGGCACCAACCGGGACCAAAAGGCATCCACGCGTCAGCATTTCTGTGGCTGTGGTTTTTGTTTTTTTTTTGAAAGGGGAGGG
>LR738716.1:10291767-10392628 GCA_902687465.1 Secale cereale
CGCAAGTGCTGATTATATAGGAGGGGCATTAGTCCCGGTTCGTGGCACCAACCGGGACCAATGCCCCCCTTTAGTCCCGGTTGGTGCCACCAACCGGGACCAAAGGTCCCTTTTCAGCAGCCCAAAGGGCGGGAAGGAGGGGCCTTTGGTCCCGGTTGGTGGCACCAACTGGGACTAAAGGGGGGTATTAGCCCCGGTTGGTGCCCCGAACCGGGTCCAAAGGTGGGTATTGGTCCCGGTTCGAGCCACCAACCGGGACCAATAGCCTGTGGATAGCGGCGTGGTGGTGGGAGTTTAGTCCCACCTCGCTAGCTGAGAGCGCCCATCACCAGTTGATAAGCCCCGCTGCCTCCTCCATCTCGAACTCCTCTTAACTGCAGGCCTAAGGGCCTAAACTGACACTGCTTTGCCTGTGGGCTTGCTGGGATTTCTACGGGCCTGAATCCTGGCCCATGGTTGGGTTTCTAGTCGTATTCAGGCCGTGTGGGCCCAGTAGGTGGCATTTTTTTTTATTTTTTTTCTTTGTTGCTTTATTTTTTAGTTTTGTTTCTACTTTCAACAAAATACTTATTGTTGCTATTTTTATTTATTTGTTTTCTTTGTTGCTTTATTTATTTTATTTTGTTTCTACTTACAACAAAATACTTATTGTTGCTATTTTTTTGCAAGTTTTTTTGTTTTGTTTTCTGCATTATTTATTTTCTTTTGTTTTTTGCTTTATTTTTTAATTCTTTCTGGTAAAACCAATTACAAACTTTCTGTTAGTGCAAGTAGTATTCAAATTTGAATAGTTTAAATTTGAAATTATTTGTTTTCTTTGTTGCTTTATTTATTTTATTTTGTTTCTACTTACAATGAAATACTTATTGTTGCTATTTTTTTATTTTTTTGCAAGTTTTTTTTGTTTTCTGCATTATTTATTTTCTTTTGTTTTTTGCTTTTTTTAAATTCTTTCTGGTAAAACCAATTACAAACTTTCTGTTAGTGCAAGTAGTATTGAAATTTGAATAGTACAAACGGACAATGGTATCATACTCGTTTGTTACAAAGTTGGCATCATAATAGTTGCGGAAAAAAGTCTTCACTTTTTCTTCGCTTGTGTCATTTGCTTATTGCGCCGTAACCATGGGTAATCTTCATCGTTTATCAGGATGTTTGGGTCAGCCTTGACTTTGAAGGGAGGAATTTCATAAAACTTTTCATAATCTTCAGACATGTCTGTCTTGCCCTCCACTCCCAGGATGTCCCTTTTTCCTGAAAGAACTATGTGGCGCTTTGGCTCATCGTATGATGTATTCGCTTCCTTATCTTTTCTTTTTCTCGGTCTGCTAGACATGTCCTTCACATAGGTAACCTGTGCCACATCATTGGCTAGGACGAACGGTTCGTCAGTGTATCCAAGATTTTTCAGATCCACTGTTGTCATTCCGTACTGTGGGTCTACCAGTACCCCGCCTCCTGACAGATTGACCCATTTGCACTTAAACAAAGGGACCTTAAAATCATGTCCGTAGTCAAGTTCTCATATGTCCACTATGTAACCATAATATGTGTCCTTTCCCCTCTCGGTTGTTGCATCAAAGCGGACACCGCTGTTTTGGTTGGTGCTCTTTTGATCTTGGACAATCGTGTAAAATGTATTCCCATTTATCTCGTATCCTTTGTAAATCAATACAGTCGAAGATGGTCCCCTGGACAACAAGTACAACTCATCACAAACAGTGTTGTCACCTCTGAGACGTGCTTCCAACCAACTGCTGAAAGTCCTGATGTGTTCACATGTAATCCAGTCGTCGCACTGCTCCGGGTGTTTGGAGCGCAGACTGTTCTTGTGTTCATCGACATACGGGGTCACTAATGTAGAGTTCTGTAGAACTGTGTAGTGTGCTTGAGACCAAGAATATCCGTCCCTACATATTATTGAGTCCCTTCCAAGCGTGCCTTTTCCAGTCAGTCTCCCCTCGTACCGCGATTTAGGGAGACCTATCTTATTAAGGCCAGGAATGAAGTCAACACAAAACCCGATGACATCCTCTGTTTGATGGCCCATGGAGATGCTTCCTTCTGGCCTGGCGCGGTTACAGACATATTTCTTTAGGACTCCCATGAACCTCTCAAAGGGGAACATATTGTGTAGAAATACGGGCCCCAGAATGACAATCTCGTCGACTAGAAGAACTAGTACGTGTGTCATGATATTGAAGAAGGATGGTGGGAACACAAGCTCGAAACTGACAAGACATTGCGCCACATCACTCCTTAGCCTTGGTACGATTTCTGGATCGATCACCTTCTGAGAGATTGCATTGAGGAATGCACATAGCTTCACAATGGCTAATCGGACGTTTTCTGGTAGAAGCCCCCTCAATGCAACCGGAAGCTGTTGCGTCATAATCACATGGCAGTCATGAGACTTTAGGTTCTGGAACTTTTTCTCTGCCATATTTATTATTCCCTTTATATTCGACGAGAAGCCAGTCGGGACCTTCATACTGAGCAGGCATTCAAAGAAGATTTCTTTCTCTTCTTTCGTAAGAGCATAGCTGGCAGGACCTTCATACTGCTTCGGAGGGATGCCGTCTTTTTCGTGCAAACGTTGCAGGTCCTCCCATGCCTCAGCTGTATCTTTTGTCTTTCCATACACGCCCAAGTAGCCTAGCAGGTTCACGCAAAGGTTCTTCGTCACGTGCATCACGTCGATTGAAGAGCGGACCTCTAGGTCTTTCCAGTAGGGTAGGTCCCAAAATATAGATTTCTTCTTCCACATGGGTGCGTGTCCCTCAGCGTCATTCGGAACAGCTAGTGCGCCGGGGCCCTTTCCAAAGATTACGTGTAAATCATTGACCATAGCAAGTACGTGATCACCGGTACGCATGGCGGGCTTCTTCCGGTGATCTGCCTCGCCTTTGAAATGCTTGCCTTTCTTTCGACATTGATGGTTGGTCGGAAGAAATCGACGATGGCCCAGGTACACATTCTTCCTGCACTTGTCCAGGTATATACTTTCAGTGTCATCTAAATAGTGCGTGCATGCGTGGTATCCTTTGTTTGTCTGTCCTGAAAGGTTACTGAGAGCGGGCCAATCGTTGATGGTCACGAACAACAACGCTTTTAGGTCAAATTCCTCCTGTCTGTGCTCATCCCACGCACGTACATCGTTTCCATTCCACAGCTGTAAAAGTTCTTCAACTAATGGCCTTAGGTACACATCAATGTCGTTGCCGGGTTGCTTAGGGCCTTGGATGAGAACTGGCATCATAATGAACTTCCGCTTCATGCACATCCAAGGAGGAAGGTTATACATACATAGAGTCACGGGCCAGGTGTTGTGATTGCTGCTCTGCTCCCCGAAAGGATTAATGCCATCCGCGCTTAAAGCAAACCATACGTTCCTTGGGTCCTTTGCATAATCCTCCCAGTACTTTCTCTCGATTTTTCTCCACTGCGACCCGTCAGCGGGTGCTCTCAACTTCCCGTCTTTCTTACGGTCCTCACTGTGCCATCGCATCAACTTGGCATGCTCTCTGTTTCTAAACAAACGTTTCAACCGTGGTATTATAGGAGCATACCACATCACCTTCACATGAACCCTCTTCCTGGCGGGCTCGCCATCAACATCACCAGGGTCATCTCGTCTAATCTTATACCGCAATGCACCGCATACCGGGCATGCGTTTAGATCCTTGTATGCACCGCGGTAGAGGATGTAGTCATTAGGGCATGCATGTATCTTCTGCACCTCCAATCCTAGAGGGCATACGACCTTCTTTGCTGCGTATGTACTGTCGGGCAATTCGTTATCCTTCGGAAGCTTCTTCTTCAATATTTTCAGTAGCTTCTCAAATCCTTTGTCAGTCACAGCATTCCCTGCCTTCCACTGCAGCAATTCCAGTACGGTACCGAGCTTTGTGTTGCTATCTTCGCAATTGGGGTACAACCCTTTTTTGTGATCCTCTAACATGCGATCGAACTTCAGCTTCTCCTTTTGACTTTCGCATTGTGTCCTTGCATCGACCATGACCCGGCGGAGATCATCATTTGGTTCCTCTTGATCTTCAGCAGCTTCACCCGTTACAGCATCATTGGGCACATCGTCTGGTTCCTCTTGATCTTCACCAGCTCCCCCCATTGCAGCATCACCGTATTCAGGGGGCACATAGTTGTCATCGTACTCTTCTTCTTCGCCGTCTTCCATCATAACCCCTATTTCTCCATGCCTCGTCCAAACATTATAGTGTGGCATGAAACCCTTGTAAAGCAGGTGGGAGTGAAGGATTTTCCGGTTAGAGTAAGACATCGTATTCACACATTTAGTGCATGGACAACACATAAAACCATTCTGCTTGTTTGCCTCAGCCGCATTTAGAAACTCATACACGCCCTTAATGTACTCGGAGGTGTGTCTGTCACCGTACATCCATTGCCGGTTCATCTGCGTGCATTATATATAATTAAGTGTGTCAAAAACCATTACAGAACATCATAAATAGATAATTAAGTGACCAAATGGATAAAAGTTCTTCATCACATTAAAACCAAAGTACATACATATATAGTTCTCATCTAACAACATATAGCTCTCCATACACATCGAAACTATGTAAAACATTTCAATGCGAAAACAAATGCGATCATAATCTCAACCAAGGTAACAATTGATCCAACGGCATAATGATATCAAGCCTCGGTATGAATGGCATATTTTCTAATCTTTCTAATCTTCAACCGCATTGCATCCATCTTGATCTTGTGATCATCGATGACATCCGCAACATGCAACTCCAATATCATCTTCTCGTCCACAATTTTTTTTATTTTTTTCTTCAAGAATTTGTTTTCTTCTTCAACTAAATTTAACCTCTCGACAATAGGGTCCATCTTGATCTTGTGATCATCGATGACTTCCGCAACATGCAACTCCAATTCCATCTTCTCCTCCTCCATTTTTCCAATTTTTTCTTTAAGGAAATGTTTTCCTCTTCAACTAAATTTAACCTCTCCACAAGAGGGTCGGTTGGAATTTCCGGTTCAACTACCTCCTAGACATAATAAAACATCTATGCATGTCAGGTTGGTCGGCATAACTATCATAAACACTAAAACAAATAGTTATAAATTAAAGATAATATACCACATCCGAATCATAGACAGGACGAGGGCCCACGTGGGCGGATATCAAAACCATCGCACTATATAATAACAAGCAATAATAAACGTAAGAAAATTAGACAAATATCTATCTAAAGCAATAATAACAAGCAATAATATAAGTAAGAAAAGCATGGACATAACAAGAGGCTCACCACAGTGGTGCCGGTGACGAGATCGGCGGGGGCGATCGACGGCAGCGAAGACGGGGACGGGACGTGACGGACTGCTAAACCTAGACAAATCTCGGAGAAAATAGAGCTTCGAGAGGAGAAAAGCTTAACTAGTGTGGCTCGGGCATTCCACCGAACACGTTGTGTGCATAGGAGGTGAGCTAGAGCACCACTAACCCCTCTCCCCCTCGGCCAAAAAAAACCAGAGCAGTGAGCTCTGCTCTTGAGTGAGGGGGTATATATAGGCACCTCATTGGTCCCGGTTGGTGCTACGAACCGGGGCTAAAGGGGTGCCTTTGGTCCCGTTTCATATCACCAACCGGGACCAATGGTGGTGGGCCAGGAGCAAGACCCATTGGTCCCGGTTTGTCGCTCCAACCGGGACCAAAAGGTCCAGACGAACCGGGACCAATGGCCCACGTGGCCCGGCCGGCCCCCTGGGCTCACGAACCGGGTCCAGTGCCCCCATTGGACCCGGTTCTAGATTGAACCGGGGCTAATGGGCTGGACAGGCCTAGACCAAAGCCATGTTTTCTACTAGTGTAGGGTAAGGACTTAGTCGTGAGGCCGCGCATCTATGTAGTACCTTGGGAGGGGTTGAGCGGGATCGAGAGACGCAACACAAGACAAGGATTTAGACAGCTTCGGGCCCCGGGAAACATCATCCGGTAATATCCCTACATGCTGTTTGAGGCTAGATCTCATTATGACCCTCATGGCGTCGCCGGTAAACCGGCTCTTTGTGTCTAGCCCGAGAGATTGTTTGTTGTTGCTTGTGAGAACTGATCCTCTTTGGGGAGCCCTGCCCCTCCTTATATATGTTGAAGGGGCGGGTTACATGACTAGTCCTAGTAGGATTAGGACTACTCTATTACAAGGAGTCCTAGTCTTGCTTCCTTTATTGGAGAATATTCCTTATGCTTTCTTCATAAACCGGCCAACCATAACATGAACCGGCCTTCTGGGCCTTGTCATCCGTGATCCGCCCGCCGGGTTACCAGTGAATCGTCAAGTGTATACCGTCTCAAGTAAACCGCCAAGTCCGGCCGGGTTATACTTTCGGCCGGGTTACGCCGCGGGGTATATCACCGACATTAGCCCCCAGTTTAATTTGGATTTATCCATGTTAAACTTATCCTGTAAAACAAACCAAGAATAAATTTGACAGGTTGTGCTCCGGGTTAAGAATTCTTGTAAACCGGCACTTGATCATCTTTAAGTCCTTGTCATTTCCTCCTTGATATGTATCCATGATCTCATAGCAAATCTCCTTAGCAGATATGCTCAAACATTACCAACGCAAAAAATCCAGGCACTTCCTCTGAAAACTCCGGGTCAATAGACCAGCTTCATAATCCGTTTGCTGACGTTGGTGTCTCATAGAGAAATATTGTAAGAGATAATCCACTTGAATCGGCCTTCAATGCTCTGACTTGACAAAAATATTGATCTTCAAATATTCAATTGATATCCAGCCGGTTTGGAAATGTAGAACTTGCCGGTTTATGATTGCCAAAATTGCCGGATTATAAAAACTGATAATTCCGGGTCATGACTGCTTATGGACGCCGGGTTATGATTGTTGCCAACACTGGGTCACACAATTAATCTTCCTTGAAGAAATCCAAATTGTTCATCCCAGTTACTAGTAAAAACCGAATACTCCATATTATGTAGCCCCCAAGTTCCGGGTTGTCATGCTTGCAACAACCTGGGACTTGTAATTGCCTGATACTCAAAAACTTCAACCAGTGTAGCCCCCAAGGGCCGGGTCATTATGCAATAATGAGCAGGGACTTTGTATATACTTCATTGAAAACAACATTATATAATATAACTCCCATCATGGGGCTTGAACCCACGTCCACAAGGTTAAGAACTTTGTGCTTTACCAATTGAGCAGTGGATACTTCAATATAATGTATTAATACTTATATACCTTGAATTGTTGACAGGAGCAATTGGTAGCCCCCAAGGGCCGGCTCATTACGATGTGATGAGTCGAGTCTTCAATAAGGTGAGCAAAAAATGACTTTGCATTAGCCCCAAAGTGTCATGGTGCATGCTTGCAGCGACATGAGACTTGTGTATTTGATGTAATCTCAATTTGAATAATGTAGCCCCCAAGTGTCGGTTCATAAGCTTGCAGCGACTCGGGACTATTCCTTTGTAGAATAAATCATACCCATTGATTTAATAATATCCATTGCGCTGAAGCGACTTTGAAAACCTTAATCATAATACTGATTTTTGATAACCATAATAAAAATCCAGCCGTGTTGGCTATTAAAGATTTGAATAATATAACCCGGTTTGAAAGCCGATTCCAGTGATATTTGATCACAACTAGGCCGGGTTAATATACGCCGGTCATTATTTTACCATCATATACTGGCAACTTATAGTTAAAAACCAGGCCGGTTTAATAAACACCGGTCATTATCTTACCTCATACTGGCGACTTATAGTCAAAAGCCAGGCCAGGTTAGCGAACACCGGTCATTATCTTATCTCATACTGGCGACTTATAGTCAAAAGCCAGGCCGGGTTAAACCACCGGTCATTATAACTGATCATGTACTGACAACCTATTTTCTGCATAAGACAATGTTCAAAGTGTCCTGGCGGTTTATCGCCGGATGGGTCATAGTGCCCAAACACATGATCTAAGTTTATAACTTGAACTGTGTGCAAAATATAAAGTATGTATCATACCTGTGATTAAGTGTGTCACGATTAACCTTAATCCGGTAGTCAAAGATAATGATCCAAGGCACAAGTGTTGATGACTCCCTTGATTATTTGTCGCTCCTTCATGAAAACCGAACCGGGTTATGATGAACTCCGGTTTAACTAGTGCTGGTGTTCGTGACCCAGACTTTAGCTCTGTAGACGAATGGTCAACCTTGTAGTTGTCCAGTCTTGCATCAATGGACTTGGTTAAAAAACCAATGACCTTGAAGATAAAGATTTGAGAAAACATAAAAAATGAAAAATAAAGTTTTAGGGCAAATAAGACCATGTAGTCGAGGCTTTTTACGAGCTGCTAGGCTCCAAATTCGAGACTTTTTATGAGCTGTCAGGCTACAGTCATTAACCATTTTAGCAAAGCCTGTCAAGATGCTCCGCAATCCTTAACCAAATCATCGATGACAAGCTACCCAATGTTTCAAAATCTTGTAAAGATTTTGTCTTTAGGTAATCAACTCAATGATCGTCAATTTAACGTGGCCAAGTTCGGGGTCCCAAAGGAGTAACTTGTGGCAGGTTCGACGGGTCATACCAGGTTTACCTGGACGACGTGATTTACTTGATGCAGGCAGGTTAATCCGGGGTTTTAGGTGCATACACCGGGCTTCCAAGCCATGTTCACTACATGGGTATTCAAGTCTCTGCGAGCCCCCCGGTAGTGTGTGAGCCGTTTTGCTCATCGGGGAATATGTTTGAGCTGGGTTAGGCACCAACACTCTCTTTTACCCCTCATCATCATGTGGAAATTGCTGAAGCAACCAGAGCAGTGCTCTTATGATGGGCTTCATACGGCCGCCGGATCAAGAGGCCATGGGAAACTTCCTTGCCCGCGGAAGCCCCCATGTAATTCTTGTTTGATAAGATGGCCGATTCCTTGATGTATCAAGGGCGCCGGTTTAGGAGGCCATGGTAAGCTTCTGTAGAAACTCCCATGTGATACTCCTTTGAAGAACACGGTTGATTCCATGATTCTGTCAAGGGCGCCGGTTTAAGAGGCCATGGAAGGTTTCTTTCGAAGCCCCCATGTGATACTCTTGTGTGTAGAAGACACAGCTGATTCCTTGATTTTATCAAGGACGCCGGTTTAAGAGGCCATGGAGGATTTCTTTCGAAGCCCCCATGTGATACTCTTTCTGAGCTGTGCTCATCGGGTACCTATGTTTGAGTTGTGCTGTGCAACAAACTCTCTTTGGTCCCTTTAATAAATAATTGTCCTGCATATCAAAATACACGGATCAAAGTAACTGTTTTCTTGATGCAAACAATATATACCAAGAAAATAGGTTTAGATGGATATCACCTGATGTATTTTGACCTTATGATCCTCATCGGTGTCTGTTAGCCAATCTGGTATGTTGAATAGACCGTACCGCAGGCCGGACAGTAAAACGACCACAGCATCAGAGGCAGCACAAACACATGAGTCGGCCGCAGTGTTGTAAGCCGGCGCAGATGAGCAAGTTGTCCCCCCCGCATTGTAAACCGGCGCGGACGCGTGAACTGTATATAACAAACACCAATAAGGCAGTGTAATGTTGCTCAGAGGAATTAAAATGTCCTGATAAAGTATATAGGAGGGATAACACCTGATTTGCTCGAAGAACAGATGGGTAGGTCGGCGCCGACGGGCTAGTCGTCCTCTTCGTTGTAAGCCGGCACGGTCGCGAAAGACGGCCACGGCGCTGTAAACCGGTTCGGTCGCGAGAGACGGTCACGGCGTTGTAAAGGGGCGCAGACGGGTGAATCGGCCAAAACATCATAAACCGGTGCGGGAGTCCGTTCAGTAAGGATAACCACCTGTGCCGAATGCCATTGGCGTGCCTCCATTCCCGCGGTATAATGCCATTTTGTAATGAACAATTTTTCTGCATATAAAACGCAGCAGGGCGAGGTATTTTTGCTCGGATGAATTAGTATGTATTTAAAAATAAATAGGATAGATATCACCTGATTCACTTGGATAACAGACGAGTTGGCCGTGGTTTTGCAAACCGGTGCGGACGAGCGAGTCGATCGCAGATGCGGGCCCAGTGAATCAATGTAGACTGGGCTGTAAGGGCGGCGATTTGCGCACACCATCAGTAAGCGGGCGCAGACACCGGTGCGTGATGATGCTGACATACACTTCATAGGCACAACATGGCACCACCTTTGCTGCACATGAAAATATACATACCAAAGTAACTGTTCTCAAACAATTTAATACGTACTGACAAGATACATAGAAAAGTTAGCACCTGATATTTATTTGTCGGATGAACGTGGATGCAGCAATTCCGAGCAACTTGTACTAGATCAGTCAACTAGTACTAGTGCTTCGCGGCCACGTCGGTTGGGCGGCTTGTCGCAGATGGTAAACCGGGGCGGCTATTCCGGGCCGACGACGGTTAGTAGTGGGCTGCGGCGGGGCTGGAGCGACGGGAGACGATAGCCCCATGATAACCCGGAGTGACAGGGCTCTACTCCTGCTGATGGAAGGGACGGGACGACGACGATGAGGCCGACAGGGCTCCGGCCTGGTCGCTTCTCCGGCGAGGGCGGAGCGCGGGGGTCCAGCGCTGGAGGCACGCGGATACGAGAGCAAGGGGGTCGGTAGGCGCCGGTCCATGGCGAGGCGGCAGCATGACGGAGGAGGCTGGAGGTGGGCCCCTTGGAGCGGCAAGCAGCAGGCCGGCGAGGCACATCCGCACACGGGCCTTGGCAAGCGGGAGGAGCGAGGCGGAGTGGGGCGGGCTGAGCGGGAGCTGGCTAGCGTGTACGGGCACCTGCGGGAGCCGACCCGGCGGGCGCGAGAGCAGGGGAGAGGAGGCTGGGGCCACGGCTGCGCACGGAGGCACACGGGCGAGCGACGTGCAGCTGTGCGCTGGAGTAAAGCGGTGACTCAGGGCGCGGTTCGGACAATAGTCGTAGACACAGAGGCGTGTGGCGGCGCGGCTGGTTTGAAACCTCGACGGAGACGGCCACGAGGCCAGGCGGCTTGAGGTGCTGCGGTGTAGGTCAGGAGCAGAGATCCGGCGGGCTGAGTCCGCGGTGGCGGTTTACAGCCGGCAGGTGTTCTCGCGACACATGAGCCATGGCGTTCTTGGAATGAGGTCAAAAGAAAGCGGCTCAGCACTCCCCCGTCAGTGGGCAGCGTTCCGGCAGTGCAGAGTCCGGCGGTTTTACATGGGTTTGAAGTGGAGTCCGTCGGCGGCTCAAGGCACAGCACCGGTAGGGGCGGCCCGGAGGTGCAGGCCCGCGTTAGAGGCGGATTACGCCGCAACGGTGGATTATTGCCTTGTTGATGAAGTGATCCAGCAAGGCGGAGGTGCGATGGCAGATCTGAGCGGTGCGAGGGCGAGGTCGTGAAGACAGGGAGCGTCGGCAGCTGTACTTGGGTCGCGGCCGTATTCGCTCCGGGTTGTGGCTGCTAGAAGATTGTGGCTCAAAGGGCGGTGACCGCGACAGCAGGGCCGGCCCGCGGCAGCTCGAGGCGAGGGGAGATCTTGGCAGCTTGACGGAAGCTCGGACGGCTCGAAACCAGTGGCTCGCGGCGGACCCCGGACAAGGCGTCCCGAGGGCGGCTCAGTGCGCGGCGGGTTGAAGTCGTGGCGGAAGCGTGTTCCGTCGGGGTAAGGCCGAGGAGGAAGAGCGAGGCCAGGCGATTTGTCGTAGAGGCGTCTCACAGTATTGGAGACAACCACAGGGGAGGCTCGACGCCGAGGTAGGTGCGGCGGCAGGCGCGAGCGGTTTGGAAGGCGGCGACTTGGTGATCTTCTAGCGGTGGACGGCGGCTCGAGGCCGAAACGGAGGCGGAGAATGACGGAGACATGCCGGCTGCTCTCGAGGTGATTTTACGGAGATGAGCAGAGGAGCTGCTTGGCGGCCGGCTTGGAGCAGAACGGCTGTGGTCCTCGACGAAGCGGATTGAGGTCGAGTGGCCCATGGAGGCGCCGTAGCAGAGGCGGGTCAACAACTCGAGGAACAAGGCCAAGACAGATCGTAACCGCATCTTTGGCGACTCGGAGTCGTGGCTGGAGGCGGCTTCTTCCTTATTTTTGTTGGATGGCCTCATACTGGTTGGATTCGGACGCAGTTTGACTCGATGTGTCTACTTCAGTTCAACATAACCTGCTAGTTTTAACATACCATCTGAGGTGGCGGTTTGTCTTGGCGAAACCGATTTCTTGCCTGTCTCGGCGGCTTGGGGCATGGCGATGCACATATACCACCCTAAAACTCTCAATCTCCATCTTGTATATGCCGCCGCTGAAAACATCTTCAACCTTGAGTGATGAACTCGCAGTTAACGAGAATTCTTCCACGCCGGCTTTTGTTGATCCGGCGGGTCATAGCCTCTCGGTCCCTGAAAGAGATCCCTTCAAGAACTCAACACCACCGTGCCCAGGCCCCATGGTGGGCGCCAACTGTCGTGGAATTGTCACGGCAGATGTCCTAGGGTAAGGACTTAGTCATGAGGCCGCGCATCTATGTAGTAGCTTGAGAGGGGTTGAGCGGGATCGAGAGACGCATCACAAGACAAGGATTTAGACAGCTTCGGGCCCCGGGAAACATCATCCGGTAATAGCCCTACATGCTGTTTGAGGCTAGATCTCATTATGACCCTCATGGCGTCGCCGGTAAACCGGCTCTTTGTGTCTAGCCCTAGAGGTTGTTTGTTGTTGCTTGTGAGAACTTGTCCTCTTTGGGGAGTGATACGTCCAAAACGTATCTATAATTTCTGCTTGCTCCATGCCTCTTTCGTGTGATATTGCTATGATATTTATGCACTTCCATACACTTTTGATCATATTTGGACTAACCTATTAACTCAGTGCACCCCAGTGCCAGTTTCTGTTTTCTGCTGTTTTTGTATTTCAGGTTTTCCCATTACGTAAATTGCCAGAAAAATCCCGGGAAAAATATATAAAAAATCAGCGTTCTGGAAGCTTCCATGCGGCCAAAGTAGGGCCAGAGGGGGCCCACAGGGGCTCCAGGCGACCAGAGGGGGTGGCCCCCCTCCTAGCCGCGCCGCCAGGGCGCCTGGCCCCCCCTTACCTCTTCTCACGCCCCCCTTTGGCATATATTTACACCGCGTCCCGAAACCCTCGAGGACGGAACCCTTTTTCGTGATCTCATCTCTGTTCCGCCGGCGCCGCGCTTCCAAGATCGGGAGCACCAGGAGAACTCTTCCCGGCACCCTGCCGGAGGGGAGGATCACCACCGGGAGCTTCTCCACCACCATGGACGCCTCCCGGATGAGTTGTGAGTAGTCCCCCTTGGACCATGGGTCCATGACCAGTAGCTATGTGATGTTCTCCTCCCCTCTTTGTTCTTCATTGATTAGACCTCGTGAGCTGCCCTACATGATCGAGGCACATATGTAATCCTTATGCTGTTGCTATGATGAGTTTGCTGGGATCCGATGGATTATGAGATTATGTTCAGATTGTGTGTGAGTAATATATTTGATTCACCTCTTTTATATTTATGTTCTTGAGTAATTCTTGCATATTCTCCGTTGCTGTTTATTGTTTTGGCCAAGTAGTAGGTAGTAACTCCAAGAGGGAACGTTATGCTTGATTGTGGGTTCATGCCCCTCGATGACTAGCTCGACTTTGAATAAAACTCCTCCAGCAAGGCCCAACATTGGTTTTATTTGCCTCATAATAACAACTTAATTAAATAATTAAATTTGCATAGGGGGTCGCACCCTCGGGTTCTTAATTCTACATAGCAGGGGGGGGCCAGTGCTGATGGTGTTGGTCCCAAACTAGAGCCACTTGCGGTACCACCCAGTTATCTGGGGTCTTCGGTTACTGTACGTAGCGCTCATCCGGACGTGGCCTGAGACGAGATGCGCGCGGCTACCATCAGGGTGTCGGCACGCCGGGAGGTCTTGCTGGACTTGTTTTACCATTGTCGAAATGACTTGTGCTACCGGGATGCCGAGCCTGATCGGATTTTCCCTAAGATAAGGAGTGATGATATTATATTTATCACTTCAGCTAATCGTGAGAGTTTGTGATGGGCTAAGTTGGGACACCCCTGCAGGGTTATGATCTTTCGAAAGCCGTGCCCGCGGTTATGTGGCAGATCGGAATTTGTTAATGTCCGGTTGTAGAAAACTTGACAGAGGATCCGAAGTAAAACACACAACTGTGTGAGTAACCGTGACTGTCTCTTTTCACTTTGAGAAGAGAACACGGTGGGGTTATGCTTGATCGTATGTAGTTCAGGATCTTTAGCGATCACTACTTTTGCGACCGTTTGCGTAGCTTCTCATCTTATTCTGGTACTCGTAAGTTAGCCACCATATTATGCTTAGCCGCTGCTGCAACCTCACCACTTTACCTCTTCCTACCCAAAGCTTTGCTAGTCTTGATACCCATGGTTATGGGATTGCTGAGTCCTCTGTGGCTCACAGACACTACAACACCAGATGCAGGTTCAGCCGAGTTTGATGCAGGAGCTGGTTCAAGTACTTCACCGGGAGCTCGATGAAGAGAGTGGCCGTATGCTTGTGACGTTTCGACGATCAGTAGTGGTTTCTACTAGGATTCGATCTAGGCCTGTGGCTTTATGTTGTTTTGGTATCTTTCTTTTGGATCTTCACCCGTAGTCGGGTTGTGATGTTTTGAATGATGTTTTGCTTATGTAATGTATTGTGTGAAGTGGCGAGTGTAAGCCAACTATCTCCTTTTGCAATTTAATCCCTCTTTTACATGACTCGTGCAAAGATACCAAACTTGAGATCATTCCAGAATGGGCTTATACCTTTAAGTCGTGCCTCGACACGTAGGAGGTATAGTCCCATCCTGGGCATTACAACGTATCTATAATTTCTGCTTGCTCCATGCCTCTTTTGTGTGATATTGCTATGATATTTATGCACTTCCATACACTTTTGATCATATTTGGACTAACCTATTAACTCAGTGCACCCCAGTGCCAGTTTCTGTTTTCTGCTGTTTTTCTATTTCAGGTTTTCCCATTACTTAAATTGCCAGAAAAATTCCGGGAAAAATATATAAAAAATCAGCGCTCCAGAAGCTTCCATGCGGCAGAAGTAGGGCCGAAGGGGGCCAGAGGGGCTCCAGGCGCCCTGAGGGGGCGGCCCCCCTCCTGGCCGCGCCGGGGGGGGGGGGGGGGCGCCTGGGCCCCCCTTACCGCCTCTGGTGCCCCCCTTTGGCATATATTTACACCGCGTCCCGAAACCCTCGAGGACGGAACCCTTTTTCGCGATCTCATCTCTGTTCCGCCGCCGCCGCGCTTCCAAGATCGGAAGCACCAGGAGAACTCTTCCGGGCACCCTGCCGGAGGGGAGAACCACCACCGGGAGCTTCTCCACCACCATGGACGCTTCCCGGATGAGTTGTGAGTAGTCTCCCTTGGACCATGGGTCCATGACCAGTAGCTATGTGATGTTCTCCTCCCCTCTTTGTTCTTCACCGATTAGACCTCGTGAGCTGCCCTACATGATCGAGGCACATATGTAATCCTTATGTTGTTGCTATGATGAGTTTGCTGGGATCCGATGGATTATGAGATTATGTTCAGATTGTGTGTGAGTAATATATTTGATTCACCTCTTTTATATTTATGTTCTTGAGTAATTCTTGCATGTTCTCCGTTGCTGTTTATTGCTTTGGCCAAGTAGTAGGTAGTAACTCCAAGAGGGAACATTATGCTTGATTGTGGGTTCATGCCCCTCGATGACTAGCTTGAGTGACAGAAACATGAGTCTAGGGGATGTGCTGTTGCCACAAGGGGGAAAACAACGGTGCTTGTACTCGCGGGTGCAAGGATTGTTTACTTTACGCAAAGTTCTTTTAATGCAGTTGTCTGTTGCTTTGAGTTTACACTATGGGTGGGACTCGCAACTTAATACCAGCGAGATGTTCTGGATAGATATCTCAAGGTGGATGATTAGTTGTAGATGCAGATGGATTTCGGTCTACTTGCCTTGGCGTACCGCCCATGCTTTTGAGCCTCTACCTTTCTTTGCAGCATAGTTAGCATTGGTTTGCGCACATAATCCTGTCAATTGCCCAGCTGTAATTCGTTTACCTCGCTTAGCTGTTTTATCGTCTTTTGGGAGAGAGACATCACTAGTGAACATCATGGGACCGCGGTCCATATTACCATCACTGATTACACCCGCTATTTACTTTCTGTTCTTACTTACTAGTTGTAGTCATACCTATCACTATTATCTCTTGCGTTTGATCCTTTGTAAACGACAAGGCCGGAGGGATTGACAACCTCTCTGTACTCGTTGGGAGCAAAGTTATTTGTATCTGTGTGCAGGTCCTGTCAATCGCTAAGTTGCGCCGCTAGCAGTTGATACCTTCTTGTTGACCCTCGGAGTCTCACATGATTCGATCCTTGGTATCTTTGCCAAGGGAAAACTACTGCTACACTGCATCTCAAACCTTCCACTTGGGGTAACCAACGAGGGGCGAGAAGCCATCAAGCAAAGTTTTCTGGCGCCGTTGCCGGGGACTCCACTCTTCAAGATAGGGGAGTTGCACGCTATCTTTTACCTTTGCTTTTTAGTCTTGTTAGTTTACCTTTCAGTTTTTGCTTTAATGTCTTCTATCAAAAATCACAAAAATAGTTATCTTGCTTGCTTGCTGCTATGGGTTCCACCGAGAACACCAAGTTGTGTGACTTCACTAGTTATAACAACAATGACTTTATCTGCACGCCTATTACTACACCTGCCACTTCAGCACCTTCTTATGAAATTAAACCTGCTTTACTGAACCTAGTTATGAAAGATCTATTCTCCGGTGCTGGAGATGATGCTGCTTTCCACTTAAACAATTTTGTTGAACTCTGTGATATGCAAAAGTACCAAGAAATAGATGGTAATATTGTTAAGCTTAAGCTTTTTCCTTTCTCCTTGAGAGGAGGAGCTAAAATTTGGTTTCAATCTTTGCCTAGAAATAGCATAGATTCTTGGGACAAGTGCAAGGATGCCTTTATTGGGAAGTACTATCCACCTGCTAAAATTATCCAACTAAGGAGTAACATAATGAATTTTAAACAATTGGATAATGAACACGTTGCCCAAGCTTGGGAACGCATGAAATCTCTTGTCAAGAACTGCCCTACTCATGGTTTGACTACTTGGATGGTTATCCAAACTTTTTATGCAGGCTTGAACTTTACCTCGCGGAACCTATTAGATTCGGCCGCAGGAGGAACCTTTATGTCAACTACACTTGGTGCTGCCACGAAGCTTCTCGATGAGATGATGACCAATTATTCCCAATGGCACACCGAACGCGCTCCAACAGGTAGGAAGGTAAACTCTGTCGAGGAGATTTCCTCCCTAAATGAAAAAGTTGACTTGATCATGTATCTACTTTCCAAGAAATCTTCTATTGATCCTCGTGATGTTCCTTTAAATTCTTTGATTGCTCAAGAACAAGTAGATGTGAACTTTATCTCTAGAAACAATTTCAATAACAATGCTTATAGGAGTAATTTTGGTAGCAACCCTAGACCGTTCCCCTCTAATTCCTATGGGAACAACCATGCTTATCCTAGCACCAAGAACTCCACCCAAAGAGATAGAGACATGCCTAGTTACGAGAAACTTCTAAAAATAGAGAAGGCCACTAAGAACTACATGCACACCCAATATGAACAAAACAAAACCTTCTCGAGGCAATTAGATGAGCATACTGCTATCTTGCAAGACATTGGTAGACAACTGGAGAGCCTAAATATTGAGATTTCTAACCTCCAGACTAGGCTCACTATCACTGAGACCCAAGTTTCCAATATGTCCCACACACAAGCCACTTTGATAAACCAAATGGCAGCTAAACCCGAAGTGGTTGCACCCCTAAAGGAGGAAGAAGATAGAATTAAGAACCTTCCTACCCACCACACTGTTGCTACTATCCAAGTTGTTGAGGATATCCAAACTCTTAGCACCCAATGCACTCCTGGTCCCATTGGACCTATTAATGGTGATGCTATGACCGTAGAAACTACCAAACAAGTGAGCCTAAAGGACACCACTACCACTTTACTTGATAGTAGTGACCTTGATTTTGATAATTGCACCCTTACCGAAGTTATTGATTTCCTTCACAAGATGTCTAGAGATCCCCGCACTAGCACACTCAATCTTGCCTTCACAGAGCATATCACTAATGCTCTCATCAAAGCTAGGGAGGAGAAGCTTAGGGTAGAAGCCTCCATACCTAGAAAGCTAGAAGATGGTTGGGATCCTATGATTAAAATTAAGTTTAATAACTTCTCTTGGTATGCTTTATGTGATGTTGGAGCTAGTACCTCCGTTATGCCCAAAAGAATATATGATGTGCTTAAATTGAAACCTTTTGATTCTTGTTCTTTTGGTGTTCGCCTTGTTGATTCTTCCATAAAGAAACCCTTGGGGAGGATCGACGATGTTCTTATCATTGTCAATGACAATTATGTTCCCGTTGATTTTACTATTATGGATATTGAATGTGAACCTTCTTGTCCAATTATTTTGGGACGTCCTTTTCTTCGCACCGTTGGTGCTATCATTGACATGAAAGAGGGGAATATAAAATTCCAATTTGCTCTCAAGAAAGGGATGGAACACTTCCCTAGAAATAAGATTAAGTTACCTTTTGAGTCCGTTATACGGGCTAGCTATTCTTTTACTCTTGATAAAACTTGATCTCTTTGCATTATGCCTAGCTAAAGGCATAAAAGAAAGCGCTTTTGGGAGGCAGCCCACAATGAATAAATTTTATTTTGCCTTTGTTGTGTCTTGATGTTTGTTAATACAGTAGCATCATCATTGTATCTTTACTTTTCAGCTTTGTGCCAAGTTTAGCCTCTGATTGCAAGAAAGTTCAAAAGTTGTGACGTGCTGTCCAGGAAACAGATTCTGTCCTTGGACAGAAAAATTCGTATAAAATCACCAGATCATCTTTTTGGTCTGAATTTTTTCGACAACGTGCTCTATACAATTGGCTTTCGGGCGTCTGTCCTGAGTTTTTTGATTTGAGTTGCAGAAGTGCCCCGAAAAAATTATTTACTACCTGCTGGTCTGTTTTTCACAGATTCTGTCCTGTTTTGCCTTTCCTTCGTTTTGCAAAGCTTGAGATTGCTTTTTCTTTGCAAAAACCTTTTGGCAATCTTGAGAAACAGTAGACCTTCAAGATTATCCTTATTCCAGCAAGGAAAAATTATTTTATTATGGGTACTAACCTCGCTAATCAGATTATGATGAGTTATGTATGAAGGGAGTTTTCAAGTGTGCGAGGGAAGATGATAAAAAGATTCAGGAGTGTCAAACGCTCAAGCTTGGGGATGCCCCCGTGCACCCCCAAGAAATATTCAAGAAGACTCAAGCGTCTAAGCTTGGGGATGCCCCCGTGCATCCCCTTCTCCATCAACAATTATCAGTTCGTCTTTCGTTCCACTATATTTTAATCACTTCATGTGTTATGTGCTATCCTTGGAGCGTCTTGCTTTTAGTTTCCTTTCTAGTTTTCTTTAGCTTTGCTTGCTGTTCATAACAAGTTGGAACCCATCTTTCTTTGTGTGGGAGAGAAACACGCTCCACTTCAACCTAGAACATAACATGGGATTTTCATGTTTATCTTTGCTGTGTATGTTCTTTGTCTTTCAATAGCTACTATCATGTTCAGCTCTTAGTTTTCATGCTTTACTTTTTAAAGAGCTTTTGTTTAGTTGGTCGCTGGAACTCTCTTGAGTTATCATGCTTATCTTGTTAAGAGAGTTGGCTTCTGTTGCACTGATTGATATGTCTATGATAAAAATGCTATGTGCATAATGGTGCTTAGTAGTTCATGTTTTCTTATGGTTAGTCTCAAATAGCTGGGGGGTTCTTAATGTGTTATTGAAGTACCAACATGATTTGTTTGCCTATGATGTGGTATGGTTTAGTGATATCTTCCTCCAAGAATTTATTTTGATTGACTTGGCATATGCTCACGCATATTTAAGACTGTAAAGAAAGTCTATCAGGCCTTGATGATCTTTAATTTCTGAGTAGCGATATAACTTCCATGCCCGATTCAATGTTGCTTTGTCGCTCTGCATGATTATGGCCGTCAATGCTCTCTTAGTTGGTCGCTCCCAGTCTTTTGCTAACCTTCGCCTGTACTAAGCGGACTGACTGCTTGTGCATCCAAAATCCTTTAAACCAGTTATGCCATATGAGTCCACCATACCTTCATATACATGGTATTTACTAGCCATTCCTAACGAAGACTTTCGTGTACCATCTCGAAATTAATCAAAAGCATTTCTCTTTTGTGCCTCTGTTTTAGCTCATGAGGAAGTAGTAGTTAATTCATGATCTTTTTAAGTTGGACAAGCTTCACCCCGAGATTGCATGTCTAATGTGCAAACCCCTAATACGAGAAGGAACTGGCAAAGAGTGCGCCCGGCTCATTAAAAAAATATATACAACAAACAAACCCTCCTTCACGCTTTGTTCATGAGAAATCAGAAAACTTTGGCAGTGATAAACAAAGGAGATTAAGGGGATGTGATCGTCCTCGTACGGGAGCCGTTCCTCGAAACTTGTCCAGCTCGAGAATTAATTGAGTTATCTACTAGCATTCGTTGACGAAATATGCATATTCCAAAAAAAAAAATTTACCTTTGTTTTTAAAAACCAAGAGCTCTGGTACATGTTTAGTTTTTGTTTCCGACCACGGGTTTTCAACCTTGCCAACAAAAGCCACGGTTCGAGAGTCTCCACCTTCTTTCTTCAAAGCACCAACTATTGAGAGCATGATTGTCATTCTGAGTGTAATGTGCATTGTCCCAAAGTACCATTGCCTTCTGCATGACTATGGTATCGTTTATTCTGAAATCATTGTATCTAGTCGTCACTTAAACTTTGGAGGTGCCCCTGCATTTATGTTTTGCTTCACTAAAGGGGGCAAGCGAGATACCACTTTGTCATGTTTGCACACCATGCTCACTACAAATCTATTGAGTGTTTCAGTATCATATTGTAAAACTTTCAGTTCTTTGTGATGTTCTCATGAGGCAACTTAATTACTACAGATTCATTATCTCAGTAAGCATTCGTCATGTGACTGTGAAAAGTCCTTATATGGTTGGTAGCATGTCACCACAGAAATTATGCTTGTTATCATTATCTACTCGAGGACGAGCAGGAATTAAGCTTGGGGATGTTGATACGTTCAAAACGTATCTATAATTTCTGCTTGCTCCATGCCTCTTTTGTGTGATATTGCTATGATATTTATGCACTTCCATACACTTTTGATCATATTTGGACTAACCTATTAACTCAGTGCACCCCAGTGCCAGTTTCTGTTTTCTGCTGTTTTTGTATTTCAGGTTTTCCCATTACGTAAATTGCCAGAAAAATCCCGGGAAAAATATATAAAAAATCAGCGTTCCGGAAGCTTCCATGCGGCCAAAGTAGGGCCAGAGGGGGCCCACAGGGGCTCCAGGCGACCAGAGGGGGCGGCTCCCCTCCTGGCCGCGCCGTCAGGGCGCCTGGGCCCCCCTTACCTCTTCTGCCGCCCCCCTTTGGCATATATTTACACCGCGTCCCGAAACCCTCGAGGATGGAACCCTTTTTCGCGATCTCATCTCTGTTCCGCCGCCGCCGCGCTTCCAAGATCGAGAGCACCAGGAGAACTCTTCCCGGCACCCTGCCGGAGGGGAGGATCACCACCGGGAGCTTCTCCACCACCATGGACGCCTCCCGGATGAGTTGTGAGTAGTCCCCCTTGGACCATGGGTCCATGACCAGTAGCTATGTGATGTTCTCCTCCCCTCTTTGTTCTTCATCGATTAGACCTCGTGAGCTGCCCTACATGATCAAGGCACATATGTAATCCTTATGCTGTTGCTATGATGAGTTTGCTGGGATCCGATGGATTATGAGATTATGTTCAGATTGTGTGTGAGTAATATATTTGATTCACCTCTTTTATATTTATGTTGCATGTTCTCCGTTGCTGTTTATTGCTTTGGCCAAGTAGTAGGTAGTAACTCCAAGAGGGAACGTTATGCTTGATTGTGGGTTCATGCCCCTCGATGACTAGCTTGAGTGACAGAAACATGAGTCTAGGGGATGTGCTGTTGCCACAAGGGGGAAAACAACGGTGCTTGTACTTGCGGGTGCAAGGATTGTTTACTTTACGCAAAGTTCTTTTAATGCAGTTGTCTGTTGCTTTGAGTTTACACTATGGGTGGGACTCGCAACTTAATACCAGCGAGATGTTCTGGATAGATATCTCAAGGTGGATGATTAGTAGTAGATGCAGATGGATTTCGGTCTACTTGCCTTGGCGTACCGCCCATGCTTTTGAGCCTCTACCTTTCTTTGCAGCATAGTTAGCATTGGTTTGCGCACATAATCCTGTCAATTGCCCAGCTGTAATTCGTTTACCTCGCTTAGCTGTTTTATCATCTTTTGGGAGAGAGACATCACTAGTGAACATCATGGGACCGCGGTCCATATTACCATCACTGATTACACCCGCTATTTACTTTCTGTTCTTACTTACTAGTTGCAGTCATACCTATCACTATTATCTCTTGCGTTTGATCCTTTGTAAACGACAAGGCCGGAGGGATTGACAACCTCTCTGTACTCGTTGGGAGCAAAGTTATTTGTATCTGTGTGCAGGTCCTGTCAATCGCTACGTTGCGCCGCTAGCAGTTGACACCTTCTTGTTGACCCTCGGAGTCTCACGGGATTCGATCCTTGGTATCTTTGCCAAGGGAAAACTACCGCTACACTGCATCTCAAACCGTCCACTTGGGGTAACCAACGAGGGGCGAGAAGCCATCAGGGAGCCCTGCCCCTCCTTATATATGTTGAAGGGGCGGGTTACATGACTAGTCCTAGTAGGATTAGGACTACTCTATTACAAGGAGTCCTAGTCTTGCTTCCTTTATAGGAGAATATTCCTTATGCTTTCTTCATAAACCGGCCCACCATAACATGAACCGGCCTTCTGGGCCTTGGGCCTTGTCATCCGTGATCCGCCCGCCGGGTTACCAGTGAATCGTCAAGTGTATACCGTCTCAAGTAAACCGCCAAGTCCGGCCGGGTTATACTTTCGGCCGGGTTACGCCGCGGGGTATATCCCCGACACCGACCAAACCCCACCACCCCACCCACGATCTGAGCCGTGCTTTCTGATTGGTCAGAACCCAAACCCCACGGATCGTACGTCTGCACCGTTGGATGCTCCCAGATCGAACGGCGATCCTCATCCCTTTCGACAACACATGCAGTTCCGGTTGTAATTTTATTTTTATGCACAAAATGCACGTTAATCTCAAAAATGTCTTAAATATAGCTAACGATACTTGAAATACGCTAGAAATTCAAACCCGTGGTATAATGGTGATTGCGTACCGTGGAAATTTTGATGAGGCCAAACGATGAAGTCACCGACCACACGAGTTTGAATTGACACGTCTCTTTTTGGAAAACCACGATCCTTCATGTGAGATGCTCCGGTTTGGAAGGTGCGGTCATCAAAACTTGTGCCAAACTTTACCAATTTTTTCCACGGGGTCATGAGAGCACGCCACAGGCACACATCGATTTTGATGATGTCTGAACTCCATCTGAATTTTCTGTAATTAAAATACCAACTAGGCCTACGTCAGTGGCCGCACCTCGCGGCCGAAATGTTTGAAACTTCTCCCCTCTTCTCGAACAAACAGATAAAACTCACAAAGCGACGCACAAATGATCTGTACACCTTTGCTAGGCTGATAGTAAGGGGGTATCATAGCTAGTATCATGCATGCCAACTAGGCAATTTTGATGAGCTGCCATAGAATTAATTAAATGAAGAAAGAGAGGGTTAAGTATCATATCATGAAACCGTATCATAATAAATGTTATGCTACTATGTGTCATGCATGACAATATAAATAAATTACTACATATGATACTAGCTACTCTATGATACTATATATTAGAGCAAGTAAGTACACAATAGAGTGACATAAGACTAGCGACAATGGGTAGTAACATAGAATGCTACTAGTCTATGTTACTGCCTCTATAGTGGGGAGTAAAATATGTGTAGTAACATGCACCACTTCATTTATTAGGCTATAGACTCATCTTACCTTGGGATGTGTAATGTTACTCAGACTAGCCACAATGGGTAGTAACATATACTAGTGACATGCCCATGTGTTACTAGTCTATGTTACTACCTCTATACCTCTATAATGGGGAGTAAGACTACCCACGGTGGGAATAACATAGGTAGTAACATCATACATATCTAGATAAAATAGATGATGTGGCAAGCAATAAATAAAGAAAGAGAGGCATGTGGTAACATAGCTAGTTACTACTGGTATGAGTAACATCACACATATCAAGGTAAGATGAGTCTATAGCCTAATAAATGAAGTCTTCCATGTTACCACACATATGTTACTCCCCACTATAGAGGTAGTAACATAGAGTAGTAACATGGGCATGTTACTACTCTATGTTACTACCCATTGTGGCTAATCTAACATATATGCGTGGTAACATACAACACTCTATTTATTAGGCTATAGACACATCTTGCCTTGATATGTACATGTGATGTTACTCATACTACTAGTAACTAGCTATGTTACTACTTTCCTCTCTTTCTTCATTTATTGCTTACCACATCATCTACTTAATTTATCTAGATATGTGTGATGTTACTACCTATGTTACTCCCATTGTGGGTAGTCTCATACTATAGTAATACTATACCCAAAGTGGGAGTAACATATGTACGTAGTAAAATCACACATATCCACTTTCCTCCATTTCTTCTTTTATTGCTTGCCACACCATCTATTTTATCTAGATATGTGTGATGTTACTACCTATGTTATTCCCACTGTGGGTAGTTTGGCTATAAGGAATAGAATAATACATATGTGCTTATTAGTTGGAGGAAAGAGAAGATAAGTTGGCTCTTGGTTAGTAGAGTCAGATGCAACACAAGACCCAAGACACTTTGTGAGGTGGGCCAACTATTGATAAACTAGTACATATATAAAACTTATTATTTAAGTCGTACATGCATCATATTTGCTTGTGCATCATGCCATGGTTATGTTTGTGTTTACCATGTTGTTTGCTTCTTTCCGGTTTGCTTCTCTCGTTAGCTTCGGTTTCGTTTCGGAGTTGTGAGGATTCGTTCGACTACATCTGTTTGTCTTCTTCATGGGCTCGTTCTTCTTCCTTGCGGGATCTCAGGCAAGATGACCGTTCCTTGATATCACCTCTATCCTTGCTTTGCTAGTTGTCTCGCTCTATCGCTATGTCGCTTCGTCTATCTATTTGTTTGTCAGCCTCTTACATTGCCATGAAACCTCTAACCAACCTCCTAGCAAACCGTTGATTGGCTAAGATACGCTTTTGCTCAGCCCTCTTATAGCATTGTTAGTTGCAGGTGAAGTTTAATATTGCTCCATGTCGGAACATGGATATTTTGGAATATCACAATATCTCTTACTTAATTAATGCACATATATACTTGGCAATGGGTGGAAGGCTTGGCCTCTTGCTCGGTGTTTTGTTCCACTCATGCCGCCTTAAGTTCCTATAAACCAGTGTTATGTTCCTTGAGTTTGCGTTCCTAACGCGGTTGGGGTTTATAGGCCCCCCTTGATAGTTCGCTTTGAATAAAACCCCTCCAGCAAGGCCCAACATTTATTTTACCATTTGCCTAGTAACTTTAAACTTGCATAGGGAGTAATTAACCCGAGGATTCTTAATCAACAACCCGAGCCAGTGCTCCTCATGAGTGTTGGTCCAAACTAGAGCCACTTGCGGTGCCACCCAGTTTACCGGGGTCTTCGGTTGTTGTACGTAGTGCTCATCCAATCATGGCCTGAGACGAGATACACGCAGCTTCTATCGGGGTGTCGGCACGTCGGGTGATCTTGATGGACTTGTTTTACCATTGTCGAAATATCTTGTGCACCAAGATTCCGAGTCTGGTCGGGTTGTCCCCAAGATGGAGGTTTTACCTCTGATGATCGTGAGAGCTTGTGATGGGCTAAGTTGGGACACCCCTGCAGGGTTATGATCTTTTGGAAGCCGTGCCCGCGGTTATGTGGCGGATTGGATTTTGTTAATATCCGGTTGTAGATAACTTGACACAAGACTCAAATAAAATACACTACATGTGTGTGTATCCGTGATGGTCTCTTTTCGAGGGAGTTCGAGAAGATAACACGGCTGGGTTATGAATGACTCGTAGGTAGACAGGATCACCTAGTGATCATGACTAGTTTACGATCGTTGGTGTAGCTTCTCATCTCACTCTGAAAGTTCGTAAGCTAGGCACCTCATATATGCTTAGCCCTTACTGCAACCCCACTTGATAACTTATCCCCACCTAAAAGCTTTGGTAGTTTTGATATCCGGGAACAAGATTGTTGAATCCTCGTGGCCCACGCTTTACTACAAACACGGTTATAGGTTCAACTGAGTTCGATGCAAGCAATGGCCAGGAGCTCCAATGGGAGTTCGATGAAGAGCGTGGACATATGTACGTGACATACCCCGATGATCAGTAGCAGTACTAGGGCCGATCGGGCATAGCATGGGTGGTTATCTTTTTCATTTGGTTCCGTCCGTAGTGGGACTTTGTGTGTACTCTGAATGATGTATGAATAATTTGATCATTGTGTGACGTGGAGAGTGTAAGCCAACTATTTATCTTTACCTTCTTTGTTCATTACATGGGATTGTGTGAAGATACCACTCTTGCGACAAAATCAAAATGCGGTTATGCCTCTAATTAAGTCGTGCCCCGACACGTAGGAGATATAGCCGCATCTTGGGCGTGACAAAATTGTTCTGAATTTGTGATGCTTTACTAAAATTGATTGAAATTTGACTGAATAATTGATTTTTTTGGTGATAATTTATGTGGGTTGTTTCAACAAACTGAAATAATTCAAATATATGTGAATACTTATGAATCATTTTTCAAATTGTTTTTGAAATAATAATGAGACTAAATAATCAAAAGGTTTTAATCAAAAAAATATAAGGGACATAATTGAAGATTTGTGATAAAAAAATTAGACCCCATACAAAGGACTTTTTAATATTTTCTAATATCACAAACTTACCTTGTTTAAAAGATTATTCTTCTTCTTTAAGTCCAGATCTACATACACTACCCAGAAAAGGCTCCAAATAGACACTCACGAGCAAAGAGCCCCCCCCCCCCTTGGGCGACTCGGGCGGCAACACGCATCTCGTTCCCCTCGCCTCCTCACCACCTTCAACCACCCTTGCAGCTGCCCCGGGGAAAAGCCCCTCGCGATGGCCAGTGGCGGGGCCTTGTTCTTCGCGCCTCGGGAGGGCCGGTGCGGGGAGGTCTTGCTGGGCGGCGGTGGTGGCTTCCTCATCGGTACGACGCGATGGGGGCGGCCCGTTGTAAGCTGGATACGTGCCCGCAGCAGTGGCGGGTCAGATCAAATCTCACCTCGGAACTGCAGCAGCAGCATATTGGGCTTGGTCACCGACCAGATCTGATTCGGATGGTGTGGATTGTTCCATGCGCGGTGGCGGTGATCGGTGACGGTTCCGTGCACACGATGCTGGATGCGGGGTCCTCGAGCGGGTCCGGGTGAAGACTCTACTCTTAGCACGTTGCCAACGTCGGCGATGGCGGCGTTTCTATGCGCCATCCCCTTCTTGAAGGCATCATCATGGAGAAGCTCTAGACCCCTATCCGGTACCTCCGGACGAAACTCTAGATCGGATGACAGCAGCGCCCAGGTGTCGTACCCTCTTGAGGACGTCATTGTTGGAGGTGTGCATAGGCTCGAGGGACCAGTGGACGGCATCTGCGATGGAGCGGCATTCCCTGTGACGCATCGACATCGTGGAGTCTCGGCAATGGATGCGTGATAATGAATGCGCGTAGGGAGGAGGCGTTATCTGGCGCCGTGGGGGCATCGATGACAGGACGAGCAAGGTCGATGCGCCAGTACTTGTTTTGAAAATGGATTGATGAAAGACAGCGATGATGACCTATGAGAGTGCGTTGGTCCGGTTTGTGCCCCAGACCGAGTATGTGGCTTGGTCGAGGCCTCCGGCTTTACATGTTAGGCTAGGTGAGAGGTCTAGGTATTTGGCTCACACTTTCTGCACCCCTTCATCAATGGATATGTGTAATGGCAGATGTTGTAAGATGACGGCTTCAGACATATGGATGTATTACTTTGTAAGGTCTTTGTGAATAATTAATAAAGTGGTTGCATGCATCTTCCAGATGCAGAGGCAGGAGATCACCCTCCTTTTCTAAAAAGAAAGCTTGTTTAAAATTATTTTCGAAGTTAGCCAAGTCCAGGGCCTGGCAATGAACACACACACACACACACACACACAGAGAGAGAGAATGTAGAAATGAAGAGAGAAATAAGGACAAGAAAGATCAAATATGGTTCTCAATTGGGGTAGACACGCTGAAGTTGATCCACAGTTCAAAAATTTGAGATGTTAGGAATGCCAAAGTCTTTCATAATATTGATCTGGATAGTGTGGTGATAACAAAAAAAAATGTCACACGCAAAAAAAAAAATGTAACCTATGTTCGCATGACTTGGTCTCATCGATTGATGTTTCGAGATGGAGGATCGACCGCCTACATTGGAGGTTCTACCATCTCGGTTTCTTAAAGATGGACTGGTTAAGATGTCGACCGAGCATATAATAAAATGTATATGAGCAATGTGCCATTGGCACAAGGAGTTTTTTTTCTCTTTCGAAAAGGAAGATGATCCTCGGCCTCTGTGCATCTGGGCGTTGCATTCAGCCATAAAGCACAAGTTCAGTCAAAGAATGTGGCACAAGGAGTTGATACCAAAGGAAAATATGCAAGGCCAATAGTAACCTATAAGCAGCGCCAGAATCTGATGCCCCTCGTAGCAAAATCCCTATTCCCTCCTACTCCTTCCAAACAAGAAAAACAAGAATAGGAAATAATACTAGATTGCCAAAGAATGGAGGTTTGAAGCTTTTCAAAACTAGACTGAAAACCTTGGTGTTGCAATAACATGTTCAGTTTTGTGGCATGTGGTTAAGGTTGCTAGTGTTCTTAGACAGTTATATGTTTTGCGTTGATCACATGTGATCGGAGGGCGCTCTTCCTGAGCATCCTGAAACACCACTCTTCAAATATTATCAATTTTCAAGTTTAATGAAACTGGGGCTAGAATGCCAGTATATTGGGAAGAAAAAAAAATGGAAGTTCGAATGCGAAAAAATCATCATGTTTGGAACAAAATTCAAGTCACCTCAGCATTGGTCTACCACACAACATTTGTTGTCTACGTTCTTCGCTTAAACCACACTAGACTAACTTATTTGGCCGCAAGCAGAGTGTGCATTTTCACTCAGAAAGGTCTGACGGCGACGTGGCGGTGAGTACATTCCTTCATGCTGCATGATTTGAGGAATAAACGATTGATTAGTGCACGAGTGCGATTGATGTTGACTTGGGTCAACCTCAATTAGGTCCATCATCATGGCACCGTGACATCCTGTTCTATCATTCAAACCGTGGCATACATAAATATTTAGCACTCTATTTTTCAAGCCTGTAAAAGTCAAAAAGTTCACAGAAGGAAAAGGTCTTCAAAAGTTTACAGAGGGAGCACAATTTTGGTAATTTTTAAACATGTATAAGTGTAAAAAAAACAGTTAGATGGAAAAAATAGGAGCAAAGCAGATAGAATGCTATACCCAATTTTGCATCAATGGATTAGTTGCTTTGTCGATAAGAAGGGAACGGAAGTGTTAGTTGCAAGCACATTGTGTTGTGCCATAGGTATCTACTAGGCGTCATTTGTCCCCTCTGCAGGTAACCGTACATAGTGCCCATGCAAGTGCAACAATAACGATCCACTAACTGATGGATTTTACTACTAGTGGGAGCACCTGCAGCGGTAATTAGCAGCAGTAGCTAACTACCGACTGGTTGTGGCCACCCTTGGTGGCGCAGCTACTAGCTATAGCATCACCATGTTGAGCATGAGCACGATGCCATTCATTCATCAGCACAACATGCATGTGTGGCATCCATTTGCATCTATGGATCATCCATGAACATGGTCAGTTTGTGTCCATGTCAGGTTTAGGACAAACGACTATGAATGTCTGGTAGAGCTCAAAGCTCGTGAGCTAAACGAATAGCTCGTGACTCGTCTCGAATCGACTCGAACTCGAAGAATAATGAGTCCAGTCAAGATATATTTTAAGATTGTTTATGGACTAAGTTAAACGACCCGAGTTCATGAGAACTCGTGTAACTCGTTAGGCTCGGTATAGAAATCAGCCACCCAGCAACACCTTGCATCCCAACCCAGTCGCAAGGGCGCAAAACAGGGCCCATCAACATAACACGGGGCCCAACCGGCCAGGCGACCCGCTCCACGATTACTCTCCTTCCTTTCCTAGCGAAATCATGAGTTCGTGACAGCGGCAGTGCCGCGTAAACCCTTGCTGATTATTGTGGTCATGTACCATTATATGTGAAATTATGGTCATGTACATACTTGCTGATTATTATGGTCATGAACATGTTACTGACTTGCTGACATGTTGGTGCTACTGACAGTTGTAAGTTAAGCTACTTACAATTGTTTGTGAACATCCGTACATGCTTAATATGTACTCCCTCCGTTCCACAATGTAGTGCCTATAGATTTTTGTGAAAGTCAAACTTTGTCAACTTTGACCAAGTGTATAGAGAAAACTGTCTATATCTACACTACCAAACATGTACATTCTGAAAATATAACTCACGATGTATCCAATTATGTGCATTTGGTATTCTAGATGTACATACTTTTCTCTATAAACATGATCAAAGTTTGTAATGTTTGAAATTTTGAAAAAATCTATAGGCACTACATTATGGAACGGAGGGAGTACATGTTTATTCCTAATTAATATTTTTTAATCATATTCGTAAGGTTTTATATATGTTCATACCTATAAGTATAACGAGCTTAACAAGCTAAACGATCTAGCTCGCGATATATACGAGTTGAGAAGATCTTGGATTTGAGCTCGTTATAGTAACCGAGTCAAGTTTTTGTCCATGAACATGGCCAGTTTTCGTCCATGTCACATAAAGATACATGGGAGGTTCTCAACTGGGGTCGACAGGCTGAAGTCGACCCATAGTCGTTTGTCCTAAACCTGCCAATACTTTCTGCTTTGCAATCGGAGGAAAACTGGACAAATAAATGTACCCTCAAGCGAATGTTTTTCTTTTCTTCAGAAAGCTCAAGCAAATGTCGTGGCTCCCCGAAAAGAAAAGAAAAAACTGTGGCTGAGAGGGGTTTGTGGACTAGTCAAGCCACTGAGGCTGTGAGGATCGACGTTCTTCCATCTCCATCAGGCCGGTTAAGGAAGATGTCGACCGAGCATATCATAAAGAGCAGTATATGGGCAAAGGTCTTTGATAAGAAAGAACGAGAAGAAAGAATCCTCAGGACAGCTACGTTGGATTTGTGCTACATATGTGGTCAATGCAAGCATCTAGCTATCCTGATGGTTGGATGGATTGATGGATGGATGCAATGCAAGTAAAGATTGTGGCAGAAAGCAAGTAGTATCATCGATCAAAGCAAAGCAGCAGAAAGACAGCAGCAATAATTCTGAAAGAAACTTGGCTGGTCAGCAAGGACAAAATTAACTTGCAAGGTGAAACTCACGAACATGTACAATCATGCACATACTGCTCAGATCAAAAAAAAAAATAACTTGAAAAGAGTATGCTTTCATTGAGAGTTGAACTCAAGACCTCCCGCTTACTAAACGGGTGCTCTAACCAACTGAGCTATGAAAGCTTGCTGCATAGTTTCATTTGAAACATTAGATGAATGTACAGATTCAGTACAAACAGACATGGCACAGCTGCACGGTATGTCTATAAATTAGTGTTCATTTATTCAAGAAAACAATTCCGGCGCAAACCATGACTACGGTGAAAAGTCCATATAAAGCAAAGCATGTGCACTAGTTGTGGAAAAAAATGTGAAATTTGTAGCTCAAACATGATCACAGTTGGAAGCTAGAAAAAAATCGACTGGGTTCAGTACCTGCAAAGAAGCCAACGGTGCCCAGGTATGCTGCGGCCATGGTCTTATATACCAAGTATTCAGTCAGGAAATGGCCGAGGGCGTAGACGAACGACAGGAAAGTGGCTACATACAGAGGCCTGTTGTCCAGGTTCAGTGCGCACAAGAAGCACAGCGTGCAGGTCAGCAGCGTCCAGACCCTAAGGGCGTGTTTGATTGCCGTAGTGAATAGTAGTTGCATTGCATATCCATCTCAACCCAGCATGGTTCTCGAAAAACAGCCTCATATACGATATCTGCGAGTTGTTTGGTTGCCTGCATCTCGGGTCCCTGCATTAGGTAATACACAAGTGCACTTTGTTTGGTTGGCTGCATTGGCCCAAGCGGCACATGAACACAGTATTTGGTTGCACGCATGAGGTATAATTAAGAGTTAGCACTTGCACTTAGCACACAGGGTTAAGAGCTAGCAGAGGGAGGGGGAGGTGAAATGCAGTGTGCGCCGGACAATGGCGACTACAGTGGGTAGTGGTCGTGGCGCTGTGTCCGACATGACGAGCATGGAGTCGTGGACGAGCGACCCCGTCGGCGGCATGGCGAGCGACACCGTCGGCGAACTAGTTGCGGTGCTGGCGCAAAGACAGTCGACAGAGGAGGAGAATGCAGTGCCCGCGCCATGTTATCGTCAGTGCAGTGGACGGGAGAGGAGGCCGAGATAATCGACACCGGAAACGACTCCAGTGTAGTGGGACGAGAGAGAGAGGAGGCCGAGAGAAGGCCAAGATGATCGACCCCGTCGGCGACGCGGCGAACTGCAGTGTGCGCGCCATTGCAGCGTCAGTATAGTAGGAGGACGACGGAGAGTAGACCGAGATGAGCGACGCCGGAAACAACTCTAGTGTAGCAGGACGCCGGCAAGGAGATCAAGGGGAAGAGCTTCGGCGTCGAGAGGGACGAATAGGAGTGCTCGGAGCAAAGGACAGAGAAGCTCGACATGGTGGCGTCAGTGCAGTAGACTGTTGTTCAAAGAGAGATGAAGCTACGATCGTCAAAACCAAAAACTTAAAACACGAATGTTGTGAGAAACTGCGAGATTAGGCTGCTGGTCAAAGGAAATTTCAAATGATCGATCGTGCGCGACGAATCTGACAAAATTCGTCCAGAATAGCTCCAATTGGGAAGACGAGATTAAGAACTTACGGCCGACGAAACTACGAACCGATCGCCTGAATGGAACCGTAGCATCGAGGTACATCTTTTTCATGTAGAGCTTACCACGAATCGAAGCATCGTTGTGTAAATCAGAGGGGCATGGAAGAGAGGAGATTAAAGAGGAGCTTACTAGATGTGGAAGAAGACACCACGTAAACAGCTCGCATTCCGGGCCCGCTCGCTGCGCTTCCACTCGGCATGGCTCCAGACAAACTGCCGATCCGTGCGTTTCCAGCGAGTTAAGCCCAGAAGTGTTTTAAGAAGCGTGTGATGCAGGCCCAATTGTGTATGCGGGCTACTAAATAGGCCGGATCCTTCCCGCGCGGACTTGGTTGGATCTTATGCGGGCAACCAAATACGCCGTAAACGTTCGCCCATGTACATTGGTCACTGCATGAAAGAGAAGGTTTGATTAAAACGTTAATCATCATGTAGATAAGATTTGTTTTGTCGATCAAAAAAGTCTTCTTAAGCACATGATCCCGAAGGAACAGTGGACTGCAGATATTGGCAGTTGTAAACACTGCGGCAGATCGAGAGGGTTTGATTTGCTCGTTCTCAAGCTTGATTTGCTCAAGCTTCCAGCATCTGAACCATGGCATACTCTGTGTCTGCGAGAAGACGGCGACGCGGAGCTCCCAGATGTTGAAGAAGCCGAACCAGACGGAGGCGAGGCGGAGGGAGCCCACCAGCATCAGCCACAATCGCCGGAATGACCTGACACTCCACCGTGCTTGCTCTCTCCTTGACCTCCCCGGACGGCTGCCGGTGGCGATGGTGCGTCGTCGAGCAGATCGCCGGCGCGCGCTGGCGATCTCGTCTCAGTAGAGTATAGTAGAGCAGAGCACGTGATTGGTCAACAGGCCGGTGTGTCTGTGTGTGGCGGTTGGAATGGTGGTGGGCTGGGCTGTATAGTGGTACACTGATAGAGCCCGACTTTCTTTTCGAGAGTTTTGTCGCAGGCCCGTACCGGCCTATAAGCAGCCAGTTATCACAATTTAGGGTTTCTAAAAATAACGTATCACAATTTAGGAATCCTAAAAAAAAGGTATCATAATTTAGGAAAAAAAAACAATTCCATGCTATTTGAGGGCATCTCCAACAGCATCCAAAGCAGACTCCTCTATTTGTTCTGAGGGCATCCCATTTGAAGCCAGAATGGGGGATATCGGGCCTTCCTGATTGTTCGGCCGAAATGAGGGAGTCACTTTCATGGTCTTTTTCGGTCATAGTGAAATGTGAGAGTCCTTTAGGGACAAGACTTGCGCGGGAGTACGGATGGGCACATGCGAGTGGAACAGGCAAGTCTCGTCCGTCCTTTAAAGATGACACGAGATATGTGTCACGCTTAATTTATGCGTATTTATTTTTGTTCTCCTTCGGCCACACCATCAAATTATATGTTTTCTTAACAAAGATGGGGCCAGAAAGTCCCAAAGAGCTTTTCATTAATTATAAAGAGGTGACAATACGAAGCTCCACATAGGATTCAAAAGAAAGAAAATTACAACCAAGTCCCGTAATTGTCTATACCAATATAAAAAGACCCAAATGGGTAGATCCAAACCATCTCGACCGTCAAATCATGTTATCTAGCGGCTCAAATCGCTCCAATGTTAAGCATCAAACATGTTTAACGCTCTAATTACCCATCACTGCCATTGGTTATAAACATGTTTTGACTCAATGATATCTCTTAAAATCTGCCATGTAATTAATATCCTATCATTCCCGCGAAAAAGTAATTGATATCTTACCAAATACCAACGTGCAACATATATATCTTACCTAATATAATGTGCAACTAATAATATCTTACATAAGTATAAACGTACATTGCACGTACATTTTTTTTTTTGAAACGCGGTCCCTTAGGGCCCGATTCATTAAAAGTAGAATAGAGTTGCCCGGTTAATTAACGGAAACCCGGGCGAAAACCGTTACAACAAGCCCACAAGAAAGGGCACCCCGGCCGACTTGGCACCAACAAGACCAGACACACCGCCGAGAAGAGGGCACCGTCGAGGCTGCATACATTATCATCGTCATCACCTCTCCCCGAGCAAGCGACTCCGACTCCGCCGCAGACGACCTGTCCAGGCCCCTTCGAAAGAACGACACACAAAGACCTTGATAGCCAGAGCCAAACAATCGACCGGCGACGTCGAGGACCGGCAGCTCCGATTTTGTTGATACGCTTCACTGGAGAAAGTTGCACGCCTCACACCGACCTAGCCCAGCACCACCTCTGGAGAGCACCGTCCGCTCAAACCACCCTCATGGAGTCATCGTTGCCGCAGGGGCCCCGCCGCACGCAGCTTCGACTTCTCTGTCACAGTGAGAAACAAGCATAGGCTGACCCGTTGGGGAACCGAACCGCCGACATCAGAAGGACAGGCCGCGACCCAGCTCCACATGCCATCATCGTCGTCACCACACGCATCGCAACGCCAACCACTCGCATCACCAGTTGGGCACCTACCAACCGTGAGCCGTGCACGTCCAGCCCAAGAGAAGGGCGGGGAAGAATCACCGATCTTCAAAGCAACGCCCTAACGAGGGAAACGCCGTTGAGACGACGTCGTTGCCCGACCAAGAAGGGTCTAGGCTTTCGCCTGAAGAACGAGATCCGAGGATGGACCGGGTCGGAGAACTCCACGACGGTGCCTTCAAGAAGGGGAACGACGCCCAAAAGGCGCCGCCACCGCCGGTCGGCCATAGCCGGGCAAAGCTTGCGCTCGGAGTAGACCCGAAGAACACCCTCGCGCAGCCGACCGAAGTCGGCCCGCACCTCCGCTGACCCGCACACCCCCTGCGCAGCCACCACGCCATCGCCACACAAGGTCCACCACAGCGCCACACCGCAGCCGCCGCCAACTAGCCTCATGCCGGAGCTCCAGCACCAAGCCGGGAGGGGGGGCCGCCACCCCGCCCCATCCCGTAGCAAAGAGCTGCCGGGTCGAAGCCCAAGCAGCCCGAAGCAGCCGCCGCACCGCCGGAAGGGCGCCGTCGAACAGGTCGCCGGACGCCACAAACTGACGGATCCACGCGCCGAGAGCCACCAAACCACCGCCATCCGCCGGATCTGCAACGCCGGGAGCAGCCGAAGCACCATCGGGCGCTGCCGAGCCGAGCACCTCCATCCCGCGCGGAGCTGCGCCAGATCCGCATCTGGAATCGCCCGCTCACGACCTCGCGGCGCCAGGTCCACCAGCAGAGGCGCCCACCAGGCAGGGAACGCGGGCTGCCACCCCACCGCTCCAGATCTCCTCGCTGGAGGGACAAATTCCTCGAGCTCCTCGCCGCCGCCGCAAGAGGGAGCGCCGCAGCCACCACCTCGCCGGATGACGCCGCCTAGGGATCCGCCAGAGAGCGCCTGGGCGGCCGCCGAGCCGCCGGAGACCATATCGCGCAGCCGCGGGGGGCCAAGCCTCCCCCACCAAAGCAACTCGGAGAAACGCCCCGCCGCCGCCGTCTGCCGGGCGGGCTTAGCCCGCCGGCGTCCTCCGGCGGCGGCGAGGGAGGAGGAGGCGAGGAGGAGGGGTGGCGGCGGCGGCGGTTTTGGGATCCGCCCGAGCCGCCCCTAGAGCGATGCGGGCGTCGGCGGTTTTTCCTTTTGTTTTGCCGGGAATACTGTTGTCGCTTGCACGTACATTATTACTAGTACAAGAAGGATCTTAGAACAAGGATAAAAAAACAATCAGGTCCAAATCAGAGTCTTCGCTTGGATATGTTCCGGCCACCGCCAAGGACGCTACCACTTGGTGCTCGGCACACCATCTCACTTTTTTTTGAAACGCGGTCCCTTAGGGTCCGATTCATTAAAAAAGTAGAATAGAGTTGCCCGGTTAATTAACGGAAACCCGGGCGAAAACCGTTACAACAAGCCCACAAGAAAGGGCACCCCGGCCGACTTGGCACCAACAAGACCACACACACCGCCGAGAAGAGGGCACCGTCGAGGCTGCATACATTGCCATCGTCATCGCCTCTCCCCGAGCAAGCGACTCCGACTCCGCCGCAGACGACCTGTCGAGGCCCCTTCGAAAGAACGACACGCGACGACCTTGTTAGCCAAAGCCAAACAATCGACCGGCGGCGTCGAGGACCGGCATCTCCGATTTTGTTGATACGCTTCACTGGAGAAAGTTGCACGCCTCGCACCGGCCTAGCCCAGCACCGCCTCTGGAGAGCACCGTCCGCTCGAACCACCCTCATGGATTCATCGTTGCCGCAGGGGCCCCGCCGCACGCAGCTTCGACTTCTCTGTCACAGTGAGAAACAAGCATAGGCAGACCCGTTGGCGAACCGAACCACCGACATCAGAAGGACAGGCTGTAATGCCCAGGATGGAACTATACCTCCTACGTGTCGAGGCACGACTTAAAGGCATAAGTCCATCCTAGAATGATCTCAAGTTTGGTAATCTTTGCACATCTCATGTAAAAGAGGGGATTGTAAACATAAAATAGTTGGCTTACACTCGCCACGTCACACAAATACAATACATGTCTCAAACATCATACATTAAGAACATCACAACCCTCTAAGGGCAAAATCCAAATGGCAAGATACCAAACTTAAATAACATCCACAGGTCGGATCGAATCCTAGTAGAAGTCTCCACTACTGATCATCAGGATAACGAACATAGTATCGACTACGCTCCTCGTCGTACTCCCAGTCTAGCTCGGTGCCATCACCTGGATAGCTCACAGCTGGACCTGCATCTGGTGTGGTGAAGTAACTGTGAGCCACAGAGGACTCAGCAATCCCGTTCCCGGGTAACAAGACTATTTAAGCCTTGGGAGAGGATAAGGCTGAAGAAAAAAATAAGTGTCTGCAGCAGCAACTAGCAACTAGCTTACGTGAGAGAGTGCGGGTAGAGAAAGCCTCGGGCGAGAAGTGATCACGAAGTGATCCTAGCTACAAGCTCAACAAACATAACCCCTCCGTGTTCAACTCCCGAATCCCTATTCGGAAATTGACAGTCACGGAACACACGCTGGTAGTGTATTGAAACATTGTGTCAAGTTATCTACAACCGGATATTAACAAGCTCCCATCTGCCACATAACCGCGGGCACGGCTTTCGAAAGTTCATAACCCTGCAGGGGTGTTCCAACTTGACCCATTACAAGCCCACGATCCGCGGAGTCGCAACTCCAAAGTGGGAAGACCCGAGTATTCTCGGAATCCCGTGCTCAAGATATACCGAGCTAAGGTAAGACTAATCCAGCAAATCCTCCCGGCGTGCCGACACCCTGATAGTAACCGCGCGTATCTCGTCTGAGGCCACGACCGGATGGGTGATCCCACAGGTTTTTACCAGACCTTGAGTTCCCTCGAGGTGGCCCCGCGTAACCCCCAGTTTGGACCAACACTCATGTGGAGCACTGGCCCGGGTTGTAGAATTAAGGAAAAGGGTTTATAACTCCCTATGCAAGTTTAATTAGTTATTAGGCAAATAGTACCAATGTTGGGACTTGCTGGAAAAGACTTAGCACTTAGCGGTTTATCGAGGGGGTCCCATACACCCCAACCGTGTTAGGAACGCATAATCAAGGAACATAACACCGGTTTATACGGTTCCTAACGGCATGAGTGGAACAAATCACCAAGCAAAAGGCTTAGCCTTCCACCCTTGCCAATATATAGATGATTTCATTTAGCAATTATATAGTGTGATATAACCCAACCAAACTTCAACATGAAGCAAGCATCTTCGATCTTCACCTGCAACTAGCAATGCTATAAGAAGGGCTGAGCGAAGCGTACTTAGCCAAGCAACGGTTTGCATAGGTAGGGTGGTTAAACATGGCAATGGTTACAAGTAGGAGGCTGACAGGAAGAACATGGGCATCAAGGCAAAACTATAGAGCGGAACTACTAGCAATAGGCAAAGATAGTAATGTTATCGGGGTTCGGTCATCTTGCCTGAAGAGAAGTCGTTCGGATCGTAAGAAGGGTCCTCGTGCTCAACCTCGTTGGTAACCTCGTGCTCGTACTCGTACTCGGTCTCAGCTTCCGGCTCTAAACAATACAATCACACAAGGCACAAATCAACAAGATGCAATGCGCACTCGAAAATGATGGATGCATGATGGATGCACTAAGGATGCACACGGAGCACGGAAAATAGCACTCAAGCAAAACACCTCAAAACATTACAACAATATGAGATTATGAATCTACACGGAAAATCAATCAAGTTTCATATAAGACTCGCTGAAATCGGAGTTACGGGCTAAAAGTTATGCCCGAAACAAGAAATGAGCGAAAGCTGAAAATTACAGCAACATAGCAACTTCGGAGCACAAACTAATTAAGCTACAGCACTCAAACAACATGGCAAAGAGCATGAACATCAACTAGACATATCCTACAGCAATTAAGTCCAAAGGTGCACCCCCAAAGGAGCCACAGATCAATAGCAATAAGCTTGGACATATTGAACTTGACAATAAAATTCTGGCAGCAGAATTTTATTGAAACTTTGGAGCATAAGTTAAACATGCTACAGCCACTTAAATAAGCATGTGAGAACATGAATGGAAAGCCAACAATATATACTACAAGGAACAATCAAGATCCACTCCAAAACTATCATGGTTTGTCCTAGAGCAGCAAGCAAACATGGCATCGGAACGTTACAGATTTCAGACTTAGTGAAAAATCCACTAAGTGTTAAAACAGCAGTTTCATCATGGCATCTAAACGAGCAAGTTTAAGTCACCTCGAAACTAAACATGGCAAGTGGTAAGCACCACATCAAAGTACACATGATGGTGATTCCGAAACACACAAGCATGCTTCATGGAGATAAACACAACGATAGCAACGAGCTCAACAAGATGGCATTTCATAGCAAGTGAAACAACATCACAGCCACATGGCACTTTGCAATGATGATAAACATGGCAAGAATAAATCTATCATGCAACCTATCACCAACAACATGTAGAGCATGGCAAGACGAACACGTGGACATGTTATTTGCATCATTCGGACAAACGAGCTAAAAGTTATCACATGGCAAAGATGACATAAAAACATCACATAGCAGCAATTATATCACGATGCACTCTTGCAACAGCAAAACAAGCACCTAGATGATCTCTAACATGCATGACACAAAGAGATGAAACGTAGTGCTAATCACCACGAACGTCTGGACATGCTATTTGCGCGAAACGGACATCCACATAAAAAGTTAGAGCAGTTGCAAGATAGCATCAGACAGATAAAACTGGAACTTAGTGGTATAGAAATAACCTCAGATCTCAGATCTGGAAAAAAAACACGGTCCCTCGGTCTGGATCCGGTCGGCTCGGGTGGAGGAAGCGGAACGGGCCGGCGGGGAGGTTTCGGCCCAGGCGTTGGAGCGGCTCGCGACGGGCCAAGGCGGAGGCGTGGCTGGCGGCCTGGAAGCGGCCCGGTGGAGCGGCGCGCTGGAAGCGGCCCGGTGCTGGTGGCTCGGGCGCCCTCGGCCCAATGGAGTGGGGCGGCTGCGGCGGGCTGCGGCCCGGCTGCGCCTCGGGCCTGGAGGCGGCCGGGAGGAGGCGGAAGGCCCACGGACGAGCGCGCGGCAGACTCCCGATCGGATCGGGGACTCCTTCCCCGATCGATGCGGTCGAGGCGGCGGCTGGCTTCGCAAGGCCCAGTGGAAGCGCGCGGGAGCCCGCGGTGAAGAAGTCGGCCCAGGTGGGAGCGCGAGGCAGCCTGGCTGCGGAGTGGTTGGCGACGGGAGGCTCGGCCTCAGCGAGCGGGAGAGGGAGGCCGCCCGCTGGCGAAGTGGTCCAGACTCGAGCGACGCTGCGAAGGAGTTGGCGACGGGAGGCCCAGGCGGATCTGGCGATGCGGGGGGGCTCGGAGCGACGCGGGCATTGACTCTGGCGAGGACGGTCTGGACGGCCGAGGGGATTGGGCGCCCTCGTCCCGAGCGGCGGCGGCGATCTGATTCCTGCGGGAATCAAGGAGAGGGACAGCCAAGTGGCAGAATGGATCTGGATTAGCACGAAAACAATGAGGGGAAGTAGGGTAGAGGTTAGGGATGCCCAAAATGGACATAGGGTCTATAAATAGCAGATTTTAGGGTTAGGGGATTTAGGTGTGTTTGGAGCCCTCCGATCGCGATCCGACGGATCCGATCGCGGGGGGGAGTTTAGATGGGCCTATGAGAGGGTAGTGGGCTGCTGGAGGGATGTTTCTGGGCCACAAAGTGGAGGCACTTTGGACCCACATGAATAACTGATGGAATAGCAAACGGAGTCCAAACGTGACGAGATTTGAGAGGCGGGTTGCACACAACAAAACAACAGCACACGACAAGACTCGCGCCACACCGGCAACGTTACACGGCCAAACACCAAAGTAGGCCTACGGAACGCCACGGACACGTGAGGGAGCTCCGGAACGCGAAACGGACAACGGGAAGGAACGCGTGGAACCGGATGCAAACGACAACACAAATGCAATGCGATGCACATGTCTACATGATATGAATGAATGCCACACACGCACACAACAAAACGACGAAAACCCGAAAGACAAAGAACCCGAAATGGAAATAGATGAAGCCGGAGATATATTATATGCCCAAAAGGGAAAGTATTACATCCGGGGCATTACAAACTCTCCTCTACTACAAAAAGATCTCGTCCCGAGATCTAGGACTGGAAAAAGGAAGGGTACTCGGAACGAAGATGATCTTCTCGTTCCCACGTAGCCTCTCGGTCGGTGTGATGTGACCACTTGACTTTCAAGAATTTGATGGACTTGTTGCGGGTCTTGCGTTCGGTTTCTTCGAGAATAGCAACGGGATGCTCTCGGTAAGACAGGTCTTGTTGAAGATCAATCTCTTCAAACGGAATCATGCGCTCAGGTGCCTTGAAGCATTTGCGAAGTTGAGACACATGGAAGACATCATGAACATTGGCGAAGTTGGAAGGGAGCTCAAGTTGATAGGCTAGATCGCCTCTTTTGCCAAGAATCTTGAAAGGCCCGACGTATCTAGGAGCAAGCTTTCCTTTGATACCGAATCTTTGGGTGCCTTTCATCGGAGAAACACGGAGATAGACATGATCACCAATGTTGAAGGCCAAATCACGATGCTTGCCGTCATAGTAGCTCTTCTGACGCGACTGAGCGGCCTTGAGATTCTCACGTATGACTTTGCACATTTCTTCGGCTTCTGAGATCAAGTCATTGCCAAGAAGTTGACGTTCACCTGTTTCAGATCAGTTGAGAGGGGTACGGCACTTTCTGCCATAGAGGATTTCAAACGGAGCTTTGCCTGCACTTGCTTGAAAGCTGTTGTTGTAAGAGAACTCAGCAAATGGAAGGCAGTCTTCCCATTTCATGCCGAAAGATATGACACAGGCTCTGAGCATGTCTTCTAGAATCTGATTCACACGCTTGACTTGACCACTAGTCCGAGGGTGAAATGCAGTGCTGAACCTGATCTTAGTGCCCATGGCGGACTGAAAGGAGTCCCAGAACCTTGAAGTGAACAAACTTCCACGGTCTGAGGAGATGACCTGAGGAATGCCATGTAAGGACACAATTCTGGAAGTGTACAGCTCTGCCAATTGAGCTGCATTGATTGATTCTTTGACTGGCAGGAAGTGAGCGACTTTGGTAAGCTTGTCAATCACCACGAAGATAGAATCATTTCCTCGCTTGGATTTAGGAAAGCCAGTGACGAAGTCCATTTCAATGTGGTCGAACTTCCACTCGGGAATAGGAAGAGGTTGGAGAAGACCGGCTGGACGTTGATGTTCTGCTTTCACTCTTCTGCAAACATCACGTTCATTCTCGAATTGGGCAATCTCCCTTTTCATGCGTGTCCACCAGTAAGATTGCTTGAGATCTTTATACATCTTGGAACTGCCAGGATGAATGGAAAGGAGAGAATCATGTGCTTCTTCCATTATGAGCTTCCTGAGATCACCTTTGGGAACAACGAGTCTGTCCTCGAAGAACAAGGTATCTCTCTCATCAACACGGAAGCACTTGTATTTTGGAGTGCCCTTTGCAATACCATGTTTCACCTTCTTCACCATGGTATCCCTGAGTTGGGCCTCACGGACCTGATCTTCCAAGGTAGGAGCAATTTGAAGATTTGCAAGAAAACCCTGCGGAACAACTTGAAGGTTGAGTTTCCTGAATGCTTCACAAAGCTTAGGCTGGAACGGCTTGATAAGAAGGCTGTTGCAATATGCCTTTCTGCTCAAAGCATCTGCAATCACATTTGCCTTGCCAGGAGTGTATTCGATGCTGGGATTGTACTCTTGGATCATTTCAACCCAACGAGTCTGGCGGAGGTTCAGATGCGGCTGTGTGAAGATGTACTTCAAGCTCTTGTGATCAGTGAAGATGTCGACCTTTCTGCCCAACAACAGATGTCTCCACGTAATCAAAGCATGTACCACAGCTGCTAGCTCGAGATCATATGTAGGATAGTTCTTCTCACTTGGCTTGAGCTGACGAGAAGTGTATGCCACAATTCTCTTATCTTGCATAAGCACACCACCAAGACCTTGAAGAGAAGCATCACAGAATACTTCATAGGGCTTGGACTCATCTGGAGGAGTCAGAACTGGAGCAGAGACAAGCTTTTCTTTGAGAGTTTTGAATGCCACTTCACACTCTGGAGACCAAAAGTATTTGACATTCTTCTGAAGCAAGTTGGAAAGAGGCTTGGCAATCTTGGAAAAGTTCTCAACGAACCTTCTGCAATAGCTGGCAAGACCCAGAAAACTGCGGAGTTGCTTGACGTTCTGAGGAGCTTCCCAGTTGACAATTGCTTCAACTTTCTCGGGATTTACCGCAATGCCGTCAGCTGAGATGATATGGCCCAGGTACAAAACCTTATCGAGCCAAAATTCGCACTTGGAGAACTTGGCATAGAACTTATGCTCTCGGAGTCGATCAAGAACCAGACGTATGTGCTTTTTGTGATCTTCTTCATTCTTGGAAAACACCAGAATATCATCCAGATACACAAGCACAAACTCGCCAGTATAGGGGTTGAAGATGTAGTGCATCATCCTCGAAAAGGTAGGAGGAGCATTGGCGAGACCAAAAGACATGACGGTATACTCGTATGAACCGTAGCTCGTTCTGAAGGCCGTCTTGGGAATGTCCTCCTCGCGAATGCGAATTTGGTGATAGCCCATTCGGAGGTCGAGCTTAGAGAACACTTTAGCTCCTTTGAGCTGCTCGAAGAGTTCGTTGATGTTGGGGAGCGGATACTTGTTCTTTATTGTCTTCTTGTTCAATGGCCGGTAATCAACGCATAGACGCTCCGTGCCATCTTTCTTCTTGACAAATAAGACACCACAGCCCCAAGGAGACGTACTAGGCCTGATGAGACCCATACTCTCCTGTTTATCAAGCTGCTTCTTCAATTCCTTCAATTCATCTGGAGAGAGCTTGTACGGACGCCGGCATGCTGGCTCAGTACCCGGCTCGAGTTCAATAACGAATTCCACCTGACGGTGTGGAGGCATGCCTGGAAGTTCTTCAGGAAAGACGTCTTGATATTCGTTCACCATCGGAATTTGAGATATGGCATTAATTTCGCCCTTATCATTGAGAGAGAAAAGCCTAATAGTGTTATCCCTGGAGGCAAAGATAATCACATCTTCATCAGGATGAGTCATCTTGACTTCCTTCTGTGCACAATCAATGTGAGCATCATGCTGAGAAAGCCAATCCATCCCGAGGATGAGGTCGATGTCGGAATTACCAAGAACCACCGGAGAAGCCAAAAATCGATAATCACCCATGCGAATAGAAACATCCGGAGCATATATACGAGAATGCATCAATCTACCCGGAGAAACAACTGATAACTCCCTTGGCAAACTTTTGATGTCCACATTATACTTGGATGCAAATGGTTGAGACATGAAAGAGCATGAAGCACCCGAATCAAACAACACTTTAGCAGGGATGTAGTTAACTGGAAGGTTACCCAAAATGACATCAGAAGAATTCTCTGCTTGCGCTGCACTCATCAGATTGACCCTTGCAGACTTTGGATCATGCTTGACAATAGCTGAACTCACAGGCGGAGGAGGAGGAAGACGCTTTGGGTTCGGACATCTGTTGGCATAGTGACCCTTCTGGCCACACTTGTTGCACACCACTTCTGAGAGAGGACGGAAATGAGAACCACTTGACTTGGAGCCTTGAGACTGAAACTGGTTCTTTGACTTGTTGCTCGGGTTGGGTGGGTGGGAGAAACCACGTCCACCAGAGTTCTTGTAGTTGTTGGAGTTGTTGGAGTTGTTGTAAGGAGCTCGAATCACTGGAGGAGGAGGAAGCCAGAATTTCTGTTGTTTCGCAGCCAACTGAGACGATGAGGAAGAGTGAACGGCATCTCGAATTCTCTTTTTAGAAGCCTCCATCTTAAGCTGAGCTGCCTCTTGTTTCAAAGCCATGTTATAGAATTTGTCGAATTCATCGGGCTCGAACAAGGTGAGAGCAAGTTGAAGTTCATCTTTGAGACCTCCACGGAACTGGTAGATTTTGCTCTTAGCATCAGGAATGTCTTGCTTAGCATAGCGGGCGAGGTTTTGGAACTTGACATTATACTGATAGACTGTCATAGAGCCCTGCTTCAGGTTGCGGAATTGCTCACGCATACCCTCGATGACACTTGTTGGAATGTGGTGAGAGCGAAAATCCTTGCAGAAATTCTCCCAAGAGATCACTTGACCTGGCTTGGAGTCTTTGTACTGCTGCCACCAGTCAGCAGCTTGGTCTTTGAGTTGGAAGGCTGCAAACTTCACATAATCATCTTCCTTCACGTTACTGCACTCAAAATGCTTCTTTATGTCGGTTAACCAATCTTCAGCATCAAGAGGGTCGACACAGTAACTGAAAGCTTTTGGATTATTGGTCAAGAACTGGTTGAGAGTAGCATGGTGCTGCTGGTTGATGAAGTTGCCTTGATTCCCTGGAACACCCTGATTAGCTTGATTAGCTTGCATCTGCTGCATCATCTGCATCAACAACTGGGTGTTCTGAGCTGTAGTCTGCATAATCGCTCTCCAAGCCTCAGACGGAGGAGGAGGGGAAGGAGGACGTTCTGGGACCTCTTCACCCTCTGGGTTAGCGTTGGGAACCCTTTTCGGAGCCATCCTGAAAGAGATGACCACTAATCAGCAATTGATTGACAGAAGGTATAAGCTGAATCAATGGAATGAATTGCAACAAGTCTTCACAATAATCATTCGAACAATAGAACGAATGAAATCATTCGAACAAGAGGAACGAATGAAATTCTCAGTTAAATGATAACATCAATCTTCACGAGAAGCCACATAGGGGACAAAAGGTAAATAAGAAAAACAACAAGGTACAGACGGGAACAAACACAAGATAGGAGCTTCGTTCTAACATCTTTGTGCTGAAAGCATATGAACGCGTTACGAAAGGGTTTTGCAATCCCCGGATCAGCATAGCCAAGGACCCTTTAAGATGCAACTCCCGATCGGAACATCGGTCATAATACCACTTCACTCAATATAGAACCCCGAACTCGCTAACCTGCATTCGTTGGAAGAATGCCTACGATCTACTGGATAAACCCACCTATGAATTTCCGAAAGATTCCAGTTATGCAATCAGGTGTTGGGGATACACGGGAAGCACCGCGCAATCAACTCTAAACCTACATCCAGGTGTATCCATCCTTCAACACATAACCGGTCTTTCTCGGAAACTGTTTACCTCGGACCTTCGAAAAGCATCCACTATAGCAAGCTATGGCAATACTCCCGAACTACCTCCCCAGTACTGGGTGATGTCGGGGTTATCTTGCCACTGGCCGTATAGGAGAGATTTTCGATGTCGGCCGTCTTAAGTATTTAGTACCGCCGCGATATGCTTGTGACTCACAAGAACATCGAAACAATCCCAGAATACTCGCGAGATTCCTAAAAAAAAATTGGTGCAATTTTTGAAGATAGAAGAGACAAGAGTAGACGTCAGGAGTCCTCACCAGAGAGAAAGGGGATGAGAAGCAAAGAAATCCTACTCTCCGATATAATATATAGGACTCAAAATATTTTCAGTGTGTGCCTAGACTCGACCGTCAACGATTCGATCAAACAGTGAGGGCTCCTAGGTCGGAGAAGGCTCTGATACCAACTTGTAATGCCCAGGATGGAACTATACCTCCTACGTGTCGAGGCACGACTTAAAGGCATAAGTCCATCCTAGAATGATCTCAAGTTTGGTAATCTTTGCACATCTCATGTAAAAGAGGGGATTGTAAACATAAAATAGTTGGCTTACACTCGCCACGTCACACAAATACAATACATGTCTCAAACATCATACATTAAGAACATCACAACCCTCTAAGGGCAAAATCCAAATGGCAAGATACCAAACTTAAATAACATCCACAGGTCGGATCGAATCCTAGTAGAAGTCTCCACTACTGATCATCAGGATAACGAACATAGCATCGACTACGCTCCTCGTCGTACTCCTAGTCTAGCTCGGTGCCATCACCTGGATAGCTCACAGCTGGACCTGCATCTGGTGTGGTGAAGTAACTGTGAGCCACAGAGGACTCAGCAATCCCGTTCCCGGGTAACAAGACTATTTAAGCCTTGGGAGAGGATAAGGCTGAAGAAAAAAATAAGTGTCTGCAGCAGCAACTAGCAACTAGCTTACGTGAGAGAGTGCGAGAAGAGAAAGCCTCGGGCGAGAAGTGATCACGAAGTGATCCTAGCTACAAGCTCAACAAACATAACCCCTCCGTGTTCAACTCCCGAATCCCTATTCGGAAATTGACAGTCACGGAACACACGCTGGTAGTGTATTGAAACATTGTGTCAAGTTATCTACAACCGGATATTAACAAGCTCCCATCTGCCACATAACCGCGGGCACGGCTTTCGAAAGTTCATAACCCTGCAGGGGTGTTCCAACTTGACCCATTACAAGCCCACGATCCGCGGAGTCGCAACTCCAAAGTGGGAAGACCCGAGTATTCTCGGAATCTCGTGCTCAAGTTATACCGAGCTAAGGTAAGACTAATCCAGCAAATCCTCCCGGCGTGCCGACACCCTGATAGTAGCTGCGCGTATCTCGTCTCAGGCCACGACCGGATGGGTGACCCCACAGGTTTTTACCAGACCTTGAGTTCCCTCGAGGTGGCCCCGCGTAACCCCCAGTTTGGACCAACACTCATGTTGAGCACTGGCCCGGGTTGTAGAATTAAGGAAAAGGGTTTATAACTCCCTATGCAAGTTTAATTAGTTATTAGGCAAATAGTACCAATGTTGGGACTTGCTGGAAAAGACTTAGCACTTAGCGGTTTATCGAGGGGGTCCCATGCACCCCAACCGTGTTAGGAACGCATAATCAAGGAACATAACACCGGTTTATACGGTTCCTAACGGCATGAGTGGAACAAATCACCAAGCAAAAGGCTTAGCCTTCCACCCTTGCCAATATATAGATGATTTCATTTAGCAATTATATAGTGTGATATAACCCAACCAAACTTCAACATGAAGCAAGCATCTTCGATCTTCACCTGCAACTAGCAATGCTATAAGAAGGGCTGAGCGAAGCGTACTTAGCCAAGCAACGGTTTGCATAGGTAGGGTGGTTAAACATGGCAATGGTTACAAGTAGGAGGCTGACAGGAAGAGCATGGGCATCGAGGCAAAACTATAGAGCGGAACTACTAGCAATAGTGTAGGATCGAAAGTATGTCTAGAGGGGGGGTGATTAGACTACTTGACAATATAAAAGTTCTGCCTTTTGATCATGAACAGTTTTTGGCAGTTTCACAATTATGATCAATTCAAGTATCACCCTACACATGCAATTCTAGAGTATAAGCAGCGGAAAGTAAATTGCACATGTAGTAAAGAGAGGTGGAGAAGATCAAACGCAATTTGGAGACACGGAGATTTTTCTCGTGGTTCCGATAGGTGGTGCTATCGTACATCCACGTTGATGGAGACTTCAACCCACGGAGGGTAACGGCTGCGCGAGTCCACGGAGGGCTCCACCCACGAAGGGTCCACGAAGAAGCAACCTTGTCTATTCCATCATGGCCTACGCCCACGGAGGACTAGCCTTACTCGGGGTAGATCTTCACGAAGTAGGCGATCTCCTTGCCCTTACAAACTTCTTGGTTCAACTCCACATCTCAAAGACGGAGGCTCCCAAGCGACACCTAACCAATCTAGGAGGCACCACCCTCCAAAAGGTAATAGATGTTGTTGATGATGATGAACTCCTTGCTCTTGTGCTTCAAATGATAATCTCCCCAACACTCAACTCTCCTCACTGATTTGGCTTTGGTGGAAGAAAGGATTGAGTGGAAAGCAACTTGGGAAGGCTAGGAATCAAGTTTCATATGGTAGGAATGGAATAACTTGATCTCAACACAAGGGTAGGTGGTTCTCTTCTCAGAAAGTGTAAGGTAGGAGTGGTAGTACTTTCTGATGGCTCTCTCCACGAATGAAGAGGGGGTGGAGGGGTATATATAGCCTCCACACAAAATCCAACCGTTACACACATAATTGAGCAATCTCGGTGAGACCGAAGTGGAAACTCGGTCAGACCGAAAGTTCAAATATAGTGAACGTTGGGGTTTTCGGTGGGACCGAAAATACCATCTCGGTATGTCCGATATGAGTCAAAGATAGGAGCTTGCCAGAATCGGTGGGACCGAAATCAACAACTCGGATATTCCGAAATGATGACAAACGGTTACAGAAGGTTGGCAGCCCGGTTTCGGTGAGACCGAACTCAAAATCGGATTGACCGAAATATCTAGGGTTTGGAATATAGCTGAGGTGGTTCATCTCGGTGGGACTGAATTGGAAGAATCGGTTTGTCTGAGATTACTTATGAGTGTGTTTAGTAGTGAAAGTTGCTGATAGTTGAAGGAGATATATCACTAAGCACTTGAGCAACCAGATCATCAACACAACCTCATCCCCTTTTAATAGTATTGGCTTTTCCTATGGACTCAATGTGATCTTTGATCACTAAACCAAAAATGGAGTCTTGAGCTTTTGCCAATGCTTGCCTTAGCATTTTGAGGGGTCCACTTCTTCAGACATTTCCATACCCATATCATCGAACTTCTCTGAAATGATTCTCAAGTAACTATTAGTTCAATGATATATATATTGTTATTAATTACCAAAACCACCCGGGGATTAGTTGCACTTTCAATCTCCCCCTTTTTGGTAATTGATGACAACATATAGATCAAAGCTTCGACAAAAGATGTAATCAATGAATAATATCGTCGCTTTGAGAAGTATGTGATAAACAAGAGCTCCCCCTAAATTTGTGCATTATTTAAAATTTGCGTTTGAATGCAAATGCACAATCGATTAGGATTATGGGTCACTCTTCCATGTCACATACATCTTGGTGGAGCGCACAAAATGATAAGAATGAATAACATGCACTCAATCACCAAGACATGAGTAAATAATCATACAAGAAGGAATAGCATATGATAAGCATTAAGCACACATTAAAGCATAGTATGACTAAGCACTCATTAAGGTAGCATCAAACGTAGTAGCAAGCACACTGAAAGGTATCAAGAACCAAAAGAACCAAATGTATCTCAAAGAAAACCGGCAAAAGAACGAAAGAGCACTCTCTCTCTCGAAGCCCTATGATCTACACAATTTCTCCCCCTTTGGCAACAAGTTACCAAAAAGTTCGAAAAAGCATAGAGCTAAGCGTCACTGAGGGCTCTGCTGGCGGCTCCCGGAGTAGAAATGACGGCATCGGCGAAGACTTCTGCTGATGTCTGCGCTGGAGGAGTGGATGCTGGAGCTGGAGCTGGAGTAACTGCTGGAGCTGTAGGAGGTGCTGAAGTAGAAGCCCTGGAGTCAGTCACTGGGATAGCTGCTGATCGGGATCCTTTGGGAACCTGAGCAGTCTGGCGATGAGAGTCCTGGACTAGATCATCCTGCATGAGCTCTGCTCTCTCCTGCCTTGCTTCCTCCATGTCTGCCTCAAGCTTGTTGACGGTCACCTGAATCTCAGTCAGCTTCACGTCCAGAGCGTGGATCTTGTCGTCAACAATCCTCTCTAGGCTTTCCTGAGATTGTTCAATGCTGGCCAGGCGTTGTTCAATTCTCTGGGTAGCTTCAAGAATCTGCTCTCCGAAGCTCTTTGGTTTAGCTGCTGCTGCTGCTGCTGCCTCTTTGTCAGCTTTGGCTTTCTTCGCAGCTTCAATTTTGGCTTGACCTTCAACTGAAGTTGGATCCTCCTCATCCATCACAACAACGTTATCTTCATGCTCTGGCTGCAGTGGCAAGTGCTTCCTATCCAACATGAATTTGCCCGTGCCAAACTTGGCATTGATGAGCATCTGAATCTGCGGGGCAAATCCACACGACCTCTTCTGGTCAGCTGCAGTCCTCTTAATGGTCTCTACCATTAAGTCCATCACCTTAAAAGGTGCCTTCTCATCAAGAATGTGCAGCATGTTGATAGAATAGCCTCGAATCATGCGGTGGTCTCCAGACTTGGGCATCAATGTATGCCTCAGTATAGTGTTTGTGGTGGTCAGACCTGCCTGGAGATAGTACACTGAGCCAAGCTTCCACCCTTCCAAATCAGCTGCGGGGATCTCCTTGTACATGTTCTTCATGGAATCATGGTTCTTCTTAGGAATCCCATAGACATCAATGTCATCCTCTCTCTGCACTGGAGCATTCAGAAGTTCTGCCCATTCTTCAACAGACGAAGAAAACCTTTGACCTTCAGTCATCCAGGTGATCTTCCCATCAGGATAAAAGTGGGCTGTGGCGTAGAACTGCATGATCATCTCATCGTTCCAATCTGTCAGCTTCTGACCCACGAACTCATCAACTCCACATGCAGTGAAGCTCTCATGCACATGGGGAAAGAAGTCTCGATGCTCTTCACTGTCAATGTACTTCCAGTCAACGTACCTGGTGTCTGCAACAATAGGCTTCTTATCCATCAGCACGGTCTCATAGAAGTCCTGCTGCTCTCTGGTGTGGAATCTGGGGTCCACAGCAGTCCTTCTCCTCACGGCATATGGATCAGACTGTCTCCATAGCCTGAGACATCTGTCCTTCCTTGCCTTCATATCCTCGGCTTGAGGATGAGCATCGTTGTGGAGTGGCAACTTTGGACGGAGCTTCAGCAACACATGTTCTTCATCAGACTCAGACGGTGGCAAATTACCTTTGTTCTTCTCAGAGGCTGGGATGTTCCTGGTTGTCCTCTTGGGCTTGGCTGGAGCTGCCTTGGCTTGAGCAGGCTTCTTGGGCTTAGAAGTGGCTTGAGCCCTAATAGCATCACCCATGAACTTAGCCTTCTGAGGAGGAGGCTGAGGTGCATCTTCTTCTTCTTCATCCACTGCTGCATCAACATGAGGTTCAGCATACACAACTCTCTTCCTCTTGGAAGTTTTCTTCACTTTACTTTGGGCTGGCTCTTCCAGGTTCAGCTTCTTTGCAACAGCTGACTGCTTGACCTTGCTGGTGCCTTTCTTCGACTGCTGCCCTTCGTGCTCTTTGGCAACAACTTTTCTCTTGGGCTTGGAGGTTACTTCCTCAGCAACGAAGTCAGAGTCCTCATCATCAGAATTTCTCTGCTTTCTGGTTCTGGTGGCTGCAGGAGGCAAACCACTAGGGGTACTCCTCTTACCATCATCACTGGAACTACTAGCCTCAGGACTAGTATCTGCCTCAGGGATCTCTGCAAACGGTGACTCAGACCTGTTCTGGCTGTCACTGGCATCTGACATGGCTGACAACCTGTGAATAGTTAAGGTATAGGCAGAGTAGAAGAGTTATCACAACTGCAGAGTTTTTGAAAAAAATGAGTTCAAATCTTAGTTTTGAGTTTTCACAGAATGCATTTCGGTCAAACCGATTTTCAGTTTCGGTGAATCCGAAGTGTATAACAGAAACCTACACACCACTTTCGGTCAGACCGAAATGGGTTTCGGTCTTGCCGATAAACTAGGGTTTCACTAAAACTGAGTTTCAGTCACACCGATTTGCACAACTCGGTTAGACCGAAAGTGCAGTGCAATGGCCAGAGGCCAAATCGGTCGCACCGAAAAATTAAATTCGGTTTCACCGAGATGTGTTCCGTGGAAACCTAAACCTAAGAATTTCGCTCGAAACTAAAACGATCTGATCTGATGTTAAGGAATATTTCAAACGTGGCTAGATTCGTGGCAAACCAATCGTGCAAGAATCAGATGGGGAGCACGAGAGGGATCGAGACTCACCCTAACTTGGTGAAGTCCCTCTACGGCGGCAACGGCGCGGAGAAGAATACCGTTGATGGCGGCGGAGACCTGCGGCGAGGGCGCACAGGCGACGACGGCGACGATCCGAAGACCAGGGCGACGGCAGCAAGGGACTTGGGGGCGAAACGGTTTGAAGAATTAATCGCGCGCTGCCCTCAGTATATATATCCCCATGCTGTCGGTGGGACCGAGTTGAAAAACTCGGTGACACCGAAATGGATAACTGCTGTGCAGTTACACATATCGGTCACGCCGAGATTTATAACTCGGTTTCACCGAGATGAAACCTAGATCAGTCTAAGCGTTTCGGTGGGACCGAGTGGGAAAAGTTGGTCAGACCGAAAATGACTTAGAAGGTTTTGGAAGTCAGCCTTAGACGGATCGGTGGCTCCGAGTGCTCCTCACTCGGAGGGTCCGAAAATGACTTGTTCAAAGTTGTGATATGAGCATGAATAGAATTTGAGACAAGAAAGCATAGATAGCTAGGGAAGGTGCTTAGGCATTCTTGTCCATCCATTTGGCCAGAAAAATCAAAACAATCAAAACAACAAATGGATGTCCTTGAATGGATAAAATCATGCATTCAACATGCTCACACAATAAGATAGCAAATGAAATATGTGTCAAACATGCACAGCCAACACTCTAGCTACTAGCACACAATTTGTCGATGACTAGGTCATCTATATATGAGTATTTTGACTTAGGAGTCAAATGAGAACATTTGATCATAGGTCATACTCATCGTTTAAGCACAAGTGGGGTTACCACTTTTACATAAAGCATTGATGTGTTCACATCATTTGGAGATGCTTTAGCTCAATTTTTAGAGCAAAGCTCCCCCTAGATGTGAGAACCCCTTTTAAAGGGTCAAACTAACCTTGGGTTGTCGTAGAAGACTTCATGTAGATGTTGAAGATGTGGATGCTCAATGTTGATGTAGATCATCAAGAGTTGGGAGCTATCCTTTGGATTAGGGCACTTTCAATACCTACATGGGTTAGTCCCACAAGGAACAAACAAGAATATCCATAGACATAGATTGAAGTACACAAAAGATGATGTCCATGAAAGCAATGATTACCTTGTCCCTTGACTTACCAACAAGAGGGTTTGTGACTCCATGGACTAGTGCATGATGTGGAAGTTGATTGCACAAGTTCTTGCCAAAATGAATATGAGTGAAGTTTGTTGGCGGAGTCACCCTCAAGAACCTTCTAGTTCTTCTTCTTTGGGATCCACATCATCTTGATGGGAATCCTTGGGGTTGTAGTTGAGCTTGACGAAGTAGAACTTGATGTGTCCTTGGGAACCCACTTGACCATGGCTTGAGGTGCTTCAGTGAATGCATCAATCTCCTCTTGAAGCTTGTCCTTGGCCTTTAGCTTGTGGTCTTGTGGTGGAAGGTCATCTTGAGCTTGTTCCACATTGGAAGAAGTAGGATCATACTTCTCCTTTTGTGAGACAAACTGTGGAGTAGGGTATTGACCTTCTTCCCACTCAACACCTTCGGCGTTGAACTTTCGCTCAAAACCAATCCCTTGATTCTTCCGGTGTCTTCCTTGTTTGCGAACGATCTCCTCAAAGTTCTTGCTTCCGGCAAGACTCTTGTAGACACCTTTCTCTATGATTTCCTTCAATAAGCTATTTTCTTGCTCAAGTGTAACTTGGCTTGAAACATTGTTAGTGGAATCAAGAGAACTACTAGAAGCAACAATATTGGATTTAACATTGTTATTGTTACTACTAGAGGAAGAATTTTTCTTATGCTTGTCATGCTTAGTCTTGATAGGTGGCAAGAAATTAGACAAGAGAAGTCGTTTGGCAAGATATGAAGAACTCTTCTTTCGAAGATCGTCATTGATCGCTTTTAGAAACTCATGTTCTTGCTCTAGAGTGAGCTTCTCGAAGCGTAGCTTCTCATGAGTTCTTAGGAGCTCTCTATGATCTTCTTGAGTTGTTTCATGAGCTAACTTAAGAGTGTTTAGTTCTTTAGTTAGACGCTCAATCTCCTTCATAGCATTGTCATTCGACTCTTCTCGACTATAAAGACTACTAGCATTTTCATCATTACTAAGCTCACTAGATTTATCATGCAAGAGCTCATCTTCACCAAGCAAGTCATCCTCATCACTATCAAATTCAATGAATTCAGGGTGTGTTACCTTGGGGCCTTTAGCCATGAAGCATCTTCCAATTCCCTCATTTGGTGAATCAAATAAGTCATAGGAGTTGGAGTTGGAGGATACGAGTGCAAGTCCGGCAACACCTTCATCTTGACTGTAGTCGGAGTCGGAGTGATAGCTTCCATCGGATTGATTGTCGGAGTCGGAGCCGGAGACCCATTCACCTACATGAGCTTGATGTCTTCTTCTTGTGTAGCTCCTTGATGACTTGTCTTTCCTCTCCGAATCCTTGCTTCTCCGAGAGGGTCTTCGTTCATAACGATCATCTCTACTCCTTCTCTCTCTCCGAGGTGACTCGTCTCTTGCTCATCTTCTTGGAGATTCTTCTCTTCTCTTGTGGGGAGCCGTACACTCATTTGAGAAGTGTCCGGGTCTTCCACAATTGTAGCAGTTTCGATCACGACTAGAAGATCTCTTTTCATCATATGATCTAGACTTTGACCTTCTTTCTTTGCCTCTATTCTTGTAGAACTTGTTGAAGTTCTTAACCATTAGGCTTATCTCTTCATTGGAAATTAACTTGTCACTTGAGGTAGTGGGAGCATCACTTGTAGCTTTGTAAGCACCACTTGACTTGTTGTGAAGCTCTTCCTTATCCTTAAGTGTCATCTCATGAGCAACAATTCTTCCAATGACTTCAGTTGGCTTGAGAGTCTTGTAGTTTGGCATCATTTGGATCAAAGTGCACACGGTGTCATATTTTCCATCCAAAGCTCTGAGAATCTTCTTAATGATGAATCGGTCGGTCATTTCTTCGCTTCCTAAGCCGGCAATCTCATTTGTGATGAGAGCAAGCCTAGAGTACATTTCAGCGACTCCTTCACCATCCTTCATCTTGAACTTGTCAAGTTGACCTTGAAGAATATCTAGCTTTGATTCCTTCACAGATTCAGTACCTTCGTGCATTTCAACCAAAGTATCCCAAATCTCTTTAGCATTCTCAAGACGGCTGATTTTGTTGAATTCCTCGGGACACAAGGCATTGAAGAGAATGTCACAAGCTTGAGCATTGTTTTGCAACATCCGCAACTCTTCCGGTGTAGCTTCGCGATCCGGAACTTTTCCTTCCTCGAAGAAATCACCTTGCATACCAACACAAATAATGCCCCATGCGGCTGGGTTATGACCAAGAATATGCATTTTCATTTTATGCTTCCAACTAGCAAAATTTGTACCATCAAAGTAAGGACCTCTACGATAATTACCCTCACTAGACGCCATACTCTCCTAGGTTGTGAAACCAAGCTTATGGAGTCCAATGCAATGGAAACCAAAACAATGGAGACCAAAGCTCTGATACCACTTGTAGGATCGAAAGTATGTCTAGAGGGGGGGGGTGATTAGACTACTTGACAATATAAAAGTTCTGCCTTTTGATCATGAACAGTTTTTGGCAGTTTCACAATTATGATCAATTCAAGTATCACCCTACACATGCAATTCTAGAGTATAAGCAGCGGAAAGTAAATTGCACATGTAGTAAAGAGAGGTGGAGAAGATCAAACGCAATTTGGAGACACGGAGATTTTTCTCGTGGTTCCGATAGGTGGTGCTATCGTACATCCACGTTGATGGAGACTTCAACCCACGGAGGGTAACGGCTGCGCGAGTCCACGGAGGGCTCCACCCACGAAGGGTCCACGAAGAAGCAACCTTGTCTATTCCATCATGGCCTACGCCCACGGAGGACTAGCCTTACTCGGGGTAGATCTTCACGAAGTAGGCGATCTCCTTGCCCTTACAAACTTCTTGGTTCAACTCCACATCTCAAAGACGGAGGCTCCCAAGCGACACCTAACCAATCTAGGAGGCACCACCCTCCAAAAGGTAATAGATGTTGTTGATGATGATGAACTCCTTGCTCTTGTGCTTCAAATGATAATCTCCCCAACACTCAACTCTCCTCACTGATTTGGCTTTGGTGGAAGAAAGGATTGAGTGGAAAGCAACTTGGGAAGGCTAGGAATCAAGTTTCATATGGTAGGAATGGAATAACTTGATCTCAACACAAGGGTAGGTGGTTCTCTTCTCAGAAAGTGTAAGGTAGGAGTGGTAGTACTTTCTGATGGCTCTCTCCACGAATGAAGAGGGGGTGGAGGGGTATATATAGCCTCCACACAAAATCCAACCGTTACACACATAATTGAGCAATCTCGGTGAGACCGAAGTGGAAACTCGGTCAGACCGAAAGTTCAAATATAGTGAACGTTGGGGTTTTCGGTGGGACCGAAAATACCATCTCGGTATGTCCGATATGAGTCAAAGATAGGAGCTTGCCAGAATCGGTGGGACCGAAATCAACAACTCGGATATTCCGAAATGATGACAAACGGTTACAGAAGGTTGGCAGCCCGGTTTCGGTGAGACCGAACTCAAAATCGGATTGACCGAAATATCTAGGGTTTGGAATATAGCTGAGGTGGTTCATCTCGGTGGGACTGAATTGGAAGAATCGGTTTGTCCGAGATTACTTATGAGTGTGTTTAGTAGTGAAAGTTGCTGATAGTTGAAGGAGATATATCACTAAGCACTTGAGCAACCAGATCATCAACACAACCTCATCCCCTTTTAATAGTATTGGCTTTTCCTATGGACTCAATGTGATCTTTGATCACTAAACCAAAAATGGAGTCTTGAGCTTTTGCCAATGCTTGCCTTAGCATTTTGAGGGGTCCACTTCTTCAGACATTTCCATACCCATATCATCGAACTTCTCTGAAATGATTCTCAAGTAACTATTAGTTCAATGATATATATATTGTTATTAATTACCAAAACCACCCGGGGATTAGTTGCACTTTCAAATAGGCAAAGATAGTAATGTTATCGGGGTTCGGTCATCTTGCCTGAAGAGAAGTCGTTCAGATCGTAAGAAGGGTCCTCGTGCTCAACCTCGTTGGTAACCTCGTGCTCGTACTCGTACTCGGTCTCAGCTTCCGGCTCTTAACAATACAATCACACAAGGCACAAATCAACAAGATGCAATGCGCACTCGAAAATGATGGATGCATGATGGATGCACTAAGGATGCACACGGAGCACGGAAAATAGCACTCAATCAAAACACCTCAAAACATGACAACAATATGAGATTATGAATCTACACGGAAAATCAATCAAGTTTCATATAAGACTCGCTGAAATCGGAGTTACGGGCTAAAAGTTATGCCCGAAACAAGAAATGAGCGAAAGCTGAAAATTACAGCAACATAGCAACTTCGAAGCACAAAATAATTAAGCTACAGCACTCAAACAACATGGCAAAGAGCATGAACATCAACTAGACATATCCTACAGCAATTAAGTCCAAAGGTGCACCCCAAAGGAGCCACGGATCAATAGCAATAAGCTTGGACATATTGAACTTGACAATAAAATTCTGGCAGCAGAATTTTATTGAAACTTTGGAGCATAAGTTAAACATGCTACAGCCACTTAAATAAGCATGTGAGAACATGAATGGAAAGCCAACAATATATACTACAAGGAACAATCAAGATCCACTCCAAAACTATCATGGTTTGTCCTAGAGCAGCAAGCAAACATGGCATCGGAACGTTACAGATTTCAGACTTAGTGAAAAATCCACTAAGTGTTAAAACAGCAGTTTCATCATGGCATCTAAACGAGCAAGTTTAAGTCACCTCGAAACTAAACATGGCAAGTGGTAAGCACCACATCAAAGTACACATGATGGTGATTCCGAAACACACAAGCATGCTTCATGGAGATAAACACAACGATAGCAACGAGCTCAACAAGATGGCATTTCATAGCAAGTGAAACAACATCACAGCCACATGGCACTTTGCAACGATGATAAACATGGCAAGAATAAATCTATCATGCAACCTATCACCAACAACATGTAGAGCATGGCAAGACGAACACGTGGACATGTTATTTGCATCATTCGGACAAACGAGCTAAAAGTTATCACATGGCAAAGATGACATAAAAACATCACATAGCAGCAATTATATCACGATGCACTCTTGCAACAGCAAAACAAGCACCTAGATGATCTCTAACATGCATGACACAAAGAGATGAAACGTAGTGCTAATCACCACGAACGTCTGGACATGCTATTTGCGCGAAACGGACATCCACATAAAAAGTTAGAGCAGTTGCAAGATAGCATCAGACAGATAAAACTGGGACTTAGTGGTATAGAAATAACCTCAGATCTCAGATCTGGAAAAAAAAAACACGGGCCCTCGGTCTGGATCCGGTCGGCTCGGGTGGAGGAAGCGGAACGGGCCGGCGGGGAGGTTTCGGCCCAGGCGTTGGAGCGGCTCGCGACGGGCCAAGGCGGAGGCGTGGCTGGCGGCCTGGAAGCGGCCCGGTGGAGCGGCGCGCTGGAAGCGGCCCGGTGCTGGTGGCTCGGGCGCCCTCGGCCCAATGGAGTGGGGCGGCTGCGGCGGGCTGCGGCCCGGCTGCGCCTCGGGCCTGGAGGCGGCCGGGAGGAGGCGGAAGGCCCACGGACGAGCGCGCGGCAGACTCCCGATCGGATCGGGGACTCCTTCCCCGATCGATGCGGTCGAGGCGGCGGCTGGCTTCGCAAGGCCCAGCGGAAGCGCGCGGGAGCCCGCGGTGAAGAAGTCGGCCCAGGTGGGAGCGCGAGGCAGCCTGGCTGCGGAGTGGTTGGCGACGGGAGGCTCGGCCTCAGCGAGCGGGAGAGGGAGGCCGCCCGCTGGCGAAGTGGTCCAGACTCGAGCGACGCTGCGAAGGAGTTGGCGACGGGAGGCCCAGGCGGATCTGGCGATGCGGGGGGGCTCGGAGCGACGCGGGCATTGACTCTGGCGAGGACGGTCTGGACGGCCGAGGGGATTGGGCGCCCTCGTCCCGAGCGGCGGCGGCGATCTGATTCCTGCGGGAATCAAGGAGAGGGACAGCCAAGTGGCAGAATGGATCTGGATTAGCACGAAAACAATGAGGGGAAGTAGGGTAGAGGTTAGGGATGCCCAAAATGGACATAGGGTCTATAAATAGCAGATTTTAGGGTTAGGGGATTTAGGTGTGTTTGGAGCCCTCCGATCGCGATCCGACGGATCCGATCGCGGGGGGGAGTTTAGATGGGCCTATGAGAGGGTAGTGGGCTGCTGGAGGGATGTTTCTGGGCCACAAAGTGGAGGCACTTTGGACCCACACGAATAACTGATGGAATAGAAAACGGAGTCCAAACGCGACGAGATTTGAGAGGCGGGTTGCACACAACAAAACAACAACACACGACAAGACTCGCGCCACACCGGCAACGTTACACGGCCAAACACCAAAGTAGGCCTACGGAACGCCACGGACACGTGAGGGAGCTCCGGAACGCGAAACGGACAACGGGAAGGAACGCGTGGAACCGGATGCAAACGACAACACAAATGCAATGCGATGCACATGTCTACATGATATGAATGAATGCCACACACGCACACAACAAAACGATGAAAACCCGAAAGACAAAGAACCCGAAATGGAAATAGATGAAGCCGGAGATATATTATATGCCCAAAAGGGAAAGTATTACATCCGGGGCATTACACAGGCCGCGACCCAGCTCCACATGCCATCATCGTCGTCGCCACACGCATCGCAACGCCAACCACTCACATCACCAGTTGGGCACCTGCCAACCGTGAGCCGTGCACGTCCAGCCCAAGAGAAGGGCGGGGAAGAATCACCGATCTTCAAAGCAACGCCCTAAAGAGGGAAACACCGTTAAGACGATGTCGTTGCCCGACCAAGAAGGGTCTAGGCTTTCGCCTGAAGAACGAGATCCGAGGATGGACCGGGTCGAAGAACTCCACGACGGTGCCTTCAAGAAGGGGAACGACGCCCAAAAGGCACCGCCACCGCCGGCCAGCCATAGCCGGGCAAAGCTTGCGCTCGGAGTAGACCCGAAGAACGCCCTCGCGCAGCTGGCCGAAGCCGACCCGCACCTCCGCTGACCCGCACACCCCCTGCGCAGCCACCACGCCATCGCCACACAAGGTCCACCACACCCACCAGGCCTGGGGCAGGAGGTCGCCACCGCCACGCCGCAGACACCGCACCACGCGGAGACAACAAGCAGGCAGCAGCAGAGAACCCCCGAAGACAGCTCAGATCTAGCCACGCCCGGCCATATCTAGCATCCACCAGCCTCCCCGTCGGCCACCGGAGCACCACCGAGGTTCCCTCGCCGCCCAGCCGAGCAGAAACGGAGACCCATGGAGGAGCGCCGATATCCGAAGCACCACGCCCCCGAAGCCGAGCGCCGCCAAAGGAGAGGCAGGAGCACCACCAGGCCCCGCTGCCGCGCCGCCCACGCGGCCGCAGCAGCCGACCACCGCCGCGCAGAACAGGCCGCCGCCCGAGATCCATAGCTGCCTGCGCCGCAGCGGGCCAGAACCTCCATGCCGGCCGCGCCAGATCCCGTCGAGGGGCAGCAAGGCGCCCCCGACGCACGCGCCGCCACGCCCCTCGTCGCCACGAGCACCACCTGGCCACGACCGCGCCGCCCCGTGCAGCCTCGCCGCGCCGCCCCGAGCGCTAGCGCGCCCGAGCTCCTTCTGGAGCGGCCGGCCTGCGCCGCACCAGTCAGGCAGAAGGAGGAGAAGGAACCCCGCCGCCGCCAAGCCGCGCGGGCTTCGCCCGGTGACTCCTGCCGGCGGCGGCGAGGGGAGGAGGGACGGCGGGGTGTAGCTAGTCGCGGCGGCGAGGATTCGCTCCTGGCCGCCCGCGGGAGCGACCGAGGAGCGAGATGCTTGTTACACCATCTCACATTGGCTAGTTCCAGGGATGGACTACAAGGTAAAACTACATTGCCTCCCGTAAGGCATCGAAGCCACATAGGTCAGATTCCAGGCGCCAACACTCTTCGGGGCCACGCCTTCGTGAAAGATCGTGGATGTCGCCTAGAGGGGGGGGGTGAATAGGCGCTTTAAAATAATTACGGTTTAGGCTTGAACAAATGCGGAATAAACCTAGCGGTTAATTTGTCAAGCACAAAACCTACAACAACTAGGCTCACCTATGTGCACCAACAACTTATGCTAAGCAAGATAAACAACTAGGTGATAGCAAGATATATGACAAGAAACAATATATCTATCACAAAGTATAGTGCATAAGTAAAGGGCTCGGGTAAGAGATAACCGAGGCACGCGGAGACGACGACGTATCCCGAAGTTCACACCCTTGCGGATGCTAATCTCCGTTTGGAGCGGTGTGGAGGCACAATGCTCCCCTAGAAGCCACTATGGCCACCGTAATCTCCTCACGCCCTCGCACAATGCAAGATGCCGTGATTCCACTAAGGGACCCTTGAGGGCGGTCACCGAACCCGTACAAATGGCAACCCTTGGGGGCGGTCACCGAACCCGTACACTTTGGCAACCCTTGGGGGCGGTCACCGGAACCCGTCAAATTGCTCGGGGCGATCTCCACAACCTAATTGGAGACCCCGACGCTTGCCCGGAGCTTTACACCACAATGATTGAGCTCCGAACACCAAGGTTGGGGCTATCTCCCCAACGACACCACGAAGCTTCATCACAATGGAATATGGCTTCGAGGTGACCACAACCGTCTAGGGCGCCCAAGCACCCAAGAGGAACAAGCTCAAGGGTACCAAGCACCCAAGAGTAATAAGCTTCTCAACTTCACTTCCATGTATCACCGTGGAGAACTCAAACCGATGCACCAAATGCAATGGCAAGGGCACACGGAGTGCCCAAGTCCTTCTCTCCCAAATCCCACCAAAGCAACTAATGCTAGGAAGGGAAATGAGAGGAAGAACAAGAAGGAGAACACCAAGAACTCCAAGATCAAGATCCAAGGGGTTCCCCTCACCTAGAGGAGAAAGTGATTGGTGGAAATGTGGATCTAGATCTCCTCTCTCTTTTCCCCCAAAAACTAGCAAGAATCCATGGAGGGATTGAGAGATAGCAAGCTCTAAGAAGGTCAACAATGGGGGAAGAACACGATCTCAAAGGATTAGATTCATTGGGGAAGAAGAGCCCCTTTTATAGGTGGGGAAAAATCCAACCGTTATGCTCACAGCCCGCACAGAGTGGTACTACCGCTAGGGCATTAGTACCCCTTAGAAAAACAACAGCGAGGAGGCAAAAAGGCCAGAAAAACCGTCGGAGCGGTAGTACCGCTTGACCTCACGGTACTACCGCTAGGGGTAGCGGTAGTACTGCTAAGGATAGCGGTACTACTGCTTGCGAGCGGTACTAAAAAATTACATCCGTGCCTACCACCGCTGGACTTGTGACGAGTTTTTGGTCCCGAGCGGAAGTAGCCACGGAAGTAGCCACGGTAGTACTGCTCCAAGCGGTAGTACCGCTCCCGAAAGCGGTAGTACCGCTTCCGAAAGCGGTAGTAAAAAATTACTTCCGCTCCTACCCGCGGTAGTACCGCTACAGCCTTTTCAATACACCAAAACGACAATAACTTTTGCATACGGACTCCGAATTCGATGAAACCAAGTTTGTTGGAAAGCTAGCGACAAGGGCTAACACAATCTTGATAGAAAAACCAATAAGAAGCAAATTAGAAAAGGCCCATAAGAAAATGGTGAGAACCCTTCCTCGGATAAGACCGGAAAAACACCCAACACCGAAAACATCATAGAAGACACATGTGAACTCCGTTTTCGATGAACTCAAGCTTGTCATGAAGATGACCATAAGTTCTAAGACTCACAACGAGAACCAAAAAAGAACCAAGAAACATGATGCAAGGATGCAATGGTTTGAGCTCTCTACTAACGATATGATCAAGCTACCAACTTGAGAGCCCCCCTTGATAGTACGGCAAACGATCCTATAACCCGGTCTCCCAACTACCACCACGAGACCGGTAAAATAGAAAACCTATCAAGGGCAAACCTTTGCTTTGCACAAAGTCCACTTGAGCTAGATGTAGACGATCTTGACTTCCTCAAGTTGGACCACCTTTCTTGATTGCGTTGTCTCAGTGAAGACAAGTAGATTGCTCCCCCATACTCCACTATGGGTGAGCCACTCTTCGGCATATCTTCACAAGTCCATTGTCACCACAATGGATGGCAAGCTTCAAGCACTTGATCTCTTCGTGGTGCTCCACTTGAACTTGCACACCGCAACCTAACCCCTCAAAGAACTCTCACGAAGACCATGGGTTAGTACACAAAGCGTGATTGACAATGCTTACCATACCATAGGATTGCTTGATCCCTCTCGGTACATCTTCTACGCTTTGTGTGTTGATCAACTTGATTCACTCCTTCACTTAGTCTTGATCAACCTTGAATCTTTCCAACTCTTCATTTGGATGATGTCTTGAAGGTAAACATGAATGATAACACACTCTTCTTCTTCAAGGCATGCTTGCAATAAGCTCAACACTCACAAGACCAATCTTTGGATAATTCCTTAATAGCACCTTGGTCATCACAAACTCTCCTTGAAACCAACAAATGAACTCCAAGAAAAGCCTATGGACAAACCCTTCAAATATAACTCAAGGAAACCATTAGTCCATAGAGATTGTCATCAATTACCAAAACCAAACATGGAGGCACCGCATGTTCTTTCAATCTCCCCCATTTTGGTAATTGATGACAATCACTTTCAAGAGAGTTTATATAAGGAATTATGCATCACCATACCATGCAACAATAATGTATGCGCATGAGATGCAAAAGCTTAGGAACAAAACCAAAGCAAGAAGAGCAAAGAGACAACTCTCTAAACTTCCTCACAAAACTAAACTCTCTGAAACTTCTCCCCCATTGGCATCGATTGCCAAAATGGGCGAAAAACTTAGAAGGTCAATATAAATTGTGTTCCTCCATAAATTATGTATTCCTCAAAATAGAGAGTGGAATGCAATACATATATCCAACTGTAAATACTTGGAGGAAGACAAACTATATTGAGGCCCAAAGATTGCAAAAGAATGATATGCCACAAAGGCATAACAAAGGGAGAAAAACACGCAATCAAGCAATCAGAGGATACCAATTGAATTAAGCTATCAAAAGATACCAATTGACCCAACTAGACCAATGATCCTACATGCCAAATGATTAAAAGGTATTATGATAAGAGCAAAGGAGTGTTCTAGAGAAACTAGAGAAGCTCCCCATGATTTGTGCACAATTTAATTTTGTATTTGGATACAACGAGCACAACATAGGATCGTCGCTCCCCCAAGATCAATAGAACTCATGACATAGCAACCGAGTGTTCTAAAGACACTAGTGAAGCTCCCCATAATTTATGCACTCCTTCGAATATTTTCATTAGGATACCAAGTGCACAAAATAGGATCATCACTCCCCCAAGATCAATAGACACTCACACCAAGTGCAAGTGAACATGAAGGAAACAAAGGATAGCACTTGCAACAAACAACTGGTTGAGCAATATATAAAAGAGTCAACTTAAGAGTAGGCTCAACCAAAAAGATGTGTGTGAGTCATGGCAAAGCACTTGAGAAGATTAATGTATGGATGAACATTAAGCATCAATATACTCTTGAGTGAATGAGATACATAGTGCAAGGCTATCATTCCCACACACAACAGCAAATGGGTTCACAAGCTCACTACTAATCATATAAGTAACCTATGCTTGTGACAACTTGTGGTGAAGATATAAAAAGGATAGCTTTGTCATGAGGAGGGAAACCAATAGAAATGGCAAAAGCCTCGTCAAGACAAGCAAGAGAAAAAAATGATCTTCACCACAAAAGAGTGCATCAAGATGCAACGATATAAGATCCGCACTCAAGGCAAAGGCTTTCACGGAGCCACCAAAGAAATGATACAAGAAAGACAAGGTGGTCGTGAAAGAAAGGATATCTTCTAGATATGTAATTTCTCTCAAGTGTATAAGATTCTCGGTAGATGAAAATCATGATGATATCAATCCACAAAGAAGAATGTACACTCGAAATAGTTACAAAAAGGAAGTAATAAGATATCCACAAGGAAGTCATAATTATACCAATAAGATATTTTGCGTGAACGCATAGCACATGGCTAGATAAGGTCTTATTGAATAAACATGAATTCCAACCAAGCAAACATCAAAGACATCACAACTAGCAACAAGGCATCATTGTTGGGATGCTTTGAGAAAGGAAACAAATATCACAAGAAGGAATGACTAACATGCCATGATGCAACCTACGCAAGGTTGGTGCAAGAAATGTGTGCATGAAGTAGATGATGATACTTGTTACCGAGAAACCATTGGAAGGATGTAGTAGATACCAAATGAAGGTAGATAGTAGTTCATTGATCATCCTAATTTGACTCCAATAAGCACATGGTGACACCACCTTCCTTTTGAATGAGCCGAGCATCCAATGCATCTCCAATTCTTCCTAGAACACCAATACAAACAAAATGGTACCCAAACTCATTGGGACCAAAGAGTTAGAAACACCAATACATAGGAAAAACTCCACAAACATATGTGCATTTATATATGAAAATGAATTTCATGCACATCTCATCCAAATTGAGACTAGGTGGAGTTTCCCTTATATATTGGGTTAAAGAAAGAAAGCATGCCAAAGAAAATACATGAAGTAAATATGCATGCTCAAGACTTTCAAGAAACGAAACAAAAAAAAGGAAATACCAAGTGAAAATAGGATACCAAATGGAAAAATCATCACTTGGAAGATATCTATTATAAGATAGATCAAGGAATGAGATATCCATTGATACACGCAAAAGGAAATATATCAGACTCCCAAAAGAGAGGATGGTTCCAAACAAACAAACCCATCTACAAAGTTTCATGATGGCACAAGTACCAAAAAGAAATGGCTTGCCTTCCATCAACACACACTTGATATGGATCACAAGATTAGTGTTCTATCGAAAATAGGATAGCTCCCCCACGAATTGTGCATTTAGAGAGATTTTGGATTCGAGTACAAAATGCACAGGGTGGGATCACCACTTTCAATATATCTAGAAAACACTCGACAAAAACAATAAAACACGAGATCCAGAAGTGGCATGGAAGGAAATGGGAGTTGACACAAACTTGGCAAGAGATAAGACAAATAAGACCAAAAGATAATGTAAAGATGATCAATAATTTCCACCACATAAATGATTACCAATTGTCAAAGACAAGAGGTATTTGGAAATAATTCCCGGTGATAGATAGCAATGATATCCAACATCATCTTCACACCAAACACAAGCAAAATGCAACTTGTAGAGCTAACATGCCACCTAGGAACAACATAATTTATACTATCAACTCTAGGTGACAATATCTCAAATTTACACATTTTCTAGGCTTGTAATATGCACATAGAATATTACTCCCCCATAATGTGATACCAATGAAAAACTTACCAAGATGCAAAAGAGAACCAACAAGAGATAATTAATGGAACATTTAGAATTTGACTTTCTCATGAGAAGACATACCACATAGAGACTATATAATCTTGTAATATCAATACTAGATGGTATTCCTCATGTACACACATTTATAGGATTGTGAGGTGCACAAAGCACATCACCCCCCCCCCCCAAATGGGATGTTCCATTAATCTCTCACAACAGCCAACTAAGATAAAAGCAAGAAGCACACAGGCTCAATGCACGACACACACATACATGATGTGCAAACCAATATACACATACTTGATTTCTCAAGATATACAAATTGGACGCACATCATATACAAACACATGCAAGGAACAAAACCAAAACATGCAAAGGGGCAAGTAACTTTCAATGTAAACAATTTAAGCACGAGTTACCGCAAGGAGGAATATTGGATATAAGATAGAAACTTGATCATCCGAATGACTTGGCTTGAGACAATATGAATGATGAAGACCCCTTAATTCTTCATAATGTACCAAGTCTTCAATGCCCTCCAACAACGCCTATTGATCAAGTTTTAGCTTGTTGGTCCCCAACCAAGTTGGGTCCTAAAAGGTTAGTCACAATAGGCTTGGCCACCCAAATGGTTCTTTTCTTGACACCACTTTGAGTACCAAAAAACTTGGCAAACACATTGCCAACATTATCCTTCCCAAGAAAATAGACATCATCAATAATAATTGGGTTGGATAAGTTACCACTAGTGCATGAAGAAGCAAGGTGACCCTTCTCACGGCATAGGTAGCAACATCTACTCTTTACTTTCTTCTCATTTGATTTCTCAAAATGAGAAGCATTACCATGAGTCTTCTTGGGAAGCGGCCTTTCTCCAACTTGCGGTTGAGCACGAGATTGAACTTGTGGCCTCTTCCCTTGTTGCTTGTCACTAATGACCTTCTTCTTCAATGGGCAAGATCTAACATGATGCCCTTCAATTTTGCACTTGAAGCAAATAATCTTGGCCGAATTCTTGAGTTGTTCTTGGCCCTTCTTCTTGTTGCTCTTGGACTTCTTCTTGTTGTTGGAGTTGAATCCAAGTCCACCTTTGTCATTGGGGGATTTTTGCACACTCAAGATATTGTTGAGTGTGGACTTCCCTTCATGACACTTTTCCAAGTCTTTCTTCAAGGAAGAGACTTGGGCCATGAGCTCTTTGATTTCCTCTACATGGTTAGTATCAACACAAGTACTAGAGGAAGTATAGGCTTCATTGTTAGAGCAACAAGGCAAGGAAAGCAATTCATCACAAGATGTACCAATGTTATGCATAGATGAATTACGAGGACTAGCACATGGCAATATAGCATTTTGACTAGAAGTAGTGCTAGCGACCACATGAGACTCACTAGATGTTACCTTGATGATCATGGCCTCATGAGCTATCTTTAGCACATTATGGGATACTAGAAGATCATCATGAGAGCTTGTGAGCTTTACATGACTTTCTTCCAATCTCCCATAATTGCTAGATAGCAACTCAAGTTGAGCCCTTAGCTCAACATTCTCCTTCAAAATGGATGCTTCACTAGAAATAGAGTTAGTAGCACAAGCATCATCAATAATAGCAAGAGGAGAAGGCAACTTGGCAAGCTCTTTAGAATATGAAGCTTTAAGTTGAGCATGAGACTCGGTGAGTTTGATGAGCTCACTCTTAATGACCCTTGATCCATTTTTGAGGTGATCAAAATCCTCAAGGAGTTTAGCATGTGCAACTTCAAGCTTCTCATTTTTAGTTTCAAAATCATTAGCTACCTCGAGAGCTCTATCACGGGATTCCTTTATTCTAGATAGTTCTAGAGCAAAAGTCTCCTCAAGAGATTCCTTGGTGGTTTGTTCAAATTCAAGAGCTTGCAAGAGGTCGGCGATCTCATTAGCGTAATCACGCTCATGATCTTCCATTTTCTCAATGGTGACCTCATGCTCCTCTAGATGAGATTCCAACTCCTCTATATATTTCTTGCCCTCAATGGCAATAGACATGATTTCCATGAAGTTGGAACGAGCAATTTTATTCTTATGAAGAGCTTTAAAAATCATTTCCCCCTTAATTTTTAAGGAGGCAACATTGTCATTCTCTTCATCATTTTCTACATCATCATCATTCTCATCATCACTATCATGACAAGATATATTGGGGTTCAAAGTGGGAGATACCTTTGAAGCCTTAGCCATAAGGCAAAACGCAATAGATGATGATGTAGGATCCCTTGAAGCACCATTCAAGACTACATCTAGTTCCATGGGGTGTTGGGTTTCCTCTACATTGTTAGCACAATAATTCGAGGAAATAGATGCATTTTTATCATGGCAACAAGACATAGCAAGCATATCATCATGAGTTTTAGTTAAGCAATTTCTACATGATATGCAAGGACTATCAACACAGGCATGTGAAACATGTAGGGTGCTCGAAGTGTTAAAGTCCAAAGAAGATGCATTGCAGTAAGATAGTGATGAAGGATCATCCACAATAAGCATACTATCATCATTGCAATGACCAACACTACTCACCATATCATTACCTTGTGGCAAACCACATGTAGGTGAAGTAGAAGAAGTTGAGAAGACAACACGGCCGGAGGTGGAGGGAGAACAATCATTCCTACAGTTCTTGGACACACCATATTTATCTTGAAGCTTTGTCCACAACTCATGAGCATCCCGGAATGGCATGAGTTGAAATATAACTACATTGCTCAAAGCATCAAAAAGCACATTAGAAGCTTGAGCATTGAGATAAGAGTTTTTCTCATCCTCTAAAGATAATCTTTGGGGATCCTTTGGAGGAGAAAAACCCATATCTACAATTCGCTCTAAATTTGGGTCCATGACCCTAAAGAGATTAAGCATGCGAATTGCCCAAACATCAAAATTTGTGCCATCGAAACTAAGAGTGTCAGAGAATCCTAAGCCCCTAGTCGACATCCTTACTCTCTAGGCGGTTAAGCCCTATAAAGAGAGACGAGGCTCTGATACCAATTGAAAGATCGTGGATGTCGCCTAGAGGGGGGTGAATAGGCGCTTTAAAATAATTACGGTTTAGGCTTGAACAAATGCGGAATAAACCTAGAGGTTAATTTGTCAAGCAAAAAACCTACAACAACTAGGCTCACCTATGTGCACCAACAACTTATGCTAAGCAAGATAAACAACTAGGTGATAGCAAGATATATGACAAGAAACAATAAATCTATCACAAAGTATAGTGCATAAGTAAAGGGCTCGGGTAAGAGATAACCGAGGCACGTGGAGACGACGATGTATCCCGAAGTTCACACCCTTGCGGATGCTAATCTCCATTTGGAGCGGTGTGGAGGCACAATGCTCCCCAAGAAGCCACTAGGGCCACCGTAATCTCCTCACGCCCTCGCACAATGCAAGATGCCGTGATTCCACTAAGGGACCCTTGAGGGCGGTCACCGAACCCGTACAAATGGCAACCCTTGGGGGCGGTCACCGAACCCGTACACTTTGGCAACCCTTGGGGGCGGTCACCGGAACCCGTCAAATTGCTCGGGGCGATCTCCACAACCTAATTGGAGACCCCGACGCTTGCCCGTAGCTTTACACCACAATGATTGAGCTCCGAACACCAAGGTTGGGGCTATCTCCCCAACGACACCACGAAGCTTCACCACAATGGAATATGGCTTCGAGGTGACCACAACCGTCTAGGGCGCCCAAGCACCCAAGAGGAACAAGCTCAAGGGTACCAGGCACCCAAGAGTAATAAGCTTCTCAACTTCACTTCCACGTATCACCGTGGAGAACTCAAACCGATGCACCAAATGCAATGGCAAGGGCACACGGAGTGCCCAAGTCCTTCTCTCCCAAATCCCACCAAAGCAACTAATGCTAGGGAGGGAAATGAGAGGAAGAACAAGAAGGAGAACACCAAGAACTCCAAGATCAAGATCCAAGGGGTTCCCCTCACCTAGAGGAGAAAGTGATTGGTGGAAATGTGGATCTAGATCTCCTCTCTCTTTTCCCCCAAAAACTAGCAAGAATCCATGGAGGGATTGAGAGATAGCAAGCTCTAAGAAGGTCAACAATGGGGGAAGAACACGAGCTCAAAGGATTAGATTCATTGGGGAAGAAGAGCCCCTTTTATAGATGGGGAAAAATCCAACCGTTATGCTCACAGCCCGCACAGAGCGGTACTACCGCTCCAGGAGCGGTACTACCGCTAGGGCATTAGTACCCCTTAGAAAAACAACAGCGAGGAGGCAAAAAGGCCAGAAAAACCGTCGGAGCGGTAGTACCGCTTGACCTCACGGTACTACCGCTAGGGGTAGCGGTAGTAATGCTAAGGGTAGCGGTACTACTGCTTGCGAGCGGTACTAAAAAATTACATCCGTGCCTACCACCGCTGGACTTGTGACGAGTTTTTGGTCCCGAGCGGAAGTAGCCACGGAAGTAGCCGCGGTAGTACTGCTCCAAGCGGTAGTACCGCTCCCGAAAGCGGTAGTACCGCTTCCGAAAGCGGTAGTAAAAAATTACTTCCGCTCCTACCCGCGGTAGTACCGCTGCAGCCTTTTCAGTACACCAAAACGACAATAACTTTTGCATACGGACTCCGAATTCAATGAAACCAAGTTTGTTGGAAAGCTAGCGACAAGGGCTAACACAATCTTGATAGAAAAACCAATAAGAAGCAAATTAGAAAAGGCCCATAAGAAAATGGTGAGAACCCTTCCTCGGATAAGACCGGAAAAACACCCAACACCGAAAACATCATAGAAGACACATGTGAACTCCGTTTTCGATGAACTCAAGCTTGTCATCTAGATGACCATAAGTTCTAAGACTCACAAAGAGAACCAAACAAGAACCAAGAAACATGATGCAAGGATGCAATGGTTTGAGCTCTCTACTAACGATACGATCAAGCTACCAACTTGAGAGCCCCCCTTGATAGTACGGCAAACGATCCTATAACCCGGTCTCCCAACTACCACCACGAGACCGGTAAAATAGAAAACCTATCAAGGGCAAACCTTTGCTTTGCACAAAGTCCACTTGAGCTAGATGTAGACGATCTTGACTTCCTCAAGTTGGACCACCTTTCTTGATTGCGTTGTCTCGGTGAAGACAAGTAGATTGCTCCCCCATACTCCACTATGGGTGAGCCACTCTTCGGCATATCTTCACAAGTCCATTGTCACCACAATGGATGGCAAGCTTCAAGCACTTGATCTCTTCGTGGTGCTCCACTTGAACTTGCACACCGCAACCTAAGCCCTCAAAGAACTCTCACGAAGACCATGGGTTAGTACACAAAGCGTGATTGACAATGCTTACCATACCATAGGATTGCTTGATCCCTCTCGGTACATCTTCTACGCTTTGTGTGTTGATCAACTTGATTCACTCCTTCACTTAGTCTTGATCAACCTTGAATCTTTCCAACTCTTCATTTGGATGATGTCTTGAAGGTAAACATGAATGATAACACACTCTTCTTCTTCAAGACATGCTTGCAATAAGCTCAACACTCACAAGACCAATCTTTGGATAATTCCTTAATAGCACCTTGGTCATCACAAACTCTCCTTGAAACCAACAAATGAACTCCAAGAAAAGCCTATGGACAAACCCTTCAAATATAACTCAAGGAAACCATTAGTCCATAGAGATTGTCATCAATTACCAAAACCAAACATGGAGGCACCGCATGTTCTTTCACTTCGTCATGATGGTCACCCGTGAGGCTTCGGAGAGCGACAATCAAACACAACTAGCTTGTACTCCACAGGAGGGCAAAGGCCATGGCCGGCACCGTAGCTCCTTCGCCAGGGCCGGTGAGGATGAATCGCCGCCTATTCGCTCATATCCAGCAACCCTATCCGTCTCAACTTTTTCACCTCCATGATGACCGCTGAAAAAGGAGAAGAAGAGCAAGACATCCTTCAAGAAAGGGGACTCAACGCGAAAGTGCCTTTCTGCTCCCGGGCTCAAATGAGCCCGGTGAACAGTAAAATCGAAAAAAAAATCGAAAAAAATTCAAAAAAATCCAAAAGTTTTTTTGGGTGAAACATTGACAAAAGTTCTAAGTGAATGCAAAAATTTGTCAAGGAATCACATTTCTGTAAGGCATGGCAAAAAAAACAAATTCAGTGCTCCAAAATGCTTTTGAAAGTAGCATTTTCAGAGTATTGATTTTTTTTTTGCCACGACTTCTAGGAATGTTATTTCATGACAAATTTTTGCAAGCACTTACAACTTTTATCAATGTTTCACCTAAAAAGAAATTGGAATTTTTTGAATTTTTTTTATTTTACTGTTCACCCGAGCTCATTTGAGCTCGGGTGCAGATACTCCACGTCCGACTCAACGAGCTTATTCAAGAGATTCCAGTGGTGTGGCCAGCACTTGAATCCCCATCTTTTTTATGCGACTACTTAAAGCTTGAATGCCCTTTTTTCTTTCCATCATTTTTTGTATCTTATTTTGGCGCTCCTATAATTATCTAAAATGTGAAAGATCCTAGTTCCATGTTGAAAAGGGAAGCATAGACCCTCGTCTCATATTGGGCGCTGATTTGGTCAGCGACTGGTCAGGGCCTAGCGGTCAATGCAAAGGTTGTGTCCTTCATGGGCTCTAGGGTGTCTGGTTGCAAGGTGGCGACCCTGATGGTGGTAGATGTGGTGCTCGTGGGCGAAGTTTGAGGCTCGGTGTTGGCTGGCTGCCATTGCCGTGTGCGAGGCATGGTGGCTGGTGTTCGGTGTTTTCGTGGTGGTGGTGCAACATGTGTTCTCGTGACTGGTCGTACCCTGATTCGAAGGCGGAGAATGCCCGTCGGGGTTGGTCAGGTCCACAAATATTTTCGATATTTTTACCTGTTTGAATTTGATACTTTTGAAATGGGAATGTGGGAGCATTTTAGTGTTAGGTATCAGTAGATACGATACTCCATCGTGGCAGGTCCACGCACAGACGTCACGGTGCATGGAAGGCGAGACAGCTGCACAAGTGGGCTTTAAAGCTTATTCGTGCAGCAGGCACGTACGGTCTCCTGGCAAGGCAGCGCCGTGCGTACAAAAAAGGGTTAATTTGATAAATGCCACTCCAAATCTGGCGATTTCGAGAAATTCCATTGCAGTTTTCAAACTTTGAAAAATGCCATTTCATGTCATTTCCAGTGGCATTTTCCGAAGTCCGAAGTGACGTTTTTTAAAGTTTGCAAAAATTACAGTGGCATTTTTCAAAGTTTGAAAATTGAAGTCGCATTTTTATGAATAGTCATAATTGAAATGGCATTTATCTAATTAAAAAAAGTGCTACTCTGACGAGACCGATGGTTTTGCATGTATAGAGAGATGCAGATGCGGGCACCTGACTCATCTGATCTGACTTGACCCGACAGAAGATGGACGTTTTTGTTTTGTCTTGATACAGGTGGACGTTTTTGTTTTGTTTTGCGGGGATGGATTGGACTTACCTGGAGGTACATCACTGCAGTGCGTGACCTGACCAGCTCCATCAATCGACACCTTTAATACATGAGGATACAAGCCAAATGAGTTTACACCCCCTGCATGTACATCAATGTAGTGTACGTATATATAGCCAGTAGGCAGTACGCACATTGTGTTAATTTGACGGGACACCCATGCAGAGCAGACTAGACTTGACGAGACGATCGGTCGTAAGAGCTTCTTCAGCCGCTGCCCCTAACAGCCCCACACCTCTTTTTCGGTTCCGGCACTTAAACAACGGACCAGTCGTGTTCTTAAAAACCCATTTTATCGGTTTGATTTAAAATTGGTATCGGCGGATCCAGACCGAACCCGATGCGCTGGGGCGCCTGGGGGCGTCGGGGCAATCGTTTTTTCTGCGAAAGAGCCAGCGACCCCCCGCCTCGTCGTCCTCACATCGCCTCGGTTTCCCTGCCAGGAATCAATGACAAGGTTGACGCAGGTCAGCCTTCCATTGATTCCTCACGGACGGCGCGGTGAGGTGACCCCCCTCCCGCCACGTGTACACACGGCGTCGCTCTCGGGCCGCTATATAAAGCAGCACTTCCCTTGCCGGTGGACACACCCGCCCGCAGCCCATCTCTCTTCCCATGCACAGCTGCCGCCATGAGCTATCTTTCCTCCTCCTCCCCGTTCATAGCCGCCGCAGACGATGGGTGAAAGTTTCCGCGGCGATGGGGCGGCGACCAATGGCTTCGGCCGCCGCTCTCTGCACGAGTGGGAAGCCCATCTCCTGCACAAGGCCAACTACCCGACGCCTCCCGACATGCGCGCGTCAGGGGGGTGGAGACTCAGCGCCGAAGGCGTCCCCGTCCCCCGCTACCGGACGTCACGCGCCCCGACTACTTCCACGTCGAGATCGAGCGTGTGCGGGCGTCTCTATCGGAGGAGCAGCGGGCCCTCCCGGAGTACGACGCCGGCAACCACGAGGCGTGGGCGGCGTACTTCGAACGCTGCAGGCGGAGCGGGTGGCCTCCACCAATAACGCGCTGGTGGTGTGGGGGAGCAAAAACAACGACGGCCGCCGCCTGTGGTGGGGGCGCCCCCGGCCGCAAGCTCCACTCCTTCCTTCAGCACCTCAAGGGCGGCAGCAATCCGCCGCTGATGTACCCGGCCGCCCCGGTCCCCCACCGGAGTGGCGGCCAATGTATGCCGAGGAGGACCGGCTCCTCTTCCTCCTCCTCCCGATCCTCCTCCCACTCCTCCGGATCGCCGGCGCTCTTCAGCTTCAAGGCCGAGCCCGCGGATACGTCGCTCGGCCGGCGCACCCGCAGTGCCTGCATCGTCATCAACGAGGACGGGCGTGCCTCCTCCTCGGCTCCTCCCCGCCTCGTTAAGCTGAAGACGGAGCCGGGGCTCACCGCCGTGAAGACGGTGCCGGGGCTCGCCGACGTGATTACGGAGCCGGGGCTCTACGACGACGCGGCCATGAAGTGAGCGTGGGAAAATTGGGTGCGGCTGGAGATGGAGCGCGAGCGCCGCGCCCTGGCGAAGATCGCCGCGCGCCGCCGTGGGCGCGACGAAGGGGGCGTCATCGTGCTTGAAGACAACAACGACGATGCGCAGCCACCGGATCGAGTATCTCTTAGCACTGCGGGTTGGAAACCCAATCACCCCCAAACCGTTTTTTAGCGCCGGGTCGCTCCGCCATTTGTCTAGCCCCTGGGAGCCAACGGCTGGAAACCCGCCCCAAGTCCTGCGGCTAGCCCAGCCAGTGAAGGTGGACCGGAGCACATGCATGGTATGCATGCGCGGGACTAGCTCGGCTGATCACGTACGCACGGTGACACATCCCCCTCCCCTTCTCTTCGCCCGTCAACAACGTTTGCACTTGTCTCCTCTGCACTGTACATGGAGATGGCTGGCTCCATCTGGCACGGCACCGTGATGCCCTGTCCATGGAGGCCAGGATAGCTAACACACACATGGCAGATTGGCAGCACAAGAGCTAGCCATGGATCGACCGGCCAATCCAGCAGCGCAGAGCCCTAGCTGCTCCGTTCAAGTTCAAGTAGATGCACTGCACGGACCGGCCCGCAGTGCATTACTCCAAACAAGAGTATCTCTGCCCAGTGGCTCCTGGCCGCTTTTGCAGTGGAGTTAGGCAGGTCGCCATTGCTGTCTTTCATTGGATTGGACGTGACAACAATTCCTCGGGGCGCGCGCGGACGGGAACGATGCACTGTCTCTAGCTTGCTTGTCCGGTCACAGCGTTTATATGTGCTGACTGTGCTGCATGTCCGACAGAAGATACAAACAGCGAAGTTGGACCCAAAAGTCTTGCTCTTGCAGTAACACCAAAATTTATAACAGCACTGCATGTTGATTTACCCCCTTTTTACGTGCCTAATTATACCTTTATCATTTGTTTTTTAAACACCTTTATCGGCATTTTTTTTAAATAACCTCTATTGGTACTGTTGTGTATGCACATCAACCCATGCATCCATGCATGCAGCACTTGCAAACAATAAAACAAGGTGCATGAGTCGAAGCGTGAAGAGTCAAGAGACTGGCTGACTAGTTGAAAGTGCAGCAAAAGAAACATACTGGAGGGAGGGAGTGGCACTCATTTACTTACTTAGTTAAAATGCAAATGAGTTGTAAAGAGTAGTACGTGTTTTCTGCCCAGAAATTGAACTTTCATCACACGAACACAAGAAAGAGCAGAGCACAGAGGCAAGTTTGGCAGATCCCATGTACAATACTACAACGAACGAAGCTTCAGATTCATATATATTGACACCAGTACACCACGTAGAAGGTAGCTTAGGATCCATGGCGTGATTCATCTCAAGCTTGCTAGGCCTAGGAGTGGAGGCACTTGCATCTCCACCCGAGCGGCTTGTAGTTGGAGTGCTCGTCGTACGAGGACGGCAGCAGTGCGCCCTCTCCTCGCCCTGCTGCCGGCGATGTCCGCTTCTCCTTCTTCCTCAGCTCCTGCCCCAGGTCGCGCGGAGTGACGGGCACCTGCACGGCCTCGCACCGGCGGCCGCCGCACGCCCACCGGCACTGCCCCTCGCAGCTCGGCGGCCGGGACCCCAGCGTCTGCCGCATCATCGCCCCCACGCTGCCCCTCTCCTCCTGCAAATCCATACACGGTCGATCAGTATGCTACCAGCTAGCACGCATGGTTACGCGTACTACGTACGCACCTTGGTAATGGCGGCCTCTGCGTTGCCGTGGGTGGCGGCGGCCGCGGTGGCGGCGAGGATCAGGGGAAGCAGCTGCAAGAAGAGGAGGATGAGGAGGAGGACGACGACGACATGGCGGCGGCGTCCCATTGGGAGGGAAGGCAGAAGAGAAGTGAAGTGAGGCAGAGTGGAGGACGACGAGCAGAGGCCCTGCACCACCTGCGCTAGATATGTGTACTGCTCCGGCCTCCAGCTAGCTTTGGCTGCTCGTCTTTCCACGCTGCATGCGTCGTGTCACTTCACTGGCGCAGCTACATGGAGCTACGCAAAAAGCCTACCGCATGCATGCATGCATGTGTATGCTGGTACTGGCTCTTGCTCCATCGATCTCCAGGTGCTCCATCGACCGGACCGGACCGGACCTTGAGATGGCACGGGAATAGTGCACTACCTACTGCACCAAGCGGCATCTAGCCCCACGATGGTTGTGGATGAATAAGGACAAACTGATCTAGGAATTGACTTTGCATAACGAGGCTTAAATAGAATTTTATATACCACATTTGGAAGTACCGGAAGTATTAGAGGTGATGTCGTGGTCGTGGATATAATCATGTGAATTGGGTATGAATGTAAAAGGCAATTGTCCTACCGAATGGTGCATACGGGTGTACGCGCAAAGAATTATATACAGGTTCATGCCCTCTTAGGCCAACTGCTAACGTAGGAAACCATTTCGTCCGCTTAGGTCTGCTTTGGTCCACGTGGACAAAAAAACGCAGCCCTCAACATGGGGACGCATTTCATTTTTTCATGTGTTGGACACATTTGTGTCTCAGATTTGGGACAGATTTTGGTTCTATCTTCTACCCACCCAATAATATTAGACCTACAAAGAAATATAAAGGTTTACTTAATCGGTTTACTTAATCTTCCAAACTAATTCTCTCCACCCTCTCCTTGATTTTAAGTGGGTGGGCCCCTCATCCCCTATTACCAATCACTATCCTCCACATCACTTTGTACGTAAAATCTTTACGTAAACCTTCGTAGATGTAGCATTACTCCAAACTCCCACCTCTCTCTCTCTTTCCTTCCCTTTCTTTTTCTTCTCCACCCAGGTGCAGGTTCATTTCTTGTTAGTAGTCTATGTTACATTTTGGTGGGGTGTGCCTACCTTTACCCTTATACTCTTGTTTAGTTTTGATCTCCTTTATATAAGAGGGGTTCCTCGTCGCCTTGTATTGGTTTGACTATTTGCTGTTATATGTGACCTATATATGTCAGACCCGGTCACAGGTTTTCTTGATGAAATGGAACCGGAGTCTGCCACTCTAAAAAGAATTCTGATGTGTTTTTTTTTCCTTTCTTATCAAGCTTTGAATGCTCACCCGTATGCCACGCCACATGTGGTAGTTCCAAATATATTTCTATATATGTAACGTTTTCTTTCAATTAACTCGTGACAAGTTACCTTCTAACGAAAATTCTTTTAATTAACGTGTGATATCACATGTTAGAAGAGAAAGGAACCATGTAGCCATCAGCATGACGGTTGGAGACTTACACGCAACCGAATTAGTTTTACTCCAAAGGCCTAGGTGATGAAAATCAAACACATTAAGCTACGGGAGAATGGCGGCCCACCAGCATGGCCACCTGGCGCATGCTAGTTCGCCGTGGCAAAGAACTTTTTGAATTTTTTTTTGAAAGATGAAATTGAGAAACTTTTTGATTTTTTTTAAAGATGAAATTAAGATGTTTTTTTTTAGAAAATTTTTTTGGAGATTATTTTTATAAGATGGAAATAAGACTTTTTTTTTCATTTTAAGAATGTTTTTTGGCCTTTTTTCTTTTTCTTTTTGAGATGGATGTGATGTTCACGTGTTGTGAGAATGTATTCTTTTTAATTTTAAGATGAAGTTGAAGTTTTTTTGAGAGGGAAAAATACACGTACAACTTTCACTCAAGAGGTCCGCAATGACGGCCCCAACCACTAGTTTAAAACATTTGGTGCTGTTTTGGAGGGGTGTTGCAAATTTAGAGTTAAAAAAATGTTGAGATATGACACCTGTTCGAGCACCTTTTTTGGCCCTTAGTGATGTAAAAAGCGACTAGGCCCTATTATTATAGTTTATAGGGCATCATTTTTCTTATGTAATCTTGACACTCGTGGTTGATGTATGAGATTTTTTTCCTTCAGAAAAAAAGTCGATAGTTTTTCTCGAAAAGAGGATTAAATCGTTCTGCCTCTGCATCAATTGACCCAACTTTCAATTGTTAAAAAAACAACTGCTTTCATATAGAGGAGAGTAAAGTACTCTCTCTAGCTACTTCAAAAAACAAAGCACATTACTTCGTTAAGAATAGACATCATAAGTTGTTCTAGGCAACGAAATACAATAACTACCCTAAAAAAGAAGAAGAAAAACGAAATACAGTACCTGGTATTTTTCTACCAGCAGCTGCTAGGGTTTGTCAGAAGATTGCTAATTTTTGCACATGTTATGCATGTATGTGCAAGATGCGGAGAATGAACTAGTAGAGTAATTCTTTACCTAATAATAAAGAAAGTTGGGTTTCAGCCCGTCCGTCATGCCACTTTGCAGAAAAGCCCCTCTGTTTTCTGTAAATTAACCCGCACTACACGTTTAAGTCATACCGAACCGTTTTTTGGCATTTTCGCATAAAAACCCCTCAGGTTTCATGTAATCAACCCGCCATCCATACTTAAGTCAGCCGAATCGTTTTTTTGTGTTTTAACAGAAAAACCCCTAACCTTTTGGTTAATTAATCTGTAGTTTATCTAAAACAAAAATATCCTTATCTTTTAAACCGTAGCTCCGATTTTAACATATTATATATGAAATTTGATTAGAAAAATGTATAGAATCTAAATAAATTGTTACTTTTAGCTGTTAAATATTTCTAAATTATTAATTTGGGTGCAAACTTAATCTATAGTGCACGATCCGTTTTTCTTTCGCACCGGTGGCGTTCCAAATTGCAAATAAACACACATTAAAACCAGATTAAGAGGAAAAAAATATTGATAACCACGCACGCACAACTCTGAAAAACCTCACGGGAAAAAAATAACATTTTTCTCATCTTATTCTGAGCGATTGTGTGCGTGCGAGCGCGCGTACGTGTGTGTGAGAGAGAGACGCCTTATGACTAACCATATTCAAATACGTTTGAGACCACCATCGGGAACACAAATGTGATGCCATTTTAAAATAAAGAACATCTACCTACCAGGGTCTCGAGTCGTGGTTATTGGGTTAAGAACGTGTGTTTTTTCTATCCCGTTGCAACGCACGGGCTCTTTTGCTAGTAATTAACCGAACATTAATTAGATGTAATATTAATGAATTAAGAGAGAAATGCTGCTGATGATGAATATTAATATGATGCGTTAGTCAGTATGGCTTCTCCCCGTCGTAGTTCCCCGGCGGGTAGTAGCTGCAGACCATGAGGGTGTCGCCGGTGGTGCAGGTGACGCGGCCGCAGCCGACGGCGGTGGTGCCCTTCCAGACGACGGCGGTGTAGTGGCCGCACTGCTTGCCGGCGTCGCAGGAGTTGGAGCCGTAGTGGTAGTTCTTCTTCTCCTCGCTCCACTCGTCGACGGTGTGGCGCCACGTCCACGCCTTGCCCTCGCCGTACATGAGGTTCTCCCCGTACGGCCCCGTCGAGTGCTTCAGCGCGCAGTCCCCCTTGCGCTCGTTGGCGTAGTGCTGCGCGTACTGGGCCACCGTCGCGTTCCACCTGCATGCACCCATCCATCCAGTTCGCAGGAGCTGTCATCGTCATCGTCTCCGGCCGCCGCGAGATGCATGCTTGCATGTCATGTCATGTCCAGAGCTTACGTGAGAGGGGGCACGTGCTCCCTGGCGCGGAACTCGTTGTGCTCCTTGATGATGTTGTCGATGGCCTTGGGGCTCAGCCCGTCTACCGGCTCCCCGTCGGCGTCCACCTGCTTGCTGGCGCCCCCGCCAGCGTACGATCCGCCGCTGGTACTCTGCTGCGCGGGCACAGACGGCGTCGCCGGCTTCTGCCACGTCTCCGGCGAGGTTGGCTTCGGCACCCACTTGGTCGTCTGCGACTCCGGCACCCACTTGGGTGTCTGCGGCTCCGGCACCCATTTGGTCGTCTCCGGTTCCGGCACCCACTTGGTCGTCTCCGGCTCCGGCACCCACTTGGTCGTCTGCGGCTCCGGCTGTGGCTGCGCCTCCGGCTGCGGCTCCGGATCTGTCGTCGGCTGCTGCTGGAAGTAGCCGCCGGTGAACGCCCCGGCTAGGGAGGCCCCCGGCATGAACCCCGTCTGCTGGACGTATTCCGGCCTAGCGAGCAGATTGTTGGGCATTGGCATCTCCTCCGGCTGCGAGAGGAACTGCCCGGGGTTCTGGATCGTGGCCAGCGGCTCCACCTCCTGGCTAGCCGTGGCAGGCACGTACTCGTACTGGCCGTCGGCGCGGCCGGCGATGAGCAGGCACACCACGGCCACGGCGGCGACGACCGCCGGTACTAGTTGATCGGCGTGCATGGTTGGTTAACGTAAACTGGCTGGGATTCGCATCCTTTTTTTCGTGTTTTTTTCCATCCTGGCGCGAACGTGTTTATGTACCGAGAGAGATGCTAATTTCGGCATGGATTGGTGGCCACTGCTATTTCTTGGACCAATCACGCTACAATGGATGTCCTAAACCATATTGACGGCAATGGACGACGGCCTAACTGCCAAAGGAAGAAGGTAAAAAGAACGTGCACAACACACATGCTAATTCCTCATCCTATATCCTATAATTAGTAAGCGTGCACGTGCAATCGCACGTGTTGACTAATTAAAAATGGTAATAACCGGCAAATTCATAAACGATATAGGATGTTTTGTAGTTTCACCATAACTTCAAATATTGTGTCAAATGAAATTGATTACTATCCACTGTTTAGATCATACATAGTATTGTGAAAATTCCACTGATCACATACACAATAAAGCGTATACTCATTTCATAATGCAATGCAACTTGTGTTAAAGGGCAAAGAAATGGAAACATTTATCATAAAAAGATGAGTGAATTCCGCTTTTTACCCCCTATTTTGACATTTTTGACACTAATTACCCAATTTAGCAAAATTTCATCCGTTTTACCTCATTTAACAAAATTGTTGACACAATTTACCCTGTTTAAAGTTTTCTGCGCATTCTAACCGGTCGGTCACAATTGTTAGGTCCAACAGGCATGCCACGTCAGTTTTTTTTTCATGACTATTTTTCTCACTGCCGAATAGTGTCGTGTAGCTTCTCCCGACCGGCTCGGCCCGATGACGGTCGCTCACGTCACATCCAACGCACAACGCCCAAGTCGGCCGCGCGCCACGCTCGCCTCCCGTAGCTTCTTATTTGCGTTGTTCACCCCCAATCAAACATGCAAACTGATTTCCGTATAAGCATCAAATTCCTACAGCATGTTCATCATGCCTGCATCATTTGTTAACTCAACCATGGAGCTCCCGTTGGCCACCTTCTTCTGATAATAAACGTTGTCCCAAGGGTTGGAAGCCAACTCCTTGATCTTCTCCTTTATATAAAAATAACTAGTGAAGTCCCTCTCAATCATCTCTGGCTTTGGATTATTTTATCCACGGACATGTAAAATATGCCTAACACTCCACATCTTGGTTGACATCTGTTTTGTGCAAGAAAAATAAAAATGAACTAGTGGCTGCAATCATCGTAAATCATAATATACTCTAATAAGGTAAATACACATGTTTCAGCATGCATTGTAAGATACAAATATCCAAAATTCCTTTACAGCTAGCAAGTAGCAACATATGCTATCACTTGTGCATGTATTAACACTCTACCGGTCAACATATTTGCTACCTAGATATTCAGATATGTAGGTGTATCAGAGTTAGTAAAGTAGTATATTTACACCATTTAATATAATCCATAGAACCATGCATACTTAGGGCCGTATATGATAACTGAAGAAAAACATACATGATTTCAAATTATATCAATAACAATTTCTTCAATAATTTATTCAATGGTAATATGCCATGATGATCAAGTATAGTCATCCCATCAGAATACTTCAAACCGGAAACGAGTTGAGTAGGGAGAAAAATACACAGGAAAACACTGTGGACGTGGCATGCCAGCCAGTCAGAACGCATATAAAAAATTTAAAATAGGGTAAATTGTGGCAACACTTTTGCTAAATGGGGTAAAACGGATGAAATCTCACTAAATGGGGTAATTAGTGTCAAAAATGTCAAAATATGGGGTAAAAACCGGAATTCACTCTAAAAAGATAATCCAGTAAACTTGTTGAACAATCACAATATCGAGACAACGAATGAAAGATAGGTCCACTCTAATTTAGGCTCGAGGCAGTGTGAAGGTGGCTCAATAATAGTTGTTCGGCTTCAGCTACACCCAACTCTTCTCGTTTTTCCTCCTTACCAGCTACAAACTATACTCAACCACATCAGTGATGAATCTATGACACTATCCTATCATCTAGACCATCACCATGATAACCAGCATGAACACCTTTAGGCTTTTATTCATCCTTTTGTCACCGGTGAGAACCCGTACCCTGTCCTACCAGGTCACGCACCTCCCTTGGCATGAGCAGCCATGTCATGGTGGAATGCGCACAATACTGATCCAGGCAGGACCGGACAGGTGAGCAGGCTGTCAACGCTATAGTTAGGGGAATTTTACAATTGGAATATACATGTAACAACATGTAAATTACCAAAGAGTTATAGTCAAACTACTAGATCAGAAATGTACTTGTCGAAGTCCCGTGATACCCGCCAGTTTAAGAAAGATATAGGGGTGTTGAATGCGCTTTGAGGAAAAATGATTAATTACAAAATTCAAGTAGAAATGTGGCATACTGTGTCACTAATGTTGATGTTAAGAGGGCGGTTAAAATTATTCTCCGAGCAAATGTAATTTTGCATATTTCTTATAAATAGGGTTAATTGGATAAATCCTACACCAATTTTGGTGATTCCGAAAAATGCGGCTCCAAATTCTAAACTCGGAAAAATGCCACTCCAATTGTCCCACTTCAGCTATTTGAGGTCATTTTTAGTCAAAAAATTGTCTTGCAGCTGGGTGGAGCTCCACACCGTTTGCTTCTTGGAGCAATAGCATGGGCAGCGTCGGTGGCAGCAGCGGAGAACAAGGCGACACCTGAAGAATGCACACAAGATTATGTGTGAAATTCAGCAGAGAAATGCTGATGTTTTGTGTGATGTAAATAGTAGGCAGATTGGAAACATGGTAGTTGTAGATGTAACCTGTTTTTTTTTTTTGTGCTTCTATGTGTGCATTGCTTCTGCTTTCTGGTGGCTGTGCTAAAAGTGTAAACTTCTTCTCTGTCTATGATGTACAGTGAATGTGGTGTTCAAGCGAATGGAGCAAAGTAAACTGTGAATATAATGTGCATTGTTTGAAGATGAACAGATGCATAAAGTTAGTGGAAAATTTTGACAGGACCTTAGTGAAAATACAGATAATTTTCATCAGATCACAAGAGATAATATTCTGCATAACAGTGGATGGACCAAAATAGTCTTAAAATTCGAGCTCCAGATTGAGCTACCACACACAAACAGCTACCCCAAACACCAGTTCAAGTAACAGTTTGAGCTACAGCGCGCGCGCGCGCGCACACACGCATGGTCCAGAACAGATTACAAGCAAGCATATTCACCCCCCAAACCAATAATTTCTCTTGGTTCCTAGAGTTGGCTTGTGAACGGCATATTTCTCTTGGTTCCTAGAGTCTTCTTCATGGCCGGCGTCTTCTTCACCGGAGTGTTGTTATTGGTCTTCACAGGAGTCTTCTGCCTGCAGATACAATTTGAGCATGTGCAACAACTAAGGATAACCCTGCTCCACGGGCACAGACGGCGTCGCCGGCGTCTCCGGCGTCTCCGGCGTCTCCCACGTCTCCGGCGAGGTTGGCGTCGCCGGCGGCTCTGGCGAGGTCGGCGTCGCACCGGTGCGGTAAAAATCACCCTGGTCGCGCGTGGGCGTGACCGGCTCCGGTTCCCTCGTGGTCGTCTGCTCCGGCTGCGGCTCTGTCTCCGTCTCTGGCTCCGGCTCGGTCGTCGGCTGCTGCGGGAAGTTGCCGCCGGCCAACGCCCCGGATAGGGCGACCCCCGGCATGAACCCCGACCGCGGGACGTACTCCTCGCCGCCGCTGCCGCCGCCGGCTACCGGCCTATCGAGCAGATTGTTGGGCACTGGCATCACCTCCGGCTGTGGGAGGAACTTCCCGGGGTTCTGGTTCGTGGCCAGCGGCTCCACCTCCTTGCTCGCCGCGGCAGGAACATACTCGTCCTGGCCGTCGGCGCGGCCGGCGATGAGCAGGCACACCACGGCCACGGCGGCGACGACCGCCGACACTAGTCGATCGGCGTGCATGGTTGGTTAACGTAAAGTGGGTGAGATTCACACCTTTTTTAGAATTTTTTGCATGCTGTTTCGTACGTGTTTATGTACCGTGAGAGATGCTAATTTCGGCATGGATTGGTGGCCACTGCTATTTTTTGGATCAACCACTCTACAATGGATGTCCTAAACCATATTGCCAGCAATGGACGACGGCCTAACTGCCAAAGGAAGAAGGTAAAAAGAACGTGCATACAGCCACACACACACACAAAATATATACGCATTGCTACGGGCTACAATGCATATAAATAAATGATTAAGATATCTTCAAAGTTCATATGTTGAGGCGTGTCACTACCAGAATTCACGTGATCATTTAGATGACTAGAGGGATGTTTATCTAAGTGGGAGTTCTTTAAGTAATATGATTAATTGAACTTTAATTTATCATGAACTTAATTTTTTTTCCATATCTATGTTGTTGTAGATCAATGGCCCGTGCTACCGTTCCTTTGAATTTTAATGCATTCCTAGAGAAAGCTAAGTTGAAAGATGATGGTAGCAATTACACGGACTGGGTCCCTAGCTTGAGGATTATCCTCATTGCTGCGCAGAAAAATTATGTCCTTAAAGCACCGCTGGGTGACAAGCCTGCTGCAGGAGCAACCCCGGACATTATGAACGTTTGGCAAGCTCGTTCTGATGACTACATGATAGTTCAGTGTGCCATGCTTTACGGCTTAGAACCGGGACTTCAACGACGTTTTGAATGTGATGGAGCATATGAGATGTTCCAGGAGTTGAAGTTAATATTTCAAGCAAATGCCCGGATTGAGAAATATGATATTTCCAATAAGTTCTATAGCTGCAAGATGGAGGAGAATAGTTCTATCAATGAACACTTGCTCAGAATGTGTGGGTATTACAATCATATGACTCAACTTGGATGCAAAGTTGACGAATAGTGTTATTGATAGAGTTCTTCAATCACTGCCACCAAGCTATAAAGGCTTCGTGATGAACTATAACATGCAAGGGATGCAGAAGACAATTCCCGAGCTCTTCGCTATGCTCAAAGCTGCGGAGGTAGAAATAAAAAAGGAGCATCAAGTGTTGATGGTCAACAAGACCACTAGTTTCAAGAACAAAGGCAAGGGAAAGAAGGGGAACTTCAAGAAGAATAGCAAGACAGTTGCTACTCCCACGAAGAAACCCAAGTCTGAAGCCAAGCCTGAAACTGAGTGCTTCTACTACAAAGGGACTGGACACTGGAAGCGGAACTGCCCCAAGTATTTGGCGGATAAGAAGGATGGCAAGGTGAACAAAGGTATATGTGATATACATGTTATTGATGTGTACCTTACTAATGCTCGTAGTAGTTCCTGGGTATTTGATACCGGTTCGGTTGCTAATATTTGTAACTCGAAACAGGGACTACGGATTAAACGAAGATTGACTAAGGACGAGGTGACGATGCGCATGGGAAATGGTTCCAAAGTCGATGTGATCGCCGTCGGCACGCTACCTCTACATCTACCTTCGGGATTAGTTTTAGACCTAAATAATTGTTATTTCTATTTGATGCCAGCGTTAAGCATGAACAATATATCTGGATCTTGTTTATTGCGAGACGGTTATTCATTTAAATCAAAGAATAATGATTGTTCTATTTATATGAGTAATATCTTTTATGGTCATGCACCCTTAAAGAGTGGTCTATTCTTATTGAATATTGATCGTAGTGATACACATGTTCATAATATTGAAGCCAAAACATGCAAAGTTGATAATGATAGCGCAACTTATTTGTGGCACTGCCGTTTAGGTCATATTGGTGTAAAGCGCATGAAGAAACTCCATAGTGATGGACTTTTGCAATCACTTGATTATAAATCACTTGGTGCTTGCGAACCATGCCTCATGGGCAAGATGACTAAAACTCCGGTCTCCGGAACAATGGAGCGAGCAACAAATTTGTTGGAAATCATACATACTAATGTATGTGGACCGATGAGTGTTGAGGCTCGCGGCGGGTATCGTTATTTTCTGACCTTCACTGATGATTTGAGCAGATATGGGTATATCTACTTGATGAAGCACAATTCTCAAACATTTGAAAAGTTCAAAGAATTTCAGAGGGAAGTAGAAAATCATCGTACCAAGAAAATAAAGTTTCTACGATCTGATCGTGGAGGAGAATATTTGAGTTACGAGTTTGGTCTTCATTTGAAACAATGTGGAATAGTTTCACAACTCACGCCACCCGGAACACCACAGTGTAATGGTGTGTCCAAACATTGTAACTGTACTTTATTAGATATGGTGCGGTCTATGATGTCTCTTACCGATTTACCACTATCGTTTTGGGGTTATACTTTAGAGACAGCTGCATTCACGTTAAATAGGGCACCATCTAAATCCGTTGAGACGACGCCTTATGAACTGTGGTTTGGCAAGAAACCAAAGTTGTCGCTTCTTAAAGTTTGGGGCTGCAATGCTTATGTGAAAAAGCTTCAACCTGATAAGCTCGAACCCAAGTCGGAGAAATGTGTCTTCATAGCATACCCAAAGGGGACTGTTGGGCACACCTTCTATCACAGATCCGAAGGCAAGATATTCGTTGCTAAGAATGGATCCTTTCTAGAGAAGGAGTTTCTCTCGAAAGAAGTGAGTGGGAGGAAAGTGGAACTTGATGAGGTAATTGTACCTTCTCCCGAATTGGAAAGTAGTACATCACATAAACTAGTTCCAATGATTCCAACACCAATTAGTGAGGAAACTAATGATGATGATCATGAAACATCAGATCAATTTTCTGCTGAACTTCGTAGATCAACCGGAGTACGTTCCGTGCCAGAGTGGTACGGTAACCCAGTTCTGGAAGTCATGTTACTAGACCATGATGAACCTACGAACTATGAGGAAGCGATGATGAGCCCAGATTCCGCAAAATGGCTTGAGGCCATGAAACCTAAGATGGGATCCATGTCTGAGAACAAAGTGTGGACTTTGATTGACTTGCCCGATGATCAGCAAGCCATCGAAAATAAATGGATCTTCAAGAGGAAGATCGACGCTGACGGTAATGTTACTGTTTACAAAGCTCGACTTGTTGCGAAAGGTTGTCGACAAGTTCAAGGAGTTGACTACGATGAGACTTTCTCACCTGTAGCGATGCTTAAGTCTGTCTGAATTATGTTAGCAATTGCCGCATTTTATGATTATGAAATCTGGCAAATGGATGTCAAAACTGCATTCCTGAATGGATATCTCAAAGAAGAGTTGTATATGATGCAACCAGAAGGTTTTGTCGATACTAAAGGTGCTAACAAAGTGTGCAAGCTCCAGCGATCCATCTATCGATTGGTGCAAGCATCTCGGAGTTGGAACATATACTTTGATGTGGTGATCAAAGCATATGGTTTTATACAGACTTTTGGAGAAGCCTGTATTTACAAGAAAGTGAGCGGGAGCTCTATAGCATTTCTGATATTATATGTGGATGACATATTGTTGATTGGAAATGATATAGAATTTCTGGATAGCATAAAAGGATACTTGAATAAGAATTTTTCAATGAAAGACCTCGGTGAAGCCGCTTACATATTAGGCATCAAGATCTATAGAGATAGATCAAGACACTTAATTGGACTTTCACAAAGCACATACCTTGATAAAGTTTTGAAGAAGTTCAAAATGGATCAGTCAAAGAAAGGGTTCTTGACTGTGTTACAAGGTGTGAAGTTGAGTAAGACTCAATGCCCGACCATTGCAGAAGATAGAGAGAAAATGAAAGACATTCCCTATGCGTCAGCCATAGGATCTATCATGTATGCAATGCTGTGTACCAGACCTAATGTGTGCCTTGCTATAAGTTTAGCAGGGAGGTACCAAAGTAATCCAAGAGTAGATCACTGGACAGCGGTCAAGAACATCCTGAAGTACCTTGATACGTCTCCAACGTATCTATAAATTTTTTATTGTTCCATGCTATTATTTATGATGTTTTGGATGTTTAGGCCTCCTTTGGTTTGTAGGAATTTTATAGGATTTCTATAGGATAGGATTTGCAAAGGAAAATTTCCTTTCAAGCCCTTTGGTTTGTAGGAATGGATTCATATTCCTATGTAGGATAGGAATCAATCCTTCACATTTTGGAGGAAAAAAACATTAGCTAAGACTCAATGGAAAAATTCCTATCCTATGCATCAAATGACATCTCTTTCTCTATAGGAATTGAGATACATGTCATCTCACTTCCTATGATTTTCCTATTCCTATAACATTCCTATCCTATGAATCAAAGGAGGCCTTAATGGGATTTGTTATACACTTTTATATTATTTTTGGGACTAACCTATTAACCCAAAGGCCCGGTCCAGATTGCTGTTTTTTTTGCCTATTTCGGGGTTTTACAGAAAAGGAATATCATACGGAGTCCAAACAGAATCAAACTTCGGGAGAGATATTTTTGGAGCAAAATACGCACGGGAGACTTGAGAACCATGGAGTAGGGAACACGTGGCGTCCACGAGGGTGGGGGGCGCCCCCCTACAGGGCACCCCCCTGCCTCGTGGGCCCCACGTTTGGCCCCCGGTGCCCTCCTTCCTCCTATATATACCTACGTACCCCGAAACCATCAGACCAACAGAGAAAACCCTAGTTCCACCGCCGCAACCTTCTGTTCCCGTGAGATCCCATCTTGGGGGCTGTTACGGAGCTCCGCCGGAGGGGGGGATCTACCACGGAGTGCTTCTACATCATCATCATCGCCTCACCATGAGTTGTGAGTAGTTTACCACAGACCTTCGGGTCCATAGCTAGTATCTAGATGGCTTCTTCTCTCTCTGGATCTCAATACCAAGTTATCATCGGTCTTCGAGGAGATCTATTCGATGTAATCTCTTTTTGCGGTGTGTTTGTCGAGATCCGATGAATTGTGGGTTTATGATCAAGATTATCTATGAGAAATATTTGGTTCTTTTCTGAACTCTTTATGTATGATTATAATATCCTTGCAAGTCTCTTCTAATTATTGGTTTGGTTTGGCCTACTAGATCTATAGTTCTTGCAATGGGAGAAGTGCTTGGCTTTGGGTTCAATCTTGCGGTGTCATTTCCCAGTGACAGTAGGGGCAGCAAGGCACGTATTGTATTGTTGCCATGGAGGATAAAAAGATGGGGTTTATATCATGTTATTTGAGTTTATCCCTCTACATCATGTCATCTTGCTTAAGGCGTTACTCTGTTCTTATGAACTTAATACTCTAGATGCATGCTGGATAGCGGTCGATGTGTGGAGTAATAGTAGTAGATGCAAAATCGTTTCGGTCTACTTGTTTCGGACGTGATGCCTATATATAATGATCATGCCTAGATATTCTCATAATTATTCGTTGTTCTATCAATTGCTCGACAGTAATTTGTTTACCCGCCGTAGAATTACGCTATCATGAGATAAGCCACTAGAGAAAACTATGGCCCCCGGATCTATTCTCATGATAATTGTCTTTTATTCATGCTAGAATTGTATTAACCGAATACTTAGTACATGTGTGAATACATAGACAAAACAGTATGTCCCTAGTATGCCTCTACTAGACTAGCACATGATCAAAGATGGTTATGTTTCCTAACCATAGACATGAGTTGTCATTTGATCAACGAGATCACATCATTAGGAGAATGATGTGATGGACAAGACCCATCCGTTAGCTTAGCATTACGATCGTTTAGTTTTACTGCTATTGCTTTCTTCATGACTTATACATGTTCCTATAACTATGAGATTATGCAACTCCCGAATACCAGAGGAAGACCTTGTGTGCTATCAAATGTCACAACGTAACTAGGTGATTATAAAGATGCTCTACATGTGTCTCCGAAAGTGTTCGTGGTGTTGGCATAGATCAAGAATAGGATTTGTCACTCCGAGTGTCGGAGAGGTATCTCTGGGCCCTCTCGGTAATACACATCATAATAAGCCTTGCAAGCAAATGACTAATGAGTTAGTCACGAGATGATGTATTACGGAGCGAGTAAATAGACTTGCCGGTAATGAGATTGAACTAGGTATCGAGATACCGACGATCGAATCTCGGGAAAGTAACATACCGATGACAAAGGGAACAACGTATGTTGTTATGCGGTTTGACCGATAAAGATCTTCGTAGAATATGTAGGAGCCAATATGAGCATCCAGGTTCCACTGTTGGTTATTGAATGGAGATGACTCTCGGTCCTGTCTACAAAGTTCTCGAACCCGTAGGGTCCGCACGCTTAACGTTTGATGACGATCGGTATTATGAGTTTATGAGTTTTGATGTACCGAAGGTAGTTCGGAGTCCCGGATGAGATCACGGACATGACGAGGAGTCTCGGAATGCCCGAGACGTAAAGATTGATATATTGGACGACTATATTCGGACACCGGAAGTGTTCCGGAAGGTTTCGGATAAAACCGGAGTGCCGGGGGGGGGGGTTACCGGAACTCCCCGGGGAAGTATTGGGCCCTAGTGGGCTTTAGGGGAGAGAGAGGCCAGCAGCCAGGAGGTGGCGTGCCCCCTCCCAAAGGGGAGTCCGAATAGGACTAGGGGAGGGGGGCACGGCCCCCTCTTTCCCTCTCCCTCTCTCCTTCTTGGTGGACTCCTACTAGGAATAGGATATCCTATTCCTAGTAGGATATCCTATTCCTAGTAGGATTTCCTCTCTAGGGCGCGCCATAGGGGGCCGGCCGGCCTCCCCCTTGCTCCTTTATATCCGGGGGCAGGGGCACCCAAAGATACACAAGTTGCTGTGTTGATCTCTCCCAACCGTGTGCGGCGCCCCCTTCCACAGAAACACACCTCGGTCATATTATTGCAGCGCTTGGCGAAGCCCTGCGACGGTAACTTCATCACCTCCGTCACCACGCCGTCGTGCTGACGAAACTCTCCCGCGAGGTTCTACTGGATCAAGAGCTCATGGGACATCATCAAGTTGAACGTGTGCTGAACGCGGAGGTGCCGTGCGTTCGGTGCTTGATCGGTTGGATCGCGAAGAAGTTCGACTACATCAACTGTGTCACTAGACGCTTCCGCTTTCGGTCTACGAGGATACGTAGACACACTCTTCCCTCTCGTTTCTATGCATCTGGTAGATAGATCTTGCGTGATCATAGGAATATTTTTGAAATACTACGTTCCCCAACAAGGTGAGGATGTGCTTAAACATCCCCCAATGGGGGTGGCACCCCAAGAAACTTTTGCACATCGTGACAAACGCAGAAAGATAAGAGATCGTGTTCGGAGGAAAGTGGTGGATCTGGGCACCAAAGAAGTTCAAAAAGCCTCGGAAGAATGGATGAGGAGGCATGGAGAAACCTCAGTCGACATGGGTGATGAGGAGGACACGCTCGCCCTCGCGTGGCTCGGGCTCGACCTCCCCCTTCGGTAACCTCCAGGATCCGTGCGCAATTAGGCTGTAGACGACAAGGCCCTCCAGGTCATCCTTCGTGATGGTGGAACGAATCCAGTCCCCCTGGATCCAGCCAGGCGGCAGACCGGACCGCGAGGTCGATCCCTTCGCCTTCTTTTTTCCCTTGGCCGCCACCTTCTTCGTGCGCTCCGAAGCCGCGCCCTTGTCCTTCGCCATTGGAGCGGAGCTTGAGAGGAGCGGGCTGAGGAATGGGATAATGGGAGAAACGTGGCGGGGAAACGGAGAAGAAAGGGGCGAATGAGGAGCACAGTGCCACGCCTTGCCGACGGCGCCTTTTATGGCCTCATTTCCGAGTGACTGACCCGTGGGCCCGTGCAATCCTGTCGCATCCCGTAACAGACGCCGGCCCTATACGTGGCGAAAAATGTGGCGCGAAGATCTAGGAGTCCCTATCCACCTGCTCCGCTTACTGCGCCGCGTCCTGTCCCGTGCGCTTCTCCAGATTTCGAATCCTGCGAGATCCGGGGACCACAGGGCAGTCGATCACGCCAAAGATATCGGAACCTGACCTACTCGAAGACATACAACATAATTCACTCGGCGATTTTAAAAGACCAGAATGGATCGGGGCGACTGACGAAGAGTCGGATCGTGGACTCGCTTCCGGGCGCCCCAGAAAATTTACTCGAAGTACAGGGTCAAACCGGATCTTCCTTCAAGCCTTCACTCAGTCGACCCCCGATCCATTCGGGAGCTAATAACAAGGACGTGTACCTACGGTAGGGTCTTAGGCCTGACCTGTACGCCCTACCAGAGGACACTTTACAGGAGCCCAAGCCCTAAAAAGAGTTTCTCCGAAGATTCCGACTGAACTCCCTTGAAGCAGAATACACTCGACAGGAGATATCACTTAGAATACCCAATTCCACTCGATGGCACAAGAACCCACTCGGAGTACAGAATACCTAGATTCACCCCAGGATGGCAACGGTCAGGCATTCACTCCATCGTCATAAAGATCATTTAGTACGGGCGTTACCAGTAACGCCTCGAACTTAACTCTCATTGAACTCTTGTGTAACTAAAGGCAGAGAGGGTCCGAAGCACTCTATATAATCCACCCCTCCCCTCAGGCGCAAGGGTTGGCACCCCTTGTAACAATTCCATATACCAATCGACATAGCCTCTGCGACACCGAGGCGTAGGGCTGTTACCTCTTCCGAGAGTGTGTCACAACCTTGCCGTAGCTAGGACTCTGCCTTCTCCTTCATACCTCATACCTTTACTGTCAGATACGTTCCCACGACACTTCATGCCTGGCTTCAGCTCAAGTTGTAGGGCCTGAAACTGCTCGTGTCGTTTGGTACTTTGGCTTGAAGATTCCCCATTCCACCTAAAATGCCAAGACACATGGGGAATTACAATTAGCAATGTTCTATTACATATTTTCATATAATTTATTTTCTTTTGAACTGATATAACTTTCTTGAAGAATGAAAGACCAATTATTTATTCTTTTGATAAGAGTCCTCACATGTGAGCAAAGTGGAAGGATTTGGTCAACATATTTTACAACCCTGCAAACTCTAGCTGAAATCTGCACAACCATTATTAGTCTAGAAAATGCTAGTGGCAAAGATAACAAGATAATTTCTCAATTCCATACTATTGCCGAGGGGACAACATCAAAAGATTCACTTATTTTTCTATCTTGCATACTCCTGCCAGCAAATTCATTCACACAGTCCAATACAAGCATCTGCAACATATTTCTCAATTGATTTTCTAGCTCGAGCTCATTCTTTAGAGCAAACAAACATCTGCTTTGACTTTTATAAAGAATATTATATTATGATGTGTGCATGCCCTCTGCTCGTAAATAAATAGATCTTTTCTAATATTGGCAGGCCTTTTGCACCGCCAATCTTTTGCAACTACAAAATTACTGACGATACAAACACACTCTCTTTTCAATTGTTAATTATATTTATTTATTTAGATTTAGATGCATTTCTACCTCTTTACTCTAAAGAGGTTTATTCTTCAAATTTCCAACACAACGGAACAGAGAAATGAATACCAGACGTCGATGCAGTATATGTTAGTTATGCGATGCCACAACCAGCTGCCAGATAAGAACACATACGGATTTCCAGAAAGATTGGTCTAAAGCAAAACATGCCAATCGAACACGGTTTCCTTGAGAAGACACAACATCGGCATACAACATTCAGTGCAGATTGCAAGAGAAAGCCCATAAAAGAAAATTAAAATGTTGCACTCGAATTGGTTGTTGAAACAAACTTTTTAACAAATTTGCAGTTTTCATGACTAAGGGGGGAGCGTGATGACAGGCTTAATTCTGTGGGTTATTGCGTTAAACAGGAAGATATTTGAGACCCTTGGATCTAGTAAATAGACTGTTTTTGTTATTTGGATCTGTCCCCTCACATGATTTTATAGGGGTACTAAATACTTCTTTCTTTTGTTTTCTTCTACTTCAGTTCGCGGCTGGCCGGCCTAATTTTCAATCGGTCTTTGTATCATTATTATTTTTCTTTTTTAAAAAATATGCTCACACTTATAAATTTTCGTTCAAAGTTTAAAAAAAAAATTTCTTTTTAAAATTCCGTTCATAGAGCACAAATATCCACATTTTAAACAAATTGTACAAATATGTCAAAAAGATGTTTGTATCTTTCAAAATTGCTCAGAATGTCAAAACATAAACATACTTTGAAAAGAGCAATTTTTAAAAAAAAACACTATGAAATTTGAAATTTCAAGAAAAAAATCAAGAAATGTGAACAAATACCTTAAAACCAATATATTTTGAATATCCGATTTTTTTGTATTCTAAAAAATGAATAGGGGATTATTTTCTAAATTCCAAATAACTTTCGATAGCACGAACATTATTTGGAAATGCAGAATTGTCAAAATCACAAAAACATGGCATGGTGCCTTGAAATGTGATACAAGGCCCTATATGTTTTTTGGTCAATTTGACCGATATCGAAAAAGGTACTCTGAGATGTAACCTTCCGCCCTACCTGAACTTTTTTCCATTTAAATTCATGAACATTTTCTTAATTTCGCATACATTGTGTTCAAGCTCATCAACTTTTTCCGTATCCAGGAACTCTTTTCCACCTATCCAAATGTTTTATAAAAGAACATATTTTTTTCAAATTCGTAAGCATCCTTTTTCAAAATTGATGAACTTTTATAATAAGCGAATGCTTGGGCCGGCTGAACAGGCACCGGATGGAAGTGATGCCGTCACCCATTTGAGCAAGGCCCAAGCGTATTTTTTTCTATTCATTTTTTTTTGCTGATTTCCTTTTTTACCTTTTGAACTTTATTATTCATTTTAAAACCTATTTTAAAATTATTTTTACAAATTATAAAAAGTTCTGGATTTCAAAAATTGTTCCCATTTTTTAATTTTTATCCATAAATTGAGTGAATGTTTGTGTTTTAAAATGTTGCCATCTTTTAAAAAAAGTATGTGGTTCACAATTCGTATACAACATCAATATTTGTAAATTTATTTACAACTTTGAAAAAAGTGTTCATATTTACAAAATTTTCATACAGAATTTGATATTTCAAAATTGGTAACAAATTTCAGGAAATAATTCGGATATAAGCAAATGTTCATGTTGATTGATAATGACAGAAATTGCAAATAACAAAACCCTTGCCCTACTAGCCTACCCGAACCACCACCTTTGAACATGATGTGCTTCTTTACATGTATGAAATGACACCAAATTTTGTCAGCATGTGGGCATGTTCATGGCAGGCCTCCATGCAAATTCTGAAGGAAGTCGGACACCAAATGCAGGTTGCGTCACGTTCGGCTAGTGTTTTAGGGGGTTTTCATTGAGAAAACCCTAGAAAATGCATAAAATCTCAGAACTCAATGAAATTTATCATGGATGCTTGGCATGGTAATGCTAGTGTGTGGAAATAATTTGGGTCCATTTTATTGATGTGAAAAAGTGCATCCAGAGTTGTCCTACCGGCCTACCCGCACAACCACCGTTGAACGTGGTGTGCTTCTTGCCATGCGTAAAATGACACCAAATTTTGCCATCACCAGGGTATTCTCATGACAGGCCTAGGTGCAAAAATTGAAGGAATTCGGAAACCAATGCATGTTGTGTCACGTTTGGCTAGTGTTTTAGGATTTTTTTTTCACCAGGAAAACCCTAGAAAATGGACAAAATATCAAAACTCAATGAAATTATCAAGGATCCTTGGCACGGTGATGCTAGTGTGTGAAAAACAATCTGGGTCCATTTTATTGATGTGAAAAAAAATAGTGCATCTGGACTTGCCCTACTGGCCTATCTGAACCACCAGTTTTGAACATGGTGTGCTTCTTGACATGCATGAAATGACACCAAATTTTGCCCGCGTGTGGGCTTGCTCATCTTAGGCCTCCATGCGGAATTTGTAGGAATTCGAACACCGAGCGCACGTTGCGTCACGTTCAGCTACTGTTGTAGGGTTTTCCCTAGGGAAGCCCTAGAAATTGCATAAAATGTCAGAACTCAATGAAATTTATCATGGATGGCGGCATGGTGATTCTAGTGTGTGGAAAAAATGTGGGTCCATTTTATTGAAGTGAGTACTTTCCGAAAAATAAAAAGAACTAAAAACGAAAAACGAAAAACAATAAGAATCAAAATGAAAAAAATGAAAAATAAACCAGTCGCTGATAGCTATATTTTTATTTTTAGTTTTCTATTTAATAGATGCTCAGAAATTATGAAAGTGTTCAACTTTTTAATGTGAGCATATTTTTATTTAAATAAACAATAAAAGAATTTTATTAAATGATTTTTCCTATTTAATAGATGTTCACGCATTTTATTATATTGATATGATCATTTTTGTATTTAAAAGAACAATTTTTGGACACATATGTAAACGCGAATATTTGCACTTTATGAACAAAATTTTAAAAAATGAACATGTTTTAAAATTTTGAAATAAATTTGTAAGTGTGAGATTTTTTAAAAGAAACTAAAAAGGGAAAATTTAAATTGTAAAAAACCAAATAAAAAAAGGAAAATGAAGTAGTGATAAAAGGACCTGTTCAACAATGGGCCGGCCCAGCCGCGAACTGTAGAAAAAAAAAGGCACATGCATTAGAATGTACCAATTGGTTGTGGTTCTCCTTAGACTAAGAGGTCTTGAGTTTTGATTGATGTCGCCTATGCTATTTTTAAAAGTTTGATAAAAAAAGTGTGCCCAATGTGTCGTATGTGTGACATATGCAGATTGGTATATGGTTTGATGAAATGACCATACCACACTTATACGGTTTGCGGAGGGGGGGGGGGGTACCGAAGCAGGCCTCATACAAGTTTCAATGGGTAATTGTATCTTTTACCTTTATTTATGAAAACATTATTAGCAGTTTTAAGCGGAAACTGTTCTAACTTATTCAACATTGCCTTCAATTTAATTTCAACATCATCAAGTGTGGAAACTATCTCAACGTCTTCTGGTGCGGACTCCTGTTGAAGCTGGTCACAAGCACATGACAAATGTGAACTAGAAAATTGAAAGGTAGAAGTTCAAAACTAAACTTACAGTTACGACAAAGGGATGACGAGATTTATTAAGCAGAACAAAATATCTTCCATTTGTTCCCTGTTTTTCCACATCTTCTCGTCTATATTATGGGTTGGTACACTAGATGCCTTTTGTTCCAAGTGCTCATCATCTTGGACATGCAAAACAGTTCAGAAAAATATGTGGCGCCACGGCCATCAAGGACGAGTAGTGTGTAGCTGTCGGCGCACTTCTGGTCATCGACGTTTGAGGAGACGGAGAAGGGGCGGAGGAGACAACGAGGGAGGAGGGGGTGGTGGTGGTGGGCAGTGTAACTGATGCGCCATAGGCGGAGGCGGGAGACGCATCGGGAAATAGAAGGCATAACCGACGTACTTGTGGAGATCAGCATCGAAGGAGATAGGGAAGAGAGCGGAAGAGATGGTGAGGGTGAGGGTGGTCGTGCTGGTGGATGATGGGCTGATGCAGTAGAGAGAAGGCATGCGAGTCGTGAATGGCGCCGCCGGCAGCCATTGCCCTAGATAGGGTTTCCATGGCTGGCTA